>SWCS01000014.1:0-588617 GCA_007556505.1 Elsinoe australis
GCGTTCGTGAATATGAGCGTTGTAGCCATCTCGAGCGAGATCTCGCAGGTGACCAAGTATGAAGAGATACTACCAGACTTGCACCCACCTAGTAGCTATAAATTGTCCCCAGGACAGCAATTGAATTTGATGCTCTGCTTGGCTGCATGATGTGACGCTTTCACGCCGGCGTTCAATGATCAGCAAATCCTCGGAACCGAGCTCGGGAAGCGGAGGGTGAGCCAATTTACTCCAGAGTGACTTTGTACTTTGAGTTTACTCACTGCGGGGTAAGAGGTTCCCGCTTTCTCGCTGGCATGATAGGATCTTATCAAGAAGTTCAAAAGCGGGTATTTGATTTATCCTTATCGTAGCGACGGATATGCTTGGAGGCCGAGACGAGACTGTCGCAGGCTATTTATAAGCGTAAGTGCCAACTTGTCACACCTATTCTCTTTTATCTGGTACAATTCACTTTGAAAATCAGTATTGCTCCTCTCACGTCTGCACCAAACATGACCGGTGGAGATGATGGCAAGATCGTCGCAGCCAATCTAGGTGACCCAGAAACGGCATTGGGCTTCCTCGCCGAGCACGAAGGCAATACGTTATTGGAAGATGTCGACGAGAAGCAGCTCATGCGAAAGGTGGATTGGAGACTGATGCCGCTCATGTTAATGTGCTATTATCTACAATACACGGACAAGACTTTAAGTACGTACCCCGTTGATGACAATGTGACGTGGCTTAAGAGGTCCAGTCAACTATGCGGCATTAATGGGTATCGTCGAAGATACCAATATGCCGGAGAATGGCTTCTCTCATCTGGCTATGGTCTTCTATATATCCTTTCTGGTCTTCGAGCCTCTTCAGGCAGCAATGTCCCAGAGATGGCCAACTGCCAAGTGGCTAGGTGCTAACGGTAGGTCACTTCCCCAGTCCACTTCGCGCTGGGATATTGACTTGCGACAGTCATCGTCTGGGGAATCATCTGCTCTTGTAACTGCGCGGTAACAAACTATCCTTCCGTTGTAGCTTTACGTGTTATCTTGGGCTGTCTTGAGGCTTCGACGGCTCCTTGGTAAGCCGGGAGTCTGCCGATGTGACAAGACTGGCACTCAGCTAACCATCATATAGCCTGATTAACTTGACGTCAATGTGGTATACCCGTCCTGAACAGACTGTACGTATGGGCATCTGGTATCAGGGCACATCTGTCGGCCCTGCGATCTCATCACTCGTTTCATTTGGCTTCTTGCGTTACACAAATTCCCATCCCGAAGCAACTTTCCGTGCGTGGCAGATCATGTTCCTGGTCTTCGGAATCATCACCATTGTCACTGGTATCTTGATATTAGTCGTCATTCCGGACTCACCAATGGAATCCAACCTCACATCCGCACAAAAGATAGTCATACTCAACCGAGTGCGGGCCAACCAAACGGGCATTGAAAACAAGAACATTAAGTGGCGTCAAATCCGAGAGGTGCTCTTGGACATCCGAACTTGGTTCCTTGCTTGCATAGTCATCTTGACCAACGTGCCGAACGGAGCAGTCTCTTCTTTCTCGTCTCAGATCATATCCAACTTTGGATACGACGATTATCAGTCGTTACTTTTGAATCTACCCGCGGCCGCAGTTGCGTTCATCAGCGTAGCTGCCGCCAGTTCTATGGCTTCGAAATTCAACGCTCGATCCATTTCAATCGTGCTGCTGATCATTCCAACTTTGATTGGTGGAGCACTCATGGCGTGGCTACCAGCTACGGACAAAGCTGGTCTGCTGGCAGGCAACTATCTCACCTTCACGGTCGGTTCATCTTTGCCACTGATATATTCCTGGATCTCGGCGAACTATGCTGGCAACACCAAGAAAACGACCATGTCTGCAATTGTACTTATCAGTTTTTGTATCGGCAATATCATTGGTCCACTGACCTTTCAGGCGAACGACGCACCAGCCTATATCCCGGCTAAGATTACCATCGTTGCCACCTTGGCAGCGGCTATGGTTCTGACGGTGATCTTGGCTTTGCTGTATCATCTGGAAAACAAGAGAAGAGACGGTGTGGAGCTGTCTACATTGCCTAGAGATTTTGATCTGCTAGATCTCACGGACAAGGAGAACAAACATTTCCGATATGTCATGTGAGCATGAAACGCTCTACGATAATGAACATAGCTTATCGGGAACTTTGATATCGGTGATTACAGTGCTAAACAAGTTTGAGCTCTTATGCATCTTCGCAGTATCAAGTATCGATTCATCTAAGTCTCGCCATCTGTGTGACCCTCGCGGAATTCAAGTAGTGGAGCGCTAAGCGAGATACGTGCTCGATGGGAAACGGCATGTAGATTTTGACATACGGAGATAAGGAGAGTATTCCAACAATATCAAGATGCAACAGGAAACCTTTAGCACGACAATTGTATACAGCGATGTTGCGTAGATCAACCAATATGGAACCATAATGTTCCGGACTACCAGCCCGATGCGGTCCACGTCTCCGTCACAAAGTCTTGTTCCTCAAGCTGAGACTGTCGTACTTTGATGCAGTAAACCTCCGCATGGCCTTTCCAAACCCAATGAAGACCACTGAGAACCCAGTAATAACAAGACTGAGGATACCGACAACAATAAAGGCATTTTGCCTGCCCATGTTGTCAATCCAGGGTTGAGTCGCCCACGTTATGGCAAAACCAACAACGTTGCGGATTAGTATAACTGCTGTGATGGCCTGTGTATCTATGTCCTTGTAGCAGTCGAGGATGTAGGAAGTAGCTACAGTTCCACTCACGGATATCCCGAACCCGATGAGGCCGGCGCCAAACACAGGAATAATCCAATGCAAGCCTCGAGCAGCGGCAATACCATAGATCATCAACCCTGCGGGCATGATGATTGCGGTAGGAATCAAAGACCAGAGACAGAATTCAGGTTCGCGCCACCCTCGGTTTCTTTTAGAGAGCTGCATGATGAACCAATCGTTGATGGGACCGCAGAAGGCAGCGCTGATTAGGTGGTTAGTACAACTCAGCTTCAGGAACATATGCACCCGTCTTACCCTATCAGAGATCCTATCAAGGGAGAGATCCAGAAGAGTCCAAGCTGATTGTCGCTCCAGAGGTAAGGCGGTGGTGCGAATGTGGCAGCGATGGTGATTGCCATGACCGTCAACCAAGAAACACATGTACCATAACTAATACCGCACTATAGTATATCCTTCATCAGCATCGAAAACATGATAAGATAAAGCTGCCGGCTTACCCATATTACAGCGGGCATGGCACAAACTTTGACAGGCGTCCACAGGTCAGACATAACAGCTGACCAAGGCACCGGGAAAGTTTTGCAGAAGCTTGTCTGGACAGTGAATTTGTCGCAATTGAAGACTTCACCAGCCTTAGGCAAGCTGTTTACTGGTTGTAGCTTATGGTCTTCTCTTTCATCGGCTGTTTTGAATTGCGGAGGATCAGTCTCGTCGGTACATGTGGGATCCGTGATATGGTTCTGGGATTCATCCATGCGCAGGAAATTTGACTCGTCGAAAGTGAAGAAGAATACCACTACCAGAAAGGCTGTCATAATCGTGCCCCACCAGAACACCCACTGCCATCCTTGACTTGTCTCCATGTATCCAGCACAGATGGGGCCGATGTAAGATCCAAAGCCTTGCCCGAACACAAAGTATGAGAGCATAGTACCACGCTCATGGACGAAGTATGTATCGGCGATCTGCGGGAGTACAGATATTAGCTCACAGACCATGTCACCTCATCGAGGCAACTAACAGATATGGCAACCAGTGCTTCGAATGGCGCAGCTCCAATGCCAAGCAGTACCTGAGCACCCTGAAAGTGGGCTACGGTGGTCGACAGTGCAAGCCATACCTGAGATAGGCACACAAGGATGAGGGAGACTAGATAAATTGGTCGTCGTCCGTATTCTATCACATGGTATTAGTTTGTACTACATGTATGCCCATGTGATGCTTACATACTGTTGGACAACGGAATGAGAACAATGTTACCAATTCCGAGCATTAGAAGATTCAGAGCGGAACCGAGATTCAAACCGGTTAAGTCTGTCTCGTAGGCTTGAGTGAGTATGACATAGATGGTGGATGACCAATTGGTCAGCGCACCCATCAAGGAGGTATAAGCACTGATGCTATCCTTAGCAATGCGACGTGCGAGATCACGTCGATGCGAGACACTTACACCAGCAGGCCTAGATGGTAGGTCTTCCGTGACTTTCTCCATCGCAACGGGTCTTGGAGACTGGCCGAAGGGGTAGGAACCAGAATGATGTCCTTTTTGGAGAACGCCGCGCCATGCCTCTGGTCTACGATGTAGACAGTGCCAGGAACGACATCGTAGTCGGTGTGAGTGCGTATCTCTATGACGTCCATTCTAGCAGGGTAAGTGAATGCAAGGAAGAAGCACCACCTCCCACTCCATCCTGGCACGTCGAGATGATAAGTTCCATTCGGAATGCGGGGTGACCCAACGAAGGCAGTCAGTACGGGTACAATCAGTACGGCGAATCCAGGAGTTCCAATGTCGTAGATACAAAGTTAAGCGAACATCTAGGGCTGCCCCACAGGTACCAGGAAAGTCTCAGCTCCGCTCAAGCTTCCGAAGCTTCGGTTCCGAGCTTATCTGGACTACAGAAGTAAGGACGGTATTTACGTAAATTCAACGGTCGGGATGTGATTGTCCGAGTCGCATGCAAGAGTAGATGTCAGAGGTGACATCCATATCTGTACTCTGGTTGTTATCAAATTTGACTCGTGGTAAAACGCATTCAGCTGTTCCCGACCGACACAGGATACAGACACACGACACATGATTCGACCAATCGTTTTGGCCTTAGCTTGGTGTCACTTCACCACAGCACACAATCATGGCCACACCCAGCAAAAGGTTTTCTCCACTGCCGAATTGGATGAGTTGGAGCGCAAATGGGGTCAGGATTGGAGCTTCAGTGGCATATCAACCTTTGCACACTTGCCGCATGTTAAATGCCTCACTAATCCTGCAACACAATACGACATCGCTGTACTTGGAGCCCCTTTCGATACTGCAGTAAGCTATCGTCCAGGTGCTCGTTTCGGACCACGGGCTATTCGAGCTTCGTCAGCACGGCAAACATCCTTCCGTGGCTACAATCCACGAGCTCGTTTGAATCCTTACACAGAATGGGCTTCCGTCATCGACTGCGGAGACATCCCCATCACACCCTTCGATAACAAGCTGGCTCTTCGACAGATGACAAGTGCGTTCAGCGAACTATCTACTCGTTCAACTACTGCCATCAATCAAGCCCAATTTCCATACCGTCGTATGCCAAAGCTTCTCACCCTGGGTGGCGATCATTCGATTGCTCTGCCTGCTCTTCGTGCGCTGAGAAATCTTTACAATCAGCCTATCACGGTGATCCACTTTGACGCTCATCTCGACACTTGGCATCCAGCCAAGTACCCATCCGCCTGGCTAGACTTTGCGTTACCGGATCCGGCTACCATATCTCCAGAAGATCCCTTATGGACAGAGCAATCATTCTTCACGCATGGTAACATGTTCTGGCTGGCGCATCTTGAGGGTGTCATTGCAAGTAACAGTTCAGTCCACGCTGGTCTCCGCACACGTCTGAGCGGTGTGGAGGATGAGGAGGAGGATGAGGCTCAAGGCTGGCTAAGAATTGCTTCTGACGAGATTGATGAGCTTGGTTGGAAAGGTGTAGCAAATAGGATCATCGACCGCGTCACTGATGGTAAAGGCCCTGGTCTTGATGACAAGCCTGTGTATCTGAGTATCGACATCGACATCATCGACCCCGGATCTGCACCGGCGACAGGCACACCTGAGCCTGGAGGATGGACTACCAGAGAATTGATTCGAGTTTTGAGAGGGATTGATGGCTTGAACATCGTGGGTGCGGATGTGGTTGAGGTCAGTCCAGCCTACGATACGGTAGCGGAACAGACAGCCACGGCGGCTGCTCAGATTGGCTATGAGGTGCTTACGAGCATAGTACGCCGTGGTATCCTGGAAGAGGAATGGGTTTCGGCGCGGGATGGAACTCGATCAGCCAAGGATGAACTTTGAGTCGGTGATCATATCATCACGTCTTGCAAGCAGAGGCTGTGTGTACACTCTATGAATACGTCTTGTAGAATTGCAAATGCAAGTCCGCTCAATGTGATTCTAGACCCCGTATGAGAGCAAGGCGAGATTCGAGGGTTTTCATTCTTAGGATATGTCAATCTATCCCATGATAACTCTTTTGCAAATACTACCAGCACGTGATGCGTAACACGAACTGCAAACTATTCGGAGAATACGTTTGTTGGAATATCTTCAACCTGCGCAGATTCGGTGAACTGGAACGATGATTCGACTGGACCATCCTGAAGATAAGTAATCCTGCCTTTGAAAATCCAGAACACAATAGCGATGACAAGCATGACGCCGAATAAGACAATGGCAAAATTCATATCAGCAGGTGCAGGTTGCGGCGAGGCTGGAAAGAAGAAGAAGACAGTTGTGATCGCACAATACACAAGCGATATGATGTTGATGCAAAGACCGTATCTTTCGAGGTGGAACTCGCCCGGCGGTAATTTTTGTCGACCCACCAAAATTAAAGTCGCGATGGGCATGGCGTAGGAAACCGTGAGTGCGATGGTACTGACAGAGATAATCGCTTCGAGGACAAAGGTAGCAAATAAGTACAACAGCCCAATCAAGCCTATGATAATGGCCTGAAGAACCAAGCTGCGCGCCGGAACTTTCCATTCCACGTCAATGACGCTGAAGTAGGATGACCAGGGGATCCCACCATCCCGAGCGAAGCCCCAGGTAAGTCGAGACGCTGTAGTCATGACGCCGACGACCTGTCCAATGGCATTGAAGATGTAAAAAGCTATGAGTACTGCGCCTCCTTTCAGACCAACGACGTCCTGTACAAGCTGCATGAAAGGAAGGCCAGTTGGTGTATTGATCACGCCATCGACATCTTGGATACAGAACATGCAGACAAGCATGAAGAGAAAGCCAGTAGCAGCGCTGATCAAGACTGCCAAGTAGATCGCTTTGGGACCAGTCCGGCGAGGATTTGGAATTTCCTCTATCATATGGACAATACTGTCGAATGCCGTCAAGCCATAGGCTGATTGTAGCAGGCCGATGAACCAGACGATCCCGTTAGACCAGCCGGTTTGGTTGATCCAGCCACCGAGTGCAAAGGATGCGGGTTGGAACTCGACATCTGGACGCTCACCAGTGCACGCGAGGAGAGTGATAGAGATGACTAGGAAGAGCCCGAAGAACCAGAAGCCAACAAAGTCATTGAAGTAGGGGAGGATCTTATCATTCCGACAAGCGACTAGATTGAACAGTGTGAGCACGACTGTGATGGCGAGGTAGACCACGAATTGAAGCCAACCTGTCGTAGCTCCTGGCCAGTCTGGTCGAAACATAACCTTCATTCCCAGGAGAAAGTTGCTCATGAAGGCAATAGCAGAAGCTGTGAGAGCCCACCATCCAAATGTACTGATCCAAGCACAGATGTACGAGACGAAACGGCCCGTGTTCGTATCCCATAAACGGTAGATCCAGTATGCTTGCCCAAGCGCAGAAGGCATGCTACTACAGATCTCGCCAATTGACAGGGCGATACAAAGGTTACAAACCGTCACGAGGCACAGTCCCCATAGTATAGCAACAGGGCCACCATTGGAAAGGCCATTGGCAAGTCCTTGCGCAAAAGTTGACCAGGTTCCAAGGACGCAGAATGCAAGAGCAAGAATGCTCCAAATGTCGAATTTGCGAGTGAGAAGAGCACCAGTTTCTCCTGTCTCATATGTAGAAGAGGTCACCCCGCGGAGGGAATTGGTCGACTTTTCCACCATGTGAGCAAGATGGAGTTCAGACAACAGGCGTGTCGCAGGACAAGAATTTAGTTAATAGAAATGGGATCATGAGCGTATTGTTCTCGGTGATGCAAGTGAGGAAACAATGCTGTACCTTCTTGGATAAGGAAAATGCGGGGGAGGAGCCCTGAAGTGACTCGACGCCAGATACATGATCGGCAAACGACGTGCCTGATACGTTATCTTTGGCGGCCGGGAAATCGGGACTGAAGATTGTGGATGCGAGAGGAGGTTTGACTAAGTCAATTAGCAGTTGTTTGGTCGAGGGCATCTGGCGGTACCGGAGAGGTCTGGGAACGAAGCTGGTAGTTTCTTCGGAGCCGAACGAATGCCAAGGCCTGTCACATAAGAGGCTTCCGAAACCTCAGTCATGGCCAACATCCATCCGTTGCTGCTCGCTTAAACATGACACTTGACACTGAATCCATTCCTGGCTGGACTATTTATCGCCTCGATGGCGACGATAACGAGACTGTGCGACCGGCTCCCCCGGGTCCACGACATCCCCTTGGTAAGCCCGTCCATGGAGTACGCCCTCCTGAAATGCAGCTGACTGTTTGGGTGAACAGATGCTCTGTCAATCGAAGAGGTCCCCGCAGCTGCGGCAATCGTGAGAAGGTATGCGAGCCCCGAGAAGATCAAGTTCAACTGCATCACTTTACGCGAACCCACCAAGCGGGAGTACAAAGACTACCGCGCCGGCCGTGTCAGCAACGTTCCTCGCAGGGCTTTTGCAATCGTGATCAATGTTGCGTCTTTGGGGGTGTCTGAGGTGGTCGCAAATCTGACTACTGGTGAAGTCGAGAATTGGAAGAATGTAGACGAGGTCGCCCCAACGTTGACTCTGGAAGACCTCGATGTTATGGAAGACTTGGCCCGCCACGATCCGCGAGTCATAGAAGCCTGCAAGGGATTAGGGATCAGTGACATGTCAAAGCTGTTCATCGATGCCTGGTCCATCGGGGTTGATGAGCGTTGGGGCTTTGAGCGTCGATTGCAACAAGGTCTGGTGTACTACAGAGCTTCGAAGCACGACAACCAGTATGCTCATCCCCTTGACTTCTCCGTTACTCTTGATACCGAACGTAAAGAAGTTCTCAGCGTTGACATACGAATGGTAAATGGAGAGCGTACTGGAGTTCCACTAGAACTGCACAACTATTTGCCACAGTTCATCGGTAGTGAGTACAAGCCGGATCTACTTCGACCCATCAGCATCACACAGCCCAACGGAGTCTCATTCCAGGTACACGGCAACGAATTGTCCTGGGCGGGATACAAGATGCATGTTGGGTTCAACTACAGAGAAGGTATAGTCCTCTCTGATGTGCGAATCCATGATCACCACGAGCATCGAGAGCGCACCCTGTTCAACCGCATCAGCGTGGTCGAAATGGTCGTTCCTTACGGATCTCCGGAGAAACCACACCACAAGAAGCACGCTTTTGACGTAGGAGAGTACGGCACCGGCCTTATGAGCAATTCTTTGAAGCTAGGATGCGACTGTAAAGGTGCCATCTACTACATGGACGGAGTGGTATCCACCGCTCGCGGAGAAGCTGCGGTGATCAAGAACGCTATCTGCATCCACGAAGAGGACAATGGACTCTTATACAAGCACACTGACTTCCGCGACGGATCTGTCATCTCTGCTCGGGACCGCAAGCTCATCATCTCCCAGATCATCACTGCGGCAAACTATGAGTATGCTTTCTACCATACCTTCAGCCTTGATGGAACATACAATCTGGAGATCAAGCTTACTGGAATGTTAAACACATACTGCATGCACCCTTCAGAACACGCGTTCCCGTGGGGTACCGAAGTAGCCCCTCGGCTGACTGCTCACAATCATCAGCATATCTTCTCTCTTCGAGTGGATCCAGAAGTCGACGGGCCGAACAATACCGTGATCCAGAGTGACGCCCTCCCTTCACCTGATCCAGTGGGCTCGGAGGCCAACTTCTATGGCAATGGGTTCTATGCCAAGAAAACACCACTCTTGACCGCTCGCGAAGGTGCAGTAAATTACTGCTTCGAGACAAGCCGAAGCTGGGATATCACAAATCCCAGCTCGCTGAATCCATCTACAAGAAAGCCTGTTGCTTACAAGATTCTCAACAACTCCTGTCCATTACTCCTAGCAGTTCCAGGAAGCGTGGTCGCGAAGCGAGCTGCTTTTGCCCGGCAGTCGCTTTGGGTGCTCCCTTACAGAGACTACGAGTTGTTCCCCGCTGGTGACTATGTTTGCCAATCGGCAGGTGTGGAAGGTCACAAATACAACTCTACTATCACCGACTGGGCGGCACGGGACGAGTCAATTGACAATACCGACATTGTCTGCTACATTCAATTCGGACTGACACACTTTCCGCGCACGGAGGACTTTCCCATCATGCCTGCCGAGCCGGTGAGTGTCACGTTGCGAGCCTCCAACTTTTTCCGCAAAAATCCTGGGCTTTGGGTCCCGCCCTCCGTCAGTTCAGATGACGCGGCTTCGGCTCTTGTATCGACCAACACTTGTGCTGGCGGCAGTCGAAACTCGTCATCGAGGCTGTAGAATCTATGTAACGAACTAAATTGTCAATGATCATATTGAGTCTAACGGTCAATCCACTTCAAATTCGCGCATATGGGTGCATCATGCCGTTTCCTGTGTCAACATTGATTTACCATTCTGGTGTGTTGATGTCCAGGAGCGTGTACGTATCTCCTCAAGAAGCCCCTCACACGATCTCCGCGCGGGGTCGTCAGATCGTCAGCCGGGCACGCTTCAACGGCTGACGGCAAGGTTGACACGGTGCATCCCTCGGTGCCGAAGCTCTGAGTGCACGCCACATCCAGAATAATATGCCATCAATGTGCTTCTTCACATGTTTGCCAAAGAGTAGTCGCCTTTAGAATGTCTTCTGTGCCTCTCACGGCTCCAAATGGGCGGACATTTGATCAGCCGACAGGCTTGTTCATCAACAACAAGTGGGTTCAATCGGCTGACGGCAAATCCATCGAGACGGTCAACCCTACGTGAGCGCATTTGCAATACCTGACTTAACAGACTCACTGACAACTACCAGCAATGGCCGCGTCATCACCACAGTCTCCGCTGCCTCAGTGCAAGATGTCGACGAAGCAGTCTCTGCAGCACGTACTGCACTAGGAAAAAGTACTTGGCGAGACCTGTCCGCATCTGAAAGGGGCCGCTTGTTGATGAAATTGGCGGATCTCGTTGAATCTAACCGAGAGCTGCTCGCGACCATTGAAACATGGGACAACGGCAAGCCCTACTCGGTAGCTCTTGATGAAGACGTGAATGAAGTGGCAGAAGTGTTTCGCTATTATGCAGGATGGGCCGACAAAGTCTACGGTCAAGTCATCGATACACACAGCGCCAAGTTTGCTTACACCGTTCGGGAGCCTTTAGGGGTATGTGGTCAAATCATCCCGTAAGTCTGTGGGCAGTGACTGTTTCAAGGTCTGATCATTCCAGATGGAACTATCCACTATCCATGGCCGCATGGAAACTTGGGCCTGCCCTCGCCTGTGGAAACACGGTCGTTTTGAAGCCAGCTGAGCAGACTCCGCTCTCCATTTTGCAGCTTGCGAGCCTCATCGTCCAAGCAGGTTTCCCACCTGGGGTCGTGAACATCATCAACGGTCTGGGCAATATCGCTGGTGCTACTCTTGCAGCTCATGCTGGAGTCGACAAGATTGCATTCACTGGCAGTACTGCTACCGCGAAGCATATCATGAGGATGGCCAGTGGCAATTTGAAGAGCATCACGATCGAGTCTGGCGGCAAGAGTCCACTCATTGTGTTCGAGGACGCCGATCTGGAGGAAGCAGTACAATGGGCGCACACAGGTATCATGTCTAATCAAGGACAAGTATGCACGGCCACGTCGCGTATCTTGGTCCAAGAAAACGTATACGACAAGTTCCTTGCTGCCTTCAAGGACCGCGTGCGTACGGTCTCTCACGTAGGCGACCCTTTCGAGACTACCACATTTCAAGGCCCACAAATTAGCAAAGCACGGCTCGATCGCATCCTGGAGTATACTCGGGTTGGCCTTGGAGAAGGTGCAACCCTTGCTTGTGGAGGTCGACTCCGCCATGACCTGGGTCAGGGTTTCTTCATGGAGCCTACTGTCTTCACCAACGTCTCTGAATCCATGCGCGTCTACCAAGAAGAGGTGTTTGGCCCGTTTGTGGTCATTGCACGGTTTCGTGATGAGCGAGACGGCGTTCGAATGGCGAACAACAGCGTCTACGGCTTAGCGAGTGCCATATTCACGCAGAATCTGTCAAGGGCCCATCGGGTGGCGAGACAGATGGAATCTGGCATGGTGTGGATCAATTCCAGCAACGATAGCGACTGGCGGGTGCCATTTGGAGGAGTCAAAGAAAGCGGTATCGGCAGAGAGCTGGGTCAGGCCGGTTTGGAGGCCTATTCTCGTGTGAAGGCGATCCACGTGAATCTGAAATCAAAGCTGTAATTCTGGCGTGGATACGAAGCACGGGAAGGCATCACACCTTCCGCATCGAAGAACTGATTACTGAACGTCTACCACCGCTGAAATTCCAACGGCGAGCGGAAAGTCCGTGGTGGGGATGATGGGACTGACATGAGACCACCGCTCGGAGCCGACAACCAATCGGTAGAGTCTGGCCTGAGCACCTCCACACGGCGGCTCCACATTGTGCGGTCCATGGTTATCTACCCGACCAAGCTGCCAGCTGATCCTCATTGTCACCGAAGTCGCTTGCCATACTAATTGACAGGATCCGGCCCAGGTTGCATATCCTCGTACTGTCATACCTTGCTGTCTGATAAATCTCACAATGGAATCGCGTCCACATATACGGAAACAAAGAGTTGCGTGCGAATCATGTCGCCGCCGCAAAGTCCGCTGCGACATTGAAACCGCCACAGCGGACTCCTGCATGCAGTGCACAAGAAGTGGGTCCTTTTGCACGTAAGTGACTATTCTTGTTCAGCTCTCGGGGGCTTTGTCAGTCGTTCTGCGCAGCCTGACCATTATTGCTTCTCAGAACCAGGACGGATTGGCCGGCTCCGAAGCGCCGCAAGGATGATCATGGCACGACTCTGACACGAATCGCTTCTGTCTCTTCTCAACCTGAGTCGGGACCCTACCGGACCCCACGAAGCATCAACACCACAAACGAAGACATATCAGATACATCGGCGAACGATCGCGGTGCACAACACTCATACAACCCCGCGAGGACCAGCCTGTCGCGTTTCTTCAAGGACGGCGTTGCGTCTTCGGGCTGGGGGGCATTCGACGTCGATGGTACTTTTCGCCTTGTCTACGTGGGGTCCTCTGTATCGAATCTATCGCATCTGGTACAATTCCGACTCGATAGTCTTCCTGTTGCATCACATGAGCCCAAGTCGATTCATTTTCCTTACCCACAAGTGCGTCTGCCGCAAGGGTGGGCAGCGAAGCATCCCGATCACTCTCTCGGGGATGCATCGCCTGTCGCTTCTTCTTTGACCGAGAATGAGTCGAACGATCATGGAAGCAGCCTTCCTATGGTGGAAGTCCGCGAAGCACTCGTTAAGGCATATTTCAATCTGATCCACCCGGTATTCCCGGTTGTTGATCAATCTCAATTCCTAGACGAACAGGGAGAACTCACTACAGAGCTCCCGCCACCCCTGCTGTATCAGGCGGTCCTCCTGGTAGGCGCTCATGTCTGCACACATCCGCTGGTATCCAAAGATCGCTGGGCGCTGAAAGCTGTGCTGTTCCGTCGTGCGAGCATGCTCTATCATCTTCGTGAGGAAACAGATCGATTATACTTGACACAAGCGGCTCTTCTCTTCACCTGGCATATCCATGATGGTGATACGGTTGCCGGAGGTCCATGGTACTGGACTGGTATCGCTGTACGACTAAATTATGGACAAGGTACTCATAGGCACAACTCGTTACTTCCTACTCGCGAACACGCCCTTCACAAGCGTCTGTGGTGGTCTACCTTTGTACTCGAAGTCTTCGCCGCGTTAGAGCTTGGACGCCCATGTGGCGTTCACTGGGAAGGCAGTGATCAGCAGCTACTGACTGATGAAGATCTGAACTATGGTCGACCTTGTTCAGGTCAGCAGGCACGTGACACTTCTATCTGTACGTCTTCGAACGATATGACTGTCGCTGATTACCATGCTGGATTCGTTCGACTCGCTTATATCGGAATCGACATCGGCCGGATGGGCATCCAAGCTGGTAGTAGCACCTTGACCGTAAGCAGTATCGACAGCAGACTTGCAGCATGGATGCTACAGACCAGACTATCCTCTCCTATGCTGGATGAAGGATTCTTCAAACGCCACCTTCGGCTTCACTACCACCTTCTCGTACTCTTCCTCCATCGCATGTATGTCCAGAAGTCGGACGTCAGCCGTAGCGCTTGCTCTCTTGCTTCTGACAGTATTCTACATATCCTCGACATGCTACGTGCCCACGACGAGATGCCTCGTTGTCACAGTACTATCGTCACAGTCGTCACAGCTGTTGGTATACAGGTCGTGTCAGATCTGCGGTCGGCGCTTGCCATCAATGCGCATCTTACCGCCATGGCTTTGCTCGACCGTCTCGCCCGTGTAATACAGCACACGAAGTCGTTGATACCTCTTTGGCCTAATGCAGAGGCGGTGTATAATATTTTTGAGAGTCTACACAAAGACTATCAAGCACTCGTGACACAATCCCATGCCACTGGTTTCAGCGAAACCACGATTGCAGTGCCAGAAAGCTTGCTGGATTGGCCCGCCTTGTTCATGTCACATAGCGCAAACGAGGACACGCAGATCCATTCGCCTGATCTGAGATGGGCGGAACTGCTAGATTGGACTGAAGGCCTGTAGATGGGGTATCTACCAATCCAGACAGCACATGTTTATATGAGAGATAATGCCTTACCTTGTTCAACTTTCAAGGTGCATGATAATGCAGCGTAAATGGCCAGTCTATATGGCCCGGTTGGCTATCAATGAGAAAGATTAATGTCCAGTGTCAAATTGCTCGAACAAGTCATACCCGCCAACGTGAAAGGAAGTAAGGTACACGTATCTGTAATAAACGAAACCGAATCACAAACATGAGTAAAAGTATGGACAAGTCCATCATTATACAGAAAGCGGTGCGTTGAGTCGTCGCCGTTGCCAAGAGAAAGTGACGTCCGCCGCCAGTCCCGCGACGCGCGCCCGGCACCGTCAATGCCCCTACCAATGACATTAGGACTCCTAAGGCCTCGAACATCCCATCAATCGATCATACCATTTAGACACGATGGCGGAAACATTGACCGCACGGGTGACCGCCTTGAACCCTTTCAATAAGACCAACAAAGAAGCTAGTGATGAAGACGTCGGAGAACAGATTAATGCCGATACGGTCGCCGGCGGAGGGCATGGCAACGAGACTAAAGCTGATCTGCGAGTCAATGCAGCGCTACAATCATTCTTAGCAGACCAGGGCGCGATACCAGAAGCAGGCATGGATGGGGGCTCCACCTCGGCAGTGCAGCAGCTTCTCGACAAACCACATGTGGTAGTACCAGCTTCATTGACGGACAGATCACATCCGTTGCCAGAGTACTTCATAAGCTCCAGCCACAATACATACCTGATGGCTCATCAGCTCTACGGGTCCTCTAATGCTAGTGCGTACGAGCTTGCGTTGAATACTGGTTCCCGCTGTGTGGAGATTGATGCTTGGGACAACGATGACAATGAGGACGAACCGAAAGTTACTCACGGATACACACTGGTATCCAATATTCCTTTCCGTGCTGTTTGCGAGACTATTCGTAATGTAGTCGACAAAGAAGCGGCGGAAGAGGTCGATGCCCAAGGCTATAGAGCAGCACCCATCGTCCTGTCATTGGAGAATCACTGTGGCCCTCATGGACAACTTCGCCTTGCCAACATCATGATCGAAGTGTTCGGAGATCGACTTTTGAGCAAAGGAGTCAGAGAAGAGGGCACTGCTGAACAAAATGGTGACAGTCACGTTGCACTTGGCGAGCTCAGATCGAAAGTCGTGGTGATAGTCGAGTACCATTTCCCGAACGAAAAAGACGACAGTGGTAGTTCCAGCGATAGCGAGAGCGAAGATGAGGCAGGAAAACGAGAGCGTCAAAAATACAAGGAGAAGAAACAGGCAGCACCAGCGGTAGGGATCATCCCAGAACTTGCCACGCTTGGTGTCTATGCTCAATCTGTGAAACCTCGAGACAACTCTTGGTTCGAACAGGTCGAAGGACTGAAGGGCGCTCCTCATCACCACCTCATCAATGTCTCCGAATCAGGTCTTGCATCTCACCTACCAGCATCTGCAGCAAAGATTGCTCGGCACAATGCTAGCCATCTCATGCGGGTGTATCCTAAGGGCACGCGTATCTCGTCCAGGAACTTGGACGTTGTTCCCTTTTGGGGCATTGGCGCTCAGATCTGTGCACTTAATTGGCAAACATTCGGTGCTTCAATGCAGCTGAACAACGCCTTGTTCTCTGGAACGGACGGGTTTGTGCTGAAGCCAGCAGCTCTTCGCTCTGGAGGAAATGGGGTGCTCAACGGTCGCAAGAAGAAACTCACCTTGCACGTCGTAGGGGCAAGCGACATTCCGTGCCCAGCAGACAAGAAGGATGATCTCAAACCATACCTCACTTGCACGCTTATCCACCCAGACAATCTCGACTCTGACAAGAATGTTAAGCGCAAGACTGGTGCTTACAAGCAGCATAAATTGTCCAAGCTCTTGCACAAAGACTCGCCACTAGTGACTGATCCGCTCTGGGACGAGAAGCTGGAATGGGAGTATGACGACAATGAACTCACTTTCATGAGACTCTCGATCAAGAGCGATGACAGCTTTGCGACCAATCCAACGTATGCAGTTGCTGCTGTCAGGCTTTTGTATGTTCAGTCCGGATGGTGCTTTATCAGAATGCTTGATCTTAAGGGAGCAGAGACTGCCTGCAGCTTGTGCGTCCAGTTTTCTTTCGAGGATATCTAGGGACGATGGAGGGCAAAAGTCAACGATAGGATTCATGGCTCAACGTCAAAGGCAGAAACGTGTCGTCACGGTTTAGGTACAGGTCAAAGCACGATATACATGTTCAGGGTCTCAAGAGGAGCGCGACATGACCATGCTCCTTATACGGAAGAGGAGGCTACGTCTGTATGCTGTTTATTTCTGAACTTGTGTAATAGCGATGTTTATGTACCTGTTTGCAATGTCCCCTTGCAGGATGCTTTAGTCTAGTGTTGAGCTCTATCAAAGCTCACAGTCCAGCCCTGAGTCATGGAAATACCCCTATTACTCATCCGATGTCGCTCATCGGCCTGCTCGACAGTGGCTTGATGTCCAGCAAGATCAGGTCGCCACGACTTGGGAGGCTCGCCCGGCTTGATAAGTCCTTGCTCATCCTCGACTTCTTCGGATCCCATCCGTTGTGTAATGGTTTCGTTCACTGTATCCTTCTCTGCTCTTGACCTTGCTGCGCTGAGCTCGTAGTAGGGATTCGCTCGGGAGCCCTTGTGACCTGCACTCAAGGCTGAGACTCGTCCGGTGTATGCGGCAGAGCTGATGAAGAAGCCAGGAGCGAACGGACGCAAGAATGGCTTCAAGCAAGTGACAGATGCCAAGATGAATGCGCATTCCATGACCGCCTCGGTGAAAATCAGAGCCGATCTTGCTGGTGAGGTCGAATTGGAACCTGTAGCGGGATGAAGCTTCCAGAGTCGCAGTGCAACGAGGGGTAGGACTCTATGGTATTGTTAGTACATGTACAAAGTCAGTAAAATGATACACGTACAAGAGTCGACTCGAGAAGATGGCAGACACAGCCAGTCTTTTACCAATGGACATCTGCAAGCCCCAGATGAGGTATATCGACATGGCGACAGAGCTGAGATCTATAGCGAACCCCGTTCCCTCAATACCTAGCCAGCGGGAGTACTAAGTACATGTCAGCATAGGTTGCGTGAGAGATATAATCCATAATACGTACCAATGCCTGGGATCCATCTGTGGTATCCCAAGGGTTCGAGATCTGGCCTCGAAGAGAAATGACAAGCACGCATACGAAAGTCCAAGCGACACAAGTGATCGTGAAGCCGTAGGCCAGGAACCTACTGCGTGTGTCCCTCGTGAGGAAGCGGACGGAGAAGAAGCATGTCGATATTTTCGTGCAGCCAATAGAGATGACATACGTGATATGACTAGCGAATAGGGCCTGTTGTGATTAATCATCGGCTCCCAGTCGTCGAGGTGGGTGGCGTGGAGAAGATACCTTGCATATAGCAGTGCGCTCCGTGCCTGCAAGGCTTGACCAATCGAGGCCGTATCCAAGATGAACTGCATAGCATGTAGCCACAACATGTGCTAGAGCTGCGAGCTGAGGTCATCTTGTCAGCACGTTCATTCTCGAAATCCCATGGGTTGGTACTGACAGCAGAGACCGAAATGGCAGTATCATCGTGGCCGAACGTGTTACTGTCACGAGCCTTGACGAATAACCGGGTTATCAAGGTCAAGAATCCCCAGATGAACAGCAGGACAGTCGCAGTCGTTAGACCTGGGTCTGTATTACCTGTGCCTGTGCCTGATATGACCGGTGTATCTGATGTATCTGACATTTCAGAAGATGGTAGTCGCCTCACATGAGCCAGCAGACGGACAGGCGAGACCTCTCAAGCTTTGTACGCTGAGCACAAAACACGATCATGTCGCGGATGGAAATGTTGGCTTGTCTACTCAAATTACGATGATTGCGGCTTGCCATGATTTCAAAGGCGGGTCTTCCAGAGGCGCTGTGTCACAACCTGGAGAATGTTGGTCGTCCCAGGTCGCATGTGCACCAGGCGCGAGCTACGTGGAGCTAGGGAGGGCCTAGGCACGTGTGGCTGATAGCTGCAGTAGCGAGCTTTGGACCAGACGTGCGGCGATCTCTACGCAAGCATTGTTTCAGCAATACAGCATGCGGCACGGCAGATGTGTTGTAAGTTCGGCGCTGAACAGTACAAGCGTGGACCTGTACCTCTGGTGACATGTACCCAGTACCATAGACCCGACCGAACGCATGAACTTATGGCATGACGGGCCGTAGGACCTTCTCAGGCATTCTTGCATACCTTCTCAAGTAGAACCTCCGCGGGCCGCGTATGGATCCTCCATTATTTCCCAGCCGCGAGAGTTGACGGCAACTAGGAAGACCTTTCTGGAGGCTCTGAGCTTGAGTGCTTGACTCGGACCTCGTGTGGGACCAACTTGCTCGTGTGTAAAAAGTCATGGCGCGAGTGGAGAGGCGGGGTCCAAGGCGGAAACGTGGTTGAATTCAAAAACAAGCCTTTACAAGTCGGGATGTGCGTCGATTTGCCGCCATGATTGCTTCCTCGCCACGCTAATGACCAACAAGGTTAGCAGCATAGACGCAGATGATATTCAACAGGGCCTCACGACTCAGAACTCATGGCCAGCTTCGTAACAGGCGACTGGGAGAAAGCCATAAGGAAATTTTTCCTGCTCTAGCCGCGAGTCTATCGCAAGGGGAGTTTCGCATCCAGCCAAAAAGTCCGTTGGCGGATTGAGGTCAGCGATGAAGATGCTGAAAACTGCCGGTAGCGTTCAAGAATGCACACGGCGAATTTTGGGAATAGGCGTCACATGAATTAGCCAGCAACAAATGTCCGTCCGCCTGGAGGCACACCCCTGCGACAATCCAAGCACAAACTCCGTCCATTGCAGGTCCTATCAGACTGCAGCTAGCGCATCACGCTGCGAACTGAGCAAGTACCTCGCTGCCGTCTTGGGATCACTGCTGTCATTCTTTGCACAGGATATGAACGAGGACAGCAGGATACAACGGCAGACATGCCAATTGCTTGCCGCGAGTGTCGTACCTGACATATTAAGCGAAGGGTCTTTTCCACCAGTCATGTCGAGGCCTCCAGACTTTTGCAATGGCTTTCCCAATGGCTTTTGCGCCAAAGTAGCTTGGTCGAGGCCACGCATTCCGTGCCGTCCGCGGAGTGGTCTGCCCTCTCCCGCCCGACCCGCCTCGCAATACCAAACACTAGATTGCCATCAACCAAACACGCACTACTACTGTCCATCTCCATGCTACTCATACCAAACTCGTACTCTAGGTCGTCACTGGAAAGCCACTTTCATCTCCATCAAATCCGTGGCGGCCAACAAAATCGGCACGCCCGACAAGCACTGTGTCAAGCACTTCTGATCAGCGTGGCCTAGTCGCGCTAGCAATACCCATCGCAATATTCGCAGGTCTAGATTGGTTACACATGGTCTTCATCGTGCGCCATCTCGGTAAGTAGCATAAGAGGAAGGAGAGTTAGATCCGATCTACCCTTCAAAGTCTCATCTAATATTGCTGTCTTCGGTGTTGATTTTCTGTCCTTGCACTCATTCACTCCTTCCTCTCGACTGTTTGTCCTTGTTCTGTTGTGCGTTCTGTTCCATTCAGTCTCTGAGGGCCATATCGACATGCGTCCAGTCGCAGTCCCCGCCGTTCACCACGGTGACGGTGTAGAGTTGACCGACAGATCCAACCATGCCACAACCACTGGTAATACTTTCAAAGAGGACATAGAACCAGCTGTGCGGGAGGTCGACAGTGAGGAATCGCATTCCTTGGAAGGTCAAGATGCTGCCCTCCGGGCGACAAGGTCGACGGCCGCAGATGGAGCCAACATGCGACGTATGGGCAAAGAGCAACAGCTTGTCCGATACTTTCGATTCTTCTCCATCACCTCGTTCACCGCAATTGCGACTGCCACCTGGGAGATTGGTCTGTTCGTCATCACGCCTGCGCTGGTAGACGGTGGACGAGCAGGTCTTCTCTGGAACGCCTTCTGGTGCTTCCTCGGCTTTGCTCCCATCTACCTCTCCATGGCTGAGATGGCCTCTATGGCACCTATTGCTGGAGCTCAATACCACTGGGTGTCAGAATTTGCGCCTGAAAGTTGCCAGAGATTCTTGAGTTACCTTACTGGGTGAGTGATGCAGCCTGTGATTTTCAAGAGTTGTGTTGACAAGATATCAGATGGACATCTACTATTGCCTGGCAAGCTGGAAACTGCATGGGCATCTTCCTTGCCGGTAGTCTGATCCAGACAATGATCCTAGTTGGCAATGAAGACTACGCTTTCCCAGCCTGGCACGGCACTATGCTGGCTATTGGCGCCATGCTCGTTTCCTACATCGCCAACGTATACGGTTCCAGGGCTCTGCCATATTGGCAAAACGCAGTCTTCGCCATCCATGTCGCAGCCTACTTTGCCTATATCATCCCCGTCTGGGTCAGCGCACCAACCGCCACCCACTCACAAGTGTGGACCGAGTTTCAGAACGAAGGAGGATGGAGCAATGTTGTTCTTGCTGTTTTGATTGGACAGCTTTCTGGTATTAGCAACCAGGTTGGCATTGATACGGTTAGTCATGTTGATCCGTTTGGGTCCAATTCTCTCACTGACATTCGTCCCATCAGGCTGCACACATGTCAGAAGAAGTCAAGGATGCCTCGGCGTCCATCCCCAAGGCCATGATGAGCATCTACGTCGTGAACTTTTTGCTTCTCTTCCCAGCTTTGGTCACTATTTGCTACCACATCCCGGACTTGACGGAAGCATTGAACGATTCGACAACTTACCCGGCAGTCTATGTTCTCCGCCAGTCCATGTCGACAAACTGGATCCTTGGCTTGATGGCAGTCATCACCCTTCTCCAGATTGCTTCAAACATCGTATACCTCACCGCAGTCTCACGCGACCTCTTCGCTTTTGCCCGTGACCAGGGTCTGCCATGCTCAAAGTGGCTGAGCACTGTCGACCCAAAGAGGCACGTTCCTGTCAACGCAGCCAGGTTCTCAGCCGTCATCGCCATTCTTCTCTCTCTGATCTACATCGGGAGCTCAGTCGCTTTCTACGCCATCACTTCACTCTCGACAGTGTCTCTGCTGCAATGTTACTCATTGTCCATTGGATGCGTCCTATGGCGACGAATTTTCAAGCCAGAGACTCTTCCTCCGGCTCGTTTTTCGCTCGGCAAGTTCGGTATCCCCATTAACATTGCAGCAGTCTGTTTCGCAGCCTGGTCGTTCTTCTGGTGTTTCTGGCCACAGGCTACTCCAGTCACTGCCGAGGGCTTCAACTGGGCATCACCGATTTTCTCGCTTGCCTTGATCGTGGCCATGATCTTCTTCTTCTTCAAGGGCAGACATGTCTACTTTGGTCCTGTGGTCGAAGTCGAAGGTAGAAAGGCTCACTTCAGGTGAGGTGGTGATGCAATGCTGTTCCTGACATGTATCGCCGCCATTGCGGGCAAAACCACATCTTCTGGTAGTTTTCTTAGCGAACAAAATTTATTCAAAATGCGACAAACATGGAAATGCTTTCACAGTGAAGATCAAGCGATACTGTACAATGATGAAGCGATTCTAAGAGAATGCATGTGCTCTTGATAGAGTTCCTGTTTGAACGAATCGGGTAGAGCCGGCGGCAACTCCGCATATTCAGGCCTCGTCCAAGCGCGCAGGCGGATGGATGATATCAATCTCTCACCGCCATCCACACCCCAGCGGCAGAACTTGTACCAGCTTCACATTCAAACCCCCCCGCCATCTTCTCTTGCCGGTAGTCGCCCCTTTGTTGGGTGCGGACCCACGGCTGCTTGGCTTTGGAGGCAGACCGAACGCCATCATGGGTCGTAAACCCAACCTCTTGATTCAAGAATTTTTCCAACGCGGTGCGAAGCTCGACGACCAAAGTAATCGGTATGAGCATACCTGCAAGAAGTGCGGGATGTTCGTGAGTAATCCAATCGCATATTGATCGAAACCTGCTGACGGATCCAGTTCCCAAAAGGACGTCCCGATAGCATGAACCGGCACCTTTTCGAAAAATGCCCCAACATCACCGACTACGACAAATCAAGGGCATTTGCATTCGCCCAGGGTCAGATGGATGTTCAAAAGATTGCGCAGCGACTTGGTCAGGCTACTGTACAACCTCTCAGACAACCCGCGCAGAATGTTCCTCAGCCATATCCCACCACCTCGCAGCCACCCGCACAAGCGCCAGCCTCGAGTCTGAACCGAGAGCCTTCGGCCCTGGATACTTTGGCAGAAGTATCACGACAGCATCTGGATCTCTCCCGGCAACGGAATCAAGGAGATGTCGCTGCACCAACGCAAGAGCAGAATCAGCAAGATAATTCACAGGAGATGGATAGCTGGATGATACAGTTGCAACAACAGTTGAACGAGGCAAACAACGCGACTGCAGAGCCAAGTGATCAAGTCGTTAATAGTAGCGATCGGCAAGATGAGCAAGGAAGCCATTCGGGACTTGTCCATGCCGCGTCAGCTGCAAATCAATTGCAAGCGTCGTTAGATGAACACACTACGGATGGTACACATGGGAGCGAGCATCTCGAAGGCGTGCACGAAGGAGCAGAATACGCCGATGGCAGCAACGACTCGGGCTTCAACCATGCGCATAACGGGTTCCATGATGGTACTAGCGCCAATCTTGATCCTGCGTTGCAAGGGCAAGCATCGTCACAACCTGCTCCAACAGCCGCCATGACCGATCACTCACATCTACCTCACGCCCCGTTCGAGTATCCTTCAAACGATGCCATGCATACCACCGACATGCGGGGCTTTGGTCTTCTTTCACGTCCGCTGAAACGTCAAAGGCGGAACAAGTTCTCCACCGAAAGACGCAAGGAAGTTGGTGGCATTCGGAAGCTGGGCGCATGTTTACGGTGCCGAATGTTGAAGAAACCCTGTTCTGGAGAGACACCGTGCTCGACATGCAAGGTAATCGGCAATCCAAGGCTCTGGCACATGACTTGTATCCGAACCAGAGTAGCCGACGAATTCAGCCTTTACAATACCAGCTACTTGTTCGCACAAGCCAGATCCGCCGTCGCCAGTGAGATTGGCGGGATGCCGCTTGATAGACTTTCAGGTCGCATCGATGTCTCAGTGACACAGTCTGATTCGAAGCTGTCCTTCCCTTCTCTTGGAGTTCGATCCGCCAAAGCAGATGCTCGTGCAAACGAGTTCGAAACGCTAAGCCTGGTTCTTCACGTTGATACTGAGGAGTCGATAAAGTCTGTGGATCGCTACCTTGCGAATGCTCTCTCTTCTTTCGCGTCTCTTGAGCCACGCCCCCTCATCCGCGTTACAATCAACACTTTGCAGTCCTTGTCATCAGACCTACTAATTACCCGCGCGCTGCACCTCTGGGCTGCCACCACCGTCATCTGCGCCTCTTCGTCACTCCCTTGGACTATTCTCTACACGACACCCAATCCTGATAAGCGGACGGAAACGCCTCATCTACTCTCTATCAGTCGTTCAGATTACCCCATTCTTCAGGCTCAGCTGCTCGACGCAACAGAACGCTTCGCTGCCGCGACTTTCAAGCTCGTCGCAAATGAACTCGAACGTCGTCTCCTCGCCCGCGGGTCATCCAACACACTGACCACGTACCTCGTTACTATTTTGCTCCTCAACTGCGTGGAGCGCATGTCTCTCTTATTCCGCCGCTTCGATCCCCGCGCTGAGACAGATGACGGAGATGTCCAGACGATTCACGCCAAGCCAGACTGGCCGCTGAACCAATCGCCCGCCAAGTACGTCGCACAAGCTGGTGGCTTCTGCACATTGCTGGGTATGTTGCTGAGAATGAGAAATTTGGTACCACGGACAGTGGCGAGAGGGGACGATACATTGGTTGTGGTCAAGATTCAGGGACGGAGAGTGGTGGAGATCACGCCCGAAGGAGAGAGCAGTGACGTTGTTTTCCTCGGCCATGGCATGGTTCAGAACGAGGAGATCAGCGAAGCGGAGAAGGAGAAGGAGAGATTCATGCGTGGTGTTGCGGGGTGGCTGAGGGAGACTGGTGTTGGAGGACGAGAATTATGGGAGAGGACAAGGATAGGCGATGATGATATCGATGGCGATTGGATGGCTTGGGACTTGAGGTTCGTCGGGGCGTTGGTGGTCCCTGATGGATATGAGGAGGTCATGCAAGGTGGGCAAGATCAGGCACACGTTGATTCGTCGTTAGACCAGACAGGTGCGACGGCGAACGCAAACCACTGAATGAGGTGGATAGGACGCAGTATGATGCTTGCTAGAAGGAAGCGAGCAATACAACGACAGCATGACAGCCAGTAGAGATTTCCTAAAATAGATACCCAAGCAATTTATATCTTGCATACCTTCCTATGTATAATTATGACCACCAACCTGAGAAAATTGATACAAATAGGAAACTGTAATCAGAGCACAAACCCGACGCCCCATTTCCGAATATCACTCCTTGACCCTCTTCCTACTCATCCCCAACGCCCCCAATCCCCCCGCCCCTCCTCTCTTCCCACGACTCGCGCTCCTCCTAACCCCCACCTGTCCCTTCAACGCCTCCCTCCCGCCCTCCATCATCCTCTCCAAACCCCCGCTTCTCTTCCCGTCATTCCCACCTCCCACATCCCCATCCCAGTCCGGATTCTCATTCACCTTGATCACCACAACGCAGTTCCCCACCGCCACGCCTATACTCTCCTTACTCAGCTGTGCCACGCACCCCGGCGCGTCTGCAAACAATTGGCTGTCACTATCCGTACCCAATTCTCTGACCGGTATAGTGTAGAGATTCCCAAGGTGCGTGTAGATGTATGCTTCCCATTCTTCCGTTTGTGCGGCAGCGTACTCGGACGCGGAGATGCGGCGGCGGCGACGGAGCGGGGAGTCGCTTTTGCTGGGGAGGCCGCGGGCTTTGGCTGCTGAGGTGGAGATTGTGGAGGAGGTCGTTTTGGTGGGGAGGGTGAGGTCGGGAAGGTGGGACGGGTTGGTGCGGCGGAGGCCGGCGATGCAGAGGGAACTGGTGGCTTCCCATGCACCGGGGTTCTTGAGGCGGGTGGTTGTTGGTGTTATTGATGAGAGGGTGGGGCAAGTCTTGGTTGTTGGAGAGAGGCAGATTGGGAAAACGGCGGTGGTCTCAGATGTTGACGGTGAGGAACGGGAGCTGTCGATGGATACTCTACTACCGCCGAGATTGTAATTTAGTGATACAAGTTCTCCGGTCATAGAGTCGGTGTAGGCTATGCTGATGATATTGGGACAAGCAGTAGCGTTGCATTCAGAACACTGGCTAGTGGCGGCGTGGAGGATGCGGAAGGAGTTTCGTTTGGCGTTACCAAGTGAAATGGTCATGATTGACGCCAGGGATGCAAGATTGATGAGCGTCGCTTCATGCGGTGTACATAGAAGCACGAGTGCCAGTTGAGACACCGGATACAGCCAAGTTTCATGGACTGATGGAGCCGCTATGTTAGGTCTTACAGTATCTGGGTTCAACGTGTTGGACAACCAGCTGCTAGAATTCGAGTTCCAGCTGTACTTGAACACGGATCCAAGGCATGTGAGTACGACAATATCCGGGAGACCCTCGGCATTCGCGATTAGACTAGCTGCGATCAAGTCGCCCTCCTCGTTGTCAAGATGCGATTGAACGAAGCTGTCTTGTTGATCTGAATATTGGAAAAGGGTGCCATCATTGAGAAGTAGCACGGGACTGCTGTTCCGAGCTTCCGCCGTTGTGGAAGAAACAAAGTCAAAGAGTATGACTCTCTGAGTGGCTTGATTGATATTGGCAGTTGCAACTCGTGACAAAGCACTCTCAGTTGTCTTGCCGATCAACACAGAGCCGTCTCGACACAAGACTGCATAATCGTCGCTCTGAGGATCTACAGCACATGCGTCTACAGGCCAATTGAGCCCAGAGACTGTGGTATCGGAGCCGGCCGCAATGGAGCTGTATTCGACATTGGTTTTGGTGTAGTTGAGGGTGGTACGATCCATAACAGCGAGACCAAGGGTGCGGTCTAAGCCTACTGAGAGGATTCGACCACAGTGACTGGCAGCAAGGCGGACAATATCGAGAGTGTGACTGGTCTCAACTGTCTTGCAAGATAAATGGCCGTCGTCAATAATGCTCATCTCCGTCTCAGGCTTTTCTGTCCGCTCATCCCAGAGCAAGAAGTTCATAAGAACTGTGACGAAAGCAACGACAAAGACGACTGCGAGAGAGAATGGGTAGAAGTGTCGTATAGCCAGACCTCGAAGCGCTTGTAGGAAAGTTTCTTGACTGGCCGGAACGCTCGTGCGGTCGGCTTGATCAAGAACGATGACCATAGGATCAAAGATTCTGGCGGTGAAGGACTGCACACCCGGTTTGATGACATGCATAAATTGGGTTGCGGCGCTGACAGATGATGGTCGAGAGCGAATCCATGATGCTGGATTCAGGGTCCGATTGACGGGACGTTGTGGGTGGTCGGAGCCAAATGTCGGTAGGTACTTGTTACGGATTGGCGAAGACCAAGGACTAGTACGAAGAGCAGAGATACTGCGGTCCGAGAAGTGCCAATTCAGGGCCAAGACGAATGTGACCGTAATTGCAGAGCCGGCCATCCGAGTGCTCACCGGAACTCTGCCACGTACCAGAGCATCAATCCATGGTTTCCGGTCAGGCTGCTGCTTGAGTTTCCCGGTCTGTACACTCGATGATGGAATATTGGGTGTAGCAGCGACACCCTTGGACCTGACGAGAGAATCTTGAAGCTCGAGGCGCTTGATGTCGACGTTCAAGACAGCAAGAAAGAAAGTTATGAGGAAGAAGAAATCAAACAGAAGTGCAATCGAGGCAAATGCGCAAAATGCTGCCACACCGGGAGAGACAAAAAGTGATAGGATCCAGAGGAGTGCAAGATTTTGCACAGCGGAGACGAGTGATGAGGCGCCAATATCTGCCACGCCATTGGCTATGCGCTGATTTGTGGCCATCTCAGGCGGATAAGCGAGAACGGCATTGATGAGGCGGAAGATGTTCTCCAGGCCAATCGCCAGGACAACGAAGGGATAACTTTCCGGGGGGATCTGATCAAGATTGATCTTCAGGAGCCCGCAGATGGTGAAGCTTGCCAGGATAGACGTGGTCATTTGGGTGACAGCTGTCACTACCAGGCCAGTCCTGCTATGAAACGCTTTCAGTCTGTTGAGGCACACAGCAACGTACACGACCATGCAGAGGTATGCACCAATGAGGGCCCAATATTGCTTCAAACCAAACGGCTGGAACTTGTACTGATAGACGCTGCTGTTTGCCGGAGGTTTACCGACAGACCAGTGAGAAGGTGCGTTCGAGGAGAGGTCAATGAGACTTTTCCGCCAGCGCTCTCCTATACTAGCATTTTGACGGTTGACAAGAGTGACAATCAGGGCATCGGCTCCAACTAGCTTGCCATGTGAGAATTTCTTACCAGCGAATGCGGACAAAGGTTGAAGCTCAAATCCAAGCAAGGACAGATTTTGGTCGGAAGTGCCGAGCGTACGTAGGGGATCAGGGTCGCTTTCGAAAAGTCCAAGGGAATGGTTCCAGTAGACAGATGGCGATTGAATGCCCCAAGCGGATGAAGCGGAAAGGGGAGAGATCTGGTCCAGCTCGTTCGGCGACAACAGTCCCTCAAGGGCGAAAGCGTGCTTGAGAAGTGATTTGTTCAGGGCCTGCATGTAGTCGCCTTGTAGCCAGACTTGGCGCATTTCGAGATCTGGTTGCTTCTCGGTACGGGACTCGAAAGAGATGGAACCCGTCCAGACGTGGTGCGGGAGGCCACCAATGGCACCGGAAGGGAAGTCGGACATGAAAACGGTGGGATATGAGAAAATGACACCGATCGCGACACTGGCCAGCATTGCCAGCAGCCAATGTCGGGCTGTGAGAGCTCCATGGCGGTAGAATGCCCGTCTGATAGGGTTTTCATGCCGGAATTTGGGTGGATCAAGTGTACTAGGACTGATAAGAATGATGAGCGCAGTGCATTTCAAGATATACGGACCGCCTAAATGGGTACAAGAGGTACCAAATGATGTGCATTGTTGTGTCGCGAGGGGGGGCTCGGTCGCGCGTTCCGCATCTCCACAGGGGGTTTAATTGTGGTAATTATCGGTCCAATGCACAATCTTCGCGATGTATGACTACAGACGTGTCGTGATCTGATAGCATGTTGCGGGTCTTGATATTGCTGGTTGGATGGTGGATTGTTGAAGTTGGGCTGGCGGGGTTCCAGACGCTGTCTCAGTCATGAATAAGTTATTCTCATGTGTCTCATGCAACAATTTCGACGGTGATGGATGAGTTTTGTATACGGGAGATGGCGATCATGAACTGGGGAAAATAATGCACGTATTTTTAGGATGGATTTCTGGAAGTTGTACGCACACAATATCGATACGACGAATGCGTATTACAGAACCCGTGCGGGACATGGTGGGGAGTGGTAGTCACGGCGGAACCTCCATCGCAACCTCGCAATCGCAAGGCCTGATCGTCACATTATGGGAGCATCATGGTGCGGACTGTCCTAGGAATGATCACATGAGAAACGATTCATAAGATAGCAAGCGGTGTTGCCGCCATCTGTTGGAATTCATAATGGAGGCCGAGGTGGCCAGGGTATCCAACGCGGCAATGGCACCTCGAGAACCCTTCGCCATTGTGCCTGTAATCATAACAACTAAATAATGTCCCCTGGATCAAAACAGCTGTAACCTCAACTCCTCGCTCAATCGGAAATGGTTGGAGACTTGCTCTGACACTACTCATCTTCTCGTCTCGTGTCGTACCCTAATTATGCGCCCTCGATTCGTGGTTGTTGTCCATGTCTCGCGCCGCTCTGTTCTCTTTGCTCACTTGGGCCAGCGTCTCGTTATTCGTCATCTTCTTTTGCGCATCCAACTGCTTTCCCAACTTGCCCTTCCCATGCGCCGACAATTTCCTTTCCTGATCATACCTGTCAGTCGTGTCCTCATAAGTAAGCCGTCGCAACCATAGGCCTGGCTCTAGGTGGAGAGGAGAGATAACTCACCTCTGCTGCTCGGAATGCTGCCGACTTTGGATCGTTGACGTCGCCTTGAGGTCCTCCTAGTGTGCGGCCCTGACCAGATGACGCTCCGGCGGGGACTTTGGCGGTGGTCGAGGCGGCAGCCGGAGCGTTGGCAGGTGTCGGACCACCTAGCGTCCTGCCTTGACCCTTGAAGTTATCTGAGCCTTTGGTCTTTCCGAAGCAGTTACCCATGACTGGAGAGGCGAAGAGGGTTGGGGGGGAGCAACAGGGCAGACAGACTGATTAGAAGGTTACCTTGTAGCCTTCGTGTCTGTCTGAAGATCAGGGTTCGAATTAGCCCCACCCCCAGACTGAACAGCCACGAGGTGATGAGTCAGCAGAAATTCGAGCGAATCAGTTCTACCAAGATCGAATTGACCATTTTTGCACGTGAGGAGGATTTTCAGGCTGAGTGCCACGCGACAGCGTTGACGCACTGGTGTCCCATTCGCATCGCACTTTGTCTTGACCGCCTTTGGCCATCATGAGATGGACGAACCCCATCTGAACCAATTCTCCTTTGTTGACGCCTGCCAAAAGCAGCCATGCCCGTCCAATCAGAGCGCGGGAGATCTCGGCATAAATCCCCCGCTGCTCATGACAACATCTCGATCACCGTAGGACATCAGGGTATTCCAAGACTTCTTTCACCCACCTCTCCCACCACAGCAAACATGGCATCCCACTCTGCCAGCAAACGCAAAGACCGTCTTTGTATCAGGGACTCACGGTCTTCTCCTCGCAACATGGACCCGTCAACGGATCCTTTCTTCCTGTCAGACCAGCTATGGGACCCCAATCTCTCCCTCGACTCGGTTGATATGCCACCAACAAAACGAGCAAAGACTTCACATCCGCCTCATAGTGTCATCTGCTGCGATCAGCCCTGCCCGGAGGAAAGCCTCTGTTGGGACGACTTCTGCCACGACTTTTGTACCCATCTATGCAAGCAGCCTTGTGACGACTGTCCCGAACCAGCTCATAACGGCGACGAATGCGACGACCCTCATTGCGCCCTGCCAGAGTGTACCGATCTGTGCAGTACCGTGTGTACTGACGCATGCGGTATGAATTGCCAGGATGCCTGTCAGGATGCCTTTTGCGAAGCAGACACTATAGCATCCTGCACTGACCCTTCTACTGCTTGCTTTGACGACTGCAACAACTGGTGTAATTACCATGGACTCGACAATTGCTTGGACTGCATGTCATCGCCGGCTACGTCGGACGCCAGAACACCTCAACTTCCACCCTCGGCCTTTGACACCTTCAATGTCATGGATCCCCTCAACACTACTTCATATCAGCAGTTCATGAGCAGACCTTTCACCCCATTCTTCGCGCCGACCCCTCAGACCGGATATGACACTCCTCAATCATATCCAAACACCCAGTATACAACACCACAGTACGAGCCGAGTCCTCAGTATGCATCATCTCAATACACCTCGACACATGTATGTAAAGTCAAAGGATGTATGGCTGGCGCATTCAAGGATGAAGATGCTCTTCAAGATCACATTGAGAAATGCCATCTCACCAAGATCCACAACAAGTACGTGTGCCAATGGGAAGGATGTGTCAAGAAGGTCACCAAGAAGTCCAATGAACACATACAAAAAGAGAAAGAGGCACGTGCCATGGGTCTTACCTATCAGCCTCCTCCTGAACCATTCTCGGATGACCATCTTCACAAGTTGAAACGACATTACTACGTTCATTCTGGAAAGAAAGCATTCGAGTGCGACTATCCTGGCTGTGGCAGTGTCCACGCTACAAAGGCCCAGCTCAAGGTCCACAAAGCGCGACATAACCCCAAGGAGTTCACCTGCGAAGACTGTGACAAGGTCTTCACCACTCAAAACCAACTCAAAACCCACATCAACGCTGTTCATAAGAAGCAGAAACACTTCAAGTGTCCAGATTGCGACTACGCTTGTGATGACTCGTCCAACATGTCATCCCATAAACGCAAGCAGCATCAGCTCGGCGTCCTGTGTCCCTCACATATGGATCTTGGGTGCACATATCGAGATGGCCGACAGGCGGAGATGGAGAAGCATATGCGTTCCTGTAAGCATGCAACTTGGATGGTTGACGACAAAGATGCTCTAGATGCGTACTGGAAAGGACAGAAGAAAGCCAGTCCTTCATGATTACCAATGTGAGTAATTTCATACTGATCAAAATAACAACAGTGAATGACCAGAGCAGATACACTTTACGACTGTAACGCATCACGATTTCATGCTCCTTCGGTCTGTCATAGATGAAGCATCGCAATGACGCTCTTAGCGATTGATTCAATAGCAAAGCAAACCTTTGGCAAATAGAGCTCCCAGTAGACCACGCTCACATTGATTAATTACCATGCACTCCCGTCTTGTGAATTTGGTTATGATTTGATTGACAGTGACTACACATTTGCAACAATGGTATCTCGCCACTACCGAATACCTGTTCGATAGCTCTCTACCAAATAAACCATATCCGCGCCGGTCATTAACAAAAGAAACCATCTCGCTCAAGCGTCTTCTAAACATCAATCAACTGCGGACGTGCTTGCTTCTAGATCTGTACACGCTGGATCGTCACCCAAAGACCTTTTAGACGGTATGTAGAATTCAAGTCGTGGTCGTCGCCTTTGGCGTCGTGGCTGCCTTCTTCGGGGCTGGGTGGCCGTACAGAGCTTCGTATTCTCTGTTGTATGCCGCTAGGTCCTTCTCGTAGGCCTCGTAGTAGTCCTGTTCTGGTCAGTGCCAATTCATGAAATCATAGGAGCAAGAAAGTGGGACTCACCCTCTTCTCATGGTCACCAAGCTCCTTCCATACTCTCCCGCTCTCCTTGGCCTGCTCCGGCACGGATCCCCTGTGCTGTCCGCTCTGGAACCGCTCCTTGTTAAACCGCAAGTACGCCGAAATAGGCTTCTTCAGCGCCCTCTCATCCTGGATCGGCTTATACTGCTTGGCGCCCCGAATCTTGGACCTCCTCAACTGCGCCCTCGCAACGTTCGCCTTTCGAATATCCTCCGCCGCATGTCCCTCAACCCACCTCTTATACTCCCTCTCACTATCCGCCTTCTCCTCCTTCGCCCTCCTCTCGTAACTCTCCTTCTCGCTCGAGCTCAGATTGTCATACTCCCGCTTCACATCCTTGACCACCTGCGTTACGCCCCCAGCCCCCCTGACCGCACTGGGATTATTCCTTACCCGTCCGGCGTAGAACACAATCCAAGCAGACGAAGAAGCAACTTTGGGCGGCGCCAGAGCCTGCGCCTTGAGCTCCTTGACCGTGAGTCCGCTGCTCGTCGTCTGCGCCTTGGCTTTTGCGCGCTTCTGCTTCTCCCTTTCGCGCTTCTTGGCCGCTTGCTCCGCCTTCTTCGCTTTGGATTTGGCGGCGCGCTCAGTGGCGCGTTGCTTGGCTGCTGCTTTGAGGGTTGCGGTCTTGGAGGGCTGTTTCGCCTTTGCTGGTACTTTTGTCTTTGTGGCTGCCTTGCGCGTCGTGGTCTTCGGCTTCGCGGCCGTGGTGGTCGTGGTCTTGATTGTGCGGCCTCGCTTTGCGGTTTCGCCGATGGAGCCTTTCTTGGGCTTTGCTGGGGTCGCGTAGGGACGAGTGAAGCTGGGGACGAGTACGCGGCGGGTCAGGAGGGAGCGCGCGACGAAGGTGGTGGAGGTTGTCAGACGCGTTGCTGCTGCGAGACGCAGCGGGAGTTGGGTGGGCAGCATTGTGGTGACGGATCAAGCCAATGGCCCGCTGGTTAATGCAATGAGGTGGTGTTGGTTGAGTCCAGGCCTCGCAAGGTCGAAGTGGTCGTTGGAACTGGGTGGGAGGGTGTTGGTACAGCTCTCGAAGCTGGCAGGCTCCGTGTCGCGTGTGGCTGGTGTCTGTGCGTCACAGGAACACCGGTTCCTGGCGAAAGCTAAGCGACGGGCACTAACCCGATCAGACTTATCGGTATTCGATATGCAGGCAAAGCAGGTGCCTTCATGGTCAACCTGTACAAAAATGTAAGAAGCAATGTATCAACTCGAGTAAGATCATGCTTTCGGATAGCGAGAGTAGGATTTTACAATATATACAAGTCCAGTCGGCAAAAAGATTGGACCCATGAGGTCAATGTGTTAGTATTATCATCTGAGCAGCTACTGTATAGATATAGAAGTGGACTTTTCATGTCTGCTCAGCCACTCTGACATGTTTATGAGTTATAGACCGCAACATAATCAACAAGCATGGACTGGCCAGAGACAGTGGTGTTGGAAGGAGTGCTCATGCCAGACACACCATTGGGAAAGCCCCCGCCCATTGCGATGTTCAGGAGAAGAAAATGACCGCCATGGACTGCTTGAGCCCATGTTGAGTTCCTCGAAATGGTTTGGGTGACATTGTGGTAGGGATGCCCATCCACTGTGGTCTGCGTGACGTTGTGATACAATTGCCCATCCACATACCATCTGATGATCTCCGGTCTCATCGCTCTGTCAACTTCGATGGTATAGACATGCCAGTTCCCGTTACAGGACGAGCCCGGACATGATCGACTGTTGCCTAATCCGTTAGGCTCATTGCATGCTCCACCAGGATTTGTTCCACAATGCATCGCAGCGTACGTCCTATCAACGCCATTGACGTTCTCCATAATGTCCAGCTCGCCAATACTTGGCCAGTCCCAATAGTTCCCGCGCAGGTCCTCACCAAGGGTCCAGAAGGCAGCCCAATATCCTAGAGCCTTTGCTCCACTGATATTCGGAAGCTTGATACGACCTTGGATCCGCATTTTGCCCCCCTTTTCGGCTTGAAAATCAGTACGTCGGGTTTCGATGCGGGAAGATGTCCAAGTCCCGTTCGGCTTCTTCAATGGGGTGATTTTTAGTGAGCCGTCCCCAGTAAGCTGTACATTTCTCGGGTTGGCCGTATATGTTTGCGTCTCGCCGGTACCCCAATTGGGCGGGCCACCAGGATAACTCATGCCAGTGTCGATGATCCAGTCGTCGTTATCTGGCAGAGACCCGGGCAACCCGTCAAAGTCCTCTGCCCAGGTAAGAGTGAATCCCGGAATCGATGGAACAGCAAGGACAGGTACGACAATTGCGCATAGTGCGAGAGATCGAAGGCAGACCATAGTGGATAGATTCCTCGAATGTATAGATAACGAACGACTTGAAGGGAATTGTCAAACAAAGAAAGGAATGTCGGTTGTACCTGTAACACTATCCCTTTGCTCGATCGGTCTAGTCGCTACTTTAATGACATCTGAAATCAATTCCAAGAAAATAATTGCGATCTGCGATAGGGACTGCGCGGTAGCAGACCCCGATTAGGGCTGTTTGATCTGTAACTTTCTTGAGGGTTTGCTGTACAATTGGCGCACAACAACCGCACTACATGCCGGTCGAATACTGCTCCAAATCCACATCGATTCATTTACTTGAAAATACTAACGGTCAAAAACATTAACCAGTATGGCCGCTAGACAATGTGATCCTTTCGCGGTGTACTTACAGCATGTCAAGGTGCGAGCTGAAAAAGCGTCATGTAAGAATCTCTTCGTGGTACGTACATACGAAAGCTTCCTTACAAAGTTGGACCAAGCATGCCAATGATTAGAAGGGCCTCCCGATGTTTCGGAGGCTCTAGGTCTGCACATGTCCTCTCTTAGCCTTCTGAGTGGCTGTAGAGGTTCACCCATTCGAAAAGCATGCATGACTTGCTGAGTATCATGGAACCGTCGCATGGATTGACTATGCCATTACCATACTTTCCGATATCCATTGTTCTGGTGGCGAAAACAGATGACAAACATGAAAAGAACCAGCAAACTGGACTTGATCAAAGAGTTTGACAGAAGCCCCACCATTGGACGCTAACCTTATCCGACTAGCGTGGCTGACGTCGAGTTCGGGAAAGTCTGTCAAGTTTGCGGAGAAGTCAAACTTCAACTCCAGCTCGAGGTGTATGTACTCACAAAACCTCACATCCTTCGACATCCCCTTACCCTCTCATTCCTTTTTCTTCTTCTCATCCTCTCCAGCTTGGTTTACCAAGCGCACACACTGTAAGATCATGTGTTCCGCCATTCGCACACGAAGTGAACCCTGTGTAACAATTCGCAGACAATGACCAGATATCGCTCACCCCCGAGGGGAGGCGACTATCGCCGCGACCGTCGCGACTATGACCGTCGTGACTACAGAGATGATCGTCGTGATCCGCGACGTCTTACACCACCGGTTTGTGACCTTTCACAGAGCTCGCAAATTTCACTAACAATGGCACAGCGAGACCGGGACCTCATCCCCGATAGAGGCAACGGCAGATCGGGTCGCCTTTCTCGACCAGACGATTATTCACCTCCACGTCGCGACAGGTCAAGAGACAGAAAACGAGAGCGATCACCAGACCGGTACCGAGAACGTGAGCGTCACGGACGTGACCGCAGTCGCGAGAGACTGAGAGATGACCGCAGCTACCGAGATGACTCGCGAGAACGCAAGAGGTTGCGTCGTAGTGATTCCATAGAGTCCAGACGTAGACCTGACAGTAGGGAGCGTCGCCCCACTCATAGAGACAGACGAGACTCCAATGAGGTACGTTCGCGACATTCGGGACATCGAGATGCAAGGTTGATGATGGAGCAGAGACTCGCCCGCGGCAAGGACAAGGAGGCGGAGAAGCGAGCAGAGGAAGAAGCACGTGCCAAGGCTGAAGATGCTCGCAAGAAAGCCGAACGTCAGGCCAGGGTAGCAGAATGGAAAAAGAAGAAAGAAGCAGAGTTGGCTGCGCAGGCAGGCGCTCTTCCAACTTCTTCCAGCACAGATGCTCGCTCTCCCAACAACGTCTCCTCTCCTGCTGCAACCACACCCGGCCAAGGCACATCCGAAGACAAGTCAAAACAGGCCGACGACGAACCTTCGAAACCTTTCGCCGGCAAATTTGACCCGAAAGCGATTGCTAAGAGAGCTGCGGAAAAGAAGGCAAAGGCCGAGGCAGAAGCATTAGGAGGTAACACGAAACAGATCAATGGTACATCTCTGGATAAGAAGCCTGCCTCGAATGGCACTATCGGTAGGTCTACCCGCTTGAAAATTGACGTCAGCTCTAATCATGCAGGCTCTTCGCTCAAATCAACAAAGTCCGCTTCCAAGGCCATCTCAGCCGGGTTCGGTGTCACAAAAACTGAAGAGGATGATCAGACAACCGATGGTGGGCCCGCCATTGACATGGGTGACGATGATGCAAACAAGCGTGGGCTTGCAAAGATCCCGATGGTGGATACTGGTGATGATTCAATTGTGGAGGAGCAAGGAGAAGAAGATCAAGACCAAGGTGAGTTTGATGAAGTGAACGCTACAGAAGAGGAACTCGCAGCCGCAGCTCGCGCGGCTGCAGAAAAACGCGCGGCCGAGGCGATGGAGGACGTCAAACCCACTGGACCAACCAACGGAGATACAGCCATGGCCGAGGACGAAGAAGAGGTCGATCCACTGGATGCGTACATGGCCGAGCTTGAGGACGCCCCCCAGAGGAAGTCTACCAACCGGAGCAACAGATTGCTTGAGCCGGAACTTGGTTACAGTGACGATGATGGCATTATGGATGCAGTGGGCGATGAAGACGAGGTGGCTGCCAAGAACAAGAGGAAAGTAAAGAAAGAAATTCCTACAGTCGACCACGCCAAGATCGAGTACCAACCTTTCCGCAAGAACTTCTATACTGAACCTCAGGAATTGACCGAGATGACGGACGAGGAAGTCAAGTCGTTGCGCTTCGAGCTGGACGATATAAAGGTTCAGGGCGCCAACGTGCCAAAGCCAGTTCAGAAGTTTGCACAATTTGGTCTTGGATCGCAAGCTCTCGACATTATTCGTGGGCTGGGATTTGAAAAGCCTACATGTATCCAAGCGCAGGCCATCCCTGCCATTATGAGCGGACGAGATGTCATTGGTGTTGCCAAGACGGGGTCCGGCAAGACGGTCGCCTTTTTACTGCCAATGTTCCGCCATATCAAGGATCAGCGACCACTCGAGAATATGGAAGGCCCTGTTGGACTGATTCTTGCTCCTACACGCGAGCTTGCTACTCAGATCCACAAGGAGTGCAAGCCGTACCTGAAAGCTTTGAAGCTCCGCGCCTGCTGTGCTTATGGGGGTGCTCCTATCACTGAGCAAATCGCAGACCTCAAGCGTGGCGCCGAGATTGTGGTCAGTACTCCTGGTCGACTTATCGATCTTCTAGCCGCCAACTCTGGACGAGTCATCAACTTGAAGCGAGTGACCTATATCGTCATGGACGAGGCGGATCGTATGTTCGATATGGGTTTCGAGCCACAAGTTCAAAAGATTCTTAGCAACATTCGACCCGACAAGCAGTGCGTACTTTTCTCCGCTACGTTCCCGAGAAAGATGGAAGGTCTTGCTAGGAAGGAACTCCATAAACCAGTGCAGATCACAGTCGGCGGTCGCAGCACAGTACCAAAAGAGATCACACAGAAAGTCGAGATCATCAAGGAAGAAGACAAAGTGAAGAGACTGCTAGGTCTCATTGGCGAGGAGTTCCAGTCTGATGATGACAAGCGGGCACTTGTGTTTGTGGAAAGGCAAGAGACATGCGACGTGCTGCTGGCCAAGTTGCAACGTGTGGGATACCCCTGCGTTTCTGTTCATGGCGGAAGAGAGCAGATTGACCGTGATCAAGCTCTGGATGACTTCAAGGCCGGCAATGTTCCAATCATGATTGCGACGTCTGTTGCGGCCCGTGGTCTTGATGTCAAGCAGCTCACTCTGGTCATCAACTTTGACGTACCTAGCCATCTGGAAGATTATGTCCACCGTGCTGGACGTACTGGACGCGCAGGTATGACTGGTACAGCCGTCACATTCATCACACAAGAGCAGGAGCGCCACTCTCTCGATATTGTCAAGGCTCTGAAACAGAGTGAGACACCCGTCCCTGAGGACCTACAAAAGATGGCAGACGAGTTCGACAAAAAGGTCAAGGAAGGTCTCGCCAAACGCTTCGGCTCCGGCTTTGGTGGCCATGGCCTTGAGAAGATCGAAGCACAACACAACGCAGAACATGCTCGCCAGCGTCGCGCATACGGGACCGACGAGCAGCCCGAAGAGGAAGAGGATGAAGAAAAGAAGAAGACCAAGCCTGAAGATGAAGAGATCAAGGTATACGCCAAGAACGAAGAGCAGCCCGCCGCACCGAAGAACAATTCTCTTGTCGATGTCGACTCGGATGTAAAGGTCGAACGTACTGAGAAGATCTCTCTGCCGGTCAACACTGGAGGCAGTCGTCTCGATCGTGCCGCTGCGGCTGCCGCGCTCATCAACTCCCGTCTTGGTCAGCAGGGTACCGCCCGTGCTGGGGCCAGTATCGACAATCGCGGACCCGACGCCGGCGAGTTCCACTACAAGCTGGAGATCAACGACTTCCCGCAGAAGGCGAGATGGGCAGTCACGAACAGGACGAACGTGGCCAAGATTCTGGAGAGTACGGGTGTGAGTATCACGACCAAGGGACGGTTTTACAAGCCTGGTGAAGAGCCTGCCGCTGGCGATCTGCCAAAGATGAATGTCCTCATCGAAGGTGATACAGAGCCGCAGGTCATCAGTGCGGTCAGGGAGCTGAGAAGGTTGCTGAACGAGGCGGTTGCCACAGACGGTGGAGATGCAAGGACTTCTACTGGAGGAAGGTACACTGTCGTTTGAGGCGAACAAGCAGGTGGTCGAGGTCCTTGCACTAGCTCACAGGTGGGCTCCGCCTCTGTGAGAGACGAGAGGGTCCTGATCGTGGAGCCTGAGACGTAGAGGAAATGTACGATGACAGCAAGGACGCTCACAATAGTTGAGGTCATGAGAAAAGATTAGTCGAGAACAAATGACGGCACAAAAGAAGAGCAATAGTGTAATGTGTACCAAACGCAGTCATGCTAGACCAGACATCAGATATATACCTAAGAAGTTCCATTGACAAGAAGTCGACGTGTTCCTGATCGCCAAGTGTGCATTTTCCCATTGCGTCGGACATTTACCTTTTGAAACATCCAATCAATCTCGTGTGGAGACGCGTGCCGGAGCTGGCGCCGAGGGACGAAACAGAGGGATCCAGACCCTGACGATTGCCTGACGATTGCCCTGAGGATCGACGAGACCAAGAAACAGGCGGGGCAGAAATAATTGACCTTGAGCTGCCCCTCATGGGTTCTTCCTCTTCAAAAGCCTCACGAGGGAGAAAGTCGCTAGCAATCTCGAACATGTCTGAACCACTCAAGATCCGCAACTTCACCTCTTCGCCACTGGACCTCAAAGTCGTCGAGAGATTCGAGTCTCCTACACCCCTCGAAGCTCCCCAAGGACTGGGCAACTTCACTCGCAACATCACCTCCCTGGTCTCTAATGTCACCAATGGCGCAGTCCCAAACCCAACAAATCGTCAATTGGCAGAGAATGCGCAGTCTTTCGCTCGTCAAGATGTAGATGTCCACTGCGAGCCATTCACCATCGCCAGCACTGACATCCGCACCACCGAGCGGGGACCGAACGAGATTGTGCGTCTGACCTTCGAGAACGATGGCCAACGTTACCGCATTGATGCACCCACGCCTTCCCACTCGTCCGCTGTCTTTGTTTCCCTCGGAGGCGATAACCCTAAGCATTTTACTGGCATCTACATCCCCACCTCCTCATTCCTGGCAATCTACTCCTCTTCGGAGCTCAACAACTGGATGACCCACCTGAATGACCGCACGCCTCTCTCTGCTCTCAGTATTCCCGGCACCCACAACTCACCCACCTGTCATAAGGCGCTTCCATCGGTTCGCTGCCAAGCTGTTGGCATCCGCGCCCAACTCGATAACGGTGTCCGCTTCTTCGACATCCGTGTCCAGCCCGAGTTTCCAGACGATCCAGGTAGGGACAACTTGATTCTTGTACATGGCGTCTTTCCCATCTCCTTGACTGGCAACAAGTACCTCCGCGACCTTATCAACGAGACGCGCTCTTTCCTGGACCAGAATCCCTCTGAGACAGTCATCATGAGCATCAAGCGTGAAGGACCAGGACAGCATAACGACGCCCAGCTCTCCATGATCTTGAAAGATCACTACGCTCGTCCGGATGACCAGCAGTGGTTCACCGAACCCCGCCTCCCAACCCTGGGTGAAGCTCGGGGCAAGATCCTCCTCATGCGACGCTTTGCCCTTGATGACAGACTACGTGGCGAGCACGACGGTCGCGGTCTCTATCTCGACGCCGAGAACTGGGCCTACAACACTCCCAATGACCGACACGGTGACGTATGCGTGCAGGATTTCTGCGAAGTGTTGGAAACCGAGAACATCAACGAGAAGATCCGCTTCTGCTGTGAGCACCTCGACCGAGCGAGCGGCGAGGAGTGCAATATAGAAGAGGCCAGGGGCGGACCGCTGTACCTAAACTTCTTGAGCGCAAGTAATTTCTGGAAGGTCGGGTGCTGGCCCGACAGGATTGCGGCAAAGGTCAACCCGAAAGTGGTGGATCATTTGACTATGATGCATGACAGGGAGAATAGGGGTGATGGGACGGCTGGTGTGGTGGTTTGTGATTGGGTCGGAGATAATGGCGATTGGGATTTGGTGAGGTGTATTGTGGGCATGAATGCTAGACTGCAAAGCAAGCACCCGAGGTAGAGGTGATGTTGGAAGAGATGGAGCAGATCTGGAAATTCTGGAAATTCTTTGTGGCCTAGATGGCATAGACTGGATAGGTTCAGACAGAGTGAAAACTAGACCTAGACCATATTGTCCTCTGGAAGCTCAAGCAATACTTTTGCAGCTTCACACCATGCCCACTGCCTTACCGTCCTGTTTCCACACTTGTCCGTCCTTCATGACAAAGTCCACATCCCGGAGGCTGCTTATATCGTTCTGCAAATCACCCGCAACACCCACCAGATCCGCAGCCCAGCCCTCTTCGATTGCACCAAATCTACGTCCGCACCAGTCTCCACCACAAGCCTCCCAGCCATGAAGCGTAGCCGCCGTCAATACTTCCTCCAGCGGTACTCCAGCCTCCGCAATCAGCTCCAGCTCCCTAACATTCTCCCCATGCGGAAAAGCGCCCGTATCACCCCCAGTAGCCAACTTGACTCCCTCATCAAACGCCGCCTTGGTCTGCGCCAGTGGCGGTCCCATATCATCAGCATACAGCTCCACAATAGCCAACGTGGGCACAAAAATAGTCCCATTCTCCTTCATCGCCACCACCGCCTCCTGACTCCTCATAAACCCGTGCTCCACCGTCGTCGCCCCCGCCTTGGCCGCCAAAATCACCGCCCCAGGTGAACTCGCATGCGCCGCCACCGGCGCCCTTGCCCTCTTTCCCTCTTCCACAATAGCCCGCATCTCCTCCTCTGTAAACAACAACAGATTCGGATTCCTCTCGTCTCCGATCCGGCCCTTCTCCCCCCTCCCGTCCCCCACCCCAGGCGGGAATGCGATCTCCGGGCACCCAGGCCACTGCGGGCGTGGAAACCTCAACTCCCGCTTCCTGTAATCCGCATAGAACTTGATCACGTCCGCGCCGGCGCCGAGCCGTCTCCGCACGGCCGCCCGACACCCCTCGACCCCATCGCAGGGGTCCGAGATCCTTGGTACCGAAACGCCAGGCGTGCCCCGCGACTCAATCCGCAACTCATACCCGCCGGAGGAAGTGAGGCACTCTGTCGCGCAGAAGATGCGGGGACCGGGCATCAGGCCGCGGTTGATGGCGTCGCGGACGTGCACGTCGTTGTCGTAGGCGCCTTCGGTGCCCAGGTCGCGGTAGGTGGTGTAGCCCGCCAGCAAGGCGGTGCGGCAGTGGGAGACGGCGCGGATGGTGCGTTCTGTTAGGGACTCGTCGCGCATTTGATTTAGGGAGGGGGTCTCGGCGTAGGCGTGCAGGAAGATGTGCGTGTGTGCGTCTACGAGGCCGGGGAGGAGGGTCAGGTGGCGGAGGTCGAGGTCGGGGTGGGTGATGGGGGTGGGGGGTGGGGAAGTTCGGGTGTGGATTTTGGTGATTAGGCCGGTGGATTTGGAGATGGTCAGGGAGGTGTTTTTGAGGAAGGTCTTGTGGATCGGGGAGAAGAGGAGCGAGGTGTGGATTGTGAAGGTTGAGTTGGTGGTTTCGGCCATCTTGCGGACCATGTTATCTTGACAATAAGACCAATTGATCTCTTTCCCGCTGGTAAGAGTGGTTGACTGATTGGATGGAAAGTCGTCGAGATATAACAGGATACCTCAACGGTGCATATATGTGCTGCAGCGGATGTTGTGCCGTCTGACAGAACGTCACATTGTTGCCTGATCACCTTGCAGGATCGACAATGCAGCTACTCTGCCGTCCCTGATCTGTCAATAGTGAGCCGTGTTCATGATTCCTGTTATAAGATCAAGGCGTCCAGCGAAGATAGTTGCGCTATTACAAAAGTCGCGTATACTCAGCCAGGTGTCTGACCTGCAGTCAATTGAAGCACCGCTTCCTCGAGAGGACCGCCATGGACTGACCACTCGCGTTGGACATCTGTACAACTACTTGATCGCTGATCTTCAACCTTAGAAGGTGCTCTGTATGAAAATTGCCAAATCTCAATGTGTATATGAAGAAGCGGGAATGGGCTGTAGGCTTGTCGATTTCTCGATATTATAACGATCACGTGCTACAGCACTGCCAGCCGGCGGACAACTCTTGCTTTCCGAACTCTCCGACCACGGGCCTTTCCTTCCAAACTGGTCAAGACATGCTCTCACACCACAGCTCCCGGTCCGTCATCTTTCACAACACAGGCTCGTTTTGGCTTCCCAGCAAGCGGCAAATCAAAACGCGCGACAGCTAAGCGAGCTCTCCACGATGGATGCCTCACTTCCAACAGCAGCCAGCGCGGGGTCAAGGACCAAAGTTTGGTTCGCTGAACCGTGCTTGATTTTCCCCTGCCGATCTGTATAAGCGAGCACCTTCAGCAGGCCTGGTTTGCTGAGACTTTCTTACAATCTCGTGTCTATGCTCCGGAAGCATCTATACCGACTGGTGAGTTTGTTGGTAAGCTTCTGGTAGTTCCTGCGAACTATAACGCTCAGAGCAGTTCACGCGTGCCTTGAGACGTCATGTCGTGTTACGCGAGATGTCCGTGAGGTCAATTGCAATGCTGGTCACGCGAGCACCCATGGGGAAGCTGAATTGATCGGTGAGTACAAAACTCTGCTTCAAGCACCACGCCGCTATCTCACACAATCCCGCAAGATGGCTAACAGATTATCTAGACTGCTGGTAGCTCTGCTCTTCACTTGCCTCCTTACCGCTGGCCTTGGAGCGCCAACAACAAGTTCTGCAGTTCCGTCTCCAACCGCACCCTCTGCAAGTCAAGCATCAGCCGTCTTGTCCCAGAATGCTGTTTCAGGAAGCAATAATCCTGTTGCCCTCGCCATCAGCGGGTTGGTAAAGGATGCTGCTTCACTCGCCAGGGTTGTTGCATCGGCAGCAGCATGGGCGCAGTTTGCTTTAATCAAGCTTTTTACACCAGAGCTCATCTACTCGTACGGCAAATCTCCACCAGTATATCCTAGCCGTTAGTAACCTCCGTGCCTTCTTTTAACAAAAGTACTGACAGGACATAGCTCAAGGCGCTGGCAACGACGGAGGTTGGGCCTCAGCATATAGCCTGGCAAAAGCGCTTGTTGCTCAAATGACCGATGTCGAGAAAGCGAATATCACCTTTGGTATCTCCGAGAATAAAGCATGTTCTGGTTTTACTGGTAGTGTACCTCGACTTGGCTTCCCTGGTATTTGCCTAAACGATGCTGAGAGTGGTGTCCGGACTGGGAAATTGGTATCTGGCTACCCTGCCCAACTACATGTCGGAGCGTCATGGAATCGTAAGCTCGCAGGTGACCGTGCTACAGCCATTGGGAAAGAGTTTGAGAAGAAAGGAATTAACGTGCTTCTCGGTCCTGTGGTTGGCCCACTCGGTCGTGTAGCCAAGGGGGGCAGAAATTGGGAAGGCTTCACCAACGATCCATATCTTGCCGGCAGTCTGGTTGAACCCACTATTACTGGAATGCAGCGATCAGTAATCGCTTGCGTCAAGCACTTCATCGGCAACGAACAAGAGACAAATCGTAGTCCCTTCCTGCAAGGGTTTATCCCGGGACTCGCCAACGAGTCTGTCTCGTCTAACATTGACGATCGAACAATGCACGAAGCCTACCTTTGGCCTTTTTATGACGCCGTCAGAGCAGAAGCAGCATCAATCATGTGTAGCTACAACAAGATCAACGGCAGCTATGGGTGCGCAAACTCAAAGACACTGAACGGCCTGCTCAAGACTGAGTTGGGCTTTGAGGGTTTTGTGGTCAGCGACTGGTACGCTCAGCATACTGGCATCGCCAGCAACAACGCCGGTCTGGACATGGTCATGCCGTCCTCTCAGTTTTTGAATCCGAACTCGCTTGCCGGCGCTGTGGCCAACGGATCGGTATCAGCTGGCCGGCTGAACGACCAGGCCACCAGGATCTTGGCTGCTTGGTACCGCTTTGCGAAAGTGGACGCTCCAGGTCAAGATCTTTATGCAAACGTAGACGCTCGTGACCCTGCCGATGAGGCTACAATCTTTCAAAGTGCCGTTGAAGGCCATGTCTTGGTCAAGAACAATGGTCTTCTGCCGCTGAACAAGCCTGCGACGCTCAATCTCTTTGGATATGATGCCATTGGAGGATCAAACACATCTGGGCTTGACAGCACCCTATATGGATTTGGGCAGAGCAACACACGCTCATACACAAACGGACTGCCTTATACTGGGCTTCAGGCACTTCTTCTCTTCGCATCAGTACTACCGGCTGGTTCTGCCGGACCTGAAGTATCTTTACAGGGTACTATGATCACTGGTGGTGGATCGGGAGCCATAACGCCAGTCCTTTCCTATGCACCGTACGATGCATTCGTTCAACAAGCCGCTCAGGATGGTACCACGCTCTTCACCGACTTCTCCTCTGAACGACCTGTTGTGAGAGCTCCTAACGATCCATGCGTCATATTCATCAATTCCGCTTCGTCAGAAGCTTACGATAGGACTACCTTGGCCGACGAGTACTCGGACACACTCGTTACAAATGTAGCAAATAGCTGTAAGAACACCATGGTTGTGATTCACAATGCAGGCATCCGTCTGGTCGATCGTTGGATTGATCATCCGAATGTCACAGCCGTCATTTACGGTCACCTACCAGGTCAAGATAGCGGACTAGCTCTCACTGAGATCATATACGGACGTCAATCTCCTTCCGGACGCTTGCCTTATACCGTTGGCAGGACCGAGACCGACTATGGCTCGCTCCTCAATCCCAGCTTCGCTGACTCGAAGAACCCACTTTACTCACAGTCCACTTTCTCCGAGGGCCTGTACATCGACTACAAGTCTTTCATTCAGCGTGGTGTTGCGCCACGGTTCCCATTCGGATACGGTCTCACCTACTCCAACTTCAGCTACTCAGCCTTGTCCATCTCCAAGACCAGCGGCGTCAATACTTCACCTCTACCTTCCGACCGTTTGTCCGGATCCACGCCTGCGCCTCAAGGAGGTCTGGCTTCACTTTACGAATCTATCGCCACCGTGACTGTAACAGTTTCCAACACAGGCAGAGTTGCAGCAGCCGAAGTGGCGCAACTTTACCTCGGTATTCCGAACAGCGGTCTCCCGAAAGCACTGAGAGGATTCGACAAGCAGATTATTCAGCCAGGACAGTCGGCGCAATTCAGCTTCCCACTTCGACGGAGAGATCTCAGCATCTGGGACGTGAATCAGCAGCAATGGGTCCTGCAAGCTGGGTCATACAACGTGCAGGTGGGAAAGAGTGTCGAAGACATTATCTTGACTGGTAGTCTTACAATCTAACATCGGAACGGACAGCGCAACGAGTCTCCTATTCACTTACTTCCTAGTAATGTCATACCTATTTGGCAGGTTTTAGAAAGCGAGAGCGATCACATTAGACCCATGCACGTGGCTACGGCTTGAGGACTTCGGGAAGGTCATGCATTGGATCAGACACCGCCACGCCGCCCATCTACAGGGATCTTGAACATCACTATGCCTATCTCGTCAACCCACAGTCGACCGTCTCATCACAAGCGATGCATGTCGGGACGTAATCTGGCTGCTTGTACTCAAAGCAACCGTCAAACTTGCTGATGGCCTCCTTGGAGAATACACAGATGGCCTGGTTGGGATAGTTCCTAAACACCTTCCCACCGGAGTAGTAGCAGCACTTTTCGGCTGAGTCGACTCGCGTGACCGGACCACCGACTACGCATGCTTCGCTTGCCACTAGGGTTGCGAAGATTGACGAGAGGATGATTACGAATGGAATAGATTGCATTCTTGGAGATGGTTTGGCCGTGTGCAGTTGTGGTCTGTGTCATATTAGCTCGGCTCAAAACGACCACCAGAAGCCGACAAACAATTGTATGCTCTCTTAGAGGATGGTCGAGAGAACAATTTGCTGCTGTGATAATCAATATGATGGTTGGTTGTACTTCGAACTACGACCTTCATCCGTCTGTCACCAGGTATTTATACTATTCGATGCCGCTCAGAACGATATCGCTTGCTACTGAGGCAAAGTCTAGATAGCTACAACTACGTGTGTACACAGCCAATAAGTTATCGAACGCTTCGAGACCATCGGTATCACCGTCCCCGCTCCCTGGGAAATCAGGCCCTTGTGATCTGCTGCATTTTTCCCGTCTTGGTTTGCAACGCGCATGCTTGGTAGCTTCAACCAAGTAACCGCCTCTATTGAATCTCGAATCATGCATGTACCTGCAGAGATGTGCATGTACCTGCAGCACAATTGCACATGTAGATGAGGCATGCGGGGAACAGGTCGAAACCCAGATGGGCAGGAACAGGGCTAGATCTTCATCGGGCAAGTCGGCTTGGTTCCTTCGCTTAGCCAGACCCTTGAAAGGGCACTTCATCTATCATGAAAACTCACCTGCAGACTTTCTGTCTTTCGATCACAACTCAATATTCATCTATATTATCGACCTGCATATTCCCACAACCGGGCATGTACTCATAACGAGTCACGCGCCGTGTGCCATAGCAGCGTACGGACAGTGGCGTTCATCGAGCCATACCTTCCCTTCCCATTTCATACTGTGTTTCTTGTGGCTTCCTGAACATTTTCTGCCTGAATGCGGACGGATCGCCGCCGGCGAAATTTTGCTCAATGACCTGCAATGAATGGAAACTTCCGAATGCTGTAAAAACGCCGTGAGGGTGCTATCAGCGGGCCTGGAGACGATCCTTGGCCATACTGGACGACATGCTTCTTCGTGTCTATGCGGCGGCGACCCAGGCCGGTATAATATCAGAGAGTTCGATATTTGCTCATACAACTGCAAACTTAGCAATCTAGCATGCATACCGTGGCCTTGTCATTGTGGTTGGACATCGAGGCGGCAAGAAACGGACCCGAGGTAGGTGTTTATCGTTCCCTCTGCTTTCACTCTCAGCACAGCAACAACGCGTTAGTCTGTGTTCAGTACCGCCCTTGCCATGTTGAGCCCTTTCGTATCAAGTTGCCCTTGCCTTCACATGCGCCACCAGTACCAGCGTCCCTCTGACCGCGGCGAGGGGGGAGCCGGCTATACACGGAGTTGCTTGATGGCAGCTCGATGGATCCAAGTGAGCGCCTTCAATCATACTCAAAGTCAAATAAACGCGGCGGTCAAGGCACAGTGAAAAATGAAGACCAAAAGAATATGCTCAATGGCGCCAGGAGGTCGGTCGGAGCACTTATCTCAGGTATAAGAAGGGCTCGAGTTCCAACATCAGGAAAAGATCGACAGAGATCTCCAGACCGAACAGTCCCCATCTTATTTGATCATTCTAGTTGCGTCGATCTACACGATCAACAAACCAACCGCCATGCGTCTCTCCACTCTCGCGCTCCCAGCGCTGGTCGCTGCCGCACCCACCCCAGGTGTCTGGAGCGGCGATGCCCCAGACCCAACCCAGGTCCAGATCACCGGTGTACGTACTCCAGTCACCTCCTCCCCCATGGCCTCTTCCTTCTACATCCCACACTAACAATCCCCCAGCTCACCTACGGCGGCACCGGGTGCCCGCAAGGCACCGTCGCCTCCGTCATCTCCGCCGACAGGACCTACATGACGCTCATCTTCGACTCGTACGTCGCCTCTCTCGCCCCTGGCGTCGCCGTCACCGAGAACCGCAAAAACTGCCAGCTCAACGTCGGCCTTCACTACCCCGGCGGATTCCAATACAGCGTCTTCAGCGCCGACTACCGCGGCTACGCCGCCCTCGACAAGGGCGTGACAGGCACGCAGAAGAGCACGTATTACTTCTCGGGCCAGACGCAGCAGACTAGCACCGAGACGACGTTCACGGGGCCGATGAGCAAGGATTATTTGATCAATGATCAGGCGGAGAGTACCAGTGTGATTTGGAGCCCGTGCGGGGCTGAAGGGCTGTTGAATATTAATTCTCAAGTGAGGTTGACGAGTACGGATAAGAAGGCTAGCGGGCTGCTTACTACTGATTCTGTGGATGCGAAGATTACGCAGAAGTTGTACCTTAGTTGGAGGAAGTGTTAGGTGGGGAAGAGGTTCCGCGGAGGGATCTCGAGACGGGAAGGCGGGAAATGGAGAAGGGATAGGTAGTTTGCAAGTGAATGCATTTTATTTTTTTGTTCTGTTTGAAGTTGACTATAGACTAGATATTACTGTTATTGTTGCAGTGATTGTACAATGGAGTTCAAAGGCTTTTGCTAGCATTTTGATCGAGGGACACCCGTGTCAACCCTCCTCCTCCTCCTCCTTCGATCTCTGTTCAATCAGAGAGCAGCCCTCCTGATGGCAGCGGCAGTCCCGTTGGTGGGAGCTGTTCCGTTGGCAGGGGCAGTAGCGTTGAGAGCCGGCAGGCGAATCGCACCCCAGACATTGGTGTTGGAGAAGGCATAGGTAGCGTTGTTCTTCATGTAGCACCAGCCGTTGAAGAGAGAGACGTTGGAGCAGGCGGAGTTCTTAGCGCAGGCTTCAAGGCAGGCGGAGAAGTTGGGGACGCTGACGGCACCAATGTCGCTCTGGCGGTAGTCGGTGAAGCACTGAACCTTGAAGCGGGCTCCGTCGGCAGCGGTGTAGGTAGCGCTGTTGTTCTGGGGGCAGCCGAAACCTGTGGCGGAGGGAGCCGCAGTGGTAGTGGTAGCGCTAGTAGACTTGGCGACAGCCGTGGTGGTGGTGGTGGTGGTGGTGGTGGTGGTAGTGGAAGAAATGGTGACGTTCTTGAAGCCAGCGATGTATCCAGCAGGTGCGGACTTGAGCTGACCAGAGGCAGTCTTCAACCAGCATCGGCCTGTACTGTTACCGCGAGCCGCTCCCACGTAGACGAAGCCGCCGCACTGGGATTGAGCATCACAAAGAGTCATGCAGTCCGCGTACGACTTGGGTGCGTCGACACTGCCGTAGGCGCCCTGCCATGAGTCGGAGTTGCACTTGACACGGTATGGCTGGGAGCCGGCCTTGGTCATCCATTGGCCATCCGCCTCTGGGCAGAGCGAAGCAGCGGCGGAAGTAGTGGTGGTGGTTGTTGTAGTAGTTGTGGGTGCCAATGTAGTGGTAGATGTAGTAGTGACAGCGACTGGGGCAGCAGAAGTAGCGGCGGAAGTGGCGAGGGTAGTGGACAAGGTGGTAGTGGTGGTGGTAGTGGTAGATGCAGCAACGACAAGGGTAGTAGTGGTTGGGGCGGCAGAGGTAGTGACAGAGGTAGTAGTGGTGGGGACGACAGAGGTAGTGGTGGTGGTGGTGTTGGTGGTGGGAGCAGCAGAGGTAGTAGTAGTGGTGGGAGCAGCAGAGGTAGTGGTAGTGGTGGTAGCAGCAGAGGTAGTGGTAGTGGTGGTAGGAACAGCAGAGGTAGTAGTAGTGGTGGTACGTTCTGCGGAGGTAGTAGTTGTAGTTGCAGCAGCGGTGGACTCTACGGTAGTAGTAGTGACAATGACAGAGGTAGTAGTGGTGGTAGAACTGGAGACCGGAGCAAGCGAGGTAGTCGTGGAAGTAGCAGAAGGAGTGGGTTCAGGGGTAGTAGAGGTAGTGGTTGCGGACGTGGTGCTGGTTGAGCCTACATTCTTTGTCAGTGGCCACTTCCGAGAAGTATCGATACTGGCATATACCTTGAGAAGCCGATGCATCAGATGCCTGGGCGAGCGGAGCTGCTGCGGCGAGCTGGAAGAAGGTGGCTGTAACAGCACAGGCGGCAAAGAAGGTAGTCTTCATGTTGATTAGGAGTGAAAAATTAAGGAGATCTTGAGTGAAATGTACAAGTATTAAGAAAGAAGTAGTAGGGACGAAGCTGAAGGAGAAGATTAGGCACTCGGTGCTGAGGAGTTTGCTGCTTTGCACTGATTGATCTTGTCGGAGGAGAACCATGCGTCTTATATGCTATTGCTCGTCGACTACAACTACTTGATATCCCCATTGAACAGAGTTGAAAAAGCTTCTCTGATACCGATAAAGCGTGGGTACACCGTCTATTGTGATGCCAATACTTCAACAGCTCAGTATTGAAGGAAACCCCACAGACGTCAGACATGTCAGAGTGCCGCGAAAATAGGTAGAGCAAGGTGAATGTAGCACCGTTGCCGTATGGAAAGAAAAGGCGACAGCCTGAGTGAGGCGGAGAATTCCTGTATGACGACGATCTTTCTGCCCACGTTCCGACGCGTGTCCGTCAAAAGCCCGACCGGTTGCAACGACCCCGGAAATACGACAGAGTCTGGTTGGTCGTGTCGGGCTGCTCAGTGACTTGGCTAGTCGAGTCCGCTCATCCGCAGAGATTCCGAGTGTAGGGCAAGATGGTCCACATTGGTTGATAGTAAGCCTGCATACTATCTCGAAATTTGAGGGTACCCATAAAGTGGTAACCATAAAATCAAGATGGTGATTACTATGCAAGATGAAAGACCGTTGTTGGTACCCTCGTACTTACCGTGACGGTTGACATGAAACGGCCCGCTTTGACAGGGACTTCACGTGTGCTGTAAGGCTAAAGTTTCGTATTCGGCGCTTGAAGAAGAATGGTTACAAGAATGCAACGGTGATATACTCAGCTCTAAGAAACTTGGACGATCTGCAAACGACAATTGAATGCTGTCTCGCATGGAGCGGCACGTCTGAAAAACAGATCACATTGACGCAGTCAGTGATGTCCATTTATAGCATGTACTGGGATCTGGATGCCGACTGGTATACTATTTCGTGCTTGATGCAAGAGCGACTGTCAAGGTGGGAAGAGTATGTTAAGGATGTAGGTTGTCAGCGAGGTCAAAGCTGGCGGAGCCGAGAGCGGAAGGCACATCGGGAAGTTGCTTAGTCAGCCAAGAGTTACCGTGCGCCACGAGGTCGGCAATTTACCTCCTCCTAACGCTTCTTCACAGTCTTTGATCAGTCAGCTTTGTTCAATAGATATCAGGTATGCGGCGAGAGGGGACGCTGTGGAGGTGTAGCAGCCTCCACCTCTTGTCAGATGGATGTGGAACCTAGGACCAAAGACGTGATCAGCCCGCGGGCTAAACTTCAGCCCTAGTCGATTGCACCATTCTGCCTGATAAAAGCATGATTGGGATCGTGCATGAGGACCATTCGACATGTGACGATCAGAAGTGATATACCCTCCGCCAGGGGTCCAGGAAATTCACACTCCCGTCCATTGGCATTTTTCCGTCTCAATGGGTCACAGCGTAGAGATCAATGGCCAACAAGTCCTCAATGGGTCTACCCAGACAACCACTGGATTAAATGGATCTAAAGGACCGGCTGTGAGTGCAGCAAAGGAGGTGCAGATCTTGCAGCCTGAAATTACGGCCGACGCATCGAATACTGCTCCGCATGGTACTAAATCGTCTTATCCAAAGTCCAATCTGAAGCTCGAGGATCGCCACATTGACGATGTCCGGCCGCTTCGAGTCATTGTAGTAGGTGCTGGTCTTGCCGGTATTATTGCAGGTATCCTGCTCCCCGCAAAGGTTCCTGGCATTCAACTTACAATCCTTGAGAAGAATTCGGATGTGGTAGGTGGATTCTGGTTTGGGTCAAATGCACCTCACTAACGCATGGCAAGAGTGGCACCTGGCTCGAGAACGTCTACCCTGGCGTTCGATGCGATATTCCAGCACATGTCTACCAGACCAGTTTCGACCCAAATACCCAGTGGTCTCAGCAATTCGCCGAAGGTCACGAGATTCGGGAATACTGGCAGCGACTGGCCCGCAAGTATGACGTCTATAAATCGCTCAAGCTCAACCAAGAAGTCGTCGACCTTGTTTGGGATGCCGACGCCGTTGTTTGGCGGGTGAAAGCTCGGGACACCCTTACAGGAGAGACGTTGGAGGAAGAAGCCGATTTTGTCTTACCAGCTATAGGGAGATTCAATGCTTGGAAGCTGCCAGACTATCCTGGACTTGCCGATTTCAAAGGTCTCGTTCGGCACACTTCGAACTGGGATCCGTCCTTTGACCCTAAGGATAAGAATGTCGCTGTCATCGGAAATGGCGCTAGCGGCATTCAAGTGGTCCCAAATCTTCAGAGGGCGTCGAAACGGGTAGATCACTATGCTCGGAGCAAGACCTGGATTGCAACCTCATGGGCTGGTGATGAGCGGACATTCGAAGCACAGCCATATACCGCCCAGCAACTCAAAGACTTTGAGGACCCAGCCAAGTACCTCGCCTATCGCAAGCAGCTCGAGGCGAAGTATTGGCGGGGCTTTGAGGTTCTTTTTGCTGGCTCCCAAGCGAATGAAGCAAAACGGGCAGAATTCATCAAGGTCATGAAAGACAGGACGGCCAAGAAGCCGGAGTTGATCGAGACTCTAATTCCTGACTTCAGTCCAAATTGCCGCAGACTCACCCCCGGACCCGGCTATCTCGAGTCCCTGGCAGAACCCAATGTGAACTTCATTCAGACACCCATAAAACGGATCACTAAGACTGGCATCGAGACAGAAGACGGTGTGCATAGAGAAGTGGACGCCATATTCTGTGCTACCGGCGCCAATGTAGACATGATCCCGCCTTTCCCGATTCGAGCGAATGGTCAGAACCTCCAAGAGATATGGAAAGAGGACGGTCTATATGGTTGGCCATACAGCTACCTCGGTCTTGCAGTGCCCAACTTTCCGAATCTGTTGCTGGCTTACGGCCCGCACGGCGCAGGTCCTTCCGGCACTGTTCCTCATGCTATCGAAGTGCAGGTCACGTACTACGCAAAACTCCTCCGCAAGGTGTCCTCTCAAGGCATCAAGACAATTGTTCCTTCGAAAAAAGCTGCAGATGACTTTGTAGAGTATGCTGACGCTTTCTTCCCCAAGACGGTGTTCGCAGACGACTGCAGTTCTTGGTACAACAGCGGCAAGCCTGGTCAGCGGATCCATGGCATATGGCCTGGTAGTGCTGCTCATGTCACAATCGTACGTCGTGAACCGAGGTGGGAGGACTACGAGTACGAGTATCTCTCAGATTCGGGTAACCGGTTTGCATACTTTGGCAATGGCTCTACCCGACATGAGAAGGATGACAAGCATGATATCACAAGTTACCTCAAGCTACCTGGGACAGATCTACGGGACTTGCATGAGAGTTGGTGGGATCTGCCATAAGGGAATCAGAAGCTACGCACACCTCAACAGTAGAAAGCAGCCGCCACATCCAGTTCACGGCACAATGGAAGTCATTCATCACCAGAACGTCTCTGTCTCTCTCGCCTAGAAGATCATGCAAATGCCGACGTCGTGGCTAAGGTGTCTCCGTACACGTGTGCCCCAATGCGCGTGAGGACCGAAACGATCAAGCATGACCGATGGTGATACCCAACCAATGATCCGGCGTACATTAGAATCTCCGGTATCGCATTATGATCCTCGCACGTGGAATTGATCCGCAAGCCCTATCTCACTGCGGAGGTTCTGCGGCCAACGAATATGCGGGCAGCTATGGCGTGCTTCTCAGCGAATCTTGACAATACAGAGACTCCACTTCACAACTCCAACCTGCAAAACACCTACTGCCTCGAGCCACCTTGGGGTTATCAAAGTTGTATTGCGATACACAGCTCGAAAATTCTATACTGCCGCCATGCCGCCCTCGATGATGCGATCCCGGAATCCCCCAGCACCTGCGGAAGCATGGCGTGCAGTGCTCTGAGAACCAGATGAGGGTCCTGGCATGGACTACTGCCAGCCACATGGTATGAATAGCTGCCTGCATGTATATATTGAGGTAGGTCGATCATTGAAGGTATAAGTGTTTCTTGGTATCTATAATTGTCAAATCAGCTTGCCATCTGATTCCTTCCCCTCCAACCCTGCATCATCAGGCACACCATCATGTCTGCAGAATATGTTGTCGACGATTCGTCGTCAAGTGTTACAAAGTCTCAAAGGTGTCCGGGTATGATTTGTTGATCGAGCAGAAGGCGTGGACTATACTAAGTGGAGACAGTAAAGTGGTATCGCTCTACCTTTTTCAATGCCACCATCCTCGGTCTTTGCAACTTTGCTGCTCCCGGTCAGTCCGATATAACTTCAACACCAGATGCGATGCTGACTCCTCACAGGAATATGGGGTGCAATGAACAGTCTGGGAGCGGGCGGCGCTCAAAAGCCATACCTCGTCAACACCGCCAACGCCTTGACCTTCTGTCTTATGGTAGTGTCCTGCTACTTTAGTAGTGCTATCGTGCACTACATCGGAATCAAGGGCGCACTCATCTTCGGTACCCTTGGATATGCACCGTACGCTGCTGGTCTGTACACCAACAATCGATTCGGCACCGAATGGCTTGTTCTGGTTGGCGCAGCGCTGTGCGGGATATCCGCGGGTGTCTTCTGGATGGCTGAAGCTGCCATTGCAATAGCATACCCGGAACCATATAATCGTGGAAAGGTGCTAGGTTACTGGCTGACATACCGTCTTTTCGGACAGGTGAATAATCTCTATCAACCTTCGAAACACACTCGCTGACCTAGAATAGATCCTCGGTGGCGCCATCAACCTTGGTCTCAATGCCGACAGGAACGAAGCCGGCAAAGTCTCGTACACAGTCTATCTCATCTTCATCGCCCTGCAGTGCACTGGTCCCTTCGTCGCCTTCTTCCTCAATAAACCAGAGCAAGTCGAACGTACCGACGGCCGCAAAGTCGAGCTCTCAATCCTCAACAACCCATGGTTCGAGATCCGCGCGACGACCAAGCTCTTCTTCACCAAGAAATTCCTTCTCGTAGTCCTCTTCATCGGCCAAGCAGTCTACAGCGAAGCCGTCTTCTTCACCTATCTATCCCTATGGTTCTCCGTGCGAGCCCGCGCCCTCGGCTCCTTCCTCTCCGGCATTATCGCCGTTACCTGCGGCAATGTTCTCGGCCACTGGCTCGACCGCACAAAGGTTCCGCTCAAGACCCGTACACGGGCATCATTCGCTATAATTGTCACTCTTCAGGGAGGATGGTGGATCTGGGCCACGGTACTGGTGACCAAGTTCCGACAGACGCAGCCGACCTATGACTGGGCTACCCATGGATTTGGCCATGCTTTCGCTCCATACGTCTTCCTCTGCATGGGGTTCCAGCTCAATTACCTCTTCTTGTACTTCATCATCTCGAATCTAGCGACGGACCCGCAGGAGGTCATCAGATATGCTGCGTTGCTTCGCGGGACGGAGTCGGCGTGGCAGGCTGTAAGCTATGGTCTCAACTCGGTGGTCATCTTTGCAGAGGTTGCGGGTGTGTACTTCAACTTTGGGCTTTGGGCTATCAGTTTGTACCCCGCTTGGTTGGTGCTGAGGCACTTTGGGACGGCGTCGCATCAGACTGTGGAGTCTGGCGCTGTGGACACAGCGCTCCAGAGTGTGGAGAAAGAGGGGATTACTGGTGGTAAGTTGCCCGAGTCCGTCAGCGAGGAGGTTCGGTAGATCATAGAGGAGTTGAACAAGAATACCCTGTAGTAGGATTGTCAAGTGTATTTAGCGTGCAGCGACCATATACATGAGTATCTTCGAACTAGCCACTCAGCGATAATCATCCGGAAGACAAGTATCATGTCATATCTAATGCTACCGAATCCGAGCCACCAGTCTACCGCCACTGATTTCACCTTTTCTCATCCGATCAAGTCCGCCGTTGATCCCCTCAAGCCCTTCGACCACCCCGAGTATACGAGGTGGCCATAAGAGTCCTTGCTCCAACAGCTTCTCGAGCCATACTACTAGCGCCTCGCCAACTTCTGGAATCTCATGGAATAACTTGACAGGTACGCTGTGATGCACCGCTCCAGTCTGCTGCTTTGGGAGTCCCGTCAACCCAGTGAGGTGTGTCCTTCTGGACACCTTGTTCTCAGCATCCGAAGGTGGCGTGCCCGGTGGGGTGGGCTCCTGCATACTGTTCGTCGCCGAATTATAGCCCTGGAGACACTGTGCCAGACTCTCTGAAGTAGGGCGACCGACTGTGTCAATGGCAAAATGAAGAGCATCACCTGTGACCGAGCGAACAATCTCAATAGCTCGTTGAGGATCATGCGAATCGACTACAAAGTCGGCTTGTAGTGCTGGACTGTCGGCTAGATTGAAACCGTGTTTCCGGACGTCAATGACAATGATTGTTCGTAGACCGACTAAGCGAGCAAGCTGATTGATGATGAAAGCGCAAGTTGAGGATCCTTCACCAACGTCAGCGAAGACCGGGACAAGATCTATTAGCTACTCACCACCCCAGATGGCCACCCAGTCCCCCTTCCGCGGTCGCTCAGATAGTTCAATGCCTCCTAGACACTCTTCTCGGACGTCTTGCGGTAATCGACTAGGATCGATTCGCCGCACAATATCAATCAGGTCAGGTCCATCGGCTATACTTGAGAAGTCAAGACCCAAGCAAACACCAAGAGCTAGTGCAGATGTAACAAAGGCGACACCAGTGGCGGCTCCCTGCTCGGAAGTGGTGTTCAATGGTAGCCGTACTACATTGAAATGACTTGAGATGACATAATCCTGGTAAGATGCTTTTCGAAGGTCTCTGTAATCCGTAGATATGACAGCGACTCTGTCACCTTGCTGAATCCTTGATGTAGTTGTGGTTGAAGAAGTCACATGGCCGACAAGCTCTCTCCCAGGGATATACGGAAGTGTTGGAATACCAAAGCCATAGTCACTGAATTGAGATCAGCTGCTTGCCATGTGCCACCACTCAGGGTCAGTACTTACGGCGCCTTCCAGTCTATCGGATTAAGGCCAATTACTTCGCTTCGAACGAGTATTTCATGTTCATGCTGAACAGAAGGAATAGGGTGATCTCCTTCAAGTTGATATCTCTGCCTCAACTCTGGTAATGATAGAACCCTCTGACTCTGCGGAACTGACCCCATGGTGTTGATGCAGGAAAGAAGATGTGCAAGTGCTTTCGACCCCTCCAAGCCAAAGAAACAGCCAATGGAAATATCAGACCCAGCGTCACGGATACTCTCCAGCACGTGGGATACACCCTTGACTTACTCACTCTCTCCAATGCTATCCCTCGGGCCCGCCCCTCGCAGCGGTACCGGCCTGTCTCGACTCATGCTCAGGTTGTGTGATGCCGCCGTCTCAGTCGCCATCAAGGGCCGAATGCAGGTTGACGCAAGCCAACGACTGGACCACAGGATTGCAGATCACGAACAACGGTGTCAAATTGCGCAGAAAGTCAGAAGGGAAAGTTGACCGGTAGCAGTCGATGTTTCTTGACCAAAAGGGTAAGCGTCATGGCGTGAGGCGGGGCTTGCATCTCGCCATCCTCATCAAACTTGATCAACCATTCGGAGCATGATTGGAGACGCAAAATCATCAATTCAACAGCTATCAGTTGCCGACGTGATGAGTTGGAGCTCAAGACCGTCACAATGTGCCAAAGTCGGACTGACCCTGCAGGTTGAACCTGGACTCCCGGATCATCGAATCGAGCAGTGTAGGCATGGCTTCTAACGGTGACGTGAACGGCGATGCTAGGCCGCAGAAGAAGAACATTATCATCAATGCTTTTGTTGAGATGTGTGAGTGTCCCGCACGTCGTGTGCGTTGTCCGTGTGAAAGAGGCTGTTGCTGACATGAAGGATAGGCAGCGGGCATCAAAGCCCAGGACTCTGGAGACATCCAGAGGACGAGTCGTGGAAGTTCAATGATGTTGATCATTGGGTGAATCTTGCAAAGCTGCTAGAAGATGCCTCGTTTCATGGTGTTTTCATTGCAGATGTTCTAGGTAGGTGTAAACATGTTCGCAACGCCCCTTGCCACCCCACGCCAACCCCCACACATCTCCATACAGAACTCAGGTTTGAACGACAGCCATCAGCACTATGGTCTGGTCAAGTCTTGTATCAAGGCTTGAATCACTGACTTCGAAAGGTGGTTACGATGTCTACAATGGCAACCTCGATGCGGCGAAGAGGTCCGGTGCTCAATGGCCCGTCAACGAGCCTCTCAGCGTCGTCCCAGCCATGGCAGCTGCCACGAAGAGCATCGGCTTCGGTGTCACTGTGTCAACATCATACGAGTACCCCTATCATCTGGCACGTAGACTGTCCACCGTCGATCACCTGACCAAAGGTCGCTTGGGCTGGAACATTGTCACCTCGTACCTGGACAGCGCCTCCCGCAACATGGTCGGCAAAGAACAACTGCCCCACGACGAGCGATACGCCAAGGCCGAGGAGTACCTTCAAGTCATCTACAAGCTCCTTGAATCCTCCTGGCGAGACGACGCTGTGAAGCTAGAACGCACCAAAGGAATCTACACCCAGCCCGAGCTGGTCCGCGAGATCAACCACAACGGCAAGTACTTCAACGTACCAGGACCTCACCTCTGCCAGCCAAGTGCTCAGAGAACCCCGCTGCTCCTTCAGGCTGGAACTTCGAAGGCAGGAAAGGACTTTGCAGCTCGTCACGCGGAAGCCGTCTTCGTGTCTGCTTTCGCTCCGCAGGTTGTGGCTGGGAGTATCAAGGACCTTCGGGAGCTGACCGCTCAGAACGGCCGAGATCCGCAGTCCGTCAAGGTGCTTGCTCTTGTCACCGTCATTGTTGACGAGACGGAGGAGCTGGCGCAGCAGAAGCTGAAGGACTATCGCCAGTATGCCTCGCTCGAGGGAGCGCTGGCTCTTTTCGGTGGCTGGACTGGCGTCGACCTTGGTCAATATGGTGATGATGAGGAGTTGCGAGAAGTGGAGAGCAACGCCGTCAGGTGAGAATGCTTCATGAGATCCAGAAGACGATGCTGATCCGCACTAGATCCACTGCTCAGGCCTACGCCCGCTTCTCTCCCGGCACTAAGAAGTGGACCAGAGACATGATTGCCGAGCACATCAGTATCGGTGGCAACGGACCGCTACTGGTAGGAACGGCGAAGCAGGTCGCCGACTCTCTCGAGACATGGCTCACCGAGGCCGACGTCGATGGCTTCAATTTCGTGAGTGACCGGATCTGCATGCATGACAAGTTGCGAAGACTGACATGGCAGGCCTACACGATCTTCCCGCAGACGTTCAAGGATATCATCAAGTTCCTGCTACCGGAGCTCCGCGCGAGAGGCTTGTTCTGGGATGGGTACAAGGTCCCCGGCGGTACTTACAGGGAGAACTTCTATCAGAAGCCTGGACAGACTGGTCCGCCTGATGAGCACTTTGCCGCCAAGTATCGCTGGCGTGCGGGCGTCGCAAGTGAAGATGCTCCGGTGCCAGCGTAGTTCTAGTCTGTAGAGTATCTGGTCAAGTCTACCTAAGCAGAAACAGAATCATAAAGAACGACTGCAACTTGACGTTCTTCAATTGTGCTTGTTACTGGAGCAGTGACATTTGATGATTGTGCTATGTGATATAGCTCCTCACTCTGCTTTCCAATGGTAAGCCGCAGCAGGGTGATCCGCCGGCGGTCTCGCCACGCCCTTCTTGCCATACAGATTCTCCCTGTAAGTTCCACCAGGGACCGCATAATCCTCCCAGAAGAGCCCACGCTGCCTCAAAACCGGAAGCAATTCGTCAATCACCTCCTCAAAAGTCCTCGGGAACAAAGCATATGCGATGTTGAACCCGTCAACATCCGCCTCCTCGACCCATCGTTCCATTTCATCAGCGACCTGCTCCGCGGTGCCCACGACCGTAGCGCCCAAACCGCCAACCTTGATGTGGTTCGCCACCGTGTGCTTAGTCCACTTCGCCACCTTGGGAGAGGCCTTGGACCAACCTTCGACGGCGGAACGGATAGCGTTGGACTCGACGTGGCGGAGTTCCTGGTCGTCTTCGTACTGGTTGAGATCGATACCAGTCCAGCCTCCGAACAGAGCCAGTGCGCCGTCTTCGGAACCGTAGCTGACGTACTCTTGGTACTTGGCTTCGGCTTCTTCGGGCGTCTTGCCGATGATGGGACACAGCATGGCTAAGAACTTGACGGTCGACGGGTCGCGGCCGTATTCGTTCTTGGCCATGGTCCTGATTTCGGTGATGTTCTTAGCTACGACTGAGGGACTGTGACCGGCGACAAAGATGGCTTCGGCGTTTCTGGCTGCAAAGGCTTTGCCGGCTTTGGAAGTGCCGGCTTGCATGATGACGGGAGTACGCTGTGGCGAGGGTTCACAGATGTGTGGACCGGGGACCTGGTAGTACTTGCCCACATGGTTGATGGTCTTCACCAGGGAAGGGTCAGTATACACGATAGACTTAGGATCAAGCTTGACAGCATCATCACGCCAGGAAGCTTGCCTGGTATAAATTAGGGACGGTCAGTCGTAGGCATGATACAGACATACCAGAGCTTGTACATGACTTCGACATATTCCTCAGCAATGGCATATCGCTCATCGTGCTCAGGCTGTTCGGTGTGGCCAAGGTTCCTAGCAGCAGAGTCCAGATAGCCAGTGACAATCTGTACAACGTTCAGTATATGTCCATAACAGGGTAAAAGACTACTCACGTTCCAGCCGACCCTTCCGCCGCTTAGATGGTCGACGGTGCTGAGTCGTCGAGCGAGATGATACGGCTTAGCACTTCAGTCAGCGAATTTGATAGCCACAACGAGGATATCAACATACCTGTTCATAAGTCGTAGCAAGAGTCACGCCAAAGCCCAAGCTCTCAGTTGCTGCCGCCATGGCAGGCACGGTTGCCAGCGGCTCATTGACTGGCCATTGTGCACCTGAAATTACTGCAGGGTCTGGATTTTGAGGCCCCTTGTAGACGTCGTATGCACCCTATCTTGCGTCAATCGTCGATCAATGCGGCATCGTAGAACTAAGAATACTTACCAGGACGTCGGCAATGAACATGCCGTGAAATTTGCCCTTCTCCAACAATTTAGCTAGATCAACCCAGTGCTTGATCTTGTTGAAGCCTGAAGACTTGTCTTCGGGGTGCCTCCAGAGACCTGGCGATTGATGTCCGCTGCCTGGAGTGGTGTTAGGAGTAGATCCGACCAAGGACGCATTTCACTACTCACATGATTCGACAAAGGCGTTGATGATGAACTGCTTTTTCTTGCCAGCTCCGTTGGTGGCACCGTTGGTCTGCTTGTCGCTCATCTTGATATTGAGTGGGATACAGTGATTGCTTTGAGATAGGATGGGACAACCAGGTAGTCAGGTTTGATGGTATTCCTATTCATGTCCAACACGAAATTTGGACCGCGGTGTCCCGAGGGCAACAAGACCCTCATCGTACTGGCTCCAACGCATCTACTGTGGCTGAATTGCAGAATCGAGGGACTCCATGTCGTTGGTCGACCTTCCTTGTCCCTCGGTCTGCTGCACTATGCGGCAGTTGGGGTCCACGTCAACCACGTCTCCACTCGGAGATCCTGCCCACGGCCCATCATGATAGGCTTGTCAACCTCCAAAGTATATTAAGGTGGTCTTGGAGAAGTGAATGCTCGCAAAGTAAGCGTGCATGGCGTGCTCGAGCTTGAGAGACCCACTTCTGCAGCCAGTCAGCCAATCACATGACAGCAGTTGCCAGCCCTCTTCGACCTCAGTCAATATGCTGTCTATTCCAACACAACCGGCATGTATGGTAGGTAAAGCAAAATTGAATCAGCGATATCGCAGCGAGCACAGATGCCGCGTTCAGGTAGTCTGGATCATGTATTTCGACATGTCGCGTATTGATGGCATCATGTGTGGCCGACGCCCCCGTGGGCTGCAACGTGCTCGCTTTTTGGCTTGCCCCTGCGAAGGTGTTATGCATGAATAGATGTTCGGAGGAAAAGATAAGGCAAGTAGATCTACATTGCCATGTGGTGATATCCAGACTGTCGGGTCCTTTGCATGGTACTTCAGGTCGTTTCCCTTTGATTTCACTTCCACCTCCCGCCTGGACGAACCATCTCCATCAAGTTTGCCTTCCGACATGGCCGGCTCTTCGACTTCGGGCGTAAGCTCGACTGATACGGCAGTAGTGCCTCCGCTATCTCAAGCAGTCGGATATGTGGTAGTTGTGGTCATCGGTTTCCTGATAGCACTCGTCATGGTGTATATCACTCGGCTTCTGAAGAGGACTGCTGGAGAAGACAACAAGAAGACAGAAATGTTCATCACTGCAAACAGAAGTGTTCGAACTGGACTTACAGCATCGGCTGTCATCTCAAGCTGGCTCTGGAGTACTGCTATGCTGGGAAGTACTTTGGTGGGGTATAACTTCGGTGTGGCCGGCCCTTTCTGGTTCGCTGCAGGGTAAGTCTACTGTCTTCATTGAGTTATTTTGCAGGTCTAACGTGGCTCAGATGCTCACCCATGATCGTCTTCTTTGCCCTTCTCGGTATTGCCTGCAAGATGAGAGTCCCAGAAGCGCATACCTTGCTGGAAATTGTCCGCATTCGATACGGCACTGCTGGACACATTGTTTGGATCATCCTCTGCCTGATCAATAACATCATCGCCGTTGCGAACATGCTTCTCGGCGCCAGCGCGGCCATCAGCGCCCTGTAGGTTGAGCGTCATCATCAGCAATGCCAAGTCATCTAACATGATTCAGGACCGGCATGAACATCACTGCAGCCACCTTTCTCCTTCCAGTCGGTGTCATCTTGTATACATTCATCGGTGGTATCAAGGCAACTTTCCTGACCGACTACTTCCATACCTTTGTCATCTTGATCATCGCCTGCTACTTCACCGTCAAGGCTTTCGTCACCCCCGAGATCAGCTCGATCGGTCACCTGTACGACCTCGTCGTTGCTGCTGGAGAGGCGCATCCCGTTGACGGCAACCGTGATGGATCATACCTCACCATGACAAGCCACGGAGTAAGTCTTCTACCACCACTCTCTGTACACTTCTAACCATGCTAGGCTCTCATGTTTGCCATTATTCATGTTTTGGCCAATTTTGGGCTCGTAATTATGGACACGAGTTTCTTTGTTAAGGCTTTTGCTGCTCGTCCAGAAGCTGTTGTGAAAGGATACGTGGTTGGTGGTATCGCATATTTTGCTATACCATGGGGTCTTGGCACTCTGATGAGCTTCATCGCTCTGGGACTTGAGGGCCAAGCTTTGTTCCCTACGTACCCGCGTCGTATGACTAGCGTCGAGGTGTCGAACGGCCTTGTGCTCCCGTATTCTGCCATTGCCATTGCAGGGAAGGGCGGGGCAGCAGGCGTGCTACTGATTACCTTCATGGCCGTCACCTCAACGCTTAGCGCGCAGGTCATTGCTGTCTCGTCGATCATCAGCTTTGATATCTACCGACAGTACTTCAACCGGGCTGCCACAGATGCAGATGTCATCAGGTGGTCGCATATCGGTGTGGTGTTTTTCGGCATCTTCTCGGCAGCCTTTTCCACTGCTTTGCATTACGGCAATGTGGATCTTGGTTGGACGCTATACTTCTTAGGTAGGTGTTAATATTGAGCATGGACTGGATCGAAAGACTGACCTTACATAGGAGTACTTACCTGCCCTGGCATCTTTCCCACGACATTCACGATCCTGTGGAAGAAGCAGTCAAAGGCGGCAGCCATCATCTCTCCATTGCTTGGACTAGTGACTGGTCTAGCGACTTGGCTCGGTACAGCACATGCATTCTACGGTGAAATCACAGTAGCATCGACGGGAGGCACTCTGCCATGCATGTATGGAACTGTCGCGTCGGCCTTTTCACCAGCTCTTTACTCGGTCGTCATTTCGCTTGTCAAGCCCGCCAACTTTGACTGGAGAGATTACAGGAAGGAGAAGTTGGCGTTTGACAGCCAGGAGGATGTCAGCGCAACACATTCTTCGATCATAGAGGAGGAAGCATCCAGCTATGAGGCTAACAAGGCCAAGTTCCAGCATTGGGGAAAGATTGCAGCTGCTTGGTCGGCAGCTACTTTCCTTGGTCATTGGGTCCTTTGGTATGCTCGCCCCCTCATGCATGACCTTCGCTCGCTGACCATAACAGGCCTCTGCCTATGTATGCATCAAACTACATCTTCGGCAAGAGCTTCTTCGTCGCGTGGCTGGTGATCGCAATCATCTGGCTGTGGTGTACGATGCTGATAGCGGGATTCTATCCCATTATTGATGGGCGCGAGCAGTTGCTGTTCATCTGGCGGAGCTGGAGAGGCAAAGCTGCAAAGGCAGACTCTGCTTCGAGCGACAGTACACAGGAGGAGAGGACTGAGATTGAAGGGAAAGGTGTGCAGTGATTCTCTGTAGGAGTTGTACGATCGGGAGGCGAGCGATACTGGAAAATGCTTTGCCAGGCTGGACTAACAAGCCCCTATCTCAATCACTGAGCATCATATCGGTTGATAGGACAGGGTCTGATCCGAATGCACTTTGGACCACCGCAAACAAGCAGTCAGTAATTGATCGGAGACGCTTCCGGACAGTCTATATTGACGGTATCCCGTTCAGTCATGTCTCATATTCATCCTGAACATATAAAAGATGTTTTCCGTCGCATCGCATTTGATCTGGACCTCCAGTGACTATAGTATTGCATCTCATGGTCCACCAGGAAGCACTGCCGATGAAGATGCAAATAATGCACCTGAGAATACCATCGGGACCACAAGTGCAGACTCAAGCCCGGGAGTGCATCCGATCCGAACACCTCAACGCCACGGCCAGCTGCGGAAGTGGGCGAAACACAAAGTGGAGTCCAGGGCTGGCGGTGGGCTCGGGGCGGCAACAGGTACGGGCAGGGTTTGAGAGTGACGTCGGCGCTACCTCGGATTTGCCCGTCAGTGCGCGAAAATATGTGCGTGCGCCTTTTCTCCCAACGGCATAGCGCCACGGGACGTGCGATATCTCGAGCCTCAATCGCAGCCATGAGAAATCGCAAGCCGGTCGAGAATGCGTGTCTGCTATTTGAGAGTTGACTATGTGCCTGTAGATATGTCACCTCGGAGTCGTAAGAACGTCAATATCCCTGTTCAGCAGGGTATTCCGGGGGTGGACACTAAGCGCAGGTATCTCCGCAGTCCCCGCAACGATGTTTTTTGACACACACGCGACCAACATAGCGCAAAGGCACGGAAGGAACAAGCCTGTTCCAGTCAAAGCGCGTTTGCGTCAAAGCGCAGATGCTTGCAGCGCGATTACGAGAGAGTACTGCACCTCAAAACACGATCCGCCACTCTCTGTAGCAGCCTCGCGGAGATGGTTCCACCCTGCTCCACCGGGGGACTGGCCTCTGCCGACTTCTACGACATCTAATCAACGCAAAAGTCTAGGCTATCTGGCTATCTTCGGCGAGCGACAATTCCCAACGCTATCTGCCATATCTGTTCCAGAGTGATAGGCGTAATCAATGGTTTGATCCGTAGACATGAGTGTCCAACTACATACGTACGATGTGCATTGATGCACACACTCATATGCGCAGTCTAGATCTACCATGGGCATGGGATATATTTTCACCCCAATCCCTCCGTGCTTCGCCGACGTGACAAGGTGGCTGCACAGCTGAGCGACTGCCGATCCTTCATTTACATTTTCTGCAAAAGACGCGAAGCTCGGAAAGCAACCCGGTGCTCTGGTCTGTCTCTCGTGGTCTGGGGTACTCCAGCCGTTCACATTGATCGTCGCCTCAATTGCCTTTGTTTAAAGGCCACGAGGTCTACCCGTCAATCTCTTCCATCAACCTCCAACCTGTCGACTCTCCACAGATAATCATGGGTTACTTCAAAGACGAAGAAAAGTTGGAGCCTGTCGCTTCCCAGAAGCAGGGTGAGGTATCAGACGCCCCTGGCTATACCGTGCACGATGCGGTATGGGGTGAGGTGACTGAGGGTGGTCCCAATTATCGTAACGTAAGTCGCCTCATCATTGACGGAAATCATCAAGAATCATTTTTGACATGAAACAGGTAGGATGGTTGGGTACTGTCGCTCTCATGATGAAGACCCAAATTGGTCTCGGTGTCCTTTCTATCCCTGCAGTGTTCGACACCCTCGGCCTCATCCCTGGAATCATTTGCTTGATCATGATCGCAATCATCACCACTTGGTCAGACTACATTGTCGGAATTTTCAAGATCAATCACGAGGAGGTCTACGGTATCGACGACGTGGGTCAATTGATCTTCGGTCGCGCTGGACGCGAGATACTTGGTGCTGCTTTTGTCTTGTGTACGTGTCGCTCGCCATAAAGTCAACGTGTCACTAATTGCTATTTAGTCTGGATCTTCGTGGCTGGTTCTGGTATGCTTGGCATCTCAATCGGGTTGAACTCCCTTTCGACACACGGAACCTGCACCGCAGTTTTTGTTGCAGTTGCAGCAATCTGCGGTTGGGCATTGTCCAGTATTCAGACTCTTGGTCGTATCACTTGGGTCGCTTGGGTTGGTTTGTTCGGTATTCTTTCAGCCAGTGAGTCGAACCAGCCCCGAGATAGAAAAAGTAGCTAACTTGATACAGTCCTCACTCTTACAATCTCTGTCGGTGTCCAAGATCGTCCTTCTGCAGCACCACAAGTCGGTCCATGGGAGTCGGATTTCGCGCTCTTCAAGAGCCCGACCTTTACTGAGGCCATAACCGCTTGCTCATCGCTCGTCTTCGCTTACGCCGGAACCCCAGCTTTCTTCTCCATTGTATCAGAAATGCGCGACACTCGTCACTACACCCGATCCCTTATTATTTGCCAGAGTGGTGTCACCATCACCTACATCACTATTGGCATCGTGGTCTACTACTACTGCGGATCTTATGTTGCGTCCCCCGCGCTAGGCTCGGCTGGTGTAACAATGAAGAAGGTCTGCTACGGTCTTGCGTTGCCTGGTCTGCTCGCAACTACCATGTTGGTTATTCACGTGAGTACCATCCTTTTCCGTCCAGCTATCAGTACTGACAAGTCATCAAGATCGCTGGTAAATACGTCTTTGTACGCGCTCTCCGAGGCTCCCGCCATTTGTCGCAGAACACTTTTATTCACTGGGCAGCATGGCTCGGATGCACAGCTGTTCTCGCCTTGATTGCCTACATCATCGCAAGCGCTATCCCCGTCTTTGGAGGTCTCGTTTCTCTTATCGGTGCGCTTCTCGGAACTCTCATGTCCTTCCAGCCCATGGGGTTCATGTGGTTGTATGACAACTGGGGAAGGCCTAACCGGGATATCAAATGGAAGCTCATGGTCGCGTGGAGTATCTGGGTCATTGTCTCTGGTACATTCCTTATGGTTGCTGGAACATACGGATCAGTTGTTGGCATTATCGACAGCTACAAGGCTTCTGGTGGATCCGCGGCCTGGTCGTGTGCGGACAACTCCAACTCTGTTGGTCATGCTTAGATACCATGGCATGAAAGAGACGATGGACGAAGATGCAGAAAGAGGTATATAGAAGCAGGAATTCAAGCAAAAATTCACCTCTCATTGGTCACATCATGTTCAATCTGACGGGGCGTATAACCTCGTAGGGTTTGCAGAAGTCCCTTCTAGATACTGATTGAACAAGCCGGCGAGAAAAGCATACAAGGTCTCATTCACACACGTGGTAACTCCAAAAGTCTCGCGACATGATTGGCATGACTATTAACACAGCTAGCGAACCCATCGGGTCGGGTCTAGACCACGCTATGCTCAATTCGAGTTCTCGGAATGCCTTGCCACGGTGTGGGCATCGAGGGTCGATAATCGCAGTCCGCTAATCGCGTCCCACACTCCTGGGCTGCATGCACATGCATGCGTCAAGCAAGCCATTGTTGGTCCCACGTGGTCGTTGATTGAGCGCATGAAGCATGATGTAGTACTGCTTGTTTCCACCCGCGCCAGCAGGTACTCTAGACTCTCGAAGTACTTCTCAAGCCTCTGTCTCTGTTCTTACACGAAATTTCTAATAATACATGATCAGAGTGAGATACTGTTCGACATGTTAGTATGTCAGTCCGCCGACATATGTACAAGGTCATGGCAATCTCATACTTCATAATGGGTGTTTCATTTTATGAGATCGTGTTTATCATAGGCCAGTGATCACCAACCCTATATCCATTGGGAAAGGGGTCCTCAGGGTCAAGCATCGCCTGCCTAAAGCCAGTAAGCCATGCCCTCCCCTTAATCGTAGGCACAATAGCATCATAAGGGCCAATCTTCCCCGTCTTCTTCATCTTACACACAAACTTCGTCCCAATGATACTCTGATGCACAAACGTCTGACCCTCTTCCAATTGCCCCCTAGCATGCAACACCGCCATCCTCGCACTCGTCCCCGTCCCACAAGGACACCTATCAAACCTCCCAGGCGACACCACGACCGTATTGACCCCCATCTTGGACCCGTCCGGCCCGTCCGTAATCGGATTCGTAAATTCCAGAATCGTAACCCCCTTGATATCAGAATTCTCCGGATGAACAGGCGTAAACGACTCCCTGACCGCCTTCTTGATCTCCTCCCCAACCCTGATCAGCTCAGGTCCATGCTCGTTATCAATCTTCAGCCCCACAGACGCAGCGTCCACAATCGCATAATGCATCCCACCCCAAGCGATGTCGACACTCACCTCCCCAATCCCCGGCACCTGCACCTTGTGATCCAGCGCGTACACAAAAGCCGGCACATTATCGAACGCCACAGACTTGCATTTACCACCCTGACACTCGGCCGTGACAGTGATCAACCCCGCCGCCGTATCCAGCGTAAGCCTCGTTTCCGGCTCCCTCATCTCCACCATCCCCGTCTCCAACAACACCGTCACCGTCGCGATCGTGTTGCCCCCGGACATGGGCGGGTACTCGTCGCTCTCGAGCGTCAGGAACGCGGCATCGGCGGCAGGGTTGCACGGCGCCAGCACCATGTTCATGCACTGCGAGCTGCGGCCCCGGGGTTCTTGCATGAGGAGTTGCCGCGTGTGGTCTGCGTGGTCGCGGAAGTGGACGAGTTTTTCGTACATGGTTTTGCAGTGCGTGGGGTCCGCCACGCCGCCGACGATCACGTCGCCGATTTCGCCTTCCGCGTGGACGCCCACGATGTGGATTGTGCGGGTTGATCTCATAATTGCGGGGGATGGGGAGCGGTGGTGCTGTACAGTTGGAGCGTGGCTGTGTTGTCGTTATATCGATGGATGAGGCGTTGAGGGGTTGAGTGGTTGATGGATTCGGATGTGTGACCGAGACTGGAGCCGGGAGAACGACCCGACGGTATTGGGGGTCCGACCATAGTGGACCAACTATAGAGACAATGGGTAATTATATGACAGCTGGTCTGCTACGAGTATAGTTACAAACCCCCACGACAATGTCAACGGCAAAGACTTTACGAGGCAAAGTGGCGGTGGTGACCGGTGGGTCCCGAGGTATCGGCAGAGGCATAGCACTGGAACTCGCGAGCCGGGGAGCCAACATCCTTATCACATATTCGAGCGCCGAAGCTCAAGCAGAGGAGGTACGCAAGGAGATACAATCACACGGTGTCGAGTGCATTGCGGTCCGCGCCGCAGGGACAGATAAGTCGGCTCCGCAATCAATCGTCGACGCCGCGGTCAAACAATGGGGCGTCATCGATATCATCGTCAACAACGCAGCGGCTGGAGGTGAGCTGAGTCTTGTGCAGACCACGGAGGAGGACTTTGAGACACAAATGGCAGTCAATCTCCGCTTTCCTCTATTCTTGATCAAGAGCGCCGTCCCCCACTTCGGTCCTGCTCCTAGGATCGTGAACATGTCGAGCATCTATGCTAGGTCGGGTCACTCGGACTGCTTGGTATACTCTGCTTGTAAGGGTGCCCTGGAGAGCGCGACTCGGTCGTTAGCGAGAGAGCTTGGACACGCTCATAATGCCACGGTCAATTGTGTCAATCCTGGACCAGTCAATACGGACCTATGGGCCAAGGCCATCGCTGACCCCGAAGCTCGGCAGGCTTGGGAAGGTGTGGTCAAGCAGACTCCAGCAGCGCCCAGAGTTGCTGAAGTTGATGATATTGCTCAAATCGTTGCATTCTTGTGTGAGGAGAGAAGCCGGTGGACGACGGGGAGCGTGGTCAACGCCAATGGCGGCATGCTGTTTGTCTAATCGAGAACAGGACAGCGGCTCGATCGGCTCGGTGTAATGTAATGATATCATGCAAACGGACCACCAGCACATTTCATTATCCAAAAGTCACTGGTCGTGAATAATGCGCGAATGGTTTTGTGCTTTAACGTCGCCCGTTTGTTGTGCAGCAGCCTGCGGAGCAATTGTGAAGCCGACTGTCAGCAGCCATCCCAGCTGAGGCGTTTGTGGCGTATATACCGTGAACATACGCATGAGATATAAAGCGGCATGCGTGCAATCAATTTTCCATTATCATTGGTTCTTCGTCGTTAGCTATGGCTGACTTCAGCCCTGAGAAGGACATTCCTGACCTCGATGGCAAAGTCATACTTGTGACCGGAGGTTAGCATACGCTTCCTACGCCATGGCAAACAGTATTGACAAGGCACAACTAGGCACAGCTGGACTCGGTGCAGAGACAGTCACTTCCTTGGTCAGAGCTGGAGCGTCGCAAGTATACTTCACAGGCCGGAATTCCGTGGCCGCTCAAGCAACTGTCAAGGGCGCGAAAGAGATCAATGAAGATGCTGTGGTCCGCTTTTTCGAATGCGATCTCAGCAACCTGATCGCTGTCAAGGTTGCAGCGACGAAAATCGCCGCCCAGATTGACAAGCTTGATCTTGTGTTCTGCAATGCTGGTATCATGGCCACGCCCGCCGGTCTATCTAGTGACCATTACGAGATTCAATTCGCCACCAATCACCTTGGTCATGCTATGCTTATTCGACAGCTCCTGCCTTTACTCCGTAAGACAGCAAGCCAGCCGAAAGCCGACGTTCGTGTCATCTCCAATACCTCATTAGGCTACCAGTTTGCGAGCTGCATCCAATACGATACAATTCAGACGACCCAGGAGGCATACATCCTCGGAGCCTTCCGACGGTATGGTCAGAGCAAGCTCGCAAACCTCCTCTACGCTAAAGCACTCGCGCGCAAGTTTCCGGAGATCACCTTCGTCTCGATTCATCCTGGGATTATCAACACCACGCTAATCAGTGGTCTCTCTACGTTCAACAGATACTTTACCAACATCACCACTTTCGGTCAGCAGGTGACCGTCCAAGAGGGAGTCAAGAACCAGTTGTGGGCTGCGACTGTTGCAAAAGATCAGGTCGTGAACGGAGCTTTCTATGAACCTGTCGGCAAGCCTGGTCGTATGACAGCTGCGGCGAGGAATGAGCAAATGGCGGAAGAGCTGTATGAGTGGACTGCGAAGACTTTGGCCAAGTCTTCTGAGGTCGACAATGTGGTGAATACAGAGCTGTAGGCACTCATCAGGCTCTGCCATCGAAGCTGTGTTGGTGGTCTTTGGCGTGTTCGGACATTCTGTATTTAGCGTGAGGCTGGCAGACAGAACACCCAGAATGAGGCACAAGTGGCCGTTCTCGGGTCCTGTTCAGATTGATCATATCAACATCAGAGTTTCATCATGGCAGATACGAGCGCTCGAGATGCTGATGTATCGTTGAACAAGAACACTAAAAGTTAGTATGGAGAGAAAGATGAAGGAGTGAGTGGTTATGTAAAGTAAACTCTCCCAACAAGCAAAGTGCAGAATGCGCCTGTTTCAAATAGACATCTCGACAAACAACCTCGGCCAAGGAACCACGCATTACTCGGACCCCGCTTTGGTCCAAAGGCAAATGAGGATAAATCCAGCGAGGGCTTTCAGACTCATCTATCTGGATTTATGCAGAAAATGAACGGGGGATGACCTCCTGCTTACCCTAATTCTCCACGTCCGCAATCTCAGGTTTCCGTTGTAGATCGAGAATGATGAACCATGGTTCCGGAGCCAGGACACTGCAAATTAAGCTCATACCCGCTGCAGCAACACAATCAGTAGCGTTTCACCTGGTTCTCGACCAGATCAACTATGCATCAGCCTTGGTTTCAACCAAACGCCTCTTCAAGGATTGCTATGGAACTGGATGTAGAATTTCGCCTCGTAGATCTTGATATATGGCCAAGTCCAGCATCAACAGCAACATTGGATCAGTAGGTGTACGCTCCTTCTCACTACCACTGCTTCAATTCTTGTCCTCGACGAACTACATTAGACTACTGACAGGACCGGCTCCGTCACATTACTTTCTTTGCACACTCTTACTTCTCACTATTCACAAAACATTTTCGGTATGCGGACTGCGATCTTAGCCTCTCTCGCCGCCACGGCTCTCGCTGTCCCGGCCCCTTTGGATCTGCTTCCTCGTGATAGCAGGCCAACAATTATTCCTGGAGAATATGTCATCACCCTCAAAGGCCACAAAGATGACGTCCCCAGCTTCATCAAGAGCCACCCTACCATTTGCGACAAGAAGCCAGGACGTACCTACCACGTCGATGACTTCAGGGGTTTCTCCATGACTTTGACCAAAGAGGAGGCTACCGAATTGGAGACACACCCTCTAGTGCACGCGGTCGAGCCAGACATGATGATGCGCGGACACGCCATCACCACCGAGTCAGACGCAACATGGGGTCTCACCAAGCTCAGTCAAGGCACCGGCGCTGCAACCGGAGACTACACCTTTGACGATTCGGCTGGTGAAGGAACCTGTGCTTACCTTGTCGACACCGGCGTCAACGTCAACCATCCTGACTTCGAGGGCCGCGCTGTTCGAGGAAAGAACTTTGATCCAGTCGACGGGACCGATGACGACCTCAACGGCCACGGGACCTTCGTGGCAGGCACGATCGGCAGCAAGACGTACGGTGTGGCGAAGAAAACCAAGCTCATCGCCGTCAAGGCCTGCAACAAGAGCATCAGCTGCCGATCCCAGGATGTCATCAGCGGCATCACCTGGGCCATCGACGACGCCAAAACCAGGGGCTGCCCCAAGGGTACTGTCATCAACCTCAGTTTAGGAGGATGGGGCAACTGGGTCGCGGTCAAGAACGCAGTCGACACCGCGGCCAACAACGGCATTTTCTTCGCTGTCGCCTCCGGTAATGATGGCAAGGACGCGACGGACGTCTACCCTGCTTCGGCTCCTAATGCTTGCACTGTTGCGGCCTCGGACAGCAACAATAACTTTGCTTCGTTCAGCAACTACGGCTCCGTCATTGATGTGATTGCTCCTGGTGCGCGCGTCACATCGCTCAATGCCAATGGCGGAACAGTAAGTCTTCGAGCGATCCTCATGTGATATGGTGCTAATTCTCTTCCAGACAATGATGTCCGGCACGTCAATGGCGTCTCCTCACGTCGCAGGTCTGGCAGCGTATTTGCTTGCTCTCGAAGGACCCGCGGACCCAGTGGCTCTCTGCAATAAGATCAAGGACAGAGCCATCAAGGGCGCCGTGCAGGGCGTACCGAGCGGCACGAACAACTTGCTCGTCTTCAACGGAGGCTCCGCGTCGACTCCTGCTAGCCCGGCTCCTGCGAGCCCGTCTCCAGCAAACCCAACTCCGTCTGCTTCGGCGTCAGCGAACCCAGCTCCTGCAAACCCAGCTCCCTCAAACCCAGATCAAGGTAGCTCGTCTGGCGGTAGTCCCTCAGGGGGCTCGTCTTCTGGAAACTTGGGCTTCGGTGGATTTCCCTCTGGGTCATGGTCCGGTGGCTCGGGCAGCTCGTCAGGCGGATCATCGACTGGGGGTTCATCTTCCGGTAATATCTCTCCGGGAGATCTCCAGTGGTTATGGTCCAGGTTCATGGGATCGCAGAGCGGTGCGCAGAGCGGGAAGTGATCCCGCAGACGATATGCGATGGTGCAAGGGAATGGTTGAAGGTGATTTGGGGAAGCGGCTTTTGTGTAGATATGTAAGGTACAAACCACTTTCAGATATTTTCGATTCACCAAAGTACAGCGGCACATGTCTGAACTGTCTTGTAACCGTGTTGTCTAGATGACTGCGACTCCTTGACAGCTGTATCTGATTATGGACCTGAAAGCAGTCGTGTCGTCAACTCTTGGGTCGATCTGGTCATCATTCATCGTCGAGGGTGTTGAACCTTCTCGCGGTCTGAGCAAAGGCATATCCGTAAGGACATGACTCTCCGCATTGCTTAGTCTCTGAGGGGTGGGCAGCATGACGGCGGATGAGAAGTTCCAAATGGCCGCAGGCAAAGTGACAGTCTGCTTGTTTTGGTTCTCTTTTGATTATCTTCCACAGCGCTCCACACTGTAACCAGACAAAAGCAAAGAATACTCAACTACAGTTGGCCACGGATTCGGGTCCGAAAGTGGTCTCGGCGGAGTTATGATTCAAACACGGCAGGATCTAATTTGACGTACCGTCGAGCCGCATACACCTAACCCAAACGTCGACGCAGCGGAAGACGGCGGATGCATCTTACTAATATGTGCCTGGGAGAAGGGTCCTTCACCAAATTTGGACTGCGCTTATGTAGAACCTCACTTCCCTTTAATCTATGCCTTTTATCTCTCCATCTTCACCACCACCGCCTCGACACACCGATTTCCCACCCCCCATGGATCACGCTCGATCGGCGGGCTGCCGCTCCTTGTGGCGGCTCTTAGCTCCAGCGCTGCGCCCCTGCTACACGCGGAAAGCCGAAATTTCAGAGGGACTTGGCCGGTAATCGTTCGACGACTCCCCTTGGCGCAATCTCGACTCAACTGCCACTGCCAAAACGCAGAGCCCGGAGCCATGCCCGTTCAATGCCCACGTGTGGGCCAGGCTGTTGGACCCTCTCCACATGGACCCTTTTCCCGCATAAAACACCTGTCGCTGTTGACAGGTCAAGTCCTGCTTCTTGCCCATTCTTCTGGTACAATTCCCACTTGAACCATACTATCGACAATCTGTTCTCCTCGCAAGAACAATGGGTCGCGACAATGTCATTCAAGCTGGAGAGATTGAGCGGAGAATCAATGCCGGAGAGACTCTTGTCGTCTTTGAGGGCATGGTGCTCAAGCTTGACAATTGGCTGAGCAAGCATCCTGGCGGCAAGCTGGCGATCATGCACATGGTGGGGAGAGATGCGACGGACCAGATTCAAATGTAAAGTCTTCCGTCCACGACCAGTCGTTCTGCCCCGGAAAGGTTGGAGGAACCGTGTGGGCACGACACATCTTGGAGCCTTGGACTGACAGTCAATTGCACAGTTACCACTCTCAGCAGGTCCAGAAGACTATGAGAGCCTTTCGCATTGGCCGCGTGCAAGCTCTCTGGATCAACCTGACACCACCTATTCAGAAAGGCATGCACAAGGACGTCGAAGCCATCATTGACACAAAAGACACCAAGCTTCGCCCTGACCAGCAGGAGAAGCCACGTGCGCCGTCCATGACGAGAGTCAACTCGTACTGCAAGAGCATGGAGAAGGAGAAGATCGAAGACCCCTCCCAGTCTGACTATGCAGACATGGCCGTCAGAGAGGAGATTGAGCGTGATCTGGCTGCCTACCCGTCGTTGGATCCCACCACACAGCACGCTATCTCGGAGAAATACCGCCTGCTTGCCAAGCGTGTTGAGGACGAAGGGTTCTACCAGTGTGACTACTGGGCATATGGACGAGAGAGTCTAAGGTATCTCTTGCTGTTCTCCTGCTTCATAGTCGCTCTCAAGGCAAAGTGGTACATCACTTCAGCTTGCTTCCTCGGTCTTTTCTGGCACCAGATCATGTTCACCGCGCACGACGCTGGTCACTTGGCAATCACCCACAACTTTGCTATCGATACAGTCATCGCCTGCTTCATTGCCGACTTTTGCTGCGGCCTGTCAATTGGATGGTGGAAGAGCAGTCACAATGTGCACCATCTTGTCACGAATTTGCCGGTACGTCTCTTGTCTTCGTCTTTTCAGGTGATAATTTCGTACTGACTTTTCGCAGGAGCACGACCCCGACATTCAGAATGTCCCAGTCTTTGCGACCTCACCTTCGTTCTTTCAGTCAATTCATTCTTCATACTACGATTTTGACTTCAACTGGGACGCTGCAGCTGATGTGGCTGTACCCATGCAAGCTTGGACTTACTACCCAATCATGGGCATTGCTCGATTCAACCTTTACCTGCTGTCGTGGCTCTACCTGCTTTCGGCTCGATCGACCAGCTTTGGCAATGCCTGGTGGACTAGGCCCCTCGAGCTCGTCTTCATGGCCAGCTACTGGTTCCTTTTCGGCTACTGCCTGTTGTGGCTGAGCATTCCCACCTGGAAATTGCGAATCGCCTTTGTGCTCGTTTCGCACATCATCACCATGGTCCTACACGTCCAGATCACCCTCTCGCACTTTGGTATGTCCACCGCCGATCTTGGAACAGCAGAGTCGTTCGCCCAACACCAACTTCGTACCACTATGGACGTTGAATGCCCTGCTTGGCTCGACTTCTTCCACGGTGGACTCCAGTTCCAGGCTGTGCACCATCTGTTCCCTCGCGTACCTCGTCACAACCTTCGCCGCCTGCAAATCCTCGTCAAGGAATTTGCCAATGACATCAATGTCGAGTACAAGATCCTGGGATTCGTAGATGGCAACAAGAAAGTCCTCGGACGACTTTCCGACGTGGCTAACCAAGCCAAACTCCTGTACATGTGCCACAAGTAGATATGTATATAGATTCAATAGACGACCTGGACCGACTCCAGCCCGCGATCGAAGACAAGATCGCTAGAGATGTAGACGAACGAGTTTTCTTACTGATTTTCCACAACTTGGACGGTGCAGTCTCCTCCGTGACTATTGGGCGCCATGGCTTGCCTCAATCTGCGTCACCCCACCAAATGATGCTGTCAGGATTCAGGCGTCCGATGCATATGAAGAGGCACAAACAGTTTCCCATGTCTTCAGGTCTTGCCTTCGACATTCATTACTGGGTTGTTAACTTTCCGTGTTCGTCGCTATCGAGTACATCTGGAGCTGCCCGCGAGTCGACCTCAGCAACACACAATGCCGGCGAATCGACTTAGCGTCGCGATCCGCGCGTTGCAGGTCGGTTACCCCACCGGAACACCTGCGTTCGTCCTCGTTCAACTTTCTGACTGACTTCACTATGTAGCTTGCCGTCGCTGTTCTCAGCTTGAGCCTAGTTCTCATACTTATCATCAATAATAACAAAGATGGAGGAGTGCCAATTCTGAACTTCGACGTCGCCGTCGCCGTCTTGACGCTGCTGTCGTTCCTCTATCTCATTCCAGCAACGATCAAAGACCTCGACCGGAGCACCCTTGTCTTACTAAAGATTGATGCTGTTGTAGCTTTGCTTCACTTCATCGCTGCCATAACCACGACTGCTCTTCTTGGGTCGGGAAGCTGCTCCGACGAGTCATACACCAGCACCAACAATGTGATCAACGGCTATCCTTTCCTCGAATACCGCTGCAAGGTAGCGCGAGCTGCCACTGGCTCTCTCTTCTTCAATGCTGTTCTGATCAGTATCGCTGCTACGCGAACATGGATCGAGCATAAGAAGAACAAGATTGTCGCTTCAGATGATGAGTTTGATGGCTTTGAGAGCATTGATGGGCCGGCCATGATCAGAGCTCAACCCGATTCGGGCAAGAACTTTTCATAAGATGCGTGAGCAAAACGCATCGAAAGAGCTCTGGAAGGGACTGTTCTATTAATGATGCGATTGCAAGATTGTTGCATTTTACATCAACGACCCAGCACTGCTTCCTCCCCCACAAAGCGTCCGCGCCTTGCACTTCAAGTATGCTTGCTCTAGAACTATAGCTTACACTCTGGCAAAACTCTCCCCAGCGGAGATCATCATATTTAGATTTATCCGTCTTGACATTCCTTGTGGGCTATCGATATTTCGCGGCTCTAGACAACGTCGCTGCGAGACCCCGTTACAAAACGTTTCGACGCCGGTGAGTACGAGGGGCCCTCGATCACTCACCTTTGACCACTTCTCTTCATGCTCTACTTTCACTCATGAACTACTGCTGGTAGTCGCGTGGCCAGTGAGACTGTGCCAGCTTTAAATATAGATCACCCCAAACACATCTATTGACCGTTTGCAGGTCGGCTCATATGGACAGAAGTGAGTAGTCTCTTTTCTCAAGTATCATGCTATGTATAAGTCTTGAATACATCCCATCGGGGTTGTATAGCTGCACAGGATTCTTTGCACCATCCAGCCAACATGTATCTTTGGTCGCTCCTTTCTCTGCTCCTGGCATTCGTTGCCACTGCAGAGGCCCAGGGCATCAACTTCCGCAAGGTCCTGTCCAAGAAGCCGGCATTGTTTTTGGCAACCAATACTCGGTCTGCAACAAGTCGCCCTGCGGTGACTGCTGCATCCATCACTTCTGTGTTGATGAAATCCAAGCCGACAACAGCATCCAAACCTCGAAAGACTAGCTCAAAGGCCAAGGTCAAGGTCACCGAAATCGGTAACTGCTCGAAGCAGATTATCCCATTTGGTTACGCCCCGACTCCGAATACTCCTCTCGGCTTTCTGGTCGACACCAGACTCGCTGCTTCTGCAAAGGCGGCTAGCTCATACCCTGCTGGCTACACTACATCCTTCACAAATCAGTACGGGTCTATTCAAGCCGGTACTACTTTGGGCTCCCTGCAACTTTCCAGCTACAACGTTAGTGCATGCGCAGCGGCTTGCTCTAAGAACTCGGCCTGCAACGCTTTCAATATCTACTTCGCACGCTCTCCTACCCTCGATATTGGTCCTAATTGTCCGAATCCTACAGCCCTGGTCGATGTTCGTTGCACTCTCTGGTCCTCCGCCGTCAGCCAGTCTCAGGCGACCAACATTGGGAACTGGCGAAGCGACTTTATGATTGTCGTTCAGGGGTCCAATGGATACAGCAAGGTTTCAGCGCCCGCAGTATCTGGATTCCAGTCTCCCGTCGCCCTTGCAGGCGCCGTTGATAGCTCAAACGCATTCGTCGGTGCTGACTTCTTCATTACCAACGGATTCGACCCCCGAAGCTGTGCCACCTTCTGCCAGTCCACTACTGCTGCGAATCGAAAGGCCGCACAAACTGGCAGATCAAAGTCGTATCAGGCTTGCAACTATTTCAATGCTCTTGATTTGACTTTGAACGGCAAGTCGCAAGGTACATACTGCCAGCTCTATACCAGTGACAGCTCGAGCAAGGCGAAGTTGTACACTGCTTCGCTATTCGACACGAGATATGATCTGCTCAAGTCTTTCGGCTACATGGCTCAAGTGGTAGACTCCGGAGTTTTGTCAACTACGACCACCTCCACTAGGACTACTACTCCTGCTCAGACTACGACGAGGGCTGTGACGACTACAAGTCTCACGACTACGACTTCAACCGCAACAAGCTCTTCAAGCATCCTCAGTTCCACATTTACTACCATGACTGTTGTCAAGTCCACCGTCTCTTCTGTTTCTAGCAGCACAGCGACCACATTATCTACGACTACTTCACTTCCGACAACCAGTACTACTACTACCACCACCACCTCTACCACTACCACTACCACTACTACTACCACGGCCACCACAAGCAAAACCATCTTCGCCACTGCAACGAACCCTCCCGACCGCGCCGACGCTGGCCCCGGTACCGAATCGGAGCACTTCAGCCTTCACGGCAACAACACGGACCAAAAGAACTATCTCCTCCCGTACCTCGAAACCGCCTACTCCTGCTTCGTCAACCACCTCAACTGGCTCCCCTCAGGCCACAGCAACACCGACACATACCTCAAAACCAACGGCTACATAATCGACTCCCTGGGCGGTAGCTGGATGTCCGTCGACGGCTCCGACTCGGTCGGCTACTTCAGCATGGACTCGGCCGAGGGGCACTTCACAGCCATGCACGAATACGGCCACGTCCTGCACTACCATCAATCGACATGGGTAGACCAATCCCGCACGGGCGCATGGTGGGAGACAATGGCGCAGTTCATCGCCGACACCTCCCTCACCTCGTCCCTGTGCGCGCCCGCCCGCGCCGCAAACGCAATCACCGACGCCGCCTCCGAGCCGATGCACCTCGACAAGCTCATCAGCCAGTCCTACCAGGTCATCGTCGACGGCACAGCGGGAAGCGGGAACTACTACGAGGCGTGGCCCTTCTTGACTTACCTCACTAATAACCCGGATGGTATTGCCGGGCTGGGCTCCGACGCTGTGAGGCAGCTATTGGTGCAGTACGCGCCCTACTCGAACGAGGATCCCCTGTTTACTCTGCAGCGCGTGCTGGGGGCGGGGGCCAGCGTGCAGGACGTGGTGGGGCGGTACTGGGCGCGCATGGCGTTTGTGGATATCGGGCACGCGGGCGGGGCGCAGACGTTTCTGGACTCGCAGTGGTGGTTGGATTATGATAATTTGGATAGTCTGGGAAATGGGACGTGGAGGGTGAAGACGGGGAGGAGGCCCGCTTATATGGGGAGTGGGATGCATAGGGTTGTTGATGCGGCGGGAGATGTGGTGGTGAAGGTGGACAGTACGGCAGGGATCACGGCGACCGTGGCGGTAATGGGGACCAATAATGGGGCCGTGAGGTATGTGGGGTTGGTCAATGGGGTGGCGAAGACGGTCAGCGTGGCGCAGGGGGAGCAGGTTATTGTTGTCGTGGCTAATACGCCCGATAACCTGATTCTGTATGATGCTTTTGCGCTGGCGAATAGTCCGGCTTCGGTGGGGATCGATTATATGGTGTCGATTAACGGAGGGGGCGCTACGATTGGATAGAACATTGATAGAAACATCAGTTCAGCTCGTCAAATAGATGAATGACAACCAAGTCAACTGTGAAATCTTCGTTTTTCTTGTAGATGCATATCAGCCAATTGCACATCCATTGCCTCGTGGCTCAAATCTTCTCCCGAGGCTCGGCATATCAACTTAATAACGATCCTCTAAAGACACTCCCAGCTATCAGGATCCTTAGGATCCCCCTGCCTATCCCAGGTATTCCTAGCCGGATACTTGCAATGCCTCCTCTGGTAATCCACCGCCGTCGTCCCATTCGCACCAGTAGTATACTTAGTCCCCAGAATCGACTCTGGCGCCTCTCCATCCTCCACCCACGCCACGATCGCCGCCAGCACGTTACTCTCGGGCGCATATCCCGCATCCGTGGCGTTCCTGTTGCCGATAAAATTCGCTCCTGTCCCGCTGTTACAGTGCCCAAGTCCCGAGATGCGGAAGTACCGGTAGAACTCGTCTAGCTCGGCATAGGTCGCGCCCATCGTCTGCGACACGTGAGCGTAGTACCTCGCCGAGTTCTCACTGCTGATGAGGTCGTCTTGGAGACCGTGGTAGTGCAGGATCTTAGAGCCGCGGTCTCGCACAGCGGAGAGATCGCTTTCGAAAGTCTGGATGTTGAAGGGGTTCAGGTCCGTGGCGGCTTGCCAGTCTGAGAGATCGATGGTCGCTACATCCCATGTTGTGTCATTGTAGACAACGTAGCGAAACCAGTCTGAGGCGTAAGCGTAGGGTAGACCGTTGAATACTCGTGCTGTGGCGTTGGCTCCGGGCTGTGGGCGTGGGAATATCAATTGGCCTTGTGGGCCGTACACTGGTGAGAAAACATTTCGGACTGTCTCGACTTGGGTACTAGTCAGGCAATTTGCAGTGCCATTGCTGGTGCTGTTACCTGCTCCACAGATCAATGCTTCAGGGCGGTATGGGCACAAGTCGGGATCTTCAATGACCGTGTCTGAGACACCGTCTACTCGCTCGTCACATTGCGCGAGTATATCAGCATACACTAGATCCCACTGGGCGGAAGTGAGGAACTTTGGCGACGTTGCATTCCCAGTCTTGTTCAGGAAGAGGCCGCTCCAGTAAAGAAGATCGTTCCAGGCAAATGCAGGTGCACCAGCCACGATGCCGTCAAAGTCTTCAGGGAACGATTGTGCCTCCTTGAAGCCTTGCCTGCCTCCAGTGGAGCAGCCTAGGTAGTATGACTTATCTGCCTCGCGTCCGTAGAAAGCTTCGACCACTTGCTTGCCAATGACGGCCTCAGAATGAATGGCGCGGTAGGCAAAGTCCTCGACCACACCAGGGTTGTTATAGAAAGGTAGACCAGTATTTCCGTCGTGGCCATTGTTGGAGCCAATGGTCGCGAAACCGTGCAGAGCACCATAGTTGATGTCCTCGTAATAGATACATCCTCCAAGTCCTCCATTACCTACACCCAGGAATCGTCCAGTCCAGTTGAGAGGTAGCCATGCCTCGAGAGTTACATTGCTCGTCTGACCAGTCTCGTATAGCATGGACACTCGACAAACATCCACGTCTGCCACTTGGCTAGGGCGGTTGCACCCGACAGGATTGTTTGCAATGGTCAAGTTGGTGCCCGCAGAGACAAACGTGGTCGAGTAGACGGTCGTGTTGGGTAATGCTAGTGACTGGGACAGACCCGAGCACGCATCAGCTCCAGGCTGTGTGCATAGCACGCCACCGAGTCCTTGGAGCAGGGTCAGACCGATTGCCTTGCGGACGCACATATTGGTCGTGAAGGTTGGTCTTGGTGATCAGCATTTTGAAGCTGAGCCAGGTCGTATATATGTGCAGGAATAGGTAGATCAGTACCGCCAGTACGACCAGAAATCCGGAATCAAGATCTACATTACGTCCTAATAGCATTTCCGGACCGGAAATGCATCACTCTCCATGCGTTCGCCCCGCACAAGCCATGCTGTTCCCCGCACGGTAGGCATTTGCGGGACGTGGCATCTTGCCCTTGAAAAGCCGAGAACGAGCATCTCAAGTACCTTGTCAGTGCTTTGCGAGCGTGTCGTAGGAATGGCTGGATAGTTGCGGAAGTAGTGCAAAAACACTTCTCACGCCAAGCCTTGGCACATTTCCCCCCCTCTCCTGGATGCTCCTCCAAAATTGCTATACCATCTTCAATCCCAACAATTCCATATTCTCAATCATCTCTTACATCTGTGCTATCTTTCACTTCCACCGTCCACTCGACCTTGACAGCCATGTATTTGATGCTCTGTACCCACTATATATCGAGCCGCCTGCCTAAGGTACTCTGAGGGTTAACGTTACTTTCCCAGACAATCTACGAAATACGGTCATTCATGGGATGCAATCACGGATTCTCATCATCTACATGACTCAAGTCCATTGAAATCGTGCCAGCTATGTCCAATATATCGCGATATGTCGATAAAGAGCTGTTAGTCTGTAATTTGAGCTTCAACGGTCCTTTGTACACAGCCAAACCTCTACCCGTTGCCTCAATTTCCACGTATACATACAAGGTCCGGCGTGATTCTTGTACTTCTGTTCTTGTTTTTTTTAACCCTCTCACTGTTCCATCTAAAAGAAACCACCAAGCAGAATGAAGATTGCGACATCAGCTTTGGCGTTGTTCGCAGCTGTAAGCCCACTTGCTGCAGCGCAAGGGTCCTCCAACGACATCACCGCAGATTCTCTATCTGTACAAGATGGGGCTGCTCAGTCATTGGAGCAGATCGCGATTACTAGTGACGTGGCGGCTCCGGAGGAAGATGTTGTCATCCTCTACGCTAACGAGAGCTCCGACCTGCCTGTAAGCATAATTCGACACATTGATCGCAATCAACTAATAGTTTTAGGTCCTAGGTATTGGAGCAGCTCATGTAGACTGCGAAGGTGCAAGTAAAGACATCATGATCAAACGGTCTGCGCGGGAGGACGAGGAGGAGGAGCACTCTTCGGGCGCGGACAACGGAAGCGGCCGAGGGCGCAAAGGCGGTAGCGATGATGCCAATGAGACCGAGACGAAGACGGAGTCAGCGACTGCTACAGAAGACGTAACACCTGCTGAGGGTACCATGCACACCATGAGTCCAAACAACGGGACAGAAGTAGACGAACCAGCAGCCACCAGGGGCGACAGCTCGACCATCACCGCCGCTCCGATCGCCCACAAGGGCCCTTCTGCTGATGATAATGGTGATGACGATAATGATGACGACAACTCCAGCACTACCAGGGGAGTCTCGACCAAAGACGACAAGCCGACGAGAGCACCGCGAACAAGGTCGACCTTGACCACGACTGTGAGGAACGCGACCAAGACGACCAAAGCGACTCAACCAACGGCCAGCAGCTCTGGCAAGGGCAGGGGCCGAAAGGGCAAGGGAAAGGGTCGCAAGGGGAAAGGCAAAGGCCGGGGGAAGGGCAAGGCAGATGACAACTCTTCCAGCGGCAAGCAAAAGGGTAAGGGCAAGGGCAAGCAGAGGAGCGATTAGAGAGCACCGATGCCATTTACCAGTCCCATTGAACTATCACTTTCGCAAATATCCCGTCGATATAATACCCCTACAACACCCCATCTCTAATCTCAACCCTCACCCTCATCTCACCCCCATCCACCACCGTCCCCAAAGGCCTAGTCCCCGGCACCAATTCCACTTCCCTCTCAACCCACTCCTCCCTCATCTCCACCGGCCCCTCCTCCTCCTCCGAATCCCACTCCTCCACCTCCTTTCCCTGCACCATCCCCGTCCCAGGCGGATGTCTCTCCCCCGTCTCCCACACCATTCTAAGCGAAGCGGGTACGAACCCGAACATCCTCGCCACATGCGCCTGCATAGCGTATAGAGAGAATGACTTTGGGATCTCTACGATGCGAGGTGAGGACTCGGTGGGGAGGCCAGCACCGGGTGGGGCGAAATGGACGCTACAACGCACCAGGCGGGCAGCGATTGTGTTGGCGTCGTGCGCTTCCGCGGCCGAGGAGATGGTCGGGGCGCCGTACTCTGCGCATAGAGCTTCGAATCGCGGATGGAGAGCGAGGATGGCGGGCTGGTTGGCGTTTGGGATGGAGAATTCTTCTGCGATAGTCGAGAGGTAGAAGGCTTCTGCGTTGAGACGATCTTTAATTCTGATGGTTGTGAAGTTCAGGGACACGAGGTTGGGGAGGCGGGCGATGATTAGCATTGAGATTTCGGTTTCGTCGAAGGGTTTGCCCGATGGGCGTTTGGAGAGGTTGTAGAGAGGGTTATTGGAGATGCGGAGATGGCGGAGGCTGGGGCAGGCGGTCGGGAGGGTGTTGATGAAATGGAAGGAGGTGATGGTGTTGTTGGAGAGGTCGAGCTCTTCGACTGAAGGAGGGAGTAGGGGAGATCTGGGTCCATTGGGCCCTTCGTCAAAGACCGTGGCGATTTGGTTGTTCTTCAGGACGAGCCGCCGGAGCTGGTTGCAGCCTTTCAGCATGATCTCGAGATCTTCTAGTCTGGTGATGTTGTTGTTGCCCATCTCCAAGTCCTGTAAAGTAGTTGGCAGATTACAATACGAAGGCATTGATAGTTTATTCGTTGCAAGATTTAGTTGATGAAGCTGTGGAAAGGACAGCATCATTATTCGGAGCTTGTATGGTCAGTGACAATTTACAAGTTGCACATCCATCTGCTTGCTTACCTCGTCTGGCAAGAGGAGCATGTTCTCGAGATTCAAGGAGCTCACATTCTCAAATTCAGTGCCACATTCGAATGATTGGAAACGATTGCCTCTGCGCTTGAATCAGACACCTCCCCTCAACTTCGTCGTGAGAGCTTACTCGAGCGATATTGATCTCAGGTGCTGGCAGCCGTGACATATCTCGCTGACCTCATCAAGACCCTCCAACAAGTTTCTGCCGAGCTCCAGATCGATGACACTTGGGCAGATAGAAGCCAAAGACGGGCTCGCTGTTTCTCTAGAACCTGCCAGTTGCTGTTCGGTAAGGACTGCAACTTTGAGTTCCTCAAGTCTGCCCTGCCGAGCGGCAAGTTTCTGGTAGCCCTTCTCCTCGACAGTCTTACTACTGAAGCTGACGTTACTGAAATCAGTCTCGCCCGAAGCATATTTATTCTTGACAGCTTCATGGACTGTCTGAGGCACATCTGGGATTGTGCTTGCCTTAATGAAAGAGGCGCATTTTAGACCATGGTTTCTGCCTACCTGATCAATACAGATGTCACAACTAGTCGTGAAGCCAGTATTTACATTCGAAATATCGCTTCCCTTCAAAGCTCCCGTCATGTTTTCCACGGTAAGGGTCATCCCACTCTACACCTAAGAATTCTCCTGGCTTCCCATGTATCGATCCCACATATCGGACGGTACAGAGCTGCCATCTCAAGCTGAGTCGTTGGCCGATGTAGTGTGCCATCCGTATCCTCCTCACAATATATCCCGAGGGACGAGAGACAGTATTCTGGTTGTTGCCTAATGAATATAATAAACAGATAGAGGTCGGCTGCCGGCCTAAATTCGCCCCGATCCTCCGACGGCTCCAGCAATCTTTCTTCCCTCTTCTTCAACCTCACCTCATTCTCGCATCACGGCTCCCTCACTTATTCTTCATCTGCGCAAGCGTTGCATCCAAGGCCGGGTAGCATTATCATGGACTACCAGAACCGAGCTGGATCGAAATTCGGTGGAGGCGGTGTCGCATCACAGTCTGCAACCAATGCGGACCGCCGCGAACGTTTGCGAAAGCTCGCGCTGGAGACGATAGACCTCGACAAAGATCCATACATCTTCAAGAACCACGTCGGAGCCTTTGAGTGTCGTCTTTGTCTGACTGTCCATCAAAACGATGGCTCCTATCTGGCCCATACCCAGGGACGAAAGCATCAGCAGAATCTTGCTCGACGAGCGGCTCGCGAGGCGCAGCTCGGCAAGGAAAGGGATGGTGCTGCACAAGGCATCACACAGGTTCAGGTCAAGAAGAATGTGGTGAAAATTGGACGGCCGGGGTACAACATCACGAAAACCCGGGATCCGGTCAGTCGGCAATACGGGCTCTATTTTCAAATCATGCTGCCAGAAATTACGCCCGGAGTAGTGCCAAGAGTGCGTTTCATGAGCGCATATGAGCAGAAGAAAGAGGAGCCAGATAAAGGTTATCAGTACCTGCTAGTGGCAGCAGAGCCTTATGACATTTGCGCTTTCAAGGTCCAAGCGAGGGAGATTGACCGCAGAGAAGGAAAATACTTCACGTGGTTCGACGAGGACAGCAAGATTTTTCACGTACAAATCACCTTCAAGAGCGATCGTGACGAGAGATACAGTGGTGTACCAGGGTTGGCACCAAGCTTGCCGAGGAGGTGATGCATTTGATGGGTTTCCACAACAAAGACATTACCAGATTGTCCTACAAAGGAAAGAGCAAGGGCAGCAACACATTCGCTTTGGGGCGAAGATGAATGCCTAGAGTGCACTTATCACACGCACTAAGGACTGCGCTATCAACCACCAACTTAGGGTCAGCTTCAGCGATCCCAATGAAAGCCTTATGTGGCAGGCACGCCGCCTTCAACGGTCGCTCCAGCGATGCGTCCCTCGAGGAACTCTTTCGCCATATCACCGAGCGGCATCCACTCTACGCCTTCATGCTTGTTGATGTACTCGATAATACTAGCAAAGTTAGTCGAGATTCTGGGTCTTCGATAAGGGATGACTCACCGCTCGTGCATTAGAATTACCTGTGGCTTCCCACTCACTTGCGGGTGAATACTCATAGGGAATACAAACTCATTGTACTCCCTATACGCAAATTCAAATTGCTCCATCCACAACTTCTCTACTACGTGCGGATCCACAAAGCCATGAGTACCTGCCACACCGGGCGATGGCTGGAAAGGCGGCCAGTCGTCCACATGCCAATTTGCCGGAATCTCGACCACCTTGGACAGTTTGATCTCCCCCATCGGCTTCATCCAATGATCTGCGGACTTGGTCAAGTCCGTTTCCGTCCACGGCTGCGAGTTGTCCGGCGCAAAGTACGGCTGCACATCATGGTGCATGAACGAGTGGTCATACAAGATTCCCATCTCTTCCAGCTGGGGAATGAGCTCGCGGGAAGTCGACCAGGCCGGCGCGGTGTATCCCAGTGGCTTCTTGCCGCAGAACTTGGTCAGACTATCAATAGATCTGACCAGCACGTCGCGCTGTTGCTGAGAGGATAGACCGGAAATATGCTCGTGAGTGTAGCCGTGCAGTCCGATTTCGTGGCCTGCGTCTCGGACTTTGGCGAGCTGCTCAGGGAAGGATTCGAGGCTGTGTGCGGGCGTGAAAAAGGTCGCTTTGATGTCATATTTGCTGTAGAGGCTCAGCAGTCTGTCGATGCCGACTGTGGCGCCGAAGATGCCGCGGGAAACATTGGTGGGGTTTTGTGGGCTGCCATCGCGGGTATTGATCCAGCCTGATACCGCGTCCACGTCGACTGCGGGAATGAGTATAGGTGCGATAGATGGGGAAGGGTTTACGTACTTCCGTAGCCAACGAGTACTCGCTTCTTGCCCATGGTGCAAGTAGCAGAGGACGAGGATAGTGCTGCTGGCCACCTCGTATCCGATTCTTTATATACTACTGAATCTTGATTTGCTTACCAATGGCACTTCAGACATTTACCCAATGCGCTCAAAGTGCAGTAATCGAAATGCGAGCAGTACATTAGATTTCAAAGCAGAAGATAGCGGGGTTTTTGAGCTGATGTCGATCATGCTCTCATGTCACTTCATGTTGCCGTTTCTGTCCCATCTGGCACGCGATTGGCATCTTTGCTATCTGATGGATCATGATCAACTTACAACTTACGTGATTTTCGGAGGAACCAAATGCGAAGGTAGAGGCCAGATGTGGATATATGTATGCAAGTCAGTAGAGACAGGAGGGTAGACCTTCTGCAAGCACTGTACGCGTGAGCGCGTTGCGGGGAACGGCGCGTTCTCCGCCACTACACCTCCAAGAACTTTCATGATGTTCTATACATGCTAACAAGGTCTATCCTATCAGCTCTGTTTTTTTGAATCCCATCTGTGTACAAACTTACGGACATATCGATCTGTCGAACCCGACTTGACATTGCTACAGCTCAGCTAGCGCAGCAAAGATGCCTCCGCGCAAATCGAATGTATCAGTCGCAACGAACGGTGATGGAGAGACCGGCACACCGACAGGCAATGCGAAGCCACGCGACGAGAGGGGTTTAAGTGTAGAGGTTCGAAGAAGCGCTCGATTCTTCTACTGTGCTCTCTGAGACTAACCCGGGATAGGAGCTCAACCTTCCACGGACGATGGTCCAGCGTCTGGCAAAGGGCGTCCTCCCATCAAATACACAGATCCAGAAAGATGCGTTACTAGCCATCTCAAAAAGCGCGACCGTCTTTGTGAATTTTCTTGCTTCGAAGTATGCATCGCCCCGTTCCTTAGTTAGCCACCTGTTGCTCCGTATTGGGTTTCTAAATGTGCAGAATTAAGGCTAATGATATTGAAGCGCTAGCGAGATCGCCCTCGCATCGGGCAAGAAGACTATCGCACCAAAGGACGTATATGCAGCACTCAAGGAGAATGAGTTTGAGACATTCTTGGAGCGGGTCAAGGACGAGACTGAAAGTACGTTGACCCCGAGTGCAACTTCTTTATGATCGCCACCTCTGCACTTGTAAACGGTCATGCTCACGATGCAACCAGAGTACAATGAGATACAGTGCGACAAGCGTAATACGTATCGCCGGACGAAGGCAGCGGAAAAGAAAGCAGCGACAGGAGGCAGCACGAATGGGAACGCAATGGAGGAGGATGGGGCGGTCAAGGTCAATGGCGCTGACGCAGACGGAGAGGAACGACCGGCAAAGAAGATTAGGAGGGAAGACGGTGATGAGCCGGAGGATGACGTACAGGACGAGGAAGTCGATGAAGTCGATGACGATGTTGAGGACGAAGAGGACAGTGCGGAGGAAGACGTCGAGGAGGAGATCGAGGTAGAGCAAGAAGAGGACGAGCAGGAAGGTGAGGGGGAGGAGGACGAAGAGGGGCGGATGAACGGGATCAGAGATGAGGCTCTGGACGAGCCAGATAGTGATTGATTATCACGTCGTTACGATCATCACCTAGCAAGGCTGCTTCCTCTGTATTGATATTCCGCGCTATGCATGAACCAGCGCTAATTGGCAAACCCATTCCTTCTAAACACTGTCCGATCTCGGCAGTCGTCCATCCTCTTGTATCGCCTATCCTGCTTGCTCCCACTTCACCTTCCCTGACTGGCCAATTGTGCGGCCTCTCTATCCGCCAGCTCAAAAGGATCGCCAAACCGGTCTGCGAATGTCAGCACTCATTCCCGCACTAAGCGCTCCCATCACAGAGCTACTCACTACCAATCTTCCGATCCTTATGCAAAATCGCACCCCATGCCCTCTCCGCCTCCTCCATCGCCCTTTTATTCTTCCACGCATACCCCGGCTCATCCTCCGTCCTAGTCCAGCTGTACCCACTCGGCTGGTGCGTCTTCACCTCCTGCGCCTCCACCGTACCCGTAGCGGAAGACATGTTTGCACGAGTGAGGGGCTGCGAGTCTCCGTTTGGATCTAGTGTCGAGAGCGGGCGTTTACCGTTCGCGTTTGCGTGGGGGTGCGGCGAGGGAAGGCCGGGGACGCCTTGTGAAGAGGGTGGGGAGAGGTCGGCGGGGTTGGTGAAGCCTGATAGGGGAACTGGGGTTGTGGGTTTGCTTGAGTCCATGGACTGTGATATACTGGGTGTGAGGCAGTGAGTGAAATGTCGCGTAGATGTAGAAATTGTGTTGCGGGGATGGTTTTGTGAACATCGTCCGGATGATGGACTGAGAGCTGAGAGCCGCCGTAAGCGCGCGAAATGAGCCCTATGTGAGCCGCAGAATGGGGAAAGTGGGGTTCGGGCTTGCCAGAAATATAATCCCCACAGACCGACGTCAACGGGTGGTGGTAGTCTTCGCTACTCACACAACCTGATCTCGAATCAGATCTTACTCATGCTGAGCAAGGTCTCCATTGTCCACCATGAGCAAAGTCCCGGATGCCTGGGATGACGATTGGATCAACTCCGCAAAGGTCAGCCACTATTTTCAGTCTTACTTGCCAATTGTGCTGATATCAAAATAGCAATCCTCCAAACCCGCTACGACACAACCAAAAATACTGTCAAAATCGCAACGTAAAGCGGAGCATGCCGAAGCGAACAAGAAGATCTGGGAAGCCGCTGAGCAGCCCGACCAATTTCACTACCTCGAGTCAAAGACCAAGACCGTGCCTCTGAAGGATGAATTCAAGCCACAGGTCAAAGTGCTGAGCCGAAAACCTTCTCCTCAGGTTGCTGGAGCATCGAACGGCGTGGCCGGGCTGTCGCTGCAAGACGACGACAGTGAGGAAGAAGAGCGCAGGAGGGTAGCAGAATCCCTTGCGGAAAGGCAAAGGAAAGCAGCCATCGAACGTGAGGAGAAGCAGCGCAAGTATGCCGAGGCGAGGGAGCGCATCATGGGGTCTTCTGCATCGGACAGCGCCTCCAGAAGTCCAGCAGGAGGCTCGAGGCAGTCTTCTAGGCGAGGACGCGGCGGGGCAGGGAGAGGGAGCCAATCTGGATCGCCTGCGGAGCAGTCTCCCGCACGAGTTCCGGCAACCCAACCAAGGGTATTGTTTGATCCTGGGTACACTTCAAGACCGACTGCGATTACACCACGAGCGACGACTCCGGCAGGAGAGCAACCTATTCGCATGCCGCGCGGACCTGACAGCTCCGGACGCGGTGGCTTTGCATCACGAGGACGTGGAGGATGATCGATCGAAGCGTCCGATTGCAATCCTTGGACATTTGTGATCGTGCACGAAGAGAAGCGACATGGTGTCTTTCGAACTGCGTCCACCTCTACGAAAATGGCTACGTGGAAAACTATGTACAATGACTTCGACCTGTCTAGGTTCTGCGACGCAATTATCCCCTAGAAAGTGTCGGTCTCCTCGGGCGACTGATTGAGCTGATACAGCTTCGTTATTGGCCACTCACCAGCGTCGAAATCACACTGGAAATTGTGCACGCCTGAGCCAACAGTTTTGAACGGCTCCTCAGGTTTCGTCACATCCCTCGAGATCTCACTAGGCAGAGTCACCTGCGCAGACGAGTTCGGCGGAACTCGGAGTGTCATATCGAACTTGCCACCTTGCCAGGTCCACTCGCACGCGACCAAGCCATACGGCCCGTCAAAGCTGACCTTTGCGGATGTGACGTTGCCCCCTGGCACAGGCCTGACCTTGATGACCTTCCAGCCTGGCTCAAGTGGAGAGATACCACCGACTGTGCCATGCAGCCAATCGGCAACCGCGCCAAGCGCATAGTGGTTGAAGCTGGTCATCTCACCGGGATTGATCTTACCATTTGGCAACATGCTGTCCCATCTCTCCCAGATAGTGGTCGCGCCCATAGTAACAGGGTACATCCATGATGGACAGGTCTTCTCGAGGAGCATGCGGTACGCCAGTTGAGGTTGAGCAGTATTGGTCAGAGCATGAGTGATGACAGGGGTACCAGCGAAGCCAGTAGCGATGTGGAATTTGGCGTAACGTACCAGCTTTCGAAGACTGGCTGCAGCCACCTTGACCTCATCGGTGTTGCGGTATAGACCGTATTGCACTGCCAAAGCGATACCGGTCTGTGTGTTGGACATCAAGTTGCCATAGGGACTAATGTACTTGTGCTGGAATGCTTTGCGGAGCTTCTCCGCGTCTTGAGCATACTTCTGTGCCAGATCTGACTTTCCAATCGCTTTGCACACTGCCGAGAAGATCTCAGTGACGTGAACTAAGTAGGCGTCCGCTACGAGCACATCGTCGGTGCGTCCAGATCCTGGTGCCTCTGGTGGAGCAGCAGGGTCCAGCCAGTCTGACAATTGCCAGAGGTCACGCTGCCAGAGGCCATCGTCACCACGAGCAATCGCTTGATCGAGCCAGGCCTGTCCTGACGGTAGTTGCCGCGAGAGAATGTCCGTGTCGGAGCTGTACTTGAAGAGCACGTCGGGCGTGAGGACCGTGACGTCGTCCCAAACTGCCTGTGGCGCGTGAGGCCAATTTTTCGGAAGGACGTCAGGGCAGATAAGACCAGGAATGCCGCCCTTGCCTTCTTCCAGCTGCTCGGCTGCGACGTCCTCAAGCCAGTTCCCTAGCAGGCCGATCGTATCAAAGAGGAACGACGCGGATGGGGCAAAGACTTGAAGGTCACCAGTCCAACCTAGTCGCTCGTCTCGTTGGGGGCAGTCGGTAGGAATGCTGAGAAAGTTGCCACGCATTGACCAGACCACGTTTCTGTGCAGCTGGTTCACCAACTCGTTGGAAGACTCGAAGCGACCGCGTCGCTTCATATCAGAGTGCGCCACCAACGCCACCAGATCATTTGGTGCCAGCTGTCCGGGCCAGCCGGTGACCTCGAGGTATCTGAAGCCATGGAATGTGAAGCGCGGTGTCCAGTCTTTCAGCTCTTCACCTGAACCGACAACGGTATCAGTTGCCTTTGCGTACCTGAGTGGACGAACACCCAGTTCTCCATCCTCCATGACCTCAGCATGCCTGAATCTTAGTTGCTCACCCTTCCCCAATTTGACACTCTTGACCTGCACCTTACCAACCAGATTCTGCCCAAAATCCACCACCGTCTTCCCACTCTTTGTCGTAAAGATCTCCTTCGGCTTCACCGTCTCCGTAACTCTCACAGGCGGCGCATCACTCGCCACCACCTTAGCCTTAGTAAAGTCCACCTTTTTGACAGTACCCCATTCCCCCTTTCCACTCTTCCAATCCCCTTCCCGTCCCTGATCATACGTCTCCCCATCATAAATCTCACTCCTAAGAATCGCGCTGTCCCTGCTCCCCCAACTCTCGTCCGTGCCGACCGTCACGCCGTCCGCCTCCAACTGCGCCAACACCGCAATCTCCTTGCCGTACCAGTGTCGCTGCCCGCCACCGAACCCGAGTCGGCCGCAGTACCACCCCTCTGCCGCTTCAATGGCGATCACGTTCTCGCCTTGCTTCAGGAGAGATGTCACGTCATACGTCCGGTAGTTGATGCGGTGGTGGTACGACGTCCAGCCTGGCGCCATGAGCTCGTCTGAGGCTGGGGCGCCATTGACGTAGATCTCGTAGACGCCGTAGGCGGTGGAGTAGATCCTGGCTTTCTTGGGCGCGGCATCAAGGGTGAAGGTCTTGCGGAAGCGAAGAGGAGGGAGGGGCCCGTCACTCGGTGCTGGGGAGGTGGAGGTGATGAAGGAGGCGCTCCAGTCTGAGGGCTCCAGCAGGCCGGTCTCGTAGGTGGAGTGCTCAGACCAGGATGTGCTGCTGGGGCCGTGGGAGCGGACGCGGACTGTGGCGGCTGAGCGTGAGGAGAGGGGAGACGATGGCCATGGGACTAGCACGGAGTGTGAGGAGGTCGAGGGGTATGTCTGCGTGCCTGAAGGAGTGGTGACTTCAATCTCGTATGAAGTCTGCGTCCAGTCCACCTGAGTCTTGTCATCCGAGTGGAATTGCCATGATATCCTGGGCGTGGAGTACCCGGCTCCGAGGCCGTTGTGGTGGTGCTCAAAGGTCGGCTTGGATAGTGTGGGAGCAGACATGATTGAAGGTTTTGGTACTACAGCGCTCTTGAATGACTATGTCTCCTTTGGTGAGTTTCTTGCATACAAACACCACTCTGCTTTGGTTGAAAGTATGCAAGGATACTTGTCACATGTAAATAGCCATGATTGAAGCATTCATCAGTCCTCGGTGTCTCTTACACCGATGTAGATCCGCTTCGATCCTTGGCCGCCGATCCCACGTGGTGAGGCGCGCTATAGTGCGGGGTAATGACTACCGACGCCAAGCCCAGTCTATCAGATCCTGTCTCATGACTTCCACTTCTAATTGGACAAGACGATCGCACGGGTAGACCAACTGAAAGATCCCGGTGCCGTCCCTGGTTCGTGGCGGTTACATGGGGTATCTGCGGAGTGAATCCGGGGCAGAGTTATTGCGGAGAGGAGGTGTATCATGGAAGTGCGGCAAAAACGTCCAGGTAGGCCTCGGTGGTATATCTTCCCTGCATGATTAAAAGCTTTGCCCTGTCTCTTGGTTCTCTTGTATCGTCCTGTGTTGTAGCTCTTTAAGTTCTGAGCCCTATACTACAAACATGCGTGGAAACAAGTGGTTGATATACGGCATCGCCTCGATTGCAGCCCTTGGAGGCTTCATCTACGGAGTTGACTCTGGTATTATTGCAACGACTCTTGGCCATGACACCTTCAAAGTATGGCCTGATAGCGTTACAAAGCTGTGAGCATCGCTGACTTCTTGTTTAGGTGTACATGTTCGGACCCGCCCGAGCCAATGCCTCTCTGACTGGAGGTATGTCCTCTACCTTCTATCTTGCCTGATAATTCACCAAGCTAACCCTTCGTCAGCCATCGTCTCAACCTATAATGCAGGTCAAGCAGTTGGCGCACTGTCGACCGGCTGGCTCGCCGACAAATTCAGCAGAAGATGGACTATATTCCTCTCCGGTGTCCTCGCCATCCTCGGTGCTGCACTCCAGGCTGGCGCTGTGAATGTGGAGATGCTTATCATTGGCCGTACCATCGCAGGTATTGGTTGCGGCATGATCCTGTCAGCAGTACCTATCTACTTGGCCGAGATCACCCCACCGAAGCAAAGGGGTTTTGTAGTTGGACTTCAAGGCGTTGCCATCTCTTTGGGCTTCATGGCAGCTAATTGGATTGGGTACGGCGGGGCGTTCGCGGTCGGTGATGTCCAGTGGAGAGTACCTCTCGCGATGCAGATACCAGGTCCTATCCTCCTGGTGATCGGATGCTTCTTCATTCCTTACAGCCCGAGATGGCTGTCTAAGAATGAACGTTATGAAGAAGCTGAGAGAGGTAAGTTTCCTTTGGACGCATGGTAATGATACTGGAGAAGCTGACCGTACAATAGTGTTGCACAAGTTACATGGTAAGGGCAATACCGATCTTGTCCAGCAGGAAATGATTCAGATCCGCGACCAGATCGCATTCGAGAACTCCCAGCAAAGCCCCGGATGGATTGCAGCGGTGGGCCGACTGTTCAGTCGACGTTACCTGCGACGTACCATGACGGCGACCTTTATCATCACCATGGGCCAGTTGTCCGGATCGAGCGTCATTCAGAACTACCAGAACATTTTCTACGCCACCGTTGGCTTCACCGGCAACACATCTTTGCTGATCTCTGGCATTTACGGCTTCATGGGTGTTATCGGCGAGATCATCTATTCTTTGTTCGTTGCTGACAAGTGGCCACGTACTACCACACTTTGGTCTGGGTCCCTTGTTTTGAGCACACTGATCGCTATTTGCATGGCATTGAGCGCACAATTCGGCGTCCGTGGTAGCAACCCTGACGGAGCACGAGCCGCTATCGCCTTCATCTTCATTTACTCTGCGTCATATGCGGTCTTTTTCAACTCGATGATCTACGTCGTACCGTCAGAACTATTCCCCTACTCGCTACGCTCAAAGGGTCTGGCCTTTGCCGTCTTCGTCAAGGCTATCGCGGCGATCGTCCTGTCACAGATCACGCCAGTGGCGATTCAGCAAGTCGGCTGGAGATACTACTCTCTGTTCATCGCTACCAATGCTGCGGCCGCGGTCATTTACTTCTTTTTCCTTCCCGAAACAGGTCACAAGTCGCTCGAGGAGATTGCTGAGCTATTTGGCGACACGCTAGCGACGGAGCATATCGGAGAGATTGATGTGGACGAAAAGGGAGGGAGGCTGAGCATCGAGAAGAATGAGGGGTTGGATGTGAATACTACCAGGCGGTCCGAGGCCTAGACAGAGTGCTGATGTGTGGACATGGTTATACTTTGGGTCCACATACTCACGCCTGGGAGAATCCTGCTTAGGTAGAGGGCCGCAGAAGTCAAATCTAAGAAATTTTTTCATGGAACATGAACCAAATGTCGTGCACTTCGAACAACCGGAATCTAAGCAAGGAGCATTGCAAGTCAAACCCGGAAAACTTCTCCTGCCAATAAACGTTCGCTGTCACGTCCGCGAATTTTCATTGCCTGTCACTTCAAATCCTGGTAGACCCCACCATCTTCATTTACCCGCTCTTTCTCCAATGGCTCCGGCGTGTCTCATCCCCAGCGGTCGTTCAAGCCTCTTCCTGAAACTTCTCGTCCTGGCGCATAACGAGAGGGAGTATAAGGGGGCTATGCAAGATAGCGTCGCATCCCCAAAGTCTCGGATTTACTCCCACTCAAGTAGACCGCCATCCTTGACCCAGACCTGAGCGAGGAAGGATGAAATCTGCACTCCGGGACAGCCACCGCGTGCGTGATGCGGTCCGATTGACATGATCCTAGCTTGATTGGCGACTAGTGTCCCGTTGAAGGCGAGCGGGGTGGGCGACGGGCGTCACTTGGCGGCGCACATCAGGTCTTGGCCGCTGGCGGAAAAGGTCAGAAATGGGCAGGTCTTGTTGTTGTCGGTGCATTCTCGGGGGTACATCCTGTTGCTTCTGGCTTCTTGACTCGTCTCAAGCAAAAGTCTTCGACGTGCGAAACCTGTCTCCGCGACTTGGCTTTGCGGGGCTCAAATGCCGATAGAGGAAGGGGGTCTCAAGGTCTGGGACAGAGGCATATATCACTCGGTAGGTTCCTGCGCACGTTTGGGGTAATGCTGCTCCTTCTTATTCCTTGTCTGGTAGTTGCTATCGTCAGTAATAGCTCTTTTCTTTCGGATCTCTCACCCCTAGACCTTACCCCGTGAACCCATCCCTAGACCTCAACCTCAAGCATCAGGCCCCTGAAGAGGATCTACCACGATGGGTCTCCACGCAGATGGCACCACAGACCCCCCTGAGGTCCGCAACTGGCGAATCCATCTCTTCGCTTGTATCGCTTCCATGTCCGCCATCGCTATGGGCTATGATACATCGGTCATTGGTGGTACGCTCGCCTTGGATAGCTTCCGACGGGCTTACAATACCGCCGAACTCTCTGCCTCTGCTCGCGATACCCTCGCTGGTAATATCGTCTCTACTTTCCAGGCTGGGTGCTTCTTCGGCTCCCTGATCGCCTTCCCCTTCGGCGAGAAGTATGGCCGCAAGAAGGCGGTGCTTTATGCGTCACTCGTCTTCTTACTCGGAGGCACGATCATGACAGCTGCCACTGGCAAGATTGGTATGATAATAGGAGGCAGGGCCATCGCTGGGCTCGGTATTGGTGCTGTTTCCATGTTGGTACCCATCTATATTTCCGAAACCTCTCCTCCCTCCATCCGTGGACGCCTCGTTGGCATTTTTGAGGTCGCCTCACAAGGTGGCGGGATGCTGGGATTCTGGATTAACTATGGCGTTGACAGAAGCATCTCTGACGCTGTCGACGCTCAATGGATTGTGCCCCTGGGTATTCAGCTACTACCAGGTATCTTGCTCTTTGTAGGCATGTTCTTCTGCCCAGAGTCGCCACGTTGGCTCGCTCGACAGGATAAGTGGGAGCAGGCAGAGAAGACCCTTGTCTACATTCGTATGCTGCCATCGGAGGACCCATACATCCAGCAAGAGTTGTCAGACATTCGCCACCAGGTCGAGGAACGCAGTACCCTGAAGCTCTCGAAGAAGGACCAGGCCAAGAAGCTCTTTCAGAAGGGAACACGCAACAGGCTTGCAATCGGTCTTCTACTTATGGCGTGCCAGGTCAGTAACTTACACCCTGGTTCGGATATATAACACTGACAGGTAGATACAGAACTTGACTGGAGTCAACATTATCACATAGTAAGCACCCCTGCCTCGTTTATACTCTGGCTCTATTAACAAAGCCGTCCAGCTACTCTCCGCGAATCTTCGAAACTCTTGGTATCACAGGTACTGACACGAAGCTTTTCGCCACCGGTTTCTATGGTACGTCTTCATAAGTTCCGTGACCACGATAAACAGCTGACAGTTTACAAGGCCTTGCCAAAACCCTCGGCATGATCCTCTTCTCCGTCTACCTAGTTGAGAAAGTCGGCCGCCGCAAGGGCCTCATCTACGGCGCCTTTATCGGCTCCCTACCAATGTGGTACATCGGAGGCTACGTCTTCAAGGCCGACCCGGCCACTGCCGCTGCTCAAGGCGCAGTTACTAGAGACGGCTGGGGATACCTAGCCATGGTGTGCGTCTACCTCTATGGCTTCATCTACTGCGCAACATGGCAGGGCATCACCTGGGTGTACTGCTCCGAGATCTTCCCGCTTGATATCAGACTCCTGTGCGTAGCCATTACGACTGCAGACCAATGGTTTTGGAGTTTCTTGATCTCAAGAACCACGCCGTACATGATTACTTCGCTGGGTTATGGCACGTATATGTTCTTCGGTGCTCTGATGGTGCTCATGGGCTTCTGGGCGTTCTTCTTCATCCCGGAGACAAAGGGTCTGTCGCTTGAGGACATGGACAACTTGTTCATGGGTAGTATGCACAGGGCCGTATGGGATAATTTACGAAACAGGAAGCATGTTCCTGCAAGGGCGGTGGATATGCATAGCCCGCGGGACAGCTTGGACAAGAAGGAGAGGGACATCGAGATCACTGCTGTTGAATCGGTGCCTACGAGAGAGTAAGTGGCTGGCTATTCTCTGGATGTTTCGAATACCATGGCCGGCGATGAGGGACGAGACCGCGCGGCATTCATGTGTTGTCATTATACCTAGTACCGCTACTTCTTGTTCGCAAATATGCTTGAGCATCGGGGACGTTTACCGTTGGGTAAATCCTCCGTCCACAGCCAGTGCCGTCCCAGTGATAAATGAGCTCCTGCCGCCAGCCAGAAAGACGACACTGTCGGCAATCTCCTGAGCTGAACCTATCCTTTTGATCGGGATAGTTCCGTTCGCCAACCTCTCATCCATCGCCGCCTTCACCGCCGGGTTGTCCATCGTCAGTGGAGTGGCGGTATATCCAGGGCAGACAGCATTGATCCTCAAGCCCTGCGCGGCATAGTCTTCGCTCGCAGACTTGGTCATCCCAATGACTGCGTGCTTCGACGCCGTGTATGCAGCTGACAAGGATACACCGACAAGACCTTGTAGAGAGGAGAAATTAACGATACTCCCTCGTTGCAGAGAACGACCATCGATTGCCGACTTGATTGGTTCCTGCTTGAGCATGATTTGTGCGGCCGCTCGGAAGACGTAAAAGGTGCCGTTGACATTGACATCCATCACTCGTTGCCAGTCTGACGTTCGTGCATACGCAACACCGCCCTCGTGCTTACAGGCTATACCGGCTGCGTTGACGACATAGTCTATGCGGCCAAATGCCTTCGCTACGTCGGCGACGATCTGGTCGACTTGTGCCTCATTGGTCACATTGCAAGGGAAGATAATCACCTTGCATGGCTTTTGACCCCTCTCGGCTTGAGCTTTCTCGATCTCCGTCTTGACTGTTTGGAGAGCAGTCTCGTTCATGTCTAGTAGAGCCAGTCCGGCGCAGCCATCTCGGGCAAACGTATGCGCGCAGGCTCGAGCGATGCCTGAGGCCGCCCCGGTGATCAATGCGTATCCGTCAACGTCCATATTTGTGTACTTTTCAGGTCTTTGCAGTGAAAATTTGGAATGAGAAAGAGATGGCGAGTGTGCTAGTGTCAGGGATTGTAGTCACTTACGGGGAAAGTGCAGCTAGATGCTTCATAAGGTGGTCAGTCACTCCACTGGGAGTTCAGCTCGGAATACTGCTGTTAGCAAACGTAAAGTAGACTGTCTCAGTGCTCTGCTGCATGGAGACATTGAGACAAGCCCACCAGAGTGCGGGGTGAGGTCGAGATAAGAGGCAAGAAAGGCAAGTGCAAGCTCGATCAGGATTAGTGCGGCTCCAAAGCGCAACATCGACCATGTCACTTCACCTTCCGAGCTCCGCAGCATCAACGAAGTGCAGTAGGTTTATCATCGGAGTTGTTTGCTTTCCCGAATGATATCTTGAAGTTTATATACTACTTGTCGCTCGTGTAGGTACAGTTCAATCACTTTGATCCTTACTACCTTGCTCTAGCCATTGACAACACGATTTACTCTCCGACTATCTCCTCTAGAACGTCTATATTCGAAACGTTCCAACTTCATGGCTTCCCCACAAAGCGAGAATAACTATGATGTGCTCATAGTAGGAGCTGGTCTCTCTGGAATATGCAGTATCATCCACATCAAGGAGAGGTTCCCGGACTGGCAGATAAAGGTCCTCGAAGCAGGGGAGGATGTAGGGGGCACCTGGTTCCACAACAGCTATCCCGGAGCCCGTTTCGACTCGGAATCACTGTCTTATACCTTCTCGTTTGACAAAGAGCTGCTAGATGAGTGGCATTGGAAGGAGTCGTTTTCAGCTCAGCCTGAGACGCTCAAGTACATCCAGCGTGTGGCTGAGAAGCACAACCTCTATCCCAACATTCAGTTCAACACTCGAATAAAGACAGCACAGTGGCAACAGCCTTCGAATACTTGGTTGTTCACAGACGAGGACGGGGCCAAGTACCGGACTAGGTTCTTTGTTAGCTGTCTTGGCTTCTTGTCTACTCCAACTCTGCCAAACATCCCTGGCATTGAGAATTTCAAGGGAGATGCCTTTCACACTTCGAAATGGCCAAAGAAGTTTGACCTCAAGCGTGATTTCGCAGGCAAGCGTGTCGGAGTTATTGGTACCGGAGCGACTGGTATTCAGACCATCACTGAGGTGGCAAAGGAGCCGAGCGTCAAATCAGTGACAGTGTTCCAGCGCACGGCCAATTGGTCTGCTCCTCTACGCAACTCGCAAATAACCTTGGAGCAGATGGACGTCCATAAGAAGAACTATCAGGATGTCTTCGATATATGTGCAGCGACTCCCACATGTTTCATGCACAAAGCAGACCCACGTGGCACTTTTGAAGTCACAGATGAAGAGCGGAACGTACTTTACGAACAGATTTATTCTCGACCAGGCATGAGCAAGTGGCTGGGAGCCTTCAAAGACACATACACGGACCGCGCGGCCAACAAGCTCTACTCCGACTTTATGGCAGCCAAGATTCGTGACAGGGTCGATGATCCAGTAGTCGCAGAGAAGCTAGTCCCCAAGGACCATGGCTTTGGCACAAGAAGAGTACCTTTGGAAAGTGGCTATTTTGAGGTCTACAACAAGCCGAACGTTCACCTGGTAGATCTGAAGGAGACACCTATCAAGGAGGTCACAGCCAACGGTATTATCACAAAGGACGGTCAGAACCACGAGTTGGACGTCTTAGTCTTCGCAACAGGCTTCAATGCCATCACGGGCGCTTTCAGCTCCATCGACTGGCAAGTGAAGGACGGGCGACCGCTACTTGGTTCCGCAGAGGAGAATGCAGTGTGGGTCAACCAGCGGACTCGCACGTTCCTCGGTATCACTGCCCCGGCCTGTCCCAATATGTTCATGGTTCTCGGTCCCCATCAGCCTTTTGGTAATGCCACCAGAACAATCGAGCATGCTGTTGCCGTCGTCACAGACCTCTTACAGTACTGCAAGGACAACGACTACACCTACGTCGAACCTACGACGGAAGCTGTCGACGAGTGGGCCGAGCATGTCTGGACGATTGCTCAGGGTCAATTAGCCAATGAGATCGATAGCTGGATGACGGGTGTTAACAAGAATGTAAAGGGCAAGTCGGAGAGGACGGTGGCAAGGTATGCTGGGAGTGCCATTGAGTTTAGGAGGAGATGTACAGAGAGCAAGGACAACGGATGGAGAGGGCTTAGGTTTGCGTCGACTAACAGGCGGTACCAAAGCGTCCCGGTCGATTCTGAAACGAGGAGCCGCTTATAGGAGCTGGTACTTTGCATGGATTCGGTGTCGACCCATGATTAGAAGTCTTTATAACTGTCTTTGCATCAGATGATGAGAAGATGGAATACTTAGTTGTTCACATGACTGATGCCCTTGAGGCGTGAGATATGCGAATAGATGTGGATTGGTCAAATTCGCCACAAGGAAACTTGGTTCCAGCCTGCGATGCCTCGGAGGAGCTGGGGAGAAAATACTTGCAGGGCGCCACTTATGTGCAACCTAGAGCTCTCACGAAGATCAACAGTACATGTTCGCTTTTGGGTTTGGTTGATTTTGAGCCCAAAAAAATTAGTTCTCAAGTTCAAATTTAAACAGGAAAGTAACGCCGGATGGCTGGGGCAAAGTCACGTGTCAAGCCCGTCCGCTTTCCAGACTCGTCCCCCTCCGCTAAAACACAGGGGACTGCTCACTCTCGTTGACTTTCCTCACCCTCAATTTGTTCGAAAAGGTACGCAATTTCTGTTATGAGGAGTTCATGGCCCAAGCGCCAAAGACCACCGGTCGTCGCCTCCGGTCTTTCAAGGGCTGCGTAACAGCAAGTCTTTCCTGCCTGGACTTATTCTCATGCTGACTAAACCAAGTGCCGAAGTAGGCATGTCAAATGTGACGAGCGACATCCAACTTGCAGTACCTGCGAGAAAAGTGGCCTCGAATGTGAAGGATACGGCAATGCATTCCTCTTCACCGCATCTGAGCCCTATGGCTTTGGCACTATACGATTTCGTCGTCCACTGCTTTCGATTGAAGAGCGAAAGCGCATGAGCGAGACATTGACGTCCGAAATCCATCCAAAGAAGGCACTCTACCACTTGACGCAACTTGACAATGAATGCGAGTCAGCAAACCCGGACGAGCAAATACTACTGCAACGCGGTCCCTTTGGTGCGTTTCGAGTCGGCGCTGGCAAGAATGTCTCCGAAGACCAGATAAAGACTCCTTTGGCTATCGAGAGCCATCATATCACCTCGCCACCAGATGTGGTTCAAGACGCGCCTTCCAACGAGTGGTTCTCGACGGCGCTGTCCCCCTGGAGTCCAAGCAAATTTTTTGGACTGTTCGATCAATGCGACCAGCCTCAGACACCACTGACGCCACTGACCCCATTTTCCATCGATATCAATGATTTCATCCATGACGTGGATCGTGTTCAGGAGATCTTTGACGATGCACCTGTCGGAAACTACACGGAGGTTCCCGATGATGTTACTACCAGCATGGAGCTTGCCTCACCTAGATCCTTTGCAAACGCGCACGGCTTCGATTTTCAGATGTCGCCTATTCATCAGCCGAATTCTGGGGTCAAGGCTGTTCCACAGGACTCCGTGTTCCTACTCAAGCACTATGGCACGACAGTCATTACCCTTCTTACACCATTTCGGCATTCAAAGACTCCTTGGCATGTGCTGTTTCTTCCACACGCCAAACAGTGTCTCGCCGGACTGACACTCGAAGAGAGTTTGGATCATGCATCTCTCAGCGCTTTCTACGGAACGTTGGCAATCAGTGCTTTGAGTCTCGGCGGTGTGTCGCAGTCACAGATGTGGCTTGAGAGAGGTATGGAGTTCAAGCAGAGAGCTCGCGAACATACTCGAATCATGCTGAAAACTGCGTACGACACGCCCAAGAGGGCAAAGTACAAATCCATCCTCATAGCTCTACTGACCATAGTTCGCATCTCCATCATATCTGGTAACCGAGACCAAGCGGAGTGCTACCTCCTCGAATCGGAAAAGTTCATCAGACTGAAAGGACTACACGTTCCAAATAAATCGCGAAAGCGACGTCTTCTGCATCACTGCTACGCCTTTGAGCGCTTCCTCCACGAGAGTACCTGCATGTACGGAATGAACCAGAATCATCGAAGACACGTACGCAACGTTGTGCACATGAGTGGGGTGAGAGCACATGGCGAAGACAGTGCCTCGTCTTTCCGACTACCAGTATTACGCGAACTAGATAAAGAGATGATGGAGGTCAAATCGCGTGAAGAGGGCGAAAACGATCTACATCTAGAGAAACCCGGCATCTGGACCGCATCACTATATGAAGAGATCTTCGGCTGTCCAGAGGAATGGTTCCAGCTTCTCTCACTAGTCATTCGGCTCGGCAACGAGAAGGACGCAGGCGAGACGATCGAGGAGGCAAACGCCATACTTCTCCACGGCTACCACAACAGAGCCAAAGGCATTGAGAAGCGAATCAACCAGCTCCAGACCAATTCGAAAGATCATGGTGGAGAAGTCTCGGAGATGCTCACAGTCATGAAGAAAGGTCTTTTCATCTATTTCTATCGCAGGATACACGATGTCGACGCTTCTTTCTTGCAACCCTCGGTCGTCATGGTGCGGGATTACCTGATCAATCGATCGAAGGGCGATGTTGATGATCTGCAAGGCTCATTCACCCTTTCTTGGACCGCGTTCGTCGCTGCCTGTGAGGCTCAAGATCCCAGCGTCCAACGCGATTTTGCAGATTGGTTCAGGAAGGCGGCACATCAGAGTGGGCTTTCGTCTTTCAGTAACACGTTGAGCATGATTGAAAAGGTCTGGGCCGAGCGGGAGAGTCCAAATGGCGTATCTAGATCCTGGTTGGACATGATTAAGAGCGATGCCATGCTTAGGCAACATTTGTAGGTAAAGCCCGATAGCTTGTATGGCGGTACGATCAAAAAGAGATACGATGAATGCCACAGTCTTATGATCTAAGACCGCCTCCATCTTTGTAGCACTACGCATCTAGGCAGACGAAATTACAACAAGCACTATCAGACCATACCTGATGGTGTATACGGCTTGGAGAGCTTATGTGTACCGCCTTGTCACCTTTGGGTGCAGTAATTACCAGCCACGTCTGGCAGTATTCGCTTAGACCTGTTGCAGGGACTCAAAAATGGAAAGTACTCCGCGAATTCAAGCACCTGAGTGCCCATCGCCCCGTCGACCGGACATCACGAAGACGTAGCACAGTTCCCCTCCATCTCCTACGTACATTTCTCTCGCCGATCTCGGCGTTACTTTCCTATCATACAACCACGCCTCCCCGCACTGCACTACTACCACCCCGCTTCCACTGATAACCATCTCCGACTGAACTCCGTCTACACTAGGCATTCCGACAATCCAGAGAACGTAAGTAAGACACAGTCGTAAGTAGACGTTCCACATCACCTCGTCCAAATATCTATACACAATGGAAAGACTATCCCAAATCACGAACCACTTCTCCTCCACATCAAACATGTCATCCTTCTCAGGCAAAGTCGTAAGTGCCCTTCTTATCCTTCTCGGCATCTTTGAACTCAATGCCCCCAGATCGCCATCACCGGCGCCGGCCAAGGCATGGGCCTCATCATAGCCCAAATGCTCGCGTCCCGCGGCGCCACCATTTCGCTCGCAGACATCAACGAGACCAATCTCAAGTCCGCCATCAAGAGCCTCGACAATCCCGACAAGCACATATATACGGTGGTCAACGTGACCAGCTCCGCCGCCGTCGACGAATGGATCAAGTCTACCATTTCCAAGCTAGGGAAATTGGACGGCGCCGTCAACATGGCTGGCATCCTGCGACCCTCCATGCCCATCACCGAGACAAGCGACAAGGACTTTGAGGATGTCATGAACGTCAACTCCACTGGCCTATTCTTCTGCGTGCGGGCGCAGTTGAGAGCCATGAAGTCTGGCGCTGCTATTGTGCGTTACCCTCTTCTTTTGCAAGTCGAACCAGGCCAGTACCAAGCTGACATCCCCAGGTCAACGCCGCCAGCGTCTTCGGCCAGTTTGGAGCGCCGGACTATGTGGCCTACTGCGCGAGCAAAGGCTCAGTGATCCAGATTACCAGAACGGCAGCCAAGGAGAACCAACACATCAGAGTCAATGCTGTGGCGCCGGGGTCGGTGAACACAGCTATGGCGAGGAGCGAGAGGAGTGATCCCGAAGAGATCAGGAAGGCGTATGCGCATACGGCGCAGAAGAGGCGCGGGGAGCCGGAGGAGGTGGCAAGGGTGATTTTGTTCTTGCTGAGTGATGAGGCTAGTTTCGTCACTGGGTCGGTTATGAATGTTGATGGTGGGTGGTTTTGTTGATAGGTAATGCCGCGACAACGGCTTCTGAATGGATATGATCATCATGATTCAGTTTGCCTTGCTGCCGGTGCTCGCGAAGTCAAGACACGGCTTTTGGTCGGAGCGACAGCCTCGCCTGTACGACTTCGGGGTTTTCATACTCGGCCATCCATCTTGGATCCATGCAGATGTCCCACTGCTTCATTCGATTCTGCATCTGCGCCTGCTTGTCTTTGAGGGCTTCGTACATGGCCAGGTCTTCTTCCTTCTTGTCTGGCGTTGCTTGTTCAAGCCATTGATCCATGCCGTGCTGTCGCGAGATTTCATCGATCTTCCAGATGCCTGCCGGATCATCGCTGTATCCTCCTCTTTGTACCATTCGCTTATTTGAGATGGAGAAGCCATTGGTGAAGTTGATCCACTTCTCTCGTCTGGCTTCGGCCCAGGTATCAAGTATGGAAGCTGGAGCTCTACCAGTCACTACAGCGCCTAGTGCTCTACCAAGTGGTCCTGCTGAGACCGGCGTTAGCCTATACAGGCCTCAGACCTTGCTTACTTACCATCCAGGAGTCCGGTTGTGAGCCCTAGACCACCGATAGGGTTGTTGCTCTAGTATTCAATCAGTCTCACTCCTTTGCCGAACTCACCATGGACTCACATGAGCTGCATCGCCAACCAACAGACATCGCCCCTTCCGAAACTGGCTCGCAGATCTCTGATGCGGCTTGTACTTGTTCCATTGTACAAGCTCGTAACCCTCACCAGGCCAACCTGGGAAGATGTGCTTATAATGCTCATCCAACTCTTCCCTAATCTCCTCATTCGTCATTCCGGGCCTCACTCCAAATGCGCATCTCCACAGGCCCGTGTCATCGATCACTGTAATGACAGCCCAATGCACCGGATCAAGTATGAAGTTGGCGGTAGTAAACCCATACTTCTCAAACGGATACCTCACATTCGAAGCACAGAAATCCTCCTTAGGCCACGAAAATCCCTCAAAGTTAATCCCCAACAGCCGTCGGACCGCACTGCTCGCCCCATCCGCACCTACCAGCCAGTCACAGCTATACCTCAACTCCTCACCCTTCCCGACATCAGAACAAACAACTTCCACCCTCTCCTCCACCTGCCTCACCTCCCTGACCTCCTGACAGAACCTCATCTCCGCCAAACCCCTATACCTCTCCCTCAAATGCCCCGCCACCGTCTCCGTCAAAACCGGCTGCGGACAATTGATCCCGCTCGGAAAGCGGTCCCCACCCTCCATCTTCTCGACATACGCGACCTGTTCCTTCTCCGGTCCTCGCCCAATCCAGTACGACAGGATGTTGTTGATGACGGATTTCGCGCGGACGTCAGACAGCACGCCGCATTCTTCCAGCTCGGCCATGGCGCATGGTTGGTAGGAGGTGGCGCGCGGGGACTGGTCTATCCCGGGCCCGCGCTCGAGGATCAGGACAGGGACATCCAGGCGCGTGGTGTTGAGGGCTGTGATGAGGCCGACTGGGCCGGCGCCGATTATGATTATTGGGACGTGGGGATGGGACATCTTGGGTCAAAGCAGACGAGGGGGAGGTAAGAACGTGGGAAGTCTGTGGCGATCTTTGTCAAGGAGAATCAAAGAGAGGTTTGTCATGTACTTACATAGACTTGGAAAAGCATCACGGTACTTGGTGTCCTGGACATGTCGGCTTTACCCCGCGGCTCACGTCACCCTGGACCCTTGAGGACATGTTTCGGCAGTGTTGTGATGGAGAGAACTTGGTGAGCTGCGAGCGGAAGTTGTGCCGGTGGCTGCGAACGTGTGGGGTTGCTGAGTCAAGGTGTGAGGAGCATTTGTCGACGGCTCTTCCAATCTATAACTCGTCGTTCTCAGAATCTTGACATGGAGTGTACCGAAATGAAATAGTCGTCGTTCGATTCAGCAGTCAAACTGACGCTCACGTTCCACTCGGCCGCGTCGGTACAGCGACCTGATAGAAGGGCCCAAGCTAACGGTAAACTATCTAAAACGCCATCCCTCTTGGACCCATGGGTATCTCGAAGCGCAAAATCAACAGATCCTCTCCTCTGGCTCCCTCCACGGCACGCCCAACACCTCAAAGATCCTCTTCTCATCTCTTCCCTCCACTAGCTCCCCTTCTGTAACCTTCTCCCTCCCCTTGCCTCTCATCACATTCCTGTACAAGCCCCTCTGATTCAGCCTCATGCCCTTCCGGCTCGCCAACAGCCTCATACTGCGATTGAAGATGTCGTTGCCAGTGAAGTAGATCAGCGCTGCCCCCAGCTCCGTCACTGGCACCAATAAAAAGTCAATTCTTCGCCATACCTTGCGACCAGGGAGTCGAGAAGCACCGTGCCATTTCGTGCCATCGACTTTGCTTATCGAGGCGAGCGAACACTGCAGGAAATCTTGCTTGAAAAGGCGTGGGATGAGCCTGTCGATCAGCAAAGAACGAAGCTGCGAGACGGTCCAGTGAGGATGAGTTATGATGAGATCAATGTCGTTGCTGCTCTGTGCCCCACGACGATACGAGCCCATGGTGTATATCTCAATAGCCGGGTCTAGCTTGTGAGCAGCGCTGCGAACAACGTCCGAATGTTGTTTAACCTCTGCTCGGGGTATGCGGCTGTTGAAGTCTTCGTAATGGTCGATGCCAATACGCTGATTGTCATTGAGCTTTGCATGCTCTCGGAGCTCTGGTAGTGTTTTGTAGCCCTGAGCGACGAACTTCATGCCTGCGTTGAAGCCGATACCATAGACGCCGAGAAAGATGTGAAGCACCTTGTCAGTAGGCTCAGCTTTTGCGCTTTCAAGCCTGCGGAGATGGTTGGTATAGACGATCTCTTCAACCTTTAGAGCAAGACGACCACCTATGAATGGTAGCTTTTCGGCCTCTTCGGCTGTGCAAACTTTGACGGGATGGTTCCGGAGGGTGTTGATTGCTTTTCGGTATGCAATTGGTCGCCAGGTATCCTGCATCTTGATATAGTGTTCGGACATCTCCTGCAGGATAGCAATGGTCGTGGCGTTCGGTCCGTCCTTTGCATTCACAGTATTCTTCTGCATGCACTGAAACTTCTCTTGCCACTTTGGCACGTCTGTCTTCTTGCTAGCGCGGTCACTCTCGCTTCCACTAGAGCCAGGTCGAATCTCTGCATCGTCTTCATCAAGTAACTACCACAGTCAGTATCACAGTTGGTCAGACAGTGAGGTGAACGGACCAGACCTTGAGCTTGCTTCGCCTCTTCAATAGCCCTGCCAAGCTCATCTTCCTCCGTAGATGTTTCCTTCGCAATGACTGTACCATTCTCATGTTCAGGTATTGGAGGCGGCGGCCGCAGCCACGGCGGAGAAGAGCGTTGTTGGGGAGATGGATCAGATATCGTGGTGGCGACTGTGTTCTGAGAAGGTGTCTGTGGCTGTTTCGATTGCACAGCTTTGCCGGCCGGTTTGAGCTCCAAGGATGAAGGCGCTGCGGCTAGTTTTTGACGTGAAACCTCCGGATCGTGTCTTTGCGGTTCGAATCCTCTCACTTCGTATTGCTTTTGTTGTGGATCGACAAGACTACGATAGGAAATGCAATCGGCAGGATAATTCTCATTCACAACATGCACATGAGCCTGATCTCCATTAGGAGATAAATAAGCCAATTTCCTAACATGACGTATACGCACTGGAATCTGCTCCGACTTCTCTGTCGTGTTCAAGAAGCCGCAAACTTGTTCGTAGTTCATACTGCGATCAACGATCAAGTGGGTAACTGCAGCTGACCACTTTATCTCTCTCCTCGCGCCATGCTCCACGGCTTTCTGAATGCGAAATCTTCTACCAGGATGATTCTCATTGTTCGGAAAAAAGTCTGAAGGCATCAGTACATTGCGAAATTGAGCAGTATCACTACTCACAAAAGTTGCAGCCTTCGAAGACTTTCCCAAAGGGATTGGTGGAAGGTATTTTCGAGCTTGTAGCAGGACCAGTACCAGTGGCCGTACCAAGTGAACTGACAGATTTCATTTGAAGGCTTGCTACCGTTGGAACATCGGTCTGCCGGGCTTGATCAGGACCTGAAGGGTCTGATGTGGACCTATTCAATGCCTGAACCTTGTCAGATATTCTAGTGACGCAACGAAGTTGACGCTGGCTGATGGCTGAGCTATCGGGCGTGCTCATTCGAGCAGTTGATGACCCACTCTCACGCTTCCGTTTGAGTGTAGCCATTGACTCGAGCATGCCAGGATCTCGCTCATCGCTATCGTCCACAAGATCGAAGAAGGCAAAGTCCGCCAATTTTTGCTGATATCGACATTGTGGCTGAGCATTGGGTGATTCGTCTGCCGTCATGGCAGTAGAATCATTGAATGACATTGGTGATCTTGGGATGATCGTTCTGCTTAGAAGGTGGTCGCCGAGTGGATTGCGGCAACGGACTACATGCTAGGAAAGCTCTTTCCACTTATCTCTGCAGCACAAGTGTCTTTGGAATCCTCATGCTGTTGCCGGTGCAATACTTTGTTCCCGGATGAATCTCATATCAATGAAGGAAGGGTAGATGGGTGACGAAGGTCGGCATCTATCTCTACTCCGAAATTGGCGCTAGTCCCAAACGGGCTAGCAACATAAATTGAAGATTTGAGAGAGCTCCGGGCATGTGAACCTCACTTGTCATTGACACAACACAGTCATTCCAGCAAGATGCTCGCCCCGTCTGTCAGATGTCTACGGGCACTGAGATGTATGAATCAAGCAGAACTGACTCATATTCAATTCAAAACTCCACGGCGGTCATATTCAACAGACAAGCAGTCCACGACCTCAACCTCTGATGATGGCCATCCGCTTGACCCGTCTAAAGCAGACCGCGCCGCTGGTCCCCACCCTCTGAATCGACCATTAGGATGGCCCAACCCACCACGTCCTGGCGAGAACACAGGGGTCGACACCCGCACTCTCAAACAACGGCGAGACGACTTTGTGAACCACGACAAACACATCGAACGCCGCGAAAAGATGGCAAAAGAGCTGTTCCGGCCATACTTTAAGGACTTCACGGACATGAAGTACTTCAAGGGCAAGACTTTCTTTGCGCCGGAGCGTGTATTCAAGTCGCAATTCGCTCGATACTTCCCGAATTTACGAGGTCGAACATTGGAAGACAGGGAAGAGGATACAACGAATATATTGCTGGGGAATGTAAGCGTGGTCAGTGTCGCGAGCTCAAGCTGGGCGCAAAAGCAGGCAGATGCGTGGTGCCAGGAGAGGCAAAATCCTGGGCTCGAAGGGCTGTTGGACCACTGGCCGGGCAAAGACGAGGGAAGAAGAGCACAGCTGGTTGAAATCAACTACGAGCCCAATGCTTGGAAATATTGGCTTGTTAAGATGTTTACTAGCCAGCAAAGAAAGATTAGAAGTCAGTTCCGGTGGAAGCGATATTTCACAGTTCACAAAGGATTCGAGCAGGAATTGAGGCTGGCTATCGGCATGCCGAATCAGAAGGTCGGACATGTGTACCTGGTTGACGAGAGATGTAAGATTAGATGGGCGGGTCATGCAGTGCCAGAAGAGTCCGAAAAGGAAAGCATGGTGAAGAATTTGAGGAGGTTGCTGGCCGAGCCGCGGACTATCCCTAGCGCCGAGACAGTCCCCGATGCTGTCGCGGCGACCCAGGAAAGTTCAATTGTGGAAGAGGCTATGAAGACACCGGCCTAGTGCTCAACCCGGCGCTATCCATGCATCCGAACACCAGCGCTGAAGACAACAAGATACCCAATGCATAGATGTAGGTGCATCATGTAAAATACAGCATAACAAGAAAACAAAAGGCGATAAAACCGCCCAGTATGATTCCATCTCTTCGCTTTTTGTTCCCTATCCTGCTCATCAAGCTGTTGATTCCCGGTACTTGGCTCGCAGCGCCCACTATTCGCCGGTTGATGCTGGTAAGCGTCTCTCTCTGCAGATTGAAGTTCTCGTTGACCGCGTATGCTTGACTGAGCACTCCATCGGCCATGTTGTGACTGTTGTCTATCCGCCGGCGTTCATCCAGCATGTATTCTGCCTCCGCCGCTTCCGGATTTTGTGATCGGTAGTTGTCAATATCATTTCTCACGTTCGAGAGAAGATTTGATCGCTCCCGAGTATGTGAGATTTGTGACTTTAATCGTGATAGCTCAGCCCGATGTTGTGTGAGGATCTCTCGGTGCCGTGCAAGATTTGAGGACTTGACAGCTGATTGTGAAGCTTCGGAATCGAGTAGCCGAGTAAGCTGACCAAGAAGTCCAGATCGCTTCTCCAGAAGTTCTTCCAGTTGTGATTCGGTTCTGGTCTCTTCTTCGCTAGGTTTAGGGGATATGTTCGTGCTCGAAGAAAACTGGGAATATGTGTGAAACAGGTTCTCAGTCTATGAAGAGGTCAAATATGAACAATTATAAATATTGAGTAGCCTGACCTGCGTTTCTAGACTCCGGACCTGCTGTCGCAATTGCGCCCAGCTGCCAGCTTGAAGGGACATTGCTTATTTGATGTAGTGTCTATGAGCGATTCAAATCTTAGGATTCAATCTGATGTTTCTCAGTCTCCTGGAGTCGATGGGAAGGTGAGAGACCAAATCAGAGCTTATTCAAGGAGACCTTTGTTCACTGCCCGATACTGTAGGACGAACTGACGTTATCCCTAAGAAATCCGAAGAAGGGCCGATGCGACGCCAAGAAACTAGCGTGAGCTGCACCCACAGCGCACTTTTCGAATTCGAGACGCCGAAATCTTTGAACACCATCAACCTCGAACTTCCGACCACACAACAAATCTTGCGCAACCACTGTCAAGATGGTATTAATACACACATCGCATTTCAAACACAACCGACTGACATGTTACAGTCAGCCGTCACTGGAAAGGTCAAGGCGCAGCAGCTCTGGGGGAAGAACAAGGATGAACTGGCAAAGCAATTGGAGGAGCTCAAGGCCGAGTTGGTCCAGTTGAGGACACAGAAGATCTCTGGCGGTGCCCAGTCGAAGCTCAACAAGATGTATGGAACAACGACAATGCGATTAGGATCTGGACACTAACATGAACTCAGCCACGACGTCCGCAAGTCGATCGCTCGCGTGCTCACCATCATCAACATCAACCAGCGCTCGCAATTGAGGATATTCTACCAGAAGAAGAAGTACCTCCCTCTCGACCTCCGACCCAAGCAGACTCGCGCCATCCGCAGGCGGCTCACAAAGCACGAGGCGGGGTTGATCACAGAGAAGCAGAAGAAGAGGCAGACACACTTTCCCCAGAGGAACTACGCCGTCAAGGTATGACCTATAAATATTCCATGGCTTCACTGGGTCCTAATATAATCGTCAGGCATGAGTTGAGGTGGTCTGTTATTCTCCAGTGATTACAAAGGGTTGCAAAAAGGAGCGTTGAGTTCAAAAGGGCCTCTGGCGTTTCAGAAGCAGCATCCGAGTCATATGGCACATTTTCATGGCTAATGGTCCTTGACTCGCCCGACATGAAGTACATTGTACTAAGGGTATCATAAATGCATCAAACGGCTTCAAACTTCCCCCATCCCGAGTTGATTCTTTGGCGAAGAGTGATCTTACCATGTGTTGGGGATGAAAAGCCTTGAAGATCACCTCATTCTATGCTTCTGCCATGTCTTCATCGCCACTGTCCTCCTCGTCAACCCACTCTGCTATTTCGTCCTCTTCCGGTCCCTTCTCCGCCGGTCCCAGCACATCAGAAAGCTTCTGCAAAAGCTCATCCGTATGTTGCCGTAGCCTGTCGTCCTCATACTGCTGTGAATCATAAAGATTGATCGTGTTCGTAAGCCACTTACGACTCGCTTGCAGAAGCGACCTGCTTTCCTCGTCCAGGTTTGACCCATTGACACCCGTCTCGCCACCATCTGGCAGCGACCCTTGTTTCTTCTCCGCCATCAAGTGCAAACACCACCCGCCCAAATAACAGGCCTCCACGCTCTGATCGTCCTCCAACGCCAACCTCTCCAACACAATCATCGCCTCATCCTCCATCTCCGCCTCCATCAGCAATCTCGCCAAGCTAACCCTCGTTGAAAAATCCGGCACCATCTCATCATCAGGTTCCAAATCCCTCCAAACAGCCATGCTCCTCCCCAACGCGCTCCTCGCCTCCTCCACCCGGACCTGACTAAGCCTCACACTCGCCAGCGTCTGCAACACGCCCGGATTCTCCGGCGCAAACAGCAGCGCCTCAGTGATCAGCGCCTCGCACCTCTGCTCCGCATCCTCCTCCCAGCTCAAATCAGTCATGTAGATCTCGACAACACTGCACAGCGCATCCGCCACCCGCTCGCGCTTCTCCTCCCTCGCCATCTCCGCTTCCTCCCCGGACGCCCCTTCCAGCGCTTCGATCTGTGCCCGCAGACACTTCACGCCCCGCTCGAACCACTGCACCGAGTCGAAGCCGCCTTCCGCGCTCAGCTGCGCCAGCCACATGAACTTCTCGGCGCCCCCGCCTGCTTCGTCGGGGATCGCGCCAGTGGGGTCCAGTTCTGTCGCGAGCAGGAAGTACCGACGGGCGTCATCTTCGTCGCCTGTCTCGATGCTGATTTCGCCGAGGAGGTTGAGGGCTGGGAGCGCGATGGGGAGTGGCGTGGTGGATTTGCCGGTGCTGAAGGAGGGGTCGACTACGGCGAGGAGTGACTGGGCGTGTGTGAGGGCTTCAGTGGCGTTGGATTGGGAGAAGGCGTCCAGGGCCAGGGTGTAGAGCTCTTCGGCGGTTTTGGAGGGCTTCCGCCCGTGTTTGGTCGTTGGGGACTTGGTTTTGGTTTTGCCCATTTTGGCGGGGATGAGTGTTTTGGGGCTTTTCAAGACTTTCGAGGTGCTCTCCTACGATTTGGGATCTTTTTTATGTCTATCCGCTTGCTTTTGATGTTGTTGTGACTGAATATAAAATTTTGGGCGGAGGTCGAAAACTTTCCTTTTTGGGACAATGGGTTCGGGGAAAACTGCTTACGTCATACGTAGATGGTGCGGATGAGAGGGTGAAGGGTAGCATGAATCCATTCTTCACAGTATAATTCAAAATTCCGTTATCATGGAAGGACATAGTAACTCATACAACCGGCGTCAAAATTGTAACGCAAGCTTGGGGTAGCAGGATACGACAAGGGGGGACGCAAGCTACACTGTTCAAATTTGATATGATCTCGTGAAAGCACGAATGAAGCAGCAATTACAGCACTCGATTGACAATTTGCTTTCAATTGTTATACCGCGGCAAAGACAGCTGCATCGCTGGAAATTAAAATCGTTGGAAGTTTATTCATCATGCACGAGCGCATAGAAAGACGTTCAGGGTATCGGGTGCTCATGCGAGGCACCTATCTGCTCTCTCCTCCGTTCCCCACCGAAGTCATCCCGCTGAAAGTGCTATTCTCTCTCGGTCCTATGTATGACTCTACAATGCATCTGAACAGATCGATGTTGCCGCCCATTCCAAGAGTACCATCTTCTTAGGACTGGCGGTCTTTCGTTTCCGTTACTGTTGGTGGCAGTCTTCTCTTTTCCCACGACAGAGACGTTGAATGTGCTCCCATGTTTTTCTTCTACAACAACCGGCCGGTCATTTCCTGTTCGTATGGCCTTGGACTCCGTGTTGTCCTTTACGGCATTCTCTATGTCCTCGGGCCGACGATTGCAACCTTGATAGGCACTAGCTTCCTTTTGCAGGGTCTCGATCAAACCCCCCGAGATGTGTTTGTGGTAATAATCTGCAAGAATCTGGTGCTGAGAGAACGCACTGATCTCTTTGGCGTTGCGACGTGCCCTAGTCTCCTTTGCAATTTCAAACCAGTCCATTAGGTCCGAGACATATTCGGCCGACTTTGGCATCCCGCACTCAAGCAAATATTGCTTTGATATACCAGAGGTTACGTTCATGAGGTTCGACAGTGATCGACTTCGGAAAGCATCGAGGAACTTGCCCGCATTTGGACGTTGCTCTTTAGTACGGCGGTGTGGTTGCCGGAGAGCCACAGGGTTCTGCAGAACCTTGCCACTGTCTCGATTGGAAGTTTCAGGTGTATCAGTCTTCAAGAACCTGCTCATAACGACTTGCTGATAGTGCTGCAAAGATCTCGACAGCAGTTCCTGCAATGCGTAAATGAAGCGCGGCCTCAAAGCCTTCAGTGGTTTGCGTAAGAGAAAGGCGCTTAGTGCTAATGGCAGCAAGACGAAGACGTAAAACACAGCGTAAGCCATGGCGAGTGTCTTGCTGCGTTTAGCAATTCTTTGAAAAGTTCGGAAACTGAGGGCTGTCTTGAGGAGTGATGAACCTCCATCGCAAAGTATTTCGCCAAACCAACCCCCGCCCGAGCCCCCAGAATTGCTTCTTGACCTACCCCTGGATCTAGACCTTGACGGACTACTAAAGCTTGAGGCACTCGTTGCGGACTGTGACGGCGCCACTGAGCGTGCTTCAACATCAGATTGCATGATCTTTGCAGGAGTTACAGCGGAATTCGATCCACGCGAAGACGGAACCGACATGGATCGCCTCCGACAGGGTGATATCTGGTTCTCGATAGTCTGGGAACCATTATCTGGTAGCTCGTCACGTACAGTGCTTAGTCCACTATGACTGGACCTTGACCCGCGGCTACCAGATCTACGCGAAGTTGCGATGGATGTGCTGGGTGATCTACGGCGACCCCGGCGACTTCGGCGACTTCGTGAGAGAGAGGCTGCTGAATCATTACCGTGACGCACTTTTCGAAAGTCTTTCACAATGCCGAACTCCAAGCCATTTGCTTTGCATGTATAGCTGTCAATGTTATCTAGAGGATAACGAGCTTGTAGTCTCGAAGGATCGTGCAAGAGATCTAAATGATTGTCCTCTTGCAAGGCTATAGGGTCTTGCTCTTCCTCAGCGTCCTGTTGAATCAGTTCCTCAGTAATGATGTTAATCGAAAGTCGTCGTTTGTAGAATGCACCCTGTTGCGTTTCATAGAGAGGCTTGGCACGCGGTTTTCGAACGAAGAATACAGCTTCACGTGCTTCAGTGAGTGGAAAGATTTCCATTGCCGCGGGGGAGACGCTTGCCGTTTCGTGCTCTGAGCTCGCATCGGGCCTGACCGGTCCTGAGGAATCCAGAATTTTCAGCAGGACATCGGTGGATCGAGTGTTACTTCGTTCTACTGAGATGCCGTGGAGGAGACTGAGAAAACCAAAGACACCGATGATGAAAGGGATTAGTTGGCCGGTTGATCGGAGGGTATATACATCGGTGATTTGGTTCCAGTAGAGCGTCAACTCTACGGAGATGATGGTCCAGATAATGCATATTAGGTTAGCTGCGTATATGCAGCGCTCGGTTCCCGGAGACCTTGTTTCTGTCAGTCTCCGGAAAGCCAACTATCAGGCCAAGGATGATCTTACTCATACAGCGCCTTGATTTTCTTTGCCCATCGAGCTGAACGTTTACCCTGCTTCGCTGCTTGAATCTTCGCATACACCGGATGACGGAACAGTGGTATGCAGTCAACTTTAGGTGCAGATTTGAAGACTACCAGACAAAAGAACTGTATGATGATTCGAAGGATCAAAATCCAACAGTCGAGCATTGGGACAAGGTAGAAGTCCAGGTCCGGTCTATGGCTTCCGGCGGACTCTTTCCCATTCGCACGCTTCCAACCTATGGCGGTCGAAAGGGATATCCATTGCTTGATGAGGGCCAAAGGAGTATCAATCATGGGCTCATTGTCGTCGGTGTTTGGTCGGACAATTATTTCCTCACCTGCGTGCCGATCACTTTTCTTATCCGTTTTTGAACCTCTGAACCATACCACAAAGCCCGAGATCAGGAGTGTTTGTATGCCGATAAACATGAAGAATGCTATGATCATACAGAACTCGCGGATGAAGAGCACACTATACACTACCAGCACGGCGGAAGACTGTACTTCCAGAAAGTATTGTATGCCACTTGTAATGTCCAGTCTGGTTAAAAAGAAGGTGTAGTCCTGACATGCCGACTGTCTAGCGTGCAGCTCACGCCCCCAGAACCAAAACCAGAGTCCATACGCGCTTATAGCTGTAGCCAATGTGAGTCGAAAGAAGCTTCCGATCAGTGGGAAGCGGATCTTCTCCTCCTTTGAGTCAGTGGTGCTGGTCCGGTGGCCCCATATAGATAAGATTGAAAAGAGAAAGCCAAAGCAGAGATGTAATAGTACCACCAGTTCAGCTGTCTGAGCTTCTCCAGATACTGTTGCTACTATAGTGGCAATAAATAGAGCCAGAAGGAAGATACTGTTGGTCTCGAGATTGGACTTGATGGCATCTCGAAGGATGTGGTTCGCAAGGAAGGCAGTGATGTATTGAAGATAGATACCAATTCTGATGCCTAGACCATAGAAATCTGCATTGCCTTGGATGCTGCATGATGGATCATCTGATGTTTGCCGCTTTGAAAGTGAAGGTGAAGGTGAAATGGAGCTCTGATGCCCTGTCGTGTCCAAGACTGGTAGGGCTGTGACAAGACCCACGCACGCCGTTGCGATGCCGAGAGCAAATGCGATTCTTCCGATCATGACGAGAAACCACAGTATAATTTCTTGACCCGCATGATAGACAAGGCGCGAGAAGAGGAGCAGGATCACTTAATGAAACATAACCAACAGCTACTGCAGGATACCTCAGGAGGGTGAAATGAGTTCAGGCCTCTGTCAGCACAATTCAGCCGCAGACCTGCCCAGCTGCCCGCCCCACTCACTGCCCCCACGCATATCAACTTTTGATATCCCCAGACTCATAACTTCACATATACACCAAACCGGCAGTGCTACATCCAGCGCTTCGCAATCGACCTCAGCTACCTACACAGCATTCAACCAGAAACCCTGATCCCAATGCACCGAATGAGCCGGCCATAATCTCGATCAAATCGCTTCTTACATCCAGCGACCCCCTACCTTCACACCATGGGCCGCGACGACCAGATCGAAGAGCGCGAAGTCCTCTCCTCCATCTTCCCCGACGAAATAACCGACGTCTCCGAGACCGAATACCGCATCTCCATCGCCCTGGACATCACCCCGGAATCCGAAGATGAGCCCCCACCACCCACCATCCTGCTGCACGTCTCCTATCCCGATACCTACCCCGACACCGCGCCGCGCCTCGACATAAACTCCCCGCCGAACGCCAGCCGCCACCCCCAGCTCGACGTCCAAGAAGACAAATCCCTCCTCCTCAAGTCCCTCGACTCGACGATCGAGGAAAACCTCGGCATGGCGATGGTCTTCACCCTCGTGACGACACTGAAAGAAGCAGCGGAGCAGCTGATCCTGGACCGGAAAGCCGAAGTGCAAGCCGAGAAAGACGAGGAGGCGGCGAAAGCGGAAGCGGAAGAGAACAGGAAGTTTGAGGGGACGAAAGTGACGCGGGAGACGTTCCTGGCGTGGAGGGAGCGGTTCAGGAAGGAGATGGACGAGGAGAAGGAGCGGGCGGAGAGGGAGAGGGAGGAGGAGTTGAAGAGGAAGAAGATCAAGGAGGAGAAGAAATTGACGGGGAAGGAGTTGTGGGTTAGGGGCATGGCGGGCAATGTGGCGGAGGAAGGAGAGGAGGAGGGCGAGGATGTTGTCGAGGGGATGAGGGAGTTGAAGGTGAAATGAGGATCAGAGGGTGTGTTGAACACTGGTAGTTGCGATATGCTCGTGTCTCTGGACGATGGCAGCGGTCCGAAAAAGGTTCTTAAATGGGTCGCTTGACGGCTGGATACCGCTCCGACTTCCGAAGTATGGCAAGGCACTCGTGTCTGAGCAGGAGCTCGTGGTAGCAGTGTGACAAACTTACCGGTCAATAGGGCCGTGACGAGAAAGCCGCGACAAAGCACTATACGGCATTGTGGCAAGTTATGCTGAATGAAAGCAGCAAGTGTACATCATGTAGATACGAACCAAAAGAAATCTCTGTTCTCGTCCTTTGTAGAGGATCAAGCCAAACCCCGTAACTCCAGCGCTGCCTACTCGTCCTCAATCTCCTCAAAACGAGTGCCTCCCCCTCCTAACCTTGACCTTCCACAGCGGCCTCCTAAACGCCCTCCTCACACTCGCCGGACTCCCCGGCAGCTTAACATTATACAACACAACCACCACCAGAAGTCCCAACATTCCCGTCGGCAGCACCCAAGGACTGTACACGAAACTCGCAAACCCGCCCTTGCCATGCCTCCCCGTATCCAACGCCGCCAGAAGCGCAATCGTAGTCCCCACCACCGCGCTAGCCCCCAACCTAATCCTATCACTCAACTCCAGTCCCGTCTTGCTCCTCTCGATCCCGGTCATCAGTCCCATGAGCAGGACCGAGGCGCCGAGCGTGATGAAGAAATACACGAAGATGAGACCAGCCACGTCGTACACTTCTTTGTTCTCCTTTGTGATTTCCTCGAGCGCAGAGGCGATGGCTTCTGCGGCTTCGTCGGCGCCGCTCGCCGTGAGTGAGGGGACGGAGAGGAGAGAGGTCATTTTCTCGCTTTCCGGGGCGGAGAAGCCGATGCTGGTGTAGATGCTGTTTATCAGGGTGTTGTAGATCAGGGTGGTGGCTTGCCAGGCGCGCTGTTCGGTTTCTGGGTCGGAGGAGAGGGACGAGGCGGCAAGGTCCGAGGAGGTGCGGATGAGGTCCAGGCCGACGTAGGCGGTGGCGTTGGATTTGGCGTAGTGTAGGGTTTGGCCGAGCGTTTGGGAGGAGCGGAAGGCGGCGAAGATAATGTCGTTGACCGTGTTCTCGATTGAGGTGCTGGAGTTGGTGATGTCGTCTGGGGTGGAGAAGGAGAAAGTGGGGAGTTGGGAGAGCAGGGAGTTGACACGGATGGTGGCAGCGCGCCAGGCTATGAATTGATTTGCGCCGTCGAGGGAGAGGACGAGGGCCAGGTGGAGAGGGAAGTGCAGGAATGACCAGATCTGTTGGCGGATGGAACCGAAGTGGCTGTGGGTCAGGTGGTCGAAGTAGAGCATGTAGAGGAAGTACTGTTGATCGGTTAGTATACTGTGATATAGGAGTGATGTTGAGGGGTTGGGACGGCTTACAATGATCAGTACACAACTGAGAATGTTCGCAATGGTCGATGAGGTGAAGCCAAAGATCTGTCCCTTGACAATCTCCTGACATTTCTTCGCTAGTCCAATGATACCCTCGCCAAGGATGATAAGTGTCAGTAGACTCATTCTCTGAGTAAGGTGTGTACCCTTGAAGCTGATGTTGCGCCAGACACTCGACACTGCTGTGCATATCGACGTCTCCAGAAAGGCGATGGCGTACCAGGTAATGTAAGCATTGGAATGGTAGTTGTGAAAAGAGAAGAACAAGCCAAAGTAGACGATAGCTGCTACAAATTCTGTCGCAGCGATCAGTGCCATGGGAACAATACTCTCCTTTTGTGACTTTGTCAGCCAAAGGGCTTGGAGATATTGCAGGACCAAGACAAGCCGGCTGGCCATCATGATGAGGGTCAAACTCTTGAAGGAGACGAGGTGAGGGTCTGCGATTATACTGATACTCTCGTCCGAGGACAAGCCCAGGATGCTTTCCAGCTTTTCACCCACGTCGAAAGTGGGACCATTGACAGCAAAACCGATCATGACGCCGAATTGCACGGCTTTGGCTATGCGATCGAAAATGCTGTCTTTTGAAAAGCGCACATCGTAAAGAGAGACTTGGTACCCTAGCATTTGTCAGCTTTACTCAAGAGCAGCGAGAGCAGAGGTACATACATGTGAACCACAGGATGGTGAAGAAGCCAATATACTGCTTCAACGCTAACGTCTGTCAGCCATAGCTCGTCCCAATATATTCCGCACATACTTGTTGTATCGTTGACCTCCTTGACCGAGCTGAAAACTGTCAGATTGGCGACAAAGAACAGGTCGTAAAACAGCTCGCTATGCGTGGCCTCTGAATGTCGCTTGAATACCGGACTATCGAGTGAATAGGTATCTTTCTCATCGAGGCTGATATCCGAGAGATCTCGTACGTCGTTGAGCGATAGTGTCTGAGACCGCGTTCGACTCGTCCGACGGAAGTGAGCATGACTTCGTGGGTCGACAGACCAGTCTGTGCCGCTCTCGCGTCGGACGAGAGGACTGGCAAAGAATGGTAGATGATTTGGTTGCTCTTCAGACATTGTAGCAACCGTCCTCCTCCTCTATGTAATGCTTGCAATGATTATGCTGTATCCGAATTTGTGTGTGACATGGAGATTGAGGGTAGAACATGAAGATAAGCCAAGACGTGAAGACATAAAGAGCAAGAAACTAGCAGACTGGGAGGAGTATGTGTGTCACCTACGATGATGCCACTTGGAGTGCATGACGACTCAAGGATCAGTATACCTGTTGGTTTCAGATCTCGCATCCTGTCGCATGCTTGCTCAAGAAGAACACCGTCTATGAGTGGCGCTGCTGCCGTAGACAGACCCCATCCTTGTTCGGATCTGATGACGCCGCGATCGAGGTGGATATTGAGAATGACCAAATGCAATCGTACGGATCAATTTCAATTCGAAGATCCGAGAATGTCATAAGCCTGATATGGATGTACATGTTCGGGAAAGTTGTCAAATCCGCAGTTGACGCGAGGCTGTGAATGCGACGTTTCTACCGTGCAAGCAGACCGGCCAGGAGCGGAAGAGGTAGAGGACGCGGGCACATCAGCCTAGAAAATTCGATCAATGATTCTGTATTTGGTGTTACTGATGCAGAATAATGCTGAAGAGAGGAAGTCATTAGAGCATGAATAATAAGGTCTCGGAGGTGAAGTCATTTGTCCGCAAACATCCCCGACTTCGCTTCTCAAAGTCCTCGATTCGCCTTGACCCAAATTCTGTATTTCTTGTTCCTGTTCCTCCTGTCAAATCTCACCATGTCGACCTTTGGATCTCCCGGCGGACGCACTCAGATCTCGAAACCTTCGCCCCCGGAGCGTGGCAGCTTTCCGTTGGACCATGATGCCGAGTGTCAACCGATCATGAAGCAATATCTGCGATGCCTGCGGAGTCACCGAGGCGTCAACGACAACGAGTGCAGAATGCTTAGCAAATCATATTTGCAGTGTCGCATGGAACGCAACTTGATGGCGCCGGATGAGATGAAGAACTTGGGTTATACTGAGGACTCGAAGGAGGAGAATACAGGTGCTGGAGGGAATGCTGCAAGTGGAGGTGACAAGGGCAAATAAGGCGAAAGGCAGCGTCATGATACGAAGAGGTTTCGATCTACGCTTGGGAATCATCAGAGACCTAGGAAAAAGGATCTATCGACAAGTCCGTTTCCGAAGAATGCAATTGGTATGCTCTCGAATGCGATCAGATGGAATGGGTCAGAGGAACCTGATTCTACACGAGAGTAGTAAGGGCCCACAGGGACAAGTGACATGGTCAAAAGTCACGGTGGAAACAGGCAAGGTTTCAAAGCGACCATCCCGAGTGCAATGTGGTATCTCAGCGCCGAAGGAAGCCCGCAGGAACAAGAACAGCGCAAGTGAGGAGGATAGATCCAGACGGCTCTAATTCATGTACGCTCTGTCGTGATGCATTTCAGCGGCGACGCCGAACTCCAGGCTTCAAGTGAGGAATGCTTGCCTGACAATGTGCATGTCATCATGCCATTTCCCCGAAGCAAGGCCATTTGTGCCTGAAAATCATGTCTGATGCATACCTTATATGCAGAGATAGAAATATAGAAAGATCTTGGGCCATCAAGGTCCGATGCAACGAGAGCTACCGATATCTCGACTTAGGACGACAAGCATGACGCTACCAAAAAGCTGAGCTCCACCCATGTGCCGTATCGAGACAATCCAGGATCAATCAGCGACTTCATCTTCGGATAAGCCATGGCCGCCCGAAAGCTGGTGTCCTCCCATGTACCGGCCCCGTGCAGACCAACAGAGCCCAACAGTCGTGCAAGCGCCACTTGACGGAAACCAAGAGAAGACTGCGCAGCCTACCAGTGACCGGACGAAGGAAGAGCAGGCTCTTCTCGAGGGAGGATGGGGCGACTCCAGCGGATCGGATCTTCCTCATTCTTATCGCGCTCGCCCTTCTCGGCGGCACCTTCCTCTCTTAATGGTTCAGATTCACGGTCCTCGACCCCATCGCTCAAGAGCGTGACGCCCAGATCCTCATATGTCGACAAGCTGCGACCCCGGTGTTGGTCTCGAAAGCATGTGTCAAGCAGGTCAAGGAGCAGTACGCTACCTGGGAGGGATTCCCATTGATCTTCTGTTGCCTCGACGGGATCTACATCTGCCTGTCGCTGTATGCCTTCGTCGGAGCGTGCAGGGGGGAAGAAGCTCAACTCACCTCTTCCGGCGTTCGTCGGTCTGTTCGGCACGTCATTCTGGTCGATCTGCTGTCTAGCTACCTAGGTGGTTGGACACTCGGATTGGCCTGGTCAAGACGCGCAACCTGCTTCTTATCTCCGTGTGCCTTTGGTGAGCTTGATAATGCCTTGAGGGTGAGGTCTAGCTGATCTTGAACAGGGCACCGCACACTGTGCTGTTCTTCTATGCTTTGATAAGGCACATATCCGTGAGCATGCGTGAGTTCAATAGGCATGGTGCGTTCGTATGCTGTAGCTGATGCTGAGATGGATCTAGGCATGTACGCAGCTCGAGAGAAAGATCGACCCCCCGATGAGCTTACGACGCATGAGCATACCACTCCGCTCGTGCAGACACCGTCGCAGGCTGTCACTAGTGCCCCAGAAGTGAGGCAATGGTAGCATTACGAACACTCGGACGATCTTGTACCAGATCCACACGGAGCAGAACAGGTTTGTCAGCCAGTCGTAAATCATAAACTTAATGGATACTCCACCTCAACTTCAAGAATTGGGCAGAATATTCTCCCATACAATACCAAACAGATCTATAAGCTTTTGAATGTACTTGGTATAACCACCTGTGTAGACCGCGCCAGATCCATCCTCACGCGGCGCAAAAACACCCTGCGTCCACAAACCTCATCCAATGCGCCAAGCGCGATTGTCAAACCCCTTGCCACCTCCCTCAAGGCCTACTCCTCACTTCCACACCATTACTGGCCCCTATCCGCTGCACTTCGATCTAAACCTTGTTCTGCGGGAAAGCCCACTTGCCCACCTTCTTCGCGGCCTCGAGCGCGCCATGCAGCCCATAGTGGTTGTTGATGCCCTCAATACGGTGCGTCGAGTTGATGTTCTTGACGAGGGTGATCTGGTAGCAAGTTGCCGATCCCTGGCGGGAGATGATGGTCGAGGAAGCGAGGAAGTACTCCCAGATCTGTTGGTAATTAGCACAACTCGCCATACATGCAGGATCTTATGGACAGGAGACAAAGAGTGGGGGAGGAGAGAAGTGGAAGTGTAAAAGCAAGGCAACATACCCTGAACCAGCGCTTGCCGTACTTGGCCTCCACCTTATCCCTGTTCGCCATCCAGTTGCGGTACCATCTCCACAGCGTCGCGCTGTAGTGTACACCAATAGTGTCGATATGCTTGACCTCGAATCCGGCGCCCTCGCACTTGTCGATAAAGTATCCGAGCGGTGTGCTAGCGTCCGCACCAGGGAAGACGTACTTGTTCATGAAGAGACCCCAGATGAGGTCCTCGTACTGCCAGTACTTTCGCAGACCGGAATATTGCAAGAGGCAGACTCCGTCGTCGTCGAGCATGTTGTAGCATTGCGTCAAGAAACTCGAGAGGTTTCGGATACCGACGTGCTCTACCATTTCGAGAGAGATAATCTTGTTGTAACCGCCCTCGGGCACGGGGATGTCGCGGTAGTCCATGCACAGGATCTTAGACTGCTCTTCTGGGACGCCGGCGCGGCGCATACCGGAGTTGCCCCAGGCGGTCTGGTTGCGGCCAAGAGTAATGCCGGTAGCTTTGGCGCCGTAGTTGGCAGAGGCAAACTTGGCGAGTGTGCCCCAACCGCAGCCAATGTCGAGCAGACGCTCGCCTTGTTTGAGGCCGACCTTTTCGCAGACGACGGCGAGCTTGTTATCCTGCAGCTGCTCGAGGGATTCTTCCTTTGTGGGGTCGGAGATGATGCCGGAGGTGTAGATCATGCGTGGGCCGAGGAACCAGCCGTAGAAATCATCGCCGCGGTCGTAGTGGTCGCGGACTTGCTCTTCGTCCTGAGAGCGCGTGTGCATGATCACTTCTGGAATCATGCCAGTAAGGAAGAACCAGAATAGTGAAATGGTGAAGCGGAAAGAGGCCCAGTCATGGCGGTACTCGAGGGCCTCGAGCATGTCACCGTTGACGCTGACTTGACCATCAAAGTACATCTCGTGGAATGTCTCCATGGGTATCTTGGTCTTGCCGTGGTATTTCTTCTTGTCGGAGTCGCGGTGGAAGGTTAGGTAGTGTTCAATAGGTGCGCCGGGGAAGCGGGCCTTTTCGTTCTTGCGAGGAGACATGGAGCTGGCGACCGTCCAGAAAGCTAACAGGATTGGGATCGAGGTGAAGAGGGCGAAGAAGATTGTGGTCTTCCATCCTCCTCCGATCTTCCATGCTAGATAGGCTGGGACGAAGATAGTGAGTCCGATGAGGATCTTGTTGTTGAAGTTGTCGCTTCCGGCGCCATCAGCAGGCAGGGGGGCATTGCGGATAGTAGGGTACTAATTGCCGGTCAATTGGGGCTTCAATGCTGTGGTTAGGACACTTACGGCGGTGGTGCGCACACCGTACTCGTTACCCTCAGGAGCAGGTGCAGCGGCAGCAGGAGTCTGAACGAACTCGAAAGTCTCCTCCGAGATGTTGCCCGAGGCTGTCTTGGTGTCTGCCATGACTGCGATGATCAATGGCAAAAGAGTGGTGAGGTAGAAACGAGAGGTGTCCTCTGGGTGCGAAGCTTCGATTTTTTTAGCTGCAGCTCCCAGTGCATCGGTACAGCCAGCTCCCCGCCGGCAAGGACGCGGCGGGCGTGTCAGGGGCCGTTGCGTGTGATTTTGGTGACCTGTTCGTGATTGTGCGCCGTTGCAAGGGGCCATCTCCATATTTCCCAGGGACTTCCGGCCCAGGCCGATCTCGAAGGACAGCTGCTCCGTTATCGGCTTTCGTTCTTGCTGTGCGTCACCTGGAAAATGCAATTCAGACTTCTCACAATAATACAAACCACTTGACCTTCGAACCAATTGCTCATCTCACATTCTCGTAATCATGGCAGCCTTCCCACCTCCTCCTACGACCTCGATCGATTGGTCCAACGTCGGCTTCAAGATCCGCGAAGTGAACGGACACATCGAGTCCACCTACTCCAAAACCACCGGCAAATGGACCTCCCCACGCTTCGTGCGCTCTCCCTACCTCTCCCTTCACGGCATGGCCCCCGGCCTCAACTACGGCCAGCAATGTTACGAGGGTCTCAAAGCCTTCCGTCACCCAGGCGACAAGTCCATCTCCATCTTTCGCCCCTCCAAGAACGCAGCCCGCATGCAGCGGTCCGCAGAAAGCATCTCCATCCCACCCGTCCCAACCGACCACTTTCTGAAGTGTGTGCACCTGGCTGTGGCACTGAACGCTGAGTTCGTGCCGCCGCATGAGACGGGCGCGGCAATGTACATCCGGCCTCTGCTGTTTGGGTCATCGGCGCAATTGGGGCTCAATCCTCCTGAAGAATACACCTTCCTCGTATACGTGGTGCCCACGGGAGTGTACCACGGTGTGCATCCCGTCAAGGCACTGATCCTGGACGACTTTGATCGTGCTGCGCCGCATGGGACGGGTAGCTACAAGGTCGGAGGGAACTACGCGCCAGTGTTGCGGTACAGCGAGAAAGCAAGGAATGAGGGATATGGCATTACATTACACTTGGACAGTCAGACGAGGAGGGTGATTGATGAGTTCAGCACGAGTGCGTTCCTGGGCGTGCTGAAGAAGGGCGAGGAGGTTGAGATTGTGGTACCGGACTCGAATAATGTGATTGAGAGTGTGACGGCGGAAAGTGTTTGCGATATTGCGAAGGATTTGGGCTGGAAGGTGTCGAAGAGGCCGATCACTTATGAGGAGCTGCCACAATTTGAGGAGGTGATGGCTGCCGGGACTGCGGCGGCGCTGGTGCCGATCAAGAGCATCACGAGAGGGAATGACACGTTCAAGTACAGGGATGCAAGCGATGAGCCTGGACCAGTCGTGGTGGAGCTATTGACGAGGTTGAAGGGCATTCAATTGGGCAAGATTGACGACAAGCACAGTTGGTGTGAGCAGGTCGAGCAGGCCAAGAACGGTAGCTATGAAGCAGAGGAAGAGCATACCAATGGTGTGAAGCCTGGTGAGGTGGATAAGTTGGCATGAGGCTTCACGGTGTCGAACGCAAAAGTCGCGGTTAGCACCTGGCGTCTAAATAATGGTTGTGTAGGCGTTGGCAAAAGCGCCAGCAAAATTCGTAGAAGAATATCATGACATTGTAGAAGGGTTAGCTAGGGAATTGCAACCTCTTAGCAATACCCTTGCGGACTACAGGCTCTTTAACAGCTAATGCGTCTAGTACGTGAATCATCGCTCATCAATCATGCTCTTGGTGATAACACTTACTTGGAGAGTATCAGTTCTCCTCTCCAATTCGAGGCGGGCTTTTACTCTGATCCTTGCCACCTCCGGTAAAGGGGCTTCGCGATCGCCTGTTCGACGAGCTATTCATGAAGTCAGCAGAGGTACTGTGAGTGAAAAAAAGGTCTTACTCACGATCGCCGCCTCTCTCCTTCTTTCCTGAACATTTCAATAATACGAAGCATCTCTTTTCTCCCACCGCTAGAATCGACCTCCTTGCCTCTCATGCTCATGTTGACCTTGTCATTCGCATGCGCTTTCAACAGTCGTCCGAGAAGCAAATGCTGCATGAGTAGACAAACAAAGACTCCACAGTCACTCCCGTTCTCTTGTTGAGGCGAATCGGGCAGGTTGATGAATCGAAGTGGGCGACCCAGCAGTCTGCTAAACCTGTGCGTCAACATTTCCCCCTCCCTTGCGTTCGCCGGGTACATGCTGTCATAGTGGAATGCGACACCGTCCAGGATACTGACAAGCAACAAAGACCAGTGAGAACCTCCCTCGGCATGTTGTACATCGTGACAGTCGTTCACCGGTAAGAAGATATGGGTAGTATTCTTGAAGTCAGGGAGGGCGGATTTGAGGGACATGACATCCTGGCTTTGGAGAAGTAGAAAGGCCATTGAGGGTCGGAGTAGGACGATTTTGGCTTTTGGGTATGCGTTCAGCTTCTCGTGCTCGAGGTATTCTTCCCAGAAGGCTATAGCCTAGGTCGTTGTCAGACACGTCCCCTCGTGTTTCTCAAAAGAGGACGTACATTATCAGTAAGCCAATCGTTCTTGATACAGTCGACATCTTCGCGCGTAAGTCGGACATCATAGTAGGAGAGATAGGCATCGTCGGGCGACAGCTTCGCAAGTTTGTCAGCGGAAGAGTACCCTAGCAAATTCCGATCGCATCAACTTACCGATTCTCCAAAGTGTCGACTGACGCGACCGCCGAATGGGTGGAAGCCAGACATGGCGTATATGTCTTGGGGTGCTGATTATGGCGCGGGGATGAGGAACAGGGTCTGCAGACTTCAAATACCGAAGGATAGTGTTTCGGTACAATCTCTCAGCTCGCAAGGAAGGTAGGCGAACAAGTAAGGGCGTTTTGCTTCGTCAAGAGCTGAGAGATTGTACTATTGTACAGAGCCTCGAGCGAACGAGGATGAAGAGACACAGGGTCTGTCAATAAAGAAGAGTTGCAGGTCGAGGCGGAAGAAACCTGCAGCAGGCCGAGCCTGGTGGGGGAGTCGAGGTGCAGATCGCTGATGACGCACAGTTCCTTCACCTCTCCCAGCTGCCGCGTGCCGAAGCTTCGGGTGCATGAATTGCATGTGCGACTCATTGGATTCGCATTTTGTCAGCTCTATGTTCTGAGCAGCATCGCCACACCTTTTGTGACTCAGTGGATATTTTGCTGATTGCTTGAGCTCTTCTCGTACTACTAGCGGCCTCTGGACAATTTGTATATCTCTCTGGGTATTCCCAGTCCTACACATTCCATCCACCTCAGAATATCTAGAAGGTACCAGGAGGCAAACCAGATCTTAGCTCCGGAGTCTCCCCCGAACACCCTTCCTTCTATCACACACAAACGCCACAGCACAGTGTTTCTCTCACAAGAGCAACACTCCCAGAGCAGTTCGTCTGCTCTCCCCCAACAGCTTTTTATGTCAGCTCCAGATACACAAGCCCAGCCAACCGCGGTTCCTACCCAGCCCCGGAGAGGTAATCATCACCATGGCAGAACTCGTCGCCCAAGACCCGCAAATGCAGAGCGACCAGTGCAGCAGCCTACGCAAGGTGGTGGTGGGGCTGGTCGGCGGCGTGGCGGGAGAGGCGGCAGTAACGCAGCGCTGGCAATGAGACCCGCCAGTTTGCCACCAACACCACAGAATCAATCTCCAAACACTAGAGGTCCTGATACTTCCGCAGCGGACAACGGCGCAGACGGAGGAGGTCGCTCGCGACGAGGCGGGGGCAGAAGCGGCGCCCCCCGACCACAGCGTACAGTAAATGGTCGAGCATTTGGAGGTCGGCTAACCCAAGAGACTCCTGAAGCCTCTTCTGGGAATCTGCAGGCCGGAGCAGCAGAGTTTGTCCCTGGTCAGCCTCTCATCAATTCCCATCAAGCGCAACACCCTCCGGTGAACGCACCTAGGCGACGACGAATGTCCAAATCAACAGCACCCGACATCATGACTAGGACACACGAGGACATCGAACATGCGCAGTACGAGTGCCCGATCTGCACTAGTGAGGTACAGCGGAACTCCAAGGTGTGGTCATGTCATACTTGCTGGACGGTCTTTCATCTATCTTGCATCAAGAAGTGGGCCTCCAACGAAGGATCTGCCGCGGCGCGAAGAGCCAGTCTTACGAATGGTGAAACTCCACCTCCACGACAATGGAGATGCCCAGGCTGCAATTTACCAAAGGACGAATTACCAAAGACCTATACTTGTTGGTGCGGCAAGGAAACAGACCCTCGACCGCCGACAGGCATACCACCTCACTCCTGCGGTAACACTTGTGGGAAAGACAGGGTGCGGAAGTGCCCTCACCCTTGTCAGCTCACATGCCATGCAGGACCTTGTCTGCCTTGTACGTATATGGGACCCACCCAGTCCTGCTTTTGTGGCAAGAATGAGGTCACCAAACGATGTGTCGATACTGACTATGAGAACGGATGGAGCTGTGAGGAGATCTGCGGCGACGTTATGCCTTGCGGGGTCCACACTTGTCCTAGACCTTGTCACGAAGGTTTATGTGGAGCATGCGAGGACCTTGTTGATGCTAGGTGCTATTGCGGCCAGGAGCAGAAGCAAATCCGATGTTATGAGCAGGGCGAGCAAGCAACAAGCCAGCGCCGAGACTCAAAAGATCCGACCGACTCATCCGTCGACGAGTGGACTGGCACCTATCAGTGTTTGAATCTCTGCAATCGCTCGTTCGACTGCGGTGTTCACAACTGCGAGAAGCCATGTCATGCTCAAGATGCCGAGGTCGCACACTGTCCACGCTCGCCAGATATTGTGACCCACTGTCCATGCGGCAAGACACCTCTATTAGAGTTTGGAAGCCAGCGACAATCATGCAGTGATCCTATCACGAATTGCGACAAGAAATGCATGAAGACACTCAGCTGTGGTCATGCTTGTGAGCAGGCATGCCACTCTGGAGAGTGTCTACCTTGCATGAAGAATGTACAGATCAGCTGTATTTGTGGACGAACATCTACATCCACGATCTGCCATCAAGGATCAGAGTTCCGCCCACAATGCTTCCGAGTATGCCATGCGACTCTCAGCTGTGGTCGCCACGCATGCGACGAGCGCTGCTGCACAGGCGAGCGTAAGGCTATTGAGCGTCAAGCAGCCAAGAAGAAATCACGCCCTCTTGGATCTGCAGCTCCTCCGCCAACAGATCTGATCGAAGCAGAGCACATCTGCACTCGCGTATGCGGCCGACCATTGAAATGCGGCAACCACACTTGCCAGGAGCTGTGCCACCGAGGAGCCTGCCGTTCCTGCCCAGAAGCCATCTTCGACGAAGTAAGATGCCACTGCGGCCGCACCGCCCTCGAGCCACCTCTCCCCTGCGGCACCCAACCACCACCCTGCCGCTTCCAATGCGAGCGCCCCAAATCCTGCGGCCACCCGCAAGTCCAACACACCTGCCACCAAGACAGCGAGTCCTGTCCGAAATGCCCCTTCCTCGTCTCCCGCCGCTGCATGTGCGGCAAAACGACGCTCAAAAACCAACCGTGTTTCCTGACCGACGTCCGCTGCGGCCAGACTTGCGGCGCCAAGCTCAAATGCGGCTCCCATTTCTGCCGCAAACCCTGCCACAAGCCCGGCGAATGCGAAGACGCCTTCGACAAGCCGTGTACGCAACCCTGCGGCAAGCCCAAGAAGGCGTGCTCCCACCCGGACGAAGCGCCCTGCCACGCGCCCTACCCCTGCAAGGAAGACAAGCCGTGCCAGAGCAAGATCGTCATCACCTGCGCGTGCCAGGCACAAAAAGTCGAGTCCAGATGCGGCGCCTCGCGGTCCTCGGAGGGGAACAGCACCAAGCAGCTGCCGTGCACAGACGAGTGCGCGCGTCTCGAACGCAATCGTCGTCTGGCGGTGGCGCTCAATATCGACGCCTCATCCCACGTCGACGGCGGGGACCACGTCCCGTACAGCGACGAGACGCTGAATCTTTACGCAGCGCACCAGGCCTGGGCGCAGACGCAGGAGCGCGAGTTCCGTGTCTTCGCCGACAGTCCTGGGGAGAAGAGGTTGCGGTTCAAGCCTATGAAGGCGCAGGAGCGGGCGTTCTTGCATTCTCTCGCGCAGGACTTTGGGTTCGACAGCGAGAGTCTGGACCCGGAGCCGCATCGGCATGTGCTGTTGCTTAAGACGCCGAGGTTCGTGAGCGCGCCGGGGAAGACGGTGGGGGAGGCGTTGCGAATCAGGCAGTTGCAGAGGAAAGTGGTGGAGCGCCCAGCGGCGGTCAAGGAGGAGAGGAAGGTGGACGAGAATAAGTCCCCTTTTAACGCGTTCGTTATCGCGGGCCCAAGGTTCGGATTGACAGTCGAGGAGGTCAGGAGCGTAGTCGTCTCGGCTGTGCCTGCGGAGATCAGGTTCGAGGTCGAGTTCTTGCCCAGCGAGGAGGTGGTGCTTAGACCCATCAAGCCAGACATGAGTGTCCCCGGGGCAGAGGAGACGTTGCGGGAAGTCAAACCTGGTCTTGAGGCAGTGGTCAAGGCGAATCAGATCGGCACTCTTCAGCTATGCGCCATCGACGCGTCGCTCAACATCATCAGGCGCGAATCGGATCCTAGCACCGCGGACGGCTGGTCGAGGGTTGCGGCCAAGGGGGCTGCGCCCAGACGGGTACCCACGACGGCCGCGGTGGGTGGACCTAATTCGTACGCGGCGCTGAGTGGGGCGGCTAGCGGCAAGGTTACGTTTGCGAAGAAGAAGGAGAAGGTCAAGAAGAAGCCCGTGGAGCCTGTTGTGGATGATTGGGAGGCGGAGATGGAGGCGGAAGAGAGGAGGAGTCGCGGTCAGAGCGCGGCTGGTAGTGATGCTGAAGCTGGGCTGTCCGATGTTGAAGCTGCGAAGACAGACGGGGAGGGGGTGAAGGCGGATCCAGGGGTTGCGAAGTCAGATGGAGAGCTTCATGAGTCCAAGCCTGATGAGGCGGCTCAGGGTCCTGTCTCCAGCGACGAGGCTCGAAGTACAAGATCAGATGGGGAGGCAGTCAACAGCGAGTCAGGGGGCGTGCCTAATAGTACAGAAGGGGAAGTGCAAGCAGTCCCTGCATCCACTTAAGCATAGCATAGCGCAGCATAGCATTCGACATCCAATACATACATCCACCAGGGTATCAACCTACTCCACATCCACACTGACAATCCGAATCTCGTCCACGGGCTTCTCCTTCCACACCTTGACATTCTCAATGCGATGCACAACATCCATCCCCCTGACCACCCTCCCAAAAACAGTATGCTTATCATCCAACCACGGCGTCGGATCCGTAGTGATGAAGAACTGACTCGCATTCGTCCCCGGCCCCGCATTCGCCATGCTGACCGTGTATGGCTTATCGTGCCTCAAGAGCGGCGTGAACTCGTCCTCAAACTCTTTGCCCCAGATACTCTCCCCGCCCGTGCCGTCGCCCAACGGATCGCCCGTCTGGATCATGAACTTGCGGATCACGCGGTGGAAGAGCAGGTTGTTGTAGTACCCATTTCGACCATGCACGACGAAGTTCTCGACCGCTCTTGGCGCGTACTGGGGGAAGAGGCGGAAGGCAATGTCCCCCAGTGTCGTGTGCAGCGTCGCCATGGTGCCTGTCTCGGCTTTCTTCTTGGCCTCGCTGGCTTTGTCTTTGCCGGCCAGCGAGCGCGGCTTCTCGTTGTGCACGTCGCGGTCGGATTTGGAGACGTCGGTTTCGTTGGTGAACATGTAGAAGCGGATCTTGCCCAAGCCAGTGGAGACGAGCATGGCGTCGCGGGCTTCGGCTTCTTGGAGGAGCGGGTTGTCCGAGGCGGCCATTTGGACGGTCACGAGGCCTTTCTTTTCGGGCTGGCCTTGGTAGAGGGTGAGGTTTAGGGGCCGGAAGGGGTCGTCGCGGCCGTAGACTTTGACGACGCGGTTGGTCAGAGTGTTGAGGACTTTGACGCCGAAGAGGGAGCCGTAGAGGATGAAGTTGGAGGTTTCGTCGAAGATGACGTTGATGCGGCGCTTCACGGCGGGGTGCTCGAGTTCACGCTCTACGCCGATGCGCCGGCCAAAGTCGACGTCGTCGAGCTTTTCGAGGGCGGTGCCGGCTTGTTGCATTTCGGTTATGGTCGAGAGGGACTCGTCGTAGGTGCGGTACAATTTGCCGGATGCGAATTCGAAGAGTCGGATCTTGCGATCGGGAAAGGAGAAGGTGGCAAAGTGCTCGCCAGAGGGAGAGATTGTGATGGTGACAGGGACCGCTTTTGCCTTTTTAAATTCGAACAGATTGGTAGAGCTCTTCATTTTGAAGACCGTATCTGGCTTCTCATAACTTCCAGTAGGTTGCCAGTACTCCACCATTCCACCCTCATCTGCCGATACTACGCAGTCGTGCTTGGGGTTGTATGCCATAGCCTGAACAGTTGATCTGTGAAGCTTTCCCAGCGTATGCAAAGGTTTGGTGTTCTCCCCCCGTCCGTCGTATATGTCGATTGTAGGTGACCCTTCATGTGAGACTGCCAGGAGCGGGAATGAAGCGCCTCTGTTATGAACATAGCATACGCACTTTGGCGCCGCTTCCGGCGTAAGTTGCGCCAGCAAATCGAATGTGACAACATCAAAGATCTTGACTGTTCCGTCGGCGCCAGCAGTTGCGAAACTCCTCCCATCCGCGCTTACAGTTGCACTCAGTATCTCTCCGTCATGCGCCTTGAACTCTTTCACAAAATCTATACTCCCAGAGGTCTTCTTCCAGAACTTGACAAAGCCATCGATAGAGGAGGTGATCAAGAAGTCAGTGTACGGGGTAAAGGTGTTGAAGCATAGCTGGTCCTTGTGCATCATGGACTTTGAGTATTTGGCCGACTTGGGCAGGGCCGCGACATAGAGCTTTTCGTATGGCAGCTTGCGCCGCTTCTTCTTTGGTGCTTCCGAAGGCAGTGCTGGTCCAACATCGTCGTCCGAGTCTGAGGAGGTGTCTACCATGGTCAGTATGGGATTTCTGCAATAGGCTGTTCCTCTCACCATCTGAATCATTTGAGCGGCCATTCGTAGCTTCGTTCTCAGGGTTTTCGAGTTCGTCCCGTGTCCGCTTGGTTCCATGCGATTCATCATTCTTTTCGGCCATGATTATCACCAAAAGCCGCTCTGTAGCTTAGCAAGCAAAGTTCATGGCTTGCAGTGAAGTTGCGGGTAGCTTCGCGATGGCTCAGAAGCGGGACGGCTCAAGCATCAGCGGCTCACTCATCCACGGATTCACCTGCAAAGAGAAAACCATTTGCGCATCTGATTCTATCGTGAATGCAATCATAAATTTCTTGTGCCAGAGATAAGAGCGTTAAAAGCTGAGGGTCATTCCAATCATTTGTTATGCATCCAATGTCGTCAATCATGGTAGTCGCGTTACATATGTCAAATCGGTCCACAATCCTTCTGTCCTAGCTCGATCTCATTCAAACCATTGTGATACTTCTTTCGGTCTTTGCTACGCGGACTGAACATGGCTCCAAATTTCATACCTTTGGGGACCATATCGCTAGCTTTCGGGTGTCTAAGAGCAGTGTAATTCTGCCAGATCGACCAGACCAGAATGGTGAATAGAGTGAGAGGAATAGCGAACGCCCAGTATATCCAGAATCTATCTGAGACAATCCAATAAGTTGGGATGTTGTCGGGATGAGTCGTGCTGGGAGTGCCTTGTGAGCCGTCAAGGTCGACGGTAGGCTGGAGTGAGAAAAAGGAGGTACTGAAGAGAGACTGCGAGAGCTTAGCGTGCGGTCGGTGGTAAGGGAACAAAAGACGTACGCATACAAAAGTGCTGGGCAGGAAGATCAGACCTAGGAAGCTGATCGTCTTGGTCGATGCGCTATCCGATTGTGTCGCTTCAGCAATACGCACTGCGACCTTGCTGTCATGCTGCGTTACAGCAGCAAATGCCTGTGGGGAATAGCGTCAGCTTTGTCTTGCTGTCCAAACAGAGTCCGTTGCTTACCAAATGTATCTCATTGCTCAAACGATCCTGCAATGCCTGTGATCGCAGATGAAATGCTTTCAAGAAAGACCTGTGCCTTCTAAGCATTGAAGTCACATTTCTAGTTTCGAAAGTGGCCGATTGCAGCAATTGATGATTGTCGGTAAGAAAAGCTGAATGCTCCTCGATGATGCTGTCGACAACGTTGATTGCAGTCGCAAGCATCTCCGTGCAATGAATGACGTGTCTGGCGACCTCGTGCATGCGCTGGTAGTCCGGGTCCGGCTCACCGGCCATATCGACCGCTTTCGCTTTTGACTTTGGCTTCAATCTATCCATCTCGAACTGACGGACTCGATCTCTCCATGACCAGACCGAGGCGTCAAACTCTTTGACAAGGTGCTCCAGAATGTAGGCTTGCACAGCGTAGGGGTCCCTCGTGCATCTTCGTCGAAGAGGCTCTGTGCGAAGTTGCTTCAGCACGTCAATCGTCGTCGGCCGATCTCCACATTGAACAAGAACATGCACTTTCCCAGCAGGTACCCAATGAGTGAAGATTCCGAACTCCAGCCATGCGTAATCCTTGCTGTGCGGGTGCTCGGGTGTCTTAGCGACTTTGATGAGGAGTCGGAGAGTGGTTGTATGTGCTCCTAGTGCGTTTGCTGAATCTGGGTAATCGTATGCCGCAAAGTAACCACTGGCCTCTTGCTCATATTTCGACCAGAAGGATAGTGATAGGCCAAACAAGTCGTACAGCTGCTTCTGATGTTCGTCACTGGGCTTGGAGTGGATAATACTGTTGAGCCATATCAGTGTCACTACTCATGCTATGCCCGATTTCGATTCGCACGCTAGCTGAAGATTCTCCCCGTCTTGCGGCTGACAGAATTGTGTGACTTCACGGTTGGTATTATCCAAGACTTGTTGATTGGCTGCCAAAGATGAGTGTCTTAAGAAGCTATGTGGGCGCGTGTGCGACATACCTTGGGCCATACTACGATTACTCGAGCACTTTACAGCAAGACAAGGATGAATAGCAAAGCAATAGGAAGGCAGACGGCGGACTCATAAAGACTAGTTTCTGGCAAAGGCGCAGCAAGTTCTACACTTACATCGCGCGCGTCTGTTAACGCTTGCATACAGCTGCATGGATTTCCAGGCAATTTTGTGCCTTGCGGTGGCACAGTGAGTGCAGCGAGGCACGAATGATTGGACTGGACAGCACGTGTGGGGTAGAGATGAAGCGGCGCAGGGTTCGCTCCAACTGTCCCACGCGGGCATGGCGGCTCGTCCTTTCGGGAATGCCGGACAGAATGGAACGAGACTCGAAATCAAGATTGCCGATGTCTGAGCTTGGATCCAGCCTCCGGCGGATTGGGAGCCCTGCGAGTGGGGGCGGCCCAGAGCCAGCCTGGAGGCAGCCCCCATTGCCCCCATTGCCCTCCGCCGCTGGTGAGGTCAACCAACGTCCGTCAACCGATACGAGGGGGCACCAGGTTTGCCGCCAACGTCCCTTTCACCTTACCTCGCATAAGACTATACCGTCCGGAAGAATACACCGCGTCGTCTGGATACCCCCTCTCGCGTCGTAAATCGCATACAATTTCGACTGACTGGATCATCAACATCCGACACAAGGCCGAAGAATAGCGATCTACGGGCGGTGAAACACCCAATCCAACCCTGGCCACGCGCTGAGACAAAGAGGCAATTGCCCAATTCTCAGACACTGCGACAACTGGAATGCGATGGCCTACTTGGATATCTTTCGCTCTACTGGGCTGAGTCTGCAATAACAGCACACGCAAGGCAGGAGCCTTCTCCTACCGATCCGAACCAAGATTCCGCATTCCTACAACAACTACATTCTCACGAACAACTTTGAACATACAACTAGAGCCTAGAACGCCGTCGTTGGACTTTGCAGATTCATAAATTGCAAGAGAAGGATTGGTACGCACTATTCGTTATAGAGATCACGGGCCTGTGTTAATACTCGACACTGGCCTCGGCCTCACTCTCCTTTGTTCATGGCGATTCACCGCGGTATCCAGTCGGCACTGTTCTACTACCTCTCATGCGCACCCTGCACAGAAGCCCGGACGAGACGAAAGAGAAGAAAGGAAGCCGACTTACTCCGAGCAGAGAAGGATGCTCTTGCTGCGTCTTCTGATGCTCAAGGTCTGAAACAGTATGAGCATCCCCTTCCTTCTACCACCAATCCAGCATGGGACATTGAGATTGCAATTGGGCCCAGCAAGGAGAGCAAACAGGCCGCTCGAAACAATAAAGCCAGAGCAAAGGAGACTCCTCCACGTAGCAGTGGGAGTACCAGCAAAAGCAATCGCAAGGATGACAAGTCACGAAGCACACCAGATCTCAGTCTTGACCAACGAGTGCAATGGGCCGAATCCTTTCAGCGCAACCTCAGGCACGACTCTCCCGCCATGCCCCAGAAAGCAAAGACTTTCCCACAAGACAGATCTCGCACCGGCCTCTCTCCCCTCTCAGAATCCCAAGACGAGCGTCCTTCACCACGCGACTCCCCGCCGCTCACCCCCAGCGACTTCTCCACCTCCGCCTCCATCAACATCCAACGCCCACCCCCTACCAAGCTAGCATCCACCAGCCTCAACGGCCCAGCCTGGCCCTACCAACCTCATCCGCCCATAAACGACCACCACCCCGCCACCGTCACAAAATACGATTCCCCCTCCGACATAGCCTGGATGCTGGCCCCTCCCCCCAACGCAAAAGTAATGCGCGGACACGAGCCCGAACGCCCCCACCACCTCTCCCCGCGCAAACGCACCCCGACCATCTCCTCCCGCCAATCGCGCCCAACCGAACGTCCGCCGACCGCCAATGCCGACGCGCCTGTGCGCAGCGCCGACGTGTCCCCCCATGACATGCGCGGTCTCGGCATCGGCTATGAGAGCGAGGAGGACCTCGACGCGGTCGAAGGCGCGGCGATGGAGAAGCGCGATTCTGCGGGCCCGCAGCCTGGACGCGACGATGGGGGGAAATACCTCTTCCCGCCGCGGGATTGGGGTGCGCAGGAGGCGAGACGGGATTCCGGGAGCGAGGAGGGGTTTTCGGAGAAGCAGGAGAGATTGCATTACAGGTGGAGCATTGATATGGGGGAGGCGTATTCGAGGGCGTTGAGGGGGAGGGAGGTGGATGTTTGAGTGTGGACCACCACAAGTTTCCTTTCGTTGTGTATTTTACCTCCTCGGTTTGTTTTAGCAAGCGCTCGCTTTGTCTCTTTTATCTGTTTTGGAGGATATGGTGTTGTTGGGTTCACACACGCACATACTGGACGGCGGTATGATGTTATGTTGTTCTGGATACGAAGTGTCACGGCTGGCTAAGAACCTTTTGGTTTGGCTTAAAGAATGGCGTTTAATACTGTTTACTTACCTAAAGTGCTTCACAAGACTAGAACATGCGCCTCACTGGTTGAAGACGTAGATCGAGACGAAGAAAATTCCAAGTTCTGGTCAAACCTTGCTGGCTTTCCATGATTTTCATACATGGCAAAATGTACGTGACTTCCAGCTGTACACCTAAATAACAATCACTGCTCCGCCCTGACCTCCCCCTCCCCACTCCGCCCCGCCAACTCCACCACCCGCTCCGCAGCCTCCTCGAACCCATCAAAAGCCTCGAGCTCCAGCCCCGACTCGGCAATCTTCCTCTGCCCCACCTCCTCATTCGTCCCCCTGAGCCTCACCACCACCTTGACGCCTCTCATATCCACCTCCTTAAACGCCAACATGACACCATCAGCGATCATCCCGCAATCCGTCAGTCCGCCAAAGATATTCACAAAAATGACCTTGACCCGCTCGTCCGCCAGCACGAGCTCAAAGCTGCGCTTGACCGTCTCGCTCGTCGCCTTGCCTCCTGTATCCAGGAAATTGGCGCATTTGCCGTTATAAGGCGGCAGAGACAAGACGTCGACGGTATTCATCGCCAGCCCTGCGCCGTTGACGAGGGTGCCGATCGTTGCGTCTGGATCGCCGGGATGGAGAGTGACGTAGACGATGCCGCTGTCCTCTGCCGCGACGGAGGATTGGTCCTCTGCGGCCTTGTCGCGGAGGGCGAAGAGGTCCGCTTGGCGACCTGCGGACTTGAAGGCCGAGTCGTCGAGGTGTATCTGCGGGCTGGAGAGGACGGGGGTACCGGAGGAGGTGAGGGAGAGGTAGGCTGTGATGGAGATTGCCTCGTGGGCTTTGTGGAAGGCGGCGAAGGAGGTGTAGATGTCGCGGAGGTAAGGCGTGAATTGTTCGAAATCTGGGATTTCGGTCTTTTCTTGGGAATTGTACTTTTGGCATTCTTCGGCGATCCTGGAGTAAAGGCGAGGGGTGATGCCATTGGACAGATTGTAGGCGACGCCGCGATTGCCGTGGAAGCTAAGAGCGCCGGGACGGTAGATGGTTTGTGGTCGGCCTTGAACGCGGTTGATGGAGATGCCGACCTCTACGCTGTCACTCTGCTTCCCCTTCTTGGTACTGAATTCGATGTTGGGGATGCGGGGTTGAAGAATATCGACGGCGGTAGATCCGGTGAGATGCAGCTGCCTGGTCTGCGATTGGTTCAAGCGACGTGTGGCAAAGGTTGGTCTGGTGCCCGAGTGGAATCCTCGCTTCTGGGGAGAAGCAAAGGGCGATGAGGTCTGCGTAGGAGCAGCACTCGACTTGTCTTTGTCAGAAACCTTATGCTGTACTTATTTATGATGCAGCTTACCTGTGGCATGCTTCGTCTTGCATGGAGTAAAGCCTTGAGCACGGGACCAAATTGCTCGGGATGATCGACCATGACCGCTCCGCTGCTTTGCAAGGCTTGGTACTTCCGTTGAGCTGTACCCTCTGCAGGGGCCATAAATGCGCCAGCATGGCCCATTATGCGTCCGCGAGGCGCAGTGCGACCAGCAACCAATGCAACAATTGGTCTGATGCATGTCAGCTCGTGAGCAATACAATTGTGTCGCGAGACACTTACTTGGGGTTCGGACTCATTTTCTTGTATCGCTGGATAAGATGAGCCACATCCTCCTCGGCACTGCCGCCAACCTCGCCGACAAGAACGATAGCATGTGTATCGGGGTCATTACGCAGCGCCTTGAAGCCATCAACGAGGGTAGTGCCAGCAACGACATCCCCTCCAGCACCAATACAAATGCTCTGACCGAGGCCGGCCCTTGTCAAACTTCCTACAGCTTCATAACTCAGGGTCCCAGATTTGGCGATGACACCGACATGACCTGGTTTATATATCGGTAGAGGCTGGAATCCAATTCTGCAATTACCCAGAGGAGCGATGATACCAGGAGAATTGGCTCCTACAAAGCGGCTTTTTTTCGTTGTTCGAAGCATTTCGTTGATCTAGAAGGTCATATCAGTCTTGCTCGATAAGCCCATCCTCATATTACTTACTCTCAGGATGTCGTGGACTGGAATGTGCTCAGCAACCGCGACGATCAAAGGAATCTCAGCCTCAATAGCCTCCTCTATCGCTTTGGCAGCGCCCGTCATAGGTACAAAGATCGCCGTGGCGTCCGGCTTCAAGCGATCCACTGCTGCCCGAACGGACGGACATACAGGGAGACCAAGATGCTCCCCGTCTTCGCCAGGCTTGACACCACCAACGATATTAGTACCCCATTCCAGAGACTCCCTTGCATTGTTTGTGGCTACACGGCCAGTGAACCCCTGGTAGATGACCTTGGTGTGTTTGCCTATTCGAAGGTGGTGGAGCGTGCCATTATCTGACTTGGCCGTGTTGGTGCTTATCGACCGGGCATGTGGCTTCGAAGTTCTTGATAATGTGAAATAGAGGCGGCCCCCAGATCTAGTCCACATTTTGGACATTGAATGATTTAGCAATAGTTGTTGTCGAATCCCCAAACTACCACTACGTGTTCATTCTCGAGAAAGTTGCGAGCCTCTCAGAAGACAATCCTCATATGGCCACTGCTTGATATGCTCCCGGGTCGCGTGGAGTGAGGTCGAAGTCGGCCGGGAAGAGAGTAAGTTTGCCGGGTATACAGTGATATACGATCAATTCGGAAGGTGACCCGATAAGTTCGGTCTTTGAGCTCAAAACATTGACGCGGGAACCGATGTCGGAGAGAACGAATAAAGCCAATTGATTCTCATGTGCAGATCAATGCTGCGAGGCATGCCGGTCTTCCTGAGAGCTCCCCCGGTTTTGAGATGACGTCCGGTTCGCAGCCAGTGGGGGTCCAGAATTGCGGGGAAGGACAGGCACGCAGTGCAGCCAATTACGGATATGTTCACTCACGAACATGCTTCCTTCAAGGCTGGCACCAGAACACAAAGGCATCATCTGACTGGTGCAAACTACAATCGAGGAGATATCGCTTCTCACTACACATCACGCTCGCTTCTGCCATCTCAATACACTTCTTTTCTCCAGAATATAGTGAACACCACACGAAGTCACGGACCTCGGATCAAGCATCACATCCTCAATTGGAGCATCTCTGAGTGTGACAAACACCTGGCAACCTCCGGATCGACGCGGCGCCTCTCTCTAGAGCTTCGCGTCTCTACCCACTCCAACCGACCCGACCACCCACCTCACAATGGCCGAAAACCTCACCACCCCCCTCTCCTCCCTCAAGATCTCCACCTCTTCAACCTCGAAACCCACCAAACGCCCCTCAACCCCACCCCTAGCCGACTCCTGGGACCAAGAAGACGACTCCTCAACCTCCTCCCCCTCCGACTCCGCAAACCCAACAACCACGACCTCCCCAAACCAGCTCTCCCCCACACAAACGAAAGACTACCCGCGCGCACCCCCGCCCACCCCCGCGACCGCAAGCCCCACCCTCACCAGCGGTGCGGACTGGTCCAGCACGGCCAGTAAGTTCCGCAGCATAGACCGAGCGTTCGACGAGAAGGAAGAAGACAGCTACATGGCGAGCCGGGCCGCGGCGCCTTCGTCGAGGAAGGATAGCGGGCGGGCGGCACCGAGGGGAGCGGGGGAGAGGAGTGTGCGGACGGGAGAGGGGAGTGCGAGAGGGCCGGGCGAAGCGGCGGATAAGCGGCCGGAGAAGAGCACGGCAGTGGCGTCGAGGTTGATTGCGGCGGGGCTTGGGGTCAAGGCGCCGAGGCGGACGGAGGAGCAAAGGGAGTATGATCGTGCGATTAGGGCGCAGGAGGTGAAGAGGAGGGAGAGGGAGAGGGAGGAGGAGAGGAGGAAGGCGGAGGAAAGCGAGAGGGCTAAGAAGGCGATTTGGGATGATTGATCGATGAGGGCGGGATTGGGGATGAGGATGTCAGAGGTCGAAGGCGTTGGTTTTGTTTGTGGTGGTGAGTCGCTAGTCTGCTGGGCTTCAGGACTACAGTTCCAAGTGCAATTCCAGGACGCTTTTGGGGCCGAGGGCTTTTGTTTCTGTGTACATATCAAATGGTGGTAGTTGGCGCAATGTGGCGGCAAATTTGCATCAAATCTTCGAGGTATATCACCGTTAGGACCGGAAAACGAGGATCAATCTTCGACAGCTTTTGATTCGTTGCTACCTCCACTTCTCTAAATCCATGATCAAGCACTGCAATTCCATCCTTGCCCCCCTAAACTGGTATGTCCGTGTCCCAAACGCCGATAACTCTAAGATGGTCGCTGAAAGCGCGATGAAGAGTTCTCGACTGCCCGAAAAATCGTGTGGTAAAGTTGTGAATTTCGGACCCGCGGTGTCGCGAGTCGAAGTATCTCGAAGAAAGCATGTTCGTCTGTTCTCAGCTTGCAAAGGACTGGATTCCGCTCAACCACCGATCTGTTCCTGGTGCACTTCTAGGGTGTCGCCGTCTTGCATCTCCAGCTGTTATCCAAGTCAGTAGGCGCTCACTACATGGGACGAATCATCGGTGACTTACAGTTTCTGGGTTGTCCGTAGGGTTCACACGAGTTCCCTCGAAAAGAAATCGGACGCTCGAAGGGGACTTTCCCTGGCGCTCGCAGAATGCATCCATAAGCTTCTTGAGCTGAGTAGTCCTCTTGATCTTGAAGAAAACCTCGTTGTTATTATCCGTCACTTTGATGTTCAAGTGCTCAGACTGAGCGGGCTCTTCAGGCTTGGGCGATCCATTTTCAGACATGTTGAAGTTGAGAAGTGTCTGTCTATGGATAAAAGGGGGTCAGAAGCTGAAATTGGTTTGGGCGCGCGACAAAGACTCACTTGAGCGCTTAGAAATCGGCGAAAGTCGAGCGATGGTGCGGCGCAAAATGCGGGAATGCCTGAGCTGTCGTTGGACGCCAAGAAGATCACTTGAGAGTTCGTGAAAAGACTGTGATGGCGAACAGTCGTTTGTGATGTAGCAAATCGAAGATTAACGGTGTGAGTGGTGCGGAAGAGATGCAAAGTGAGGTGAAGGAGAACAATTGCGATTTATTGGGCGGGGCGAATCAACCCCAATGCCGTCACAGTGAATGCCAAGAACCATGCATCTCTTCACGACAAAGTGAGCGATTGACTTGCCGCTCACAATTGACAATCCGACCAAAGTTCAATATGGTAAGCTTGAATTTCTGTCTGTAATTGCACAAAATAACTGATGAATCATAGGTACTGGAAGCCGATCTCAAGACCAACCCGCCTTGCCACGCGAGGGCATGTGCTATTCAAGGTCAGTCGAAGGGCTGAGGCTGGACCAATGCCATCTAACAACGTCCAGACTGCCTACAGAAGAACCAATACGACCAGGATCGATGCAAGAAGGAGGTATCAAGTCTCGTGTGAGCCTCGTCGTTCACGGACTAATACTGCCAGGTCAATGCGCTGTATGAATGCTGCAATGCCTTCTACCAAAAGGAAGGCGACGACGCTCAAAACGTGAGCTGTCCCAAGGCTAGCCTACTAAGGTACGTAGAGCGCTTCTGTCAGTGATATGCAGCTGATCAGATATAAGACTGAAGATGAAGCAAATAGCCGACGGACAATAAAATTGGTCTGTAACGCCATCTTTTGAATCTATGCCCCCATATCTCCCAGAGGAGTAGGGACAAGTTGATAGAAGACGTTTTCGTATAAGGCGATCGGAGCACGCAAGGAGACCTCAAGGATCTGTACAAACACTGATCAGGTCTGAACCGAGACTCTATTGATGGCCTATAAAGACATTGTTGGAGAAAAGAAGAAAGATTTGTTCACAGATTTTGATTTTGTGAGGTGCGAGCATCGGCCTTGGCGGCAGCGAACCATCCTGTTCGCAATCAATTAAAGTACCTTACAACTAAACATTTGAGAATGCAACGAGGTATCATTGATGATTGAGTACAACGACTTCAGATAGTGATATAATCGAAAGGGGACACCTCAAGCCGAGGACATGTACTTGAATCGACACGACTTAGACCTCGCTCAACATTCATCGGCGACCTGCGATGCTTGGCAAAACAGACTTGAATGGTAGATCTCAAGTAAATGGCTAGCACTCTTCCCATATATCCTGTCAATAAGTAACCCCTCATACAAATCTCAAGCAATGGCGCCCAGGCGCAAGATCATCATTGATACAGACCCTGGTGTGGATGATATACTGGCGATTTTGTTGGCTTTTGCTTCCAACCCTGACGAGCTCGAGATTGTCTTGCTTTCCCTTACGTATGGAAATGTAGAGGTTGAAAAATGTCTACGAAATGTCATTTCTCTGTTCTATAATGTTCATCAAGAGATGAAATGGAGGAAGAAGAATGGCAGACCAGAAGGCTATGGTGCAGTGCTGGCGTCGAAACCGTTGATAGCGATTGGGGCGGACCATCCGCTGACGGATGCCATGTTGATGGCAGACTACTTCCGTAAGCATATCTCCTGTGAATTTGCAGTATGAGAACTAACATGGACAGACGGTACGGATGGTCTTGGTGGTATTGCAGAAAGCGTAAGATTCCTACTAGCGCTTCGTACTCGAACTGTCCACTGAGGCAATATAGCATCCCCACCTCGCTCCTGACGAGACCTGGAAAGCTATCTTCGATCAAGTCTCCAGTTCGTCGAAGCCTGAAGACGAAGCTGCTAGGACAGAGCTCGCGGAGCAAGAGCAATTATTCAAACGATCCAAACTACCAGCTCACGAAGAAATCCTCCAGCAGCTTCGCACACATGACCAGGACGAGATCACCATTGTTGCAGTCGGACCAATGACGAATCTTGCACTCGCAGCCGCTGCAGATCCTGTTGCCTTCCTGCGCGTCAAGGAAGTGGTCATCATGGGTGGTGCCGTCGCAGTCCCAGGCAATGTAAGTCCTGCCCCTCGAAGTTCTGCTCCTGCTGAACTTCATTTATGCCCCTCCCCTACATCCTCCTCCCTCCCCACCAGCTCCCCCTTTCCGTCTCACCAAAGCTCCATCAAATCCTATTCGCTCCACACTCACACTCCGCAATCAGATCACCCCCGTCGCCGAGTTCAACACCTTTGCTGATAGCTATGCCGCCGCTCGCGTCTACGCCTTGACTTCCCCACATCCCTCATCGACAATGCCACCCGTCCCTCCTGCTCCTTCTGGCCAGACCAACAGCACGCCCCCGCCGCCTCATCTAGCAGACTACCCAAAGAATTTACCCAAGCAGCTCCCTATCACGCTGTTCCCACTGGACATCACGAGCAAACACCTGCTCACCAAGCCCCACTTTGACCGCACCGTCAAGAAATTGAAGGAGCAAGGCTCTCCACTCGCCGCTTGGGTGGACGCATTTGTTTCCAGCACCTTCCGCAAAGTTGAAAGTCTGCGAGGCGACGTGACGGGCGATCTGAGCTTGGAGATGCATGATCCGCTTTGTATCTGGTACTGTATTGCAGGGCATAGGCCCGGGTGGAGGGTGCTCGCGGATGAGGACCTGAGAGTTGAGACGACGGGGCAGTGGACGAGGGGTATGTGTGTTGTTGATGGGAGAGACAGGAAGAAGGATGAGGATAAGGGTGAGCCGGAGGAGGATGAAGGGGAGAGGAAGGGTGATCATGGTGGGTGGCTCAGCGCACGGAGGGGAAACAGGATTGGGAGATGCATTAAGACGCCTGGTGGGGAGGAGTTTGCCAACGACATGCTCAAGAGAATCTTCGGGGTCTGAAGCATGCATTCATAGAGGAAATCCAGATCCAAGCCTAGATAAAACCAATGCGTTTGGCAGTTCGAATGCATGCGAAGTGCTTTCGCTACCAAAGTGCCCACCTGATCGTACAATGAACACATGCATAGCTCAAAGCCCCCCCTCAGACCCATACACTCCTATCTCACAATCCCCCGGTACTCCCCCTTCACCAGCAACCCTACCTCCTCTCCAACCTAACCCACAACCCCCCCTTCAAATCCGAAATCCCAAAACTCTCCATTTCCACCTCCCCACCCTCCTGAACCTCCCCCACCAATCCCACTCTATACCTCCCCACCACAGTAGCAACCACCTTCTGAATCTCCACCGTTGCCAAATTGCGCCCAATACAAGCCCTATGCCCAGCCCCAAACCCAAAGAGCAATTCCTTGTGCGCCCGCACATACTCTTTGTCCAACCACCGCTCAGGCCTGAACACATCCGCATCCTCCCCGAACACGGCCTTATCGCGGTGCAGCACGGCACTGCACACGCTGATGTCTGTGCCGGCGGGGATGCGGTGGGCGGCGACGACGGCGCCTGGGGAGGGGACGACGCGCATGAGGGGCATGGTGAAGACGGGGGTGTGGCGGAGGGTTTCGGTCACGAGGGCGGGGAGATAGGCGAGGGGGGTTGTGAGGGCGTAGGGGACGGGAGCTTCTTCAGGGGGAGGGGAGGAGGTGAGGGTGGCGATTTGCGGGGAGGACAGGAGCTCGGTTTCGAGGGCTGAGAGGGTGGTAGGGTGGTGCAGGAGGAGGTGGAAGAGGCAGGAGATGGTGGCGGCGGTTGTGTGGCTGCCGGCGACGATGAAGCCGAAGGCTTCGGTTTGGATGTCGATTTCTGTCAGGTTGGTGGCGCCGCGGTTGAATTCTTCTATTAGCTTGGCCAGGAGGTCGCGGCGGTCGGGGTCGGGGTTGGCGAGGCGGGTATTGACGCAGGAGATGGCTAGCTGGGGGCTGCTTAGAGGAGGGAAGCTGTGGTAGGGGCATGGGACTCACGTTGCGGAGTTTGGTGCGGCCTTTGATTACTGCTTGTATAGATGGGATGGGAATCTTGGGAAGGTATTTCGAGAAGAAGGGCAGCAGGGATGGTAGTTGCCCGGTCAGCATTGCCAGATATACCTGCTCGCTGGTTAGCAGGAGAAGCGACCCTTCTATGGCGCCAAACGTACGTGCTCCCGCAGTGGAGGTAGAGCTTCTTCTTGCCCCTTTTCGAGCATGTCAAATGACTTAGCGAATGCAAGCTCACCAAGTACATCGATGACAAAGTAAGACACCCATGCCTTGAGATTAATGGTCTCGCCAGTCTCTGCCGCTTTGTCGAGCCTTGCAATAAGCTTGGATAAGCAGGCATCGATATGTGTCTCCATCTGAGTTACAGACTGGAGGGAGAAGCCGTTAGAGAGAGCTTTCTTTCGTGCATGATGAATGTCCTCATCCCGCGTGCCAAATATGTTGGGTCTCAGAGCAGTAAATGCATTGTAGAAGCCGCTGTATAGTGATTAGCTGCAATCAAGCCTCATCATAATACACAACAAGGATAGATGCTGGATTAATATACCTCTTGACAAATGACTTGCCAGTCATGAAGATGTCCTTGACCGCATCTGCGTGGCTGACATCCAAGTGGTTTGGCCCAATACGTGTGAAAGCGCCGTGTCGATCATGAAGCTCCTTGAGGACTCTCTCGTAACTACCAAAACTGACATGCCAGAGTTTCCAGAAGGGGCTCAACGAAGCCAACAAAGGGCCAGGATAGCGAGACAGAGGATGCAAGAACCGTTGGTAGATGACGAAAATGAAGATGGCCACAGGGAGCAGCAGTTCGGCCAGCATCGTGATACGAGTGCTTGAATTTGTATATACTTATCTTGCATGAACAGTTCTAGGAGATCAGTCACGATGCTACAACTCGATTGCTGTCAGCTACAGCGAGGTAACGGTTATGTCGGCTGTCCAGGCCCGAGGACCTTGGGCGTTTTACGGCAGAGTTTATTGAATGGAAGCGGGGTTCTAGGGTCTACCGTTTTTTTGTACTTTGCCGTCCTGCAACTACCACGGCTTCACCCTCAGAAATGATGCGTATTATCAAGAAAGAGAAGGCTCAACGCGGAGTAATGATGGGAATCATACCGATACCACAAGAAGATGATACCATAGATTTCTCAACATATTGAGCAGCCCGGCTTAGACCGGTGAGGGATCTGTCGACCCTGGTCGGGGCTATTGAGAGGCGCAGCACATACATGCGTGCTTCATGAGACTTCGACAAGGTGCTTCTTTGATGTTTTTGCACCTGCAGGCGAGCTGGAAAACTTGTAGTTTGATATCGATGTTTCAGTGTTGCACACGTGCTGATCGTCCGGAGAAGGACCGGCGCCGCGGGAAGATGGCGGGGTGATGCCGCGCGAGGCTGGTCGGCCGGAGCAAGGTGAAAGCGACTTCAGCCGACGAAGAAGAGGTTGAGGCCTCTCGCCTCCGAGATTGCCCTCCCTCATTTGCACAGCCCCGTTTCTGGCTGGTGTCACAATTTCAGCGAGAGGTGCCAAGAGCGGTGTGCCAAGTGAAAGCCAAGACCTGAGCAGCTTGTGATTACATCGGTGGCGGACGTGCATCTCCCATTCCACATGCAATTACAAGATCTCAGCACTACCGCCTCAAGCCTCCTATGACAACGGGGCGCCTTGACTGCATGATAGATACCCTGATCAAATGTTGCCAACGACGAGGTGTGAAGTGATTTTCGCGACTGCCAGCATGAGTCTGGCCACGACTTGAGGTCAGGGGCAGAAAAGAGTGGTGGGTCTTACAAAAGAACGTGCTCCAATCAAGAAAGCCTATCACGATTGCCGCCAGCGGGAAGCGCCGCGGTCGCTTGAGATCCGAGACAGAGCAACAACAATTCTTGTCACGGACTCTACGAGGCATATACATGCTATTCCCACGATTACTATGACTGATTGTACATCAATTTTAAGAAGTCATCGGCAGCTAGCTCGAGCAAGCACATAGACTGGCTGCTAGGCATTCGAAAAGTGCCGATTGACCAAAGACCACAGAAATTCAACTACGGAATTAACTTCATCTACCCCAGCTTTTGCTTGTAGCACAGCCTCAATCACATTCACTTGGCGGACTCATTTTGTCTTGTTTGAGGTTCGAGCGTCGTATCACAAGCAAATCAAATCTTGTGTGCTTTTCTTTCTGCGGCCAATCCTCTGCCACCGCCCATGTCCTTGTCCTCTTTCTGCGAGTGGCCGGGATTCAGCCTGAGGACTCCAACTTTCTGCTAGCCTACCGCGTAGCTAGTCCTCCGTCCTGCAGTCGACGATCTGCACAACCGGCATATCACACAAACACCGTCAAACCCTGCTCTGTTCTCCTCCTCGATCTTGTCCACAAGGGGCAGGAAAGCCTCGCATCAAAGCAATCCCGCCAAATTACTCCCAGAACCAAGATTCGTTGCCAGCAGCTGGTCTCTGAAATACCACACCTCCTGTCTTCTCGCCATTCACCGACACCTGCTCAGCCCCCTTGTCTCTCACAAGACCCAAGCTGCTCATACTTGTTGCCAACGACGCCTGAACTTACAGCACAGCTTTTTGCCCCTCTCGTACTACCAGAAACGTCTCCGCGGCCACGCTCGACTTGCTGGGCTATGGGTCATTAGCCGCCTTGAACTTCAAGAAAGAAAGATTCGCCCCCACTCAGGCGGCTCTGTCACTTGCACTGCCCGGGCCTGCTTGGCTCTTGCAATATCACCAGCCAGAAAGTCACACTTTCTGGTCGGATTATCATAGTCCTCACTTTCCCATTCCGTCCCGACTATCATCAACATGGCGGACAACAACGAGGACCCTTCCTCCCCCACAGGAACTAGGAGACCCAGAGCTCCAACGATTACTATTGATACCACAGCTGTATGTTTACGCAAACGTTATGACTCTTCCACAGTACTGACATCTCCGAAGGGCGACGCTCCCGCCGAGCAAAGAACTCCGACCGGCTCTTTCGACCAGAATCGACCAACTTCACCTCACAATGTTTCCTCTCCCACACAGTCAAACCTGCTCGCAGTACCAGGCGCGAGGTCAAGAGCTAGTTCTGTAGACACAGATGGTGCTTCGACGACGTCTAGCACCTTCATCAACTCAACCGCACCACCAGAGAAGGCAGGGTTGGGCAAGGACGCACACGGCCACGAGCTCTTGAGTGATGAGGAGGCTCTTCGGCCAGATCCTGGCACCGAGGCCGACTTCATCAGGGAGAACAACCCTTTTGCTTTCACTCCGGGTCAATTCAGCAAGCTGTTCAACCCCAAGAGCATGGGTGCCTTCCATGCTCTCGGTGGTATCAGCGGTATTGAGAAAGGTCTTCGAACGGATCGCAACACTGGTTTGAGCGTCGACGAGACCAAGCAGGATGGCAGTATCTCTTTCAAGGAAGCGACTGGAGGTTCTCACGTGCCCGAAGTTCCAACCATCGATCCCAAAACTGCTGCCCTCGCTGTCAAGCACACACCCAAAGGCGATGGCGACCGCTTTACGGACCGTATGCGGATCTTTAGCGACAATCGCCTTCCCGAGCGCAAGTCGAAGAGCATCTGGGAGCTCGCTTGGATCGCCTACAAGGACAAGATTCTGCTTCTTCTTACTGGTGCAGCTGTCATCTCTTTGGCGCTTGGTCTTTATCAGACTTTCGGAAACGACCACGGTCCCGAGGGTTCAGACGGAGAATGGATTGAAGGTGTGGCTATCGTGGTTGCTATCCTGATTGTCGTCTTCGTCGGTGCTCTCAACGATTGGCAGAAAGAACGTCAGTTCGTGAAGCTCAATAAGAAGAAAGAGGATCGCTCCGTCAAGGCTATTCGTTCTGGAAAGACACAAGAGATTTCGGTTTACGACATTCTTGTCGGTGACGTCCTCTTGCTCGAGCCTGGTGACATGGTGCCGGTCGACGGTATCTTCATTGAGGGTCACGGTGTCAAGTGCGACGAATCCTCCGCCACTGGTGAATCTGACCTTCTCAAGAAGACTCCAGCAGAGGATGTCTGGCGAGCTATGCAAGCTGACGAACCTCTCAAGAAGATGGACCCGTTCATCATCTCTGGTTCCAAGATCAACGAAGGTATTGGTCGTTTCATGGTCACTGCTACTGGTATCAACTCTTCCTTCGGCAAGACCATGATGGCTCTTCGCGAGGACAACGATCCCACTCCTCTTCAGGTCAAACTCAACATCCTCGCAGAGTACATCGCCAAGCTTGGTGGTGGTGCTGCTCTCCTCCTCTTCATCGTCCTCACTATCAAGTTCCTGGCCGCCCTTCGTGGCAACCCCGCCACGCCATCCGAAAAGGGTCAGCAATTCTTGAACATCTTCATCGTCGCCGTCACCATCGTTGTCGTGGCTGTTCCTGAGGGTCTTCCTTTGGCAGTCACTCTGGCTCTTGCTTTCGCTACCAAGAAGATGACCAAGGACAACAATTTGGTCCGTGTTCTTCGATCCTGCGAGACCATGGGTAACGCGACTACTGTCTGCTCCGACAAGACTGGTACTCTCACTCAGAACGTCATGACTGTCGTGGCTGGTGCTATTGGCACTGCTTCAAGATTCGCCAACCGCGCAGCTGCCGCGACTGACTCTCCTTCTGAGAATGCCGGCAAAGTGGTCGAAGAGACTCTCGACGATGTCACTGCTCAAGAGTGCCTGAGCACACTCGCCGAGGATGTCAAGCTCGCCTGGAGAGACTCTATCGCTACCAACTCTACTGCTTTTGAGGGTGAAGAAAAGGGTCAAGTTGTCTTTGTTGGTTCCAAGACTGAGACTTCCCTTCTACAATTCGCTCGCGATTTTCTCGGCATGGGTGCTATCGCTGAAGAGCGGGCCAATGCTCAGATCGTGCAGATGTTCCCCTTCGACTCTGGCCGGAAGTGCATGGGTGTCACTCTCAAATTGAAGGACGGCCGTTACCGTATGTTTGTCAAGGGTGCCTCCGAAATCATGCTCAGGCTCTGCAACACTATTATCGCCGATCCACGCAAGGGTATGGACGCTATCCCGATGCCCGAGGACAACGTTGAGGCTCTTAACAACCTCATCGAGACTTACGCTTCGCGCTCACTCCGAACCATTGGCTTCGTCTTCCGTGACTTCGAGTCCTGGCCACCTAGGGGCGCTCGCGCTCTTGAGGACGACAAGTCTCAGGCGCAGTTCGAGGACGTTCTCAAGGACATGACCTTCTTCGGTCTGGTCGGTATTCAGGATCCTCTCCGCCCTGGTGTACCCGAGGCTGTAGCCGACTGCATCCGCGCTGGTGTTTTCCCTCGCATGGTTACTGGTGACAACATTCTTACCGCCAAGGCTATCGCTTCCGAGTGCGGTATCTTCACTGCCGGTGGTGTAGCTATGGAAGGCCCTGTCTTCCGTAAGCTCAGCAAGAACCAGCAGCGCGAGATCATCCCTAAGCTCCAAGTCCTAGCCCGTTCTTCTCCCGAGGACAAGCGTGTTTTGGTCCGTCGTCTCAAAGAGATGGGCGAGACTGTCGCTGTCACTGGCGATGGTACCAACGATGCTCCCGCTCTCAAGGCTGCTGATGTCGGTTTCTCCATGGGTATCGCTGGTACCGAGGTCGCAAAGGAGGCTTCCGACATTATCCTTATGGACGACAACTTCACTTCCATTGTCAAGGCTCTCATGTGGGGACGTGCTGTCAACGACGCAGTCCGCAAGTTCTTGCAGTTCCAGATCACTGTCAACATCACTGCCGTCATGCTTGCATTTATCTCTGCTGTTGCCAGTAACGATGAAGTCTCCGTCCTCACTGCCGTTCAACTGCTCTGGGTCAACCTCATTATGGACACCTTTGCTGCGCTTGCTCTTGCCACCGACCCACCAACTCGTGGTGTCCTCACCAGAAAGCCAGTGCCCAAGTCTGCTGGTCTATTCACTCTGAACATGTGGAAGATGATTATTGGTCAGGCCATCTTCCAGCTTGTGGTTACCCTCATCCTTTACTTCGGTGGTGCAAGCATCTTGTCATACGAGAGCGACCGCGAGGCTCGTCAGCTCCGAACACTGGTCTTCAACACTTTCGTCTGGATGCAGATTTTCAACCAGGTCAACTCTCGTCGTCTCGACAACAAGTTCAACATCTTCGAAGGCATTCACCGCAACAAGTTCTTCGCCCTCATGTGCAGTATCATGATTGGCGGTCAGGTTCTCATCATCTTCGTCGGTGGTAGTGCCTTCTCGGTCGTGCGTCTTAACGGTCCGCAGTGGGGATACTCGATAGTTCTCGGTTTCCTCTCATGGCCCATGGGTGTCGTTATTCGTCTCATTCCCGACGAGCTCATCGCCAAGTGCATCCCCGGGAAGTGGAAGAACAAGAAGCCCAAGATCATGATCGACGACGAGGACGAGACGCCATGGGAATACAACCAAGGTCTCCTCGAGATCAAGGAGGAACTTGGCTTCATCAAGAAGTACAAGGGTGGTCGTCTCAACCAGCTCCGCTTCGCCGTCAAGCACCCTCGCCAGGCTATCATTGCCAGGTCTCGCAGTGAGATATCAATTCCTGCCACTCCTGTCGTTGAGCACGCCGACGAGAAGACTGCACCACCTTCCCCATCACCCGCACCACCCACTCCAGACTCCAAGAAGGCCAGAGCTCGCGCAAGGTCCAGGTCCAACTCTGCCCTTGCTGGTGCCGCCATGGCTGGTATTGTCGCTGGGTCCATCGGTGGTTGGTCTCCTATCGGTGAAAAGGAGGAGTCTGGCGGTTCCAGATTCAACCGTATCCGCTCCAAGAGCGATTTGTCCAAGGAGGTTCCTCTCGAGGTGCACCCAGATACCAGAGAGGATGACCCAGTCTTTGTGGAGAACCCAATCGAGGCTGCCGGCTACGCTCCACCAAGTCAGTCGATCAACACCACCCCTGCTTTCACCATCGGACCGTACGCAGGCCAGCCTCGTCTCAGCACCGACCAAAGGTCTGACGACGAGAAGCCCAAGGAGGAAGTCTAGATGGCGAAAAGGAAGCAAAAGGAGAAAGTCTGATTGAGAGGGTTCATTTCTTGTTTACACTACCTAAGGCTTTTTTTTTTACTACGGCGTCACGACACAACTACCCATTACCAAGCCTTGCTATTGTCTTTTGGTTACCTCATTCCGCAAAAACTAGAACGCGTATCTGCGACTCGGATTCTGAGATTATCGCGACGCGAGGGAGAGTTGTATTTGTAACCTAGACTTGCTTTTTCCCCTAAGATACCACACACAGAATGAGGAAACAAATTCTATTGAGCTGATGTTTCATGTCCAATTTTGGTCGTGACTCGTGCATACCGCTGGCTAGTCAGGAGATGCGGCTCTGGTTGCTCCATCGACACGCTGGTCCAAGCTTCATATCCAAAAAGTTGCGGACGATCACTCAGGAACAGCAAACCCGGTGAGCAAACCTCAAAACTGATTCTAGACACGTCAAAGATCTACTGGAGCCTATGACATATGCATAAGACCCATTGAGTCGATCGTTCGGAAATCTAACAAGTCAGCGTTGTTCTAGCGGCGAAGAACAGAAAGTCGGCGGCTGGAATTTAGACGCGAGAGGTTGGGTGACTAGCCTCCTCGATTCGGTCCTGCAGGAGTAAGTACTACCACAACTTCCACCACGCCTGCAGCCATACTCTCACTCTTAGATATTTTCTACAACGGCTATCTCGACGTTACATACTTCCGACCGTTCTCTGTCACTACACACGCCCGTTTCCAACGTTTCGCCGTTCGCTATCGTCCATCTACGACCATTTTCCAGATTGCGGGGTAGATCTCGAAAGCCAATTCCCAGCACACCGACAGTTGCTCGCCGACGAGACTCGAAGTCTGGAGATCTCGAACACGAATTTGAGAGAAGAGCTTGAAGAGAAGAGCAGGACATCCACAGTCAAGCGCTATGCGCTTCGACCTCCTCACAATGCCCTCCACACTACTTCTCCTCACACTCTCCCTCCTCAGCACATCAGCAACCGCTTCACCACTATCATCTCTCCAAAGTCTGAAAGACTCGACACTCTCGGAACTCAAGGACCTCAACATCCGAGGACTCTCCTTCTCCGAGCTCTTTCCCCGCCAATCTTGCGCCAACCCTTGCGGCTGGTCTGGTCAAGTCTGCTGTACCGCCGACCAATACTGCTACACCGACGCCAACAACCAAGCACAATGCGGCGCCCGCTCCTCGGGCAGCGGTAGCAGCTCAGGTTCTGGCTCCGGCTCCGGCTCAGGATCCGGCTACTGGCAAACCTTCACCACAACCTCCGTCCGCACCGACCTTGTCACCGTAACCATGATCACCAGCTCCTTCGTCGGCGGCGGCGTGACTGCAGCTCCCACCCCCACCTCCTCCTCCAACAGTGGTAGCTGCAACTACGCCCTCAACGAATCCCCCTGCGGCAACATCTGCTGCGCTTCCGACCAATACTGCGTGAAATCAGGCCAATGCGGCGCGGCCGCCAACCCAGGCTCCTCCAACTTCGGCGCCTCCTTCACAGCCACAATGTCCGGCGGTACGACCGTGGGCTTCCTCCCGCCCCTCCGCCCCACAGACTCGACAATGATCACCCGCACCACCGCCGGCTCCTCCCCGACTACGACGGTGCAGTTCCTCGCCCCCGTCGCTACTGGCGCCAACGTAACTCTCGGCGTCGCGGAAGCGGCCCAGGGCGGCGGCCTCAGCGGTGGCGCGATTGCGGGCATCGTCATCGGCGTCCTCCTCGGCCTCGCACTGCTCTTCCTCATCTGCTTCTACTGCTGTCTCAAGGGCCTCTTGGACGGCGTGCTCGCTTTGTTCGGCCTAGGCAAGCGCAGGCGTCGCGACCGCGAAGTCGAAGTCGAAGAAGAATATGTGAGACGAAGACGGGGCGGGAGCCGCGACGACAGGAGCTGGTACGGCAGCGAGCGAGGCGGGCCGAGGAGGGTAGTGAGGGAGGAGAAGCGCACGAGCAGAGGCGGCGGCGTGGGGAAGGAGGTGCTGGGTGTGGGTGCCGGATTGGCGGGTCTAGCGGCGCTACTGGGATTGAAGCGCAATAGGGACAAGAAGAGGGAGGAGAAGAGCTATTACTCGAGTGGGAGTGAGACGAGTCAGACGACGAGCGAGAGTGAGTATTTGCGATATGTAAAGTAGGGTTATCTTGGGCTGACGTGTCATAGGTTCCATGAGTAGTTATATCCCGCCTGCGAGGACCAGGAGTCGGAGTCGGACGGTGAGGAGCTCGAGTCGGAGGTAGTTGACATGAGCGTGGGGGAGAGGTGGAAAGGGGAAATGGAAGGAGAATGAAGAATGAAAAGATTCATGAGCATAGCATGGCATGGCGTGACGCGATGGGATACCGACAAAACATACCGCTAGACGGACGGGGGGATAATTCGTGCCCTTCAGGTCGGGGACGGATTGAACATACTTGTACATAGCATCGCTGAAAGGGCAATTGAAACTGTTCACTTTATTCATGTGCTCTTTTTGGCTCATACAGTGACGTCTGTTCCCATCGTGTGCCCCTTGCAAACTATGACAAAAGGGACCACTCATGATGCCTCTCTTCCAAAGCAACAAAGTACCACTCCATCCCGCCGCCGCAAGTGGTGGAAGTACCACGAAACACCGGCGCCGCGTGGCCATCTTGGTAGAATCGTCCTTTCCCCCGAAGCAAGGGTGATTGGTTCCAAACGCCGTGCGCGCAAAACATGGCCCCCAAAACCCAGCAACACCAGTGTGAGAAGAAAAGCAGACGTCTCCTCGCAGTGGCTAGTCCCACATCTCCCTCTCCCCAGCTCGCGCAAGGACACCCTTTCCGTCTCATCCTTTCCTCCTGCCCTCACCGTCAGCCACCCGCTCGCCCGCCAATCGTCAGCTGAAATGCATCTAGTAAACCCCCTGCGCCGCCGGATAAGCTTGCTGCCCCCCCTGTCCCTGCCCCTGAGGATGCTGCCCCTGCCCCTGCTGCTGCTGCGCCATCTGCTGCTGCTGATACATCGGCGCCATCATCATCCCCGTGGTAGCGACCTGCGTCCCAGCATTGAGATACTCGGACGCGCCTCCGCTGCGCCTTTGCTCCGCTACCTGCTGGGCCTGGTCGCGCTGCTCTTGGCCTGGCAGCGGTGGAGAGGCCGACTGGCCTGGTGTCGTCTGCCCTGGGCTCGTGCCGGGAGGGGGAATCTTCGGCGCCGCGGGCGTGCCGTCTGCGTTTGGCAGAGGACGCGCGGTGGCTGGGTCTGGTGTGCCGGACCTGGAGCGGGTGTTGGGGGTTACGTCCGGGGTGGTGGTGCGGGAGGAGCGGCCGAAGCTGCCGAAGCGGCCGGGTGTGGGGGCGGCCGTTGTGAGGCCCAGGAGGGTCAGGGCGAGGAGGGCTGGGGTTAGCTTCATGATTGAGTTTTGTGAAGGGCGTGGGTGTGAAGTTGAGAAAGATTGCTTGGTAGGGATGAAGTCGTGAGGACTTGGAGATGGTGCTGATGAAAGTGGTCGCTACTTACCAACTGATCCGGTGGGAGTAAGGAAAGAAGAGGTCTTATACTATCATAAAGTGGAATATGTGTAAAGTATATCTTGACACAATTTTAACGCAAGCAAGAGAGCCGGTCCGTGGTTCTACTGAACGTCCATCGAATCCAGGAGGAGTAGCTACACGTACACATGTACTTGCCCCATATCGAAAATGATCGCAACGTGGTCGGCGTGAGTCTTGGCTCTTGAAATTGTGTCATGCTCGAAGTGGACGATCGCTGGGAAGAAATGTGAGACGGATCTCAGGGCCTGGCGAGACCCAATGATGAGTACAACAATTGCCATGTCTCCATGACAGAGACAATATAATCGAAACAGGATGGAAGGGATGGATTATTCGTGAGGCTGGGACAAATCCTAGAGGATGAGTTTTTGAAAACGCCGAACGGCTTTTCCAGGCTGGGGACAAAGAGCAGCGTCAGGTTTGGGCCAGCTCAAGTTCAGACGGACCTGTTCACAGACCCATAATTGGCACCTTGGCTTGTGAAGAGGTAGCTGGGATCCAGACAGTACCGTGTATGCATGGCATGTGGCGCGTGCTCCATGACCTACATATTTCAGCCTCTCAATATACAATTTGACGGCCACTCGCTCTGATTTCCGAGTAGCTATCGCAGAAGAAGTTGCATGTTTGATGATCGAAGCTCGTGTAGCGATCAAGCAGTCAATGTCAGGTCAAGTGAGGTGAGCAATGTGTCGCATCGTATGGCGAGTCCAAAATAGTACAGGCCTTACCGTGAAGAAGGGAGACATACGGTATCCAGCAACGTATATCGAAGGCCACTCCAGCCGTAATACGAAATTGAGGGGACACGGCGTGCGGGTCACAGGTCGTAGATATGGAAGCGGGAACTTTTGATCCCGCCAGTATACGTTTCCACATAAGGATCGTTGACCTGCAATGTGGTCTGCTATGCTCGAGTCGAATCTGTGATGATGCCATAACTGATGGTTCCGGCGACTGAGAGTAAGACCAAAGGTGTTCACTTCAAAGCTGAGGTTGAGGCTGGAGAAGGCCATCACGCTCGGAATTCGGCATGCCGTTGAAGCGAAGCACTTTCCCTGTTGTGAAATAGCTCCATTCTCTTCAGCCACATGATCGACATCGGCAGCACTCCTCAATATACCGAACCTCTTATACTGTCAGTGTTGAAATGGTTTGGTAGACTTTACTCCTATGAGGCATGAGTAGTGGTATCGCATCTCTTGATACTGAAGGCTCTCGATTTATCATAACTCGGCCTTTACGTCTCCCTGCACTCCTACAAATGGCCTCGAATGCAGTTGTATCGTAGGTGGGGTGACAAGGCGATGTTTGAAATCGCTTATGATCTTCGTACAGGTATCAAGTGTCAAAGCAACGCAATTCATTCGTTCTAGTCATCTAATCATAATTTGCGCGCTATAACGAATGTTCAAAACCACAGTCATAGCCCTAAGCATAAGCACGGCCCCCATCTCTTGACCAGCAAGAATATCTCCAAATCCTCACTACTCAGTATCACCTCGGGAGCGCTACAAACGCGACCAGCGCGTCTCACCAGCACTCCCTTACCAACCTCCGCAACACATCTTAACGCCTACCACTGCCCGACCCCTGAGAAGATCCAGGCGAATTTAAGAACGTCTGGGGAGGAGAGTCGAGGTATGTACCGCCGTTGGGAAGATTGTTCGGCGGCGTGCCAGGACCCTGCTGGCCTGACGGACCGGGCTGTCCAGGCGGCGGCGAAGGGGTCTTGTCACCAAGGAAGGTACCTCCACCAGGGGGCGAAGGGGAGTTCAAGAAGCTTTGGCCTTGGCCAGGCGGCGTCTGAGGGGGAGGCGTGCGCGAGTCGACGCTAGGATTTCTGGAGGGTCCGGATTGGCTGGAATCCGTGCGAGGCCCTGTGATTTCCTGGATGGAAGGCGCGGGCCCGCTGTAAGATGAGTGTGATCTGTCAGACGACGAGCCGGTGGGCCCAGAAGTGAGACTGGGTGGTGGCGGCGGGACACGGTTACCAGCTGGTGGAGGGGCAGAGGGTCCGCCTCCTCGACGGTCTGGGTTTCCAGGCGTCTCAGGGTTGACCGGAGGGTTTGCACCGGGCTGGATGCCTGTACGGACTTGACTTGAACTTGGGGTGGAGCTCCTGCTGCTACTGCTAGGAGCAGGGGCGGCAGAGGCAAGTCCCAGCAGAGTCAATGCGAGGATAGCGGCGGCAGGCTTCATGTTGCTTGAATGGACTGAATAAGGTATGTATTTCAGGTCTGTTGTCTTTGTGCTTTCTGTTTGGCTTGATCGTAGTGTGTGTTCTGTTCCGATACTGTTGAAGCGAAGAGCCGTCTTATATAGATTTGTCCAGTGAAAAATCGTGTCATGATCATGTTCATGACAGCAGTCGTTCTGGTTTCCGTTGCGGCAAACCTCTTAGCTGTTCCGAGAGCAATAGACCATGGACATGTTTGAGTGAGGCCATGTAACGTGTTGAATCAAGGTCTTCCAAAAGGAAGGTCTTCCAATAGGAATGCCATGGTACGATCAGGGAGGTCACTTCAGGTGCCTCATGATTGCTGAATAGGCCGTGCAGTACATGGGATGACAGGAGTCAGTGCCAGCAGGAGAACGCAAGAAGCAATCGAAGATCAGGCCGAGACCCACGGCCAGCTAATGATATACCCTTTTATCAGCCAAAAGGATGTTGTACCTACCGCGAGTACCCATCGCTGAGCTGGAGGACAGATAGAAATTCGAGCGGATGTACAGTATGGAGACTGCTGACATGGAAGACAGCAGGCAAGCCGAAAGGCATCCCAGCCCAATCTTGTCATGTAAGGGAGACTAACGAACTCGCCAGATTTTGAGTGCGATCTGTGTGTGGGCTCCATATCAAGTGTGACGACGTCCACAAGAACAGTCTTACAAGTCTTCGGCGCTCGCCCATCCAATGCATATCAGTCTTCGTATCCTGGCTCGAAAGGAATCGACGTAAGTTTCGTGGTGACAGACGTGCAGTACAGATAGCTATCTTGGCGAATTTTGCTGTCATCATGCCTGATAGTCCTTACGGGCCGCCTAGGATGAGTCGGCAGCAGAGTGTAAAACACGATCGTCTAAGTAAGCCATCATGTCGAGACAAGGCAGACTGGCGGGTCGGTGTCTTTGTCCCATCTGCAAGGGCAGACGAGTTGCGCTAGCTTGTCCACGCTTGCTTCTCGTTGACGTTGCTAAGTCACTGTGGGTTGATGATATCGGTCTTCAGAGAATCAAAGCCACGGGCGGTGTCGAGATCCTGACGCACAGGGCCAGGCGTTCGGGTACCATGTGGGCATAGGGCGTTCTAATGACTGGAAGGCTGACAGGATTGAACACGCGGGGCGGATATCGCGCAGGTACCTGATGTGCTACCTGGCGTGCTATCATTAGGATATGACGTATGTTACACAGGCTTCCATTTCATGTCGTGATACCTAGATGCCTTCAGTGTCGGTGAATTCGTGGAACAGCAATGATGGAAGCAAAGCGACGTGAGAATGTCAACATGACAGCCTGATTAGTCAGCTGCAGCCCGGGATAGAGTACGGCCGCAGTCCGAGCGTTCTTCTTCCCAGGCTGCTAATTCCGTACTTCTGCTCAATTGCAGTAATAGCATGGAATGCTGTCTACGATCCGTTTGGCATGAATTGTGCTGTGTCTCAGAAAACTCCGCTCCAAGATGGTCAAAGTGTCGACTTGCTCTAAGGTGCGGTTCGGTCCATTGCGGTGCCTGAATGATGTTGTGTGACGTCGATATGAGAGCTATTATTTTTTGCAATCGATAGACGGACGTCAGAAGCACACGACTCTAAACAAAACCCCCACTAGACCCAGCAGAAGTAAAGCTAGTTTTCTGTTTTCAATTGTACTCGTTAGTCAGGTTACCGAGCATCAAGAAACGAAGTCCTCAAATATCATCCTACAACCTGCAACAAACCTCACATAACAGGCACGATGAATCCTCACCAAGGCGGAGACCTCTCTGACATGGCTGCCACTGGCACCAAAGTCCCTGGGGATGCTGGACAGCAGAGAATCATCCCGTCTGTCCCTCGCCCAGACCAGATTCCATCCAACACCGATGGCGCTATGGACCTTGCCGGTGCGGCAGACAACCAGGCGGATATGCCTCGAGCCAACAAAGACATTGGAGCTACCGGCGAGGTGTTTACTGCTACCGGTGACCAATTGCCTGCCCAAGTTGAGAGCAAGAACCTGCATTTCGGCGCCAACGACCCATTGGCCAAGGGTCACGACAGATATGACAAGCATGCTCGGCAAAAGGAAAGCGACCTTGAGAGGTATGCACAGGATGGTGCTGAGGTAGAGGGTGTGCCTGGAGACGAGAGCTACGGCGGTACTGAAGGCAGAGATGCCAAGGGTCTCTGAGCCCCAAGGACTGGAGACACCGGTAGTGCCGACCCGAGCGTACTGTATGAATAGGCGACAAATCTGTAAGATAGTCAGAGCATATAGATATACATCTGGAATATGGGAACGCTATTCACATCAGGTGGGTAATCCGATTTCACCCAGGAATTTCACTTCCACCTGTGGATGTGACTTCACATGCCTATCTGTCGTCATGAATGGACCACCACTTCTTCTGCTTCTCGTTCTTCTTTGCGATCTTATATTTATTGCACTACGGTAGTGCACTTCTTGCGTTGCATTAACACTCTCGTCATCACAACTTCACTCGTCGCACCTTCTCGGACACCCACCAGCTAGGGTAAGCTACCAGGTCCGTGGGAATGAGTTGAGTCAATCTGCAGAGGCACAACCGTTCCTTCTCCTGGCACAACCGTCGGCTCGAACGTAGACCAACCGTGGTCATCGAACGCTGCAGTGACACGATTGTGTCGAATGAGACTGCGAGTGGAATGGTCATCTCTTCTATTTCCACTAACGCAAACACAACCGTCGGATCTCCAGCACGCCCAACCTTCTGTCAATGTCAAACCATGCCGTATTCACCGTTGCAGTAAACAAAGTAGCAATTCAGCAAAATCAATACAGCAGCAAATCGCCACTTCCAAATCACTTCAGTCCACCGCCGTAGACCACCGCTATCCGCAAGTGCAAGTCTCCGCTACCCTTTACCTGTCAGTCAGCTCAGTCGACTCAGACGTTGTCTTTGACCAATCCTTCACCGAGTCTGCAACGCAGCTTCCCATTCTTCGATCACGTTCACCATAAAGTGGCTCAAGTCAGACACTTGTCGGCTTCATCACAGGCACATCTACGATCTGCATTACCCTCTGTCTACAGCTTCTAAGTTGCCACACAGCTGTGACTATGGAAGCCAATTTTATGAGAAGTGGCATTCGCAGTCTCAATCACAACTCGGCAAAAGACACTCTCATTAGCAGAAACGACTCCCGGCTTCCATACTATGAAGACAGCATGCCTCGACAGCCGGAGGATGGTCTCGGCGGCTCAGAGCCCACGGAGTTGGAAGATGATAGCGATGACGCCATGGATCAATTAAGTATGGACTTCCTGAACGAGCAGACCTATAGATTGGAAAATGAAGGGAAAGTTCATAATCAGCAGTGGGACCATAATGGGTCGCCCCCTTTGCCCAACTTCCACGCCAACACAGATGGCCAGCGCGAGAATGACACTGCAGTCAACAGCGACATTACTTATGCCATGGCTGACGATGCGCCGTCGACATTTCGTACCCAAGGATACGCATCCTTCGATCAGCTTGGGCAAAGCCCCATCCTTCCACTAAATGTCCTTCCAAGCGAATTGGACTCCCAGCCGGCACCACGGCACTCTGAAGTCCAGATTCCAGCAGGAGAGTACGCCAGAATTGCTACGCAGACACTACGGACTGTCCAATCGAGGGAAGAGGGGCAGCGCACTCGACTTGTTCCAAATCACAAGCATAGCGCCATCGCCAGACTTGACGAAGGACCTTCAAATACCCTTTCCAGAGCGATTCATAGCCCATCACCACATTCACCGGTCCATCTCAATGGCGCTGACATCGACCTTGACGGTTACGATATGCCCGCTGACGGAGGCGCAAGTCTGCTGGCGGAAGACGAGCAGCACTTTGCGAAGCTTAGCGCACAGGGCAAGCGTTTATCGCTTGAGGATCAGGCCTACTACGCTACTCTGAGGAGGTACCTGGCAGCAAAGGCAGAAGACGACAGGAAGCAGAAGGAAAAGACTCCTACCAGAAGATCAGTCGAGTTCGCCGGTATTAAGAAGCCCAAAGGCGGGAGGAAAGGTCGGGGCCGTGGGGGAAGCAGTAAGAACAGCAAGAGATCCAGTCCAGAGATTGTCAGCGGCGAGGGCCCGGTGATAGATGAAGCCAACGAAGGGGCAGAGTTTGCGGATGACGAAAGCACACCTACACTGGAAACAACCACTCAGGATGACACGACAGGTGGCCCAGAGAAGGAGAACCTCCGCCCAAGGCGCGAAAAGAAGGTATCTCAATGGTCGTCACGATGTCGTAGATCAAACACTGACAGACCATAGCACGATACCTACAACATACAGAAACTGACAGCTCAAGCTAGCGGGTATAAGGGTACTCGCGCAACGAAATCCAGCCAGCCTAATACCGAGCATGGCCACCACAGTACCTCGTTAGCCTCAAGCATGCGAGGAAGAGGCCGTCCGAAGAAGTCGCTCCTAGCGGATGAAATAATTGTCAACGTGTCAGGTCATAAAGGCAGGGGTCGTCCGAAGAAGTCGCTTTTGACGCCAAGCGACGCCAGTGACATGGCAGGCCATCGCCGCTCTGGGAGGGTCAGCAAAAGTACTTCACCAGCACCAGACTCAACCAAGCATGGTAGAGGCAAGCACGGCAAGAGTAAGCGTGGTTCGTACAAGCCAGCGAAGGCTCCAGTGATGCTGTACTCTGGTAGCACCCGCGCAGCGACAACGAGACCGTCGGCAGGAGACGTCATCAAACGAGACAGTGGCGTTGCGAGGAAGAAGGGTCTGAGGACGTCGACAACTCTTGCAAAGAGGCCCTGTCAGCTGTGATCAACGATAATGAGATGCTGGGGTTTGCGGAGATGATTTTGGCGTCTCGTGGGTATGGCAGTCCACATGGGCGGCATTTGCTTTGCATGGAGTCCAGCAGGGTCCATGCTAGATCACGACAGGGTGGAAGGCATCATTAGCAGGGATTGGAGAAGCAGGTATGACCATAGCTACATAGCATGCATAATCGAGATGATGTTTGCTGAAGAAACCCTGAAAGCTTGAAGAAGATCAAGTCGAGGTGGAATTTCTCCTTTGAGGCACGATCTTGCTGATCCGCGAGATCTGGGTGGTGATCCGTCTTGGCACCCGCAGCCACCGCCAGCAAAGCTTTGATGAAACGTGCCTGATTCGTGGTTGGCCTTTGGTGAACGGGAATCATAGCGTCACCTGCGCCACGGGTCAAGAATCAAGGAGAGGGCTGCAGCAGCCACTTGCAGGTCAGCCATTTTGTTTTCTGATGAGCCGCATGGGCTGCAGCTCCGAGGGCGCTAACGCCAGGGCTAAAGACATGCCCAGCGCCGTCCATCTCATCATGTTCCCCCATCCCTCTGCCTCTCCGTGCCCGCCGCTATCGACTCTTATTCGATACCCATACGATTCGCCATAGCTCAGCATACGAGGAGCTGTTGTTGTATTCTTCACGCATTCCTTTGCTGTAATCTATATTTGATTAGCTACCTGTAGTACCGATTGGACTGTCCTATCAGCTTCGCCGGAGCTCACGCTTGACGCGACTTTCCCTGTCCAATCCAACTGCACGCTCAAAACTCCGGGGCTGCACGCCAGCTCATAACTACATCACCAAGTCAGAATGTCCGGGGATCTTCCCTCACCGCGACCGGACGGCCATGGCCCCGAAGCTGAAAAGGCAGTAGATTACGCCGCTAAAGACAACAACGACCCTGCCTTTACCCAGCAAAGCACTGCTACTGCGGCTGAGACTGAGATGCCTGTTCAACAGACGCGTAATGGTGTCGGCAAGGAGCACCCTGTTGTCAACGGAGATGGTATTGACACGTTTGTTGGGCCTCTTCTAAACTACAGGCGCATGAGCAAGGAGCATACCGAGAGTCCAGTCTGGCATGGAAGTGTATTGATTGTCACCGCGCCTGGCTCACCTCAGCCCCAGCTCCGCATTCGCATGGTCAGATCGGAGCAGGACGAAATTGTTACTGGTTCAGGCTCCTTTACCAAAACTGTTTATGGCGACAAGCTATATGAGGAGCCGAAGGGTGCATTCTGGGTGTTCCCAATTGAAGTGCCGTTCCAGGTCAGGGAATCGCAGTGGGAGTATGTTATCTCAGGACTGAACAACAAGAGCCACGCAAAGGTCGACCCAAGCGCGCCGAAGCACTTCTGGATACCGCCCAAGACCGAGAGCATGCGAATCATGTTCCACTCTTGCAATGGTTTCTCAGTCGGCACGGATGTGGACGCTTGGTCTGGATGTGCGCTGTGGAACGATGTCCTTCGTGTGCATCAAAAGCGGCCAATTCACGTCATGATTGGAGGAGGTGATCAGATCTACAACGATGGTGTCCGAGTCGCGGGTCCTCTGAAGCCATGGACTGATATTTCCAACCCAAGGAAGCGGAGAGATTTTCCTTTCAACGAAGATCTGCGCGATCAGTGCGACAAGTACTACTTTGACAACTATGTTCGGTGGTACGGGACTGAGCCTTTCGCGACTGCCAACTGTCAGATCCCCCAGTTGAACATCTGGGATGACCATGACATTATCGACGGTTTCGGGTCATACACCGACCACTTCATGCAGTGCCCCGTATTCAGGGGTATCGGTGGAATCGCACACAAGTACTACCTCCTGTTCCAACACCACCTCCCTCCACCAAAGAGCACCTACACCACCGACGCGCCTGCTACTACCAGCGCCGACGACGGTACGCTCACCGCCGGCACTGATGCCGTGCAGCTCAAGAACTCTTGGGTGAAGATCGCCCAGACCGAAGACCCATCCTACATCATCGGCCAGCGCCCCGGCCCTTATGTTGAAGAGAAGTCCCGCAGCATGTACTCGCAACTCGGCGCCCGCATGGCCTTTGTCGGCATCGACGCCCGCACCGAGCGCACCCGCCACCAAATCAACTACCCGCAAACCTACGACCTCATCTTCGACCGCGTCAACCGCGAAATCGCCGCCTCAAACGGCACCATCAAGCACCTGATTCTCCTTTTGGGCGTACCAATCGCCTATCCCCGCCTCCAATGGCTCGAAAATATCCTACAATCCCCCATCATCGGCCCCGTCCGCTTCCTCAACAAACGCTTCGGTTTCGCCGGCGGTTTCTTTAACGCCTTCGACGGCGGCGTCGATCTCATAGACGACTTGGACGACCACTACACGGCACGCCAGCACAAGAAAGAGCGCAAGTCCCTGATCCTCCGCCTCCAGCACCTCGCGCAGCAGCACAACCTCCGCATCTCCATCCTCGGAGGCGACGTCCACCTCGCCGCGTTGGGCAGATTCTACTCCCACCCCAAGCTCGGTCTGGCCCCTGAAAACGACTGGCGATACATGCCCAACATCGTGTCAAGCGCAATCACGAACAAGCCGCCCCCGACGGCAGTGGCGAACCTCCTGGCGCGCAGGAACAAGATTCATCACTTGGATCACGACACTGATGAGACGTTGCTGAACCTGTTCGATGAGGACCCGGGAAAGCCAAAGGGTCTCAAGCCCAAGAGCGCGGATAGCAATCACTGCACTATGCCGAGCAGGAACTACGCTTTGATTAGCGAGAGCAGTCCCGCCTCCTCCTCCCATGGGGGTCTGACCAACGGCCACGTCGTCGATGGCCAAGTCAACGGCACAGAAGAGAAAGGCAACGAGCACTTCTCGGCCCCGAACAATCCCCGTGACCCATTGCACAGGGGCGAGGTCAAGTGCGGCGTCAACCACCCCGCTGCCGGGCAGGACATGACGCCCACGGGATTGGGTGGGCCGTATGGGTTGGACGTGTGCATTAGGGTCGAGGTGGATCCTAGTGATAGGGAGGGCGTTACCAGAGGGTATGGGTTGAGTATCCCTGGGTTGAGCGCTGGGAAGTAGGACTTGGTGCTCACGAGGGACCCCGGGAGGAGAGTGCTGATTGAGAGGGGACGGTGGAGGCGGAGGAGGTGGATGATGGGGAGGGCGGAGGGGAACTGAAGTGAGGGTGGTGGTAGTGGATGGGCGTTTGGATTAGTATTGTAATACCCCCTTTCTGGAATGTGCTTTGGAATGAAAGTAATCATCAAATGTGTACTCTCCCATAACGACTGGAACAGAGGCGTCTAGTGGCATCGCTTCACTGTCTGGCACATCCTTTGTAGTACAAGATTACTCGCAGACTCTACTGTAGATGGTATTATGCTGTACGGCCAGCGAGCAGCGACGACCCGTCACGCGGCAAGAAGTTTGATCAACCATCTTCTCAAAGATTCGCCGTTATGAGGCATATACGGGCAGCTTGCTAGCGGCTTCATTCGGGGCTAGGCAGGGTACACTGTAGTCATCAGCCGGCTTTCGCGACAACGAGCGCCAGATCAGCGTTGGATGAGATAGAAAGACTGAGTAGGCCCAACACTTCAGGACATATGTACGTTTTGTCTCGTCTCTCCTCGTGGAAGACGTGAATTTCGCTGTGAGAGTGGTGCCGTAATCTATATTCTCCAAAACGCACGGGTACCAGAACTTTCTTCCGAGTCAAGGGCTCAGTCGCCGCTATTCCTTCTTCAGCGAAAAGACTCCCCTTGGCGATGTCTTCTGAGCACAAACGGCATAGTCTCATGCATTGAGGCCCGTACATATGCATGCATGTACGCACGGATCAGCGAATTGATGTGCCGCATCAAAGCCAATCACATTAAGTTGGACGAGCCAAGCCTACATTCTCGTAAGGTCTCCAGGCCGACTTCAGCACACTGACTTCAGAGCACTGCATCGACTGCAAGTTTCATGTCACCATCACGGTCATATTAATTTCAGCTCAGGATGTAGGCGAACAAAGTAGGTTGTATAAAAATGCTGTGGGTTCCCCAGTCTATGCTTAGAACTCCATTCTACATTTTCTTACAGTTGGGGTCACACGCTGCTGTTCGGGCAGAGACATCTACCAGGATCAGTATTCCGACGTCTATCTCTGGGCCAATACTGTCAAAGTGCAGCTGCACCATACGATGGAGCTCGGAGTAATAATTGCCATTTTGACCCTCATCGTTACAATAGTCATTGGTCCTCTTGGCTGGCTTCTCAAACGCTATTACTTTGAAAGGCTTCAGGATGCCAAGGGGCCCTGCACAGCACCATGTCGACACCACATCAGTACTCCTTCATCATTGCTACCACTCTATTACTTTCGCAGGCCTTCGCAATGTCTACCGGCTCAATTCCCAGCGCTTTCTCGCTTTTCCTCGACAGTACTTTGTCCTCCAGTGCGACCATCTCCTCAACCAGCAATGCCGGCACCCGTCTACCATGAGCTTCAAGGCTCGTCCACTTACACCAACCCGTCCCATCCTTGAAGAACAGGCCGAGAGCGCCGGCCTAGCGACGACTCGCGACCACCAAGGGGGGTTACCCAATCGTATCATCTGACATACCACCTCATACACCACTCTATACAAGGATCTTCGAGACAGCCCCCGATCTAGTTCACCGTCCTATTTTCGTAGCACTTCAATATTCAAACGCCATGCCAGCTCATATGTCACTTTTCACACCATCTCTCACACCAATTCACATGCCTAAAGACACAGACCAGCAAGCAAGCCTCCATACGCTCACACATCATCCCCTGTGGCACCAGATTGTGTGGAGGTAGATCACCCTATGATAGATTGTAAGACGGAGAAGGAAAGAGACACAAACCATCGCAGGCGGAACGAAACGTCGTGCAGAAAACGAATGCTCGCAGAATCGAATAGGTATCTAACTAGAAGCTGTCTGTACAGTAGTCAACAAGCTCTTTTTCCCTGTCACCTTCCTCGCTCTTCCAACCCTGCTGCTCAGTGACAAAACGTGAAACGAGAAAACAGAGAATCGGGGGTACGAACAATCGCTCACAATCCATGACCCTTCAAACAGTCCCATGCGGTATCGTGCAATCTTGACAAAAGAAACTGTGCTTCACCTCCTTTTCGCTCCTTTCACTGGCGTTCCTGGGAAGGCCTGATAATCAACCTGAACCTCGATAGTCATTCTCGACCTTTAATCAACATGCTCCCTGCCTCAACGAAGTCCAATAACGCTCTGCAACTCGTCAGCCTTTGCCCTTCTGTCCACATCTATCACTCCCAAGGATCAAAGAAAAGGATCAACTCACCATCTCCAGCGTCCAAACCCTCCTAATCCAAACCTTCAACCGCCCCTCGACCCCCTCGACATTGTCCAAATCCACGCCTTCCCACCAGCACCTGCGTGCCGGTTTCCGCCAGAACAGCAACAGCTTCTGCGCCATGCCCACCGCGTTGCTCTGCGCCGCGGGATTGGCGCCGTTGGCGGCGTCAGTGCGCAGCCTGGCCAATGCGATGCTGCAGATGACGGCCTTGTTGGGTTCGCCTGCGCGGTGGCCCCAGGTGTCGGAGTGGTTGAAGCCGCTAGCAAGGTCAGTTTCATGGACATGGGGATCGAATGAGTGATGGCTTACCCAGCAGTCAGCATCTCGATAAGGTGCTGTTCTGTCGTGCCAGGCTCTTCGCTCTTGCGGAGGCCACTGAAGATGCCGTCTTGGCGGAGAAGGGCTTTGCCGGCGGCGCGCTTGACTTCCATCATTTCGGCCTGCTCAATGTCCTTGCGGGGCGGGATGGCGTAGAAGTCGAGATCTTCGCGGAGGACGATGATGCCGGCGCGGTCTTGCAGCATGTCGCGGGCGTTGCCGGCCATGGGTTCGATGGGGATGGTGGAGCCGCGCTCGGACGGGTCGGGGGAGGAAAAGGGCGAGGCGTCGGCGTTGTCTTGTGTTGGGATTGTGGACGCGACGTTGCGGAAGAAGTCGAGCATGTAGGAGAGGGAGGCGGGGTCGTACTGGGAGGGGAAGAGGATGTCAGATAAATATACTTGGGGGTTGTGGAGGACGGAAAGGAGAGAGGAGAGGGAAGAAGAGGAGGCGACGGAGGTGATGGGTCGCGAAGTGGTGTTGATAGATGTGTTGCGCTGGGGGACACTCACGTCTACGGGATATACGTCGGATTCGTGGAAGGAGTTCATGTGTCCTTCCGGGAGAAGACCATTGGGAAAAAGCGAAAGAAGGACGAACTCCGGAAGTGTGAGGAGTTCATCGCGGGAAAGTGTGAATCGTGTGCCTCTGGTAGACATGTGTTAGTTTGATATCATCCTCGTACCCATGGTTGGGCAACCCGCACCTCAGGTCTAGGTTGATATGCTCATCTGAGCTGCCTATTTTCTGTGAGCGCTGGACTCTGTCTCTATACATCGGTATGTCTAACCTTGCAGCGTATTAATTGGCGCTGGTCCAGACTGCTGCACCTGTGTGATGATGCTCGCGGCACCTCCTGCTGCTGCCATGACGTATGTGAAGCCGTCGATGGGACTTGATCCTTCAGTGTATGGAGGCGGGGGCTCTCCGTCGTCTAGGTCTCCTTTGGATGGCCCTTCTTTGGTATCTCTTGGTAGCGCAGCTTTTGTTTCCGCGACAACGTTCGGTAACGACGAGGAAGAGGCTTCGCTTTGGAAGGGAGGAGCGGGCGCAAAGGCCGGAGGCTGCTCAGTCTCTGAATCTGTGACTAAGGCCTTGAGCGACTCGGTCGATGGAGGCGCGGGGAAGTATAGGGTCGGAAAGTTATGCGAGGAGAATGAAGGAGGTCGATCAGTCGAATCGGCCGGAGCTGGGGTTTCAGTGTCGGGATCTGGCAGTGACTCGATTCGCTCTACTGAAGGACACTCGTAAATACTGTTGGCTAAGCTGTGTTTGCTGTCGCTATCTCGAGAAGTGGAATTCCTAAAAGAGCGTGATCTGGAGGTAGCGACGGAGATGCGGTCTGGATCCAACTTGACGGTGTTTGCGCTCAATTACTAAAGTAACGGGGTGAGGAGTGTGTCGAGACGATTCAATAGCGGCATCGGTTGATCGTATTGGCTATGCGCACATATTCAAGACTACGCTGTAATGATCGCGGTTGCGCATTGGGATTGTTTGCGGACATTCGTCTGTGTTCATTCATGTCAAGTGAGGTTGGAAAGTTAGCGCGAAGCCTGTCATTCGCTGGCAGTCAACTAGGCTCAATTGGGAAGCGTGGGGAAGTAACATGAAATTGAGTTTTAGCTATTTTGTTACTAACTAAATTGCTGAAATGAATTCAACCAGATGCGTTCATTCGGGTATCTCAAGAAATAAGAAGAAACAAAAGTGATCAGGTTCGGCAGTGATAGTCCACTGCTGGACCAGAAACAAGAAATTCTCAACTGCGTCGAGTCCTACGCCTTGTAGGCTGGGCTTCATTCTTCTTCTTGGGGGCCTCTTCCTCCTCTGGCGGCTCGTAGTCCTCATCATCTTCCTCGCTGTCTTCTTCCTCTTGCTCACTGATGTCTTTTTTCTCCTCTCTGCGACGACGACTGCGTCTCATCTTCTCTTTGCCACCATCAATAAAATCACCGGCATCATCCACAGCATCGCTCATCCTGCGCTTGACCTGATGTTTATCGGCCTCATCCTGCAGATCATCCATGATATCGCTTTCACCCGCACATCCAGTCCTGCAGACGAGGTCAAGTACACCCCAGTGTCCAAAGTTGCCTCTGCCGCCTGTGGCGAAATGCTTGTCGACTCTTCGGGCCATGCCGGGAAGCATGATGGCAGAGGGTAGAGCAGAGTATCCTGAGTAAATCAGAAGCGCTTCGAGACTGACGACTGCCTGGAACATGAGCCAAGTAAGGACATGCATGCGCCAGAAATAAGCAGGCAGATAAGATGGCAGCCAATGGACAAGAAGGTAGCAAGCAGGGTGATCGTAGGCGGCGCAGAGTGAGAAGATGAACTTGTTACTATGCGCCCACTGTCGGTGAAGTTTTGCAACAGGCGCAAATTGTGATCGACTCGGAGCATGAAGAATGAAGCGGTGGATAATGTAATGCAATATACCGCGGACGATGAAAGCCATGACAAGCTCCTTGGCCATGGTCCAAGGTAGAGGAACTGACATGGTGACTCGTAGGCATGATCGGTATCCGAAGGTAGCGAACACCCATTCAAGTACAAGTTGTAAGCCGATACCCAATAGCACATTGAATGTTGCCCATCCAGCCACATGAAGAAGCTTCTGTTGCCCGAGCTTTGCTGGCAGTTGGCGTCTGCCACCAGCTTTCATGCTTGCAGACGCTCCTGGAAGGAGATAGTCAAAAGCCAGGAAGCCATAACCTGGCAGAAGGAATGTGAGAAGCTTGATAGCCAGTATACCGTACATCTCGATCGCCCTAGGAGAGTGAGTCCAGATGAGGGCGCTCCAGGTGAGATAGAAGAAGAGCAGGTTTATCGACGTTGTCGTACCACCGAAGAAAGGGATGGCGAGGAATGAAAGAACGGTCATTGGGAGGGAGAGAACAGAGCCAGCGTGAACGAGCGCATAGCCATACGCTTTGTATACCCTGTCCGACCATGTTGGTTGCGCGCGGCCGAGTAGTTTGTCCAGTGAGTAGAGCGCGCTATCGCGCAGCTGCTCCAGTTGAGTTTGCAAAGACATGCTGGGTGACATGAGGCTCACATGAGCTGTTGTTGATATGTGTTTCTCTACAAGAATGCGAAGAAAATGTATCTGGTCTGAATACTTGCCTGGTTATGACACGGGACAAGTGACGTGGAGTTGGAAGAGCTGGCATGCGGGGAGATTTGGTGGCTGGGACGGAATCCTGTACAGAGGCTCATCTTTGCTCGGTCACAAAATCCAATTGTTGGTAATACAGTTGTAAGCATAGAGGAAAAGGATGAAGTGACTTTCAATGAACATACGTTAATATGGATATGCAGTGCACGGCCAGTCTCCATGATCGACGCCGTGCAGCAAGCATTCTAGATCTGTTTCGCTGTGACATCTGTATCTTCTTGCTATCGCGTAAACGTCTGTAAGTCCAGACGGCATTTTAATTCACTGGGCATCTCTTGCTCTAAGTACGCTCCCACATTGGACTGTGGCTTTTTCAATTCCGATGAATTTCAAGCCAGTGGATGGCCCGTTCATGCATCTTTGCATACCGATAGGGCCAGCGGAGTGGGTCGGCAGCGGGCGGGGACCCTGCGTCTCCACGTGTGGCTGTTAAGGAGGCGTGCTGATGTTCAAGACACTGGCATTCTCTCCTTCGGCCATATCGCTGTGACTTGTATGCAATCACGCGACACAGATCAAACTATCTACAACAAGCTAGCAGGGCGACGCTTCGAAGCAGCGATACCGACAATTTTATCACGACCCCACTGATTGAGTCTTCACTCGGCACGCTCTTTCACAATGCGCCGGCACGAACCACGAGATATATGAACACATGTTCGATCCTTCCATTGTGTCAGTATCATATCTTAGCGGATTCTCTTCGCCATGGCTAGTGACAGGGCCCGCAGGACCGTATCAATGCCACACTGGTCCTCCGAGCCCCTGGACAATGACCTCAGCGCGGAGCCACCACCTATCGCGATGCGACCCCGGGCAAAGAAGAAGAAGTCGGTCAATAGTGTGCGGAACAAGCCTGCCGACTCGGAGGTCATCTCAAATATGCTCGACGCCTTGGACTCATTCACACCTCCACCAAGCGCAGCCGCACAAAGGCATTACGAAGTGGTAGATGGATACTATGACTCTCCTCACGCAAGGTCCAAACACAGTCGCCTACCGTCTATCGAGGACGACGAGGGTGGCGCGCCCTCACCAGTAGTTGGAGCGAGCATACGCGGGGAGAGTGGTAGTATACGTGGGGAGAGTGGAAGCATACGTGGGGAGAGGATCAGGCCAATGCGACAAAACTCAGGCCGGACCTATGGCGATCTGATATCTGCCGAGGCCCCGGTAGTGCCATTGTCAAAGAGAAGGTCTTTACAATCCGCTGATAGCGAGTCGCTGCGAGAACAAGGCGGGTTCCTTCGCCTGATGAGGACAACTTCTATGCGGTCAAGAAGTTCTTTGACCTTTGAGTCCGTCCCCTCTATGGACTCGGACAGATCAAGCAGGCATAGTATCAGCACCTCCACACTACAGGCCATTTCGAAATTCACTCCAAGACCACTGTCTAGTCGCATGGCTTCAGACCGTTCGGTTGTACAACCACCTACCTCAGAACCTCGGCTGAAGAAGCGCAAGAGCTGGGAAACGGATTTGAACATTCATGCGCCACCCGAAAGCAAGCCTGAGACATCCAATGTAAGGAACGACTCATATGTTGAAGCTGGACCGAGCAGGACAACTTTTGATACCCGCCGCGACAACCAAATACCAAGGAAACCATTGCCGAACGGTACTACGGATCGTCTAGATGTGCCAGCGACATCAAGTGCCGAAATTAGTGTCAGTCCGACGCCCAGTGGTGATTATAGTGAGCAGATGGACAGCACTCCTAGCAAGAAGAAAAAGAGCAAGTCGTCGAAATCGGCCTCGTCCAGTTCAAGGACAAGTCCGCTGAAAGGACCCATCACTGACGCCATTCCGGAACGCACTTCTTCACTGAATCAAGCAGAGAAGACTGCCGCAGATGCAGAGAGGAGAGCACAACGGAAAAATAAGTCGTCTTCAGATGGTGGCGATAGGTCAATCAGAAAGAAGAAGAAGGCTGCTCAGAGCGAACAGATCCTAGAAGAGCTTGGGGAAGAGGACGAGACTGTGAAGCGTATTAGAGAATTGAAGCAGCAGAGGGAGGAGCGCATTCGACAGCAGAAGCTCAATCTCCACGATCAAGCATCTCAAGTGCAACCCGACAACCAGGACGACGGTGCTCGCTTGGATAATAAGGTTGGTGAAGGATCAGCCACAGTGGAGTCCGGTACGAAAGCCGCACGCGCTACCCAGGAACCATCGGAACCACCCCTGGACCAAACCAGAGCTATTGGGAATAGAGACCCTTCAAGGCTGGCTGATAATTCCAAAGCGCACAAGATGCTTGGACTGGATGGGAATCGTGGTCCACCGTCGCCGTCTATCATGTCGCCTCTTGGTCTCAATCCTCCCCCGGCGAGGAAGTCTACATCAACAAATCATAGTTCTGATCGTGAGCAGTCACGGCCAGACTACATCAGATCACAGTCTGCAGACTCCAAAGTCAGTCAAACGTCAGTCCGGCCCGAATACGACTATGCACATGCGGTACGGACGCTCGACAAGCAATCGAAACCATCCTTGGATACTCGACGGAGTGAAGATCAGACTATGCTGGCCGGTCGGAGACCGAATGGCTCGCCAGCGGCCTTGGACAAGCGACAGAACCTTGCCCTCGATACATCCTCTGCTAGCATTTCACGAGCAAGTATCGACCAAGATGTGAACGCATTCCTTACAAGCCCACGTCTGAACCGCACCGTCCGCCACCCTAAAACCAATCGCATCATCTCCTTCTCAGAAGTGGGATCTCCCAATGGCTACCCTGTCTTCGTCTGCGTCGGCATGGGTCTCACCCGCTTCGTCAGCGCCTTCTACGACGAGCTAGCCACAACCTTGAACCTGCGCCTGATCACCCCCGACCGTCCGGGCGTCGGCAGAAGCGAGTCCTATACCGAGCGAGACGCCCCCGGACCTCTCTCCTGGCACCAAGACGTAGCCGCCATCAGCGCCGCCCTCTCCATCACGCACTTCAGTCTGCTCGCGCATTCCGCAGGCGCCATCTTTGCAATGGCCACAGCCCTCGTCCTCCCCCACCAAGTCCGCGGGCCAGTCTACCTCCTCGCCCCCTGGATTCCCCCCAGCCAATTTGAGACGCCCTCCTCCCCATCAACCAGCATCCCATCCACGCCCTCCAACCCCCCAGCCAGTTTACCCTACTCGCAACGCCTCCTCCGCATCCTTCCCGTCCCTCTCCTCAAAGCAGCAAACTCCTCCTTCCTAGGCCTAAACACAAACAGCATGACCTCCCTGCCCACGACCTCTGTCTCCCCCACCCCCACAAAATCTTCATCATCAAAATCAAATTCCTCCTCCCCGACGCGCAAACGCCGCCCCTCGAATGCCGCCCTCGACCCCTCCACCCCCGCCACCACGATCCTGGAAGGCGAACTCCCCCGCCCTACATCACTGATGCCTGCCCCTGCGTCTGGGACAGCGGACGCGACGTCGCCCGTGCACCTCTCCGCCACTGCGCAGCCGTCGGATCCGGACTGGGCGTACAGTGCGGCCCACCTCTCCGCGGCGGAACACGCGGCGGGGCTGTCACCCACATCGCCGGTGCAAGGTCCCGGCGCCTTTACTTCCACAACCCAAGTCAGCCAGCCAGTACCACCAGCACCAGCAGCATCAGCAGGAGTGACCTCCCCAGCCGCGCTCGAAAGAAAAAGACTCTACGACACCGCCCTACTGAACCGGATATGGGAGTTCGCGACGAAAGACAGCAACCCCGCCAACGATCTGCTCGTTTGCCTAGAAAGGAACAGGGAAGTCGGTTTCCGCTACACGGACGTGCGGAAGAGGGTGGTCGTCGTGCATGGTGGAGAGGACAGGAGAGTGCGGGGAGAAAATGTCAGGTGGTTGGTTGGGGGGATGAATGCTGTTCGGGCGGGACGCCGTTCCTCCAAGCGGAAGGACGAGGCCGGGAAAGATGGGGAGGACAGGAGCGGGGACGGCGGGAAGGGGAAGGGAGAGGTGGATGGCTTGGCCAATGGGATGGTTAATGCGGAGGTGGAGAGGGGAGGGAGTACGGGCAGTTTTGACGGGGATGACGACGAGGGGGACTGTGAGTTGAGATTGCTGAAGGGGGAGGGTCATGGACTCATGGCTGTTGCGGCGGTCATGGGGGATGTGTTGAGTGAGATTGCGTTGGGGTGGAGGATGATGGGTGGGAGGAGACCGAGTGCGGTCCAGGAGACGGGGAAGGAGGAGAGGAGGTCTCGTGAGGTAGTTGCTGATAATGCTGAGAGGGAGAAGAAGAGCGAGGGAACGGGCAGGTCTGCAGAGCTGCCGTTGCGTAATGGGAGAAAGTGAGGTGGAAACAGCTTCTCACAAAATAGTACATAATGGGTGGCTTACACCATGGCTGCGTAGAGAGATACCCCTGCATTTGCGAATGTCTATGTGCGTCTAATCATTGATTCATGAGATTCGACACCACATACGTCTTAGCTTCATTGGTTCTTCTTTCCGTTCTGTCTATCTCGTCCTAGCTCCGTAGCGACTTTGTATGGCCAAGAGGTAGGTTGAGTACTACTCATGACTGCTTCCTCGCTTCTCGTTGCGATCAGCGCTCATCCTCTTCTGCAGCCTTCTTCCTCTCCTCTTACTGCCCATCGATCCGCCGCTCTCAGTGCTCGAGGATCTGACCTTGGAAGTACTGCTTGGCTGCGGAGTCGCAGGTTGTGTTTCAAGCGTGCCCGGTCTCAGAATCGCAAAGCCAGAGTTGATCTGACGAAGGACTTCTGAACTCCTCCTGCTCGAGACTGAGAAACTTGCTGACACAGGAGTGCTTGGAGGCGTAGGAGATCGCTTTCTAAGCCTTCGCCCACGCTGGCTCGTGGATGGTGTAGATGGCGTGCCGTCGAGATTGGGCGTGTTCGCTGTTACCCGGATAGATGGGGTACTGAAGTGCTTCGGATCGCTATCTCTGCCTTCTTCATCGAACTCGAAAGAGAGTCGATCTGACAGTGTCGTCTCCCGTACAGGCAGCTCGGACTCCGGGTCGAGGTCGAGTCTTTCGCTACGATGACGGGGGAGAAACTGACCAGTCTCTGCACACTGCGAAAGCCGTCGCTGTTGCATAGACCTGATACTGTCGGCACTAGCTGATCTTGTGGATCTGACTGATGGCGGTGCTGAGCTCCCAAGCGGCCACCCTGTGCGCAGGTCCGGTTGAAGGTAATCTGCTCCAGGGCTAGCATCTTCGCTTTGTGCTGGAGAGTAGGTGGAGGTGAAACTTGGTGCGCTCGAGGAGGATTGGGGGCCATCTTGTGCCAATTAGCAATTCGATCGCCATAATTCAAGATTGACCTCGCTTACCCGAAGAATGTAGTCTTGTGTTCAATCTAGGCCCGAAAGAGTTCCTGACCCGGTATCCACCTGTACCTTCATACTTTGCGAACGAGTGAGGAGGGTACTTACTGCGGTGACCTCCTGGAGGCGGGGGGCTGACAGGTCCGGATTCAAGATCGCGAGCAGGGTTTAGATTCAGGCCCGAGATATCGCCATCTGACTCGGTGTCGGAGGTCAGGACTGAAGATTCCTCTCTCTCGACAGGATGTGCCAAGGCCTGCTGAAGATCTGTGGTCGATGGATTCTTACCACGGTACATTGTCAGATCGTTGGAAGAGACTTCTCGGCTGGCTGGTCTCGAGTCCCAAACATCGTCCACTTTGGTGCCCTCTTCTAGGGCGCGGATGCCGAACGGTACCTCGACGGAATGCTTCTCCTGCATAGGTTTTTGAGTCGATCGATCTCGCTTAGGTTTGCGAACATTCTTCGTGCTGAGAGATCGGATAATGCTCTTCTCCCGGATGACTTGGACCTTGTCGGCGAGCTTTTCTATAGCTGCATATTTGCGAAGCCGCCAATGGGTATACCAGAGCTTGATTATTCCCACGAAGATGGTGACAACCTTGTCAGTCAGTGTGTGAAAATAGGCGAATACTCCGGTGCAGAACTCACGAGAGCCAATCCAAGTATCTGTAGATGTTAGCCCAGTTTCACAACAGAATTGGCGAAGGTGACGTACAAACACCATCTTCTGCCATAGTGCCCAATCTACAAAGAAAGTCTCGGACATTGTGAATTTGTGGGAAATGTAGAGGGTCGGTGTTGACGTGAATTACTATCGGTATGCCGGATGATGTGAAAGGTTCAAGAGGTTGAGGACTCGACCAGGGAATGAGCAAGTTGCAGTAGCGACAGACATATGAGGTTGATCATCGACAATGTAGAAATATTAGGTATGGTGGTCATGTCGTTGCGAAAGAAGCGAGATTGATGCTCGAAGTCTACGTGCGGAAGCGTGAATTAGCATGAGCAGTCACGAACGGCACATGCGCCGCGTCGTCTAGTGCTCTTTACCTTTCTAGATGTGAGTATTTCTCATCATTTCACAAATCAGTAGTGTCTTTCTCGAATCGGTAGACAGTGCATGAATGATGGGTGGTGAACAAACCCGAGAGCTTGTTCTGGCTGCTGTACAGGTAGGTGACTGCAGTATTCAGTTGAAACGAGGTAAAGAAGAATACCTCGAAAGGTCTGGTACTCTAGAGGTCCGACTCGAGGGCAATTCCTTTTTTTCACTCAACGTGCCGTCACACATGCAGGTTACACGAATAATCCCAGTACCACGCACGTGGAGCGCAGGGATGCCGGCACGAGCAGAAATGGACACGCAGACGGGAGTCATTGGTTCCGCGAAACACACCTTGCTGGCAATTGACCTGCAAGGAACATTGCGTCGAGGAAGGGTACGATGGATGATGTGTTTCACATGGTTCCATGAGATAATGATTGAAGCATGGGCAAGAAGGTGAAGATGGCTTTTGAACGTTTTGATCTATGTGAAAAGCGCAAATCCGGCCAACTCCGATCTCGGAATCCCTGTCCCCTTGAAACCTTGCCGCATCCATGTCTGCGATTCGTGACCTGAGCGTGGTCTCATCATGTTTATTGCTTCTGCTCACATCCTCTCGCCAGTCTCTGCCATCTTCCTGCCGTACTTCTTGAGTCTGATGGCTTGGACAGAAATGAAGCCAGTGGTGTCCTCGGGCTTGAAGTCACCAATCTCGTCCATGCTCGACTCGGACATGTCATACAGCTTCTCAGTGTCGCTCCATCGTCCCAAGACAGAGAATTGACCCTTGAACACTCTGCAGCGGACTGCACCGTTGACGGAGTCTTGGCTAGCCTTGACGCACTGGAGAAGGAAGCGGGCCTCAGGAGAGAAGTACAGGCCGTTGTAGAGGACCTTTGCGTAGTTGAAGGTGAGGAACTGGTCTCGAAGTGCGCGGACTTCCCTGTCCATGACAAGACCCTCCAGGTCGACGTGAGCAGCGCGCAGGCAAGTAAGACCCGGAGTCTCGTAGCAGCCGCGAGACTTGAGACCAATGAAGCGGTTCTCAACGATATCAATCCTGCCAACACCGTGTCGTCGAGCAATAGCGTTGCTGGTAAGGAAGATCTCGGTCGCGTCAGTCTTGGTGCCCTCTTTGCACTCAAGCTTGGTTGGGAGACCTTTCTCGAAATGAAGAGTAAAGTCCTCGGGTGTGTTTGGCGCATCCGCAGGGTCGACAGTCAACTTCCACATATCCTTGGGAGCTTCCACATTGGGGTCCTCCAAGATGCCCGCCTCATAACTGCAGTGTGCCAAGTTCTCATCCATGGACCATGGCTTTGACTTTGTGGAAGTGACGGGAATGCCCTGCTGAGAAGCATACTCGAGCAGATCGTTACGGCCCTTGAATCGGTTGTAGAAGACGGGGTCTCTCCATGGTGCGATAACAGTAATGGTAGGCTGAAGGGCGTAGAATGCGAGCTCGAATCGGACCTGATCGTTACCCTTGCCAGTGCAACCGTGACTGACGGCGAAGCAGCCCTCCTTCTGTGCTACGGCGATCTGAGCGCGGGCAATGACAGGACGGGCGAGAGAGGTTCCTTGGTCGAGGTCAGCGCATGTGCTTGGCGGATGGGAAAGCAAGCATACCAAGAAGGTAAACGTTCTCGTAGATGGCATTGCATTGGACTGCGGGCCAGCAGAGCTCCTCGATGAACTCTTTCTTGAGGTCCTCAACGTAGCACTTCAATGCGCCAATCTTGGCTGCCTTCTGCTTGGCTGCCTCGAAGTCCTCCTCTTGACCGACATCTGCCATGAAGCAGATGACGTCGTAGCCTTGCTCAATGAGGTAAGCCAGGATACATGAAGTATCAAGGCCTCCGGAGTAGGCGAGACAGACCTAGTCAGCATGTTAGCTGCCAGTACGGCTGAAGGACATGCTTGAAGGGTCGGTGAGAGGTGAGGGCTAACCTGTGCACCGTGTTAGCTTCTAAGCCGCAATTGAGAGTACAATTGGATGGATTTACCTTTTGCTTGGCCATTATGTATGATATATGAAAATTCTGAGAGTTTGCTTAAGTTGCGAGGAGTCAATTGATTGTGAAGTAGGAATGTATCTCCAAAGAGAAACAATGACTCCTCGAAGCTTGTTCGTTATCTCCGCCAAAATTTTGGCGCCGATCTCGCTCCACCACTATCGATAAGACCACCGAACTCCGTCCTCAACCCTTTCACGCCCTTCTTCAGTCCTTGCTTGAGCGGAAGCTACTATCTTTGATATCCTACAAAGAAGTCTACCTGACTCTCAGATAAACGTGTTCGCACGATGATCGAGATATCTAAGGTGCTATGGCTTTCGCTACGTCGAACCAAAGAATTCGAAACGAGCCCTCGATAGCCTTTCCGCAGCAGGAAGCCGACGGCATTCCACGTTACCCCGCTTGTTCATTCATATCTACCTAACCTGCCTTTACACATGAGACGCTTTTGACATCCTCGTAACAACCGCAAGTATCCATCTCCATCTTCAACTCCAATCTCCCAAAACAAATACTCACTTCACGTTGTCTCAAAAATGTCCCCCACAATGCTCGCCGCCCGCTTCCACGCCCCCCACGACATCCGCATCGACCACATCCCCCTCCCCTCCCCCACCCCCTCGCAAGTCCTCCTCCAAATCTCGTGGGCCGGCATCTGCGGCTCCGACCTCCACGAATACCTGATCGGCCCGCAGACCATCCCCGCGCCAGACCGGCCGCACCCCATCACCAACTCCACCCTGCCGTGCCCCATGGGCCACGAATTCTGCGGCGTCGTCGCCCCTCTGTCCCCTGCCCAGCCGCAGAGGTCCGCGAACGGACTACCGCTGGTCGAGGGCGCAAAGGTCATTGTAGATCCGAGACTGTATTGCGCGAGGGAGGATTGCGAGAACTGCACGAAGGGGGCAACGAATGCGTGCCCGAAGTGGGGATTTCACGGGCTGTCGGGATGTTGCGGTGGGTTTAGCCAGTATGTGGCTGTTGAGGCGAGGATGTGCTATGTGCTGCCCGCGGAGACGGATCTGAGCTTTGCGGCGCTGATAGAGCCGTTGGCGGTGGCGTGGCATGCGGTCAAGGTGGCGGGAGTGGGGAGGTTTGAGGGGAAGAAGGTGTTGATTGTTGGTGGAGGGCCGATTGGGATTGCTTTGGTATATGTGCTTAGGGTGTTTGGGTGTGAGATGGTGGTAGTTAGTGAGCCGACGGCATTGAGGAGGAGTCAGGATGAGAAGGTCGCGGATGTAGTGCTTGATCCGACAAAAGTGAAGGTCGCGGAGGAATGTAAGCGATTGACGGATGGCAGTGGTGTGGATGTGGTGTTTGATGCTGCTGGCGTAGAGCGCGGCTTAAAGGACGGCGTGGATGCGTTGAAGTATGGCGGGACGTACGTCAATATTGCGGGATGGGAAACTCCATTCACTATACCATGGTTTCCATTCATGCTGAAGGACATGAGGGTGCAGGGTAGCATGGCTTACAACGACGAGGACTTTGCAGAGACTGTCGAGGCCTATGTTGATGGAAAGTTCAAAGGTGTCGAGAGCATGGTCACGTCGAGGATAAGCCTGAAAGACACCAAAGAGAAGGGCTTTGAAGAGCTGATCAACAACAAGGACTACCACATCAAGATCATGATATCTCCACACGATAATGCCTTATCATAAATCACCTCTATTGCACTGATTTTTACCTGTCTTACCTTACCATCTCGAGCACAATACTCTCAATCCAGCGCCGCCTGCGAAATCTGCAGCCCACCATAGAGAAAATTAGAAACCACAAGCACAGCAATCTCCGCGGCCCTCGCTTCCAAGTTGGCTTCCGGCGTCCACACAGCAGCCATATACGCCCACTTGGAGGCATACTTACAGCAATACGCGACCTCGCCCAGAATCGCCTCGACCTGATCATCGCCCTTCTCATCCGCGAGTTCCCCAAAATGCCAAGCGGAGCAAAACACCATCGGCATAGTGAGGACGGCCTGCAGTGACGCGCCCGTCTTGCGCGCTTCTTTGGACACCAGCACGGACTCGGCGCTGATGTACTTGGTGATGGCCTTTTGCCCCAAGCCGCTGAAGATCAGGCTGATGATGACGCTCAGGCCCGAGAAGCCGTCGAAGGCGTAGCGGAACCACTCGTTCTGAATAGGGTCGCGGGGCGAGAAGGTGTTGGCGGCCGCGCCGGATACGCCTACGATCACGTCCATCATGCCGCGGGCAAGCGACCAATTGCTGACGTCTGGGCCGGGGTTGTCTGGCTGTGCGGCTTCGAGTGCCACGACCACTTGCCCAATGACCGTCAGGTAGCCTGCGATGCCGTGGCCGGCGGTCCAGATAGTGGAGCCGGGAGCTGATGCGCCTTGGAGCGAGAGCTTGTCTGCAGGCGCGCTGGCCGAGGGCGGAGGAACGACAGCTATCAAATCGCTCCAGCTATTGGCGTTGATGATCCCATTCGTAAGGTCGTTGTCAGGGAACGGCGCTGTCCCACCGTTGACAAGCTTGTAGACGACGTCGTAGGGAACGCTGGCGATCCACATGAGCAGGTCGAGGATAGAGATGTCGGCGAAACCCAACATGTTTAGGATGTCAGATATGACTGGGATGTGGATTGTGGTGTCTACCAAGGCCAGTGCAGCGTCCGCAAGTGCAGTGATTACCTCGATGAGTGCGTCGGCAACGACCTGCACGCTGGAGAGCAACGTGTCGGCGAAGATGGCAACAATGCGTTTGATGACGTCGATGAGGGAGAGGTTCGGGATGTCATGAGCTAATTGTTGGAATTGTGTGATAGCACCACTGAGCGTAGTCTCCTCCTGCTGCAACGCATTGATCAGTGCATCGACAAGGGCCTGCATTGTATCTGGTCCATCTGGCACAGGTGTCAAAATCGACATGTCTCCAGCGTGGTTCTGGTAGTGCTGTGCCAGACTCTGGGAGCTCGATGTCTGATTTGCGTTCGCATCAGTCCCATTGCTCGCGACAGAATTGGTCCCAGTAGTTCCAAGACCAGTCCAGTCGCTGAGGCCGGCCCAACTGTCAATTTTAGCCTCTGCAGCTGCTATTCCAGAATCGAAATTCGCTTGGAACTTGGGGATCTCGTCCACTGCATTCTGGAGCCAAAGCTTTACAACGTTCGTCATGGCCTTCTTGGTGCGCACGATGTCGTCCCACTCGAGTAACGCCTCCACAAAACGGATGACATCGGTGACGACTGTCTTGATGGCATTGTACACCCATTCGACGGCGCCGACGACGGCTTCTACCGTACTCAGCACAGCCTTGTACGTATCCTCACCTATCTGGACTACAAAGTGCCAGACGTTCTCTGCCACTTGTTCCAATGCGTTCACCACGTGCTCGACTCCAGTTTTCAGCCAGTTATAGAGATCACCAGCTGCGGTTTCAATCCAGTCCAATAGACCTCCTTCTTTCCGGTGCAGGGTTCGAGGGGCTTTGAACGCCGTCAACATCGCGGGTGTCGGCGATTGGATCTTGCTGTATACCTTCTGCAGGGAAGTAAGGTTGCTCGCTGCCGCTGTGATGTCATCAGAACTTGCTGCCGTTGTATCAACGAGAGGCTTAGTTTGCACTGGACCGAGAGTGCCGCCCGCTGTAGGGTTTGTCACAATACTCGCTCCTGTCAGAGCACTTGATGTATTCAGCGTTGTCAACTTTGAGAAGGGGTCGTGCATGGGATTAATATCGACAGATGCGGCTCCACCCACCGCCACTGTTACAGTAGTTCCATTGACGTCAGCTGTTGCTTCTGTGACAGCAAGCGTGCCTGATGCATCAGTCTGCACCACGGTTGGGACAGAGCTGAGGAGGTAGTAAAGACCGTTGATGTAAACTGCCACACGGGCTTGCGCAGTCAGTGTCACCGGCGTGTTGGCTTGAGCTAGATTATTGTTGTCGAGCACTCTCATGGTAGTTGTGTACGAATTAAACGACAGGCTGGGTGTGGGCGTGGTTGGTGTGATGTGAATCTGTTGTGGACGCCAGAGCTTTGATGTCGTAGCAGAAGCCTGTTGAGTCCGATAGAAAGAATCTCCCGTAGGAGCAAATATGGTGTTGGTCTGATCAACTAGATTGGAGTATGCAGCGAGATGAGTAGCGCCTGAATGCACAGGGACAGGCGTGTTCCATGCAGTAGGGTCTGCCACATTTCCAACAGGACAAGTCAGATACCAAACGTTACCAGCACCATTCATGCCCCACAGCGTTATGTCGTTGTTCTGGACCATGGCAATCAGCTTGCTGGTTGCTGACAGGACATCGTTCTGGACAATTGTCTCAGCCACTGCCTGGGAGCCCTGGTTTTCGGCCGCAAAACGATACAGAGTGGAGCCACTGATGGCATACAAATCAGTACTACCGTATAGATCCGAGTTTGGATCACCTTGAAAGCGAGCTGTCGCGATAGCAGAGGCGATGGCATTGTTGGGCAGACTCATGTTGATAGGAGAAGGTGGACCACTGCCATTCTCGTTGACAAGAGGCACATAGACCAGTTGGCTTGCACCTGCTGCGGTTCCTGCAGTATAGACACCATCGACGTCGGCATTGTACGTCCTGCCTGTGCAGCTCTGATAGCTACCAACGTCGACATCCATGGGCATGTCGTGCTTTACCCACTTAGGGCCGACGGCTGTAGGTTCGACATGATATCGTAGTGCTCGCTGCAGGCCAGAACTAGGAGGTGGTGCAAGGTCTACGACGACGAACTCACGATTGTCCCACGTCTCAGTGAACATGATGTCACTGATGAGGATTTGACTTGGCGGGGTATCCGCCAGTCCGTTCTGGTCGACTGCATCGAATGGGAAATGCGTCCAAGATGGGTTCTCTACCCAGCTAGTATCCGAATGCGAGTTGCCGAGACTGAGTAACAAGTTGTCCGACGTTCCGTCAGCACCGGTCGATACTGCCATTCCCATTCCCATACTACCATCAAGGGCACTCTGACCAACTCCCATCCTCTTGACAGTCGAGCCAGAGAAGGCGGAATTGATGATGCTTGTGGACAGATCATACTGCAGCCAACCAGCCTTTGTCTGACCGCTTTGCTCCCTCACACCCTGCAAAGCACCAAACGTGTCAACTGAGAAGAGCATGGCATGTCCGTCATCGGACTGCATCGCTTCAAACTCAGCCGCAGGAGCAAAGGTCTGGGCGTAGACGTAATTTTGCATCATATCAGTAGTGCTCTTGACAGTCAAGGACGCTGGACTTGGATCCGCAGCTTTCGCATATCGCGCAGCTTGCTTTGTCGGCTTGTCTCCAAGTTCGGATGTCTCCGAGACAGCCTGGAAGGTGATTGCGCTGATCAAATCCTGATTGTCGGAAAAGCTTGGAGAAGCAAATGTGAAGACCTGGCCTGCGGGCAAAATGAGATTCTGCAATCCAAGTTTGAATGCATTACGATCGACCGGAGCTGTAACCAATTGCGCGCTGGTGGCGCGAATGTTCTGATACATGGTCTGGTAGTCGTCTTGATCCGCTCCAGGGTCCCATTCTGGGATCACTCCGGTCGGGTCGTCGTTGGTTGTATGCACAGGATCTTCGAGCAGAATTTCGCCTGCCTCGCTCACAGTCATCGCGTACGTATCAGTGATCGTTCTTTTGACGATACCAAAGTTGCCAATGTTCATGAGCCCACCGTAATCCGTCTGCTGGGACACAACAACCCAGAGATAGATGTTTTGTACCACAGTCAATTGCGGCCCATCAACGGAGACAAGTAGAGTACTCTTGCGGCCTAGCGTCGTACTCATACGGTGTTGATCGCATGTCACATCCCCGATGACTAAGCCATACTGTGAGTTATCTGACTCGGAATCCATCTGAAGCAGGACATTGCCACTGGGGTTCAAAGTAGTGTTGGGCTTTGAAATCTCTGGAAGGGAAATGTTGTAGGTATAACCTGTCATCTGGAATAGCATCGATGTCTGAGCGGGGAACGCAGTGTTGGCAAGAGGGTATAGTATGCTCATCAAGTAGTCATTGATGGTATTGCGATTGATAGCGATGATGCCGCTTAACTGATTGACATCGCCTGGTGCGACCCAGTTCCAATTGAAAGGAGCAAGGGGAGGCATTGATTTGCCACCAAACACACCAACCATATCCAAAGTGGCAACAGCTTGTTGTTCAGGCGAGGGATTGGGTAGAGGTGTGGTAGTGCCGTCCTGAACGAAAGGACTGATTTGCCATGCTAGAGTAGAGAGCTGGAACGGGCTTGGATCTGGGCCAACGGCGGCGGCCTTTACCGATATAAGTGGACCACCGTAAGTATTCGAGACCGCAGCATATGTCTGGACAAACGTTTTCTGAAGTGCCTGAGACGCGGCAGAATTGGCTGGTAACGCTCCCCCAAAGGTTATATCACTCTGAAGAGCGGCATTATCCAAGTCGAAGACGATCTGCTGCAGGCTGTAAGCGGCGGCGCCGAGGTTCTGCAGTTGCACCAAAAGTGCTTGCTTCTGCTCAGGGTGGCTATTAAAGTAAGGAGTATCAAGGTCCTGAGCAAGATTCTGGGTGACAAGTGCCACGTTTGTGCTGATGGTCCATGGCTGTGTGGGCGTGGACTGCCAGACGTCCCATGCACCAGAAGCAGAACCAGCTGTTCCGGGTGGGGTGTTCTGAAGGACGATGAAGTTTTTGAACAAGATCGTGAACGCCATAGTACTAGAGCCAAGACCAGCATTCATGTTGGCAATGGTGAAGGCCTGGGGGGCCATACCATGAGGGATACCAATCTCCATTTGCACCCCAACGGCGAAGCCTGCGGCATTAAGTGCCTTGACTTTAGGATCATCTGGAGGGGTGCCTGCAGGGACGTCGGTGAAGGGGTTGATGCCCCCAGTTTTGCTCAAGAGGTCATTGAGCTGGACCATCTCAGTGGGTTGTCCACTGCCATCGTACAGAAAACACAAGTATTGTATGGGCCAATTGAGCGAACGAAAGTAACCCCACAGGTTTGAGTTGAGACTGGCCTGGGTGGTGGAGATGGCGATATCATAGCCGAAGCCAGCGGCAGAGAGATCGGATTCGGTACCAGACATTGCGTATCAGGTCTTGTTTCGTGTTCAAGAAAGCTGTATTAATTTGCAATACAGGTTGGGAGAATGTAAATGAGAGGTAAGCCACCGTTCTTGAAGGCCAGAGAGTCGCTATTCGGCACAGTGGATGGAAGCTCCCTTGTCTTGCATCAGCTGAAAGCGGGCATGCATGAAGCTGGAGGTCGCTTCGGAGCACCTCACATGCATCGCTACGTGAGCCAGCATCAGATTTTCCCATCTCCGACTGGACACTTCTCAAACTCTATGCACATTTTGATGCGCGGTGATGATCCAAGAGAGCTACTCTGTTTGCGATAGCACAGAGTTGATGGTCTTATGTGCACATATTCATGCAGATACTCGTCGCTAATCGACTCACCGCCTTTCACTGCTAGGCTCGCATTCAGGTCATTCTAAGCGATGTTCTCTTGTGCGTTATGCATCAGCAGGACATGACGGAGGATCCATACCACACGAGACATTAGGAGAATAGATCTGCGCTTCGCCGAAGCCGAGAAACCATTATTGCACTTGGCGAATTGCAGTGCTAGCGGTCATGCGGACTCCATCGTCTTGCTTGCGCGGCCTTCATAGTGGCTATTCTCAATCGTCGTCTGAAGAGTACCCTGCAAGACCAAGTCCCAGGTCTGCACTCTTGTTTGCGGTCTGTTTTTCGGAGGACATAGGCGAGATCTGGTCAGGACTAGCGATCGGATCTGCTGCTCCTGCCAGCCGAGTCTTAGTGGTGGAGTTGTCTTCTTGCTTGGGCTTCTTGTTGGATGTTTGCTCTTCCAGTGTTATTTTCGAGTCAGCACCTGATGATTCTCTGCGCAGCTTGACGCCTGGGAGGCCAATGTTCTTCTGTCTCTTGCGCTTTTTTGCTACATTCCAACTCTCTTTCTGGACCGAAGGGTCTTGCAACTGTGTCTGGGAGGCTCCCCTTTCAGTCTTTTGCTGTTGCTCACGGAAGAGAGTGAGCTGTTCTTTGGTGTCTTTGAACACGGCGTGCTCCTTAGCCCGCGTCGATTCATTCAATGATTCAAGAAAGTCGATTTCATCCTCGTCAAGTGCTCTGAATTGATTTTTCAATCGTGTAGACTGCCATAAGGTTAGGCCAGTACTAGATTGCTTTGAATAGGGTCCTTACCTCTTCAAATGCATCCTGCTTGGCGGCTGTATTAGAGATCCAAGAGTCAGTCACTTACATTTCGTGTCTCCTACACCAATCTCTTACCCTTGTTTGCTTGCAGCGTCTCATACAGACTTTTACCCTCTTCTTGTCTTCCTTGAGCAGCTTTTTCCACCTTTTTGGCTTCTATGGCCTGTTGCGCCTTGAGCCATTCCTCGCTTCGCTCAGTGGGCGCATCCACTGTTCCTCCGGACACGAAGCGGGACATGTTACCAAAAGCTTGTGATGAGACAGCCGGCGCTCATAAAGGTTCCTGTGGGGACGGAGAGACATTCACATGACGGTGGCAGAGGTGGGGGGGACCAAAAATGCGCCGCACTAATTTAGCCTGAAGAAGGAAACCCTTCGTTGTTGGCTGTGAAAGGGTGGGAAGATTGGACCCCTCGGACGTCAGAGCCGCCCTTCGATTTTTATCCCACCAGCCCACCAAACACCCCACCGGGATCTTGCTTGCGACGTAGCAACGGCAAAAACACTGCCGGCTCAGTACGGTGAGGCTTGGGTAAGAATACAAATATGTCTAGGTGTCCTCTGATTCTGTGTTGCTCCTAAATTCCCTGATTCCTCTTCCCTACCAATCTATTCCCTGTATCCTGCACGAAATCACCGCAAAAATGGCCAACCTCGAGCACACCAAGCAGACCTTCACCCTCAACACTGTAAGCAATGCCATTGGCGCAAGAATCTGTGGTTTTTGCAATCGCAAGAGATCGCAGTTTCGATAAGCTACGCAACAGATCTGGCGCAGCCAGCTAACACTTTGCGCAGGGTGCTAAGATCCCAGCTGTTGGTCTGGGTACCTGGCAGAGCCAGCCTAACGAGGTCCGCCACGCCGTCAAGGCCGCTCTCCTCGCTGGCTACAGGCACATTGACACTGCTCTTGCCTACGGCAACGAGCACGAGGTCGGTCTCGGTATCAAGGACTCTGGTGTCCCCCGTGAGGAGATCTGGATCACCACCAAGCTTGACAACCCATGGCACAAGCGCGTCGAGGAGGGCATTGAGTCTTCCCTCAAGTCTCTCGGCACCGACTACGTCGACCTCTACTTGATGGTGAGCAAAATAGTGCAATTCCATATCCGGGACCGGGCTGACCCTTTTTAGCACTGGCCATCTTCCACCGACCCTACCGACCTCAAGAAGCACCACGAGGGTTGGAACTTTGTCGACACCTGGCGTGAGCTCCAGAAGCTCCCTGCTTCTGGCCGCGTCAAGAACATTGGTGTCTCCAACTTCGGCATCAAGAACCTCGAAATCCTCCTCAACGACCCCTCTTGCAAGATTGTCCCAGCCGTCAACCAGATCGAGCTGCACCCCAACAACCCTTCGCCTAAGCTCCTCAAGTACTGCCAGGAGAAGGGTATCCACTGCACTGCCTACTCTTGCCTCGGCTCCACCAACTCTCCTCTCGCGAAGGACCAGACCCTCAAGAAGATCGCCGATAGCAAGGGCAAGAGCACCGCACAGGTTCTCTTGATGTGGGGACTCCAGCGCCAGACGTCAATAATACCAAAGAGTGTTACTGCCAGCAGAATTGAGGACAACTTCAAGCTCGACGGCTGGGAGCTTACCCAGGACGAGATCAAGCAGCTGGACTCTCTCCCAGACCGATTCAAGGTCTGCGGTGACGCTTGGCTCCCAGTCAAGGTCTTCTTCGGCGATGACGAGTAGATTATAGCTTCTTGTACATAGACGTTGAATGAACAATGTTTAGACATCAATTTGATATCAGGGGCAAGCTGGCACGTGACTCAGGGGACGGAATCCCATATTTATGCAACTACCAGATCACAACTTCTTGTATTACCAGAGTGCTCGGCAGGCACGTACTCGATGCGTCTATTGACTCACAGAAGAATAAACATCCTCAAAATAACCAGTGTTGTGGGTATGCCCTGTGAACGAGTACTACCAGCCCCACTACGCAGTGGACGATCATCCGCAGCAGAGCCGCACGAAAGCGACGACCCCTCCTCCGCCGATGTCGCTTTCACCTTATCTTGATATCTATACCTTTTCTCCGATACTATCATCAGAAGAGACAACTACCAGAAACCCAGGCAAAGTAGCTTCCGATTCCTCTTCAGATTCTCAAAATGTCCTTCCCCTCCCTCTCCACCACCTCGGACCCCACCATCTCCCCCACCGAGCTCTCCACCGCCGCGAACAGCGCCGGCATCTCCCTCTCCTCCCTCTCGTCGCCCGACGCCCAAACCTACGCCCACTTCGCCTCCTCCTTCGACACCTCATGCCAGACTCTCCTCTCCCTCCCTCCCTACACCCACCCCTCCCTCTCCGCAGTCCCCACCACTTCCCCTCGCCATTTCCTGACTCCCTCCCCCTCCTCCAACCCCCTAAACGCCTGGTCGCAGCGCTGCTCCCTCCAGGCCTCCTCCCCCGTCTCGACCAAATTGAAAGGCCGCACCGTGGCCCTAAAAGCCAACATCGGCGTCGCAGGCGCAGACCTGAACGTCGGAACGCACCCGCGTTTCTTTCCCGGCGGCAAGTTCCACGTCCCGACCTACGACGCGACTGTCGTCCGACGTATCCTCGAGGCTGGGGCCGAGATCAAGGGCATTGGCACTTGTGAGAACTTCAGCCTCTGTGGGGTGAGTCTCACGGCTGAGACGGGGGCGGTGGGGAACGCGTGGCAGGGCACTAGGGCGACGGGGGGGAGTTCGTCGGGGTGTGGGACGCTGGTTTCTTTGCCGGATGTGGTGCGGACGAGGGGAGGAAAGGGGCAGGAGGTGGGGAAGGGGGAGGAGGGGGAGGAGGGCGTGGATCTGGCGATGGGGGGCGATCAGGGAGGGAGTATTAGGTTACCCGCACATTTTGGGGGAACGTATGGGTTGAAGCCTACTTTTGGATTGGTGCCGTATACGGGGATTGCGGGGCTGTTTACAGCGATTGATCATACTGGCCCCATGGCGAGGAGTGTCAGGGACGTGGCGGTTTTGTTGGAGGTGGTTGCGGGTGCGGATGGGGTGGATCCGAGGCAGGGACCGTGGACGCCGTTGAGGGAGAATGTGCCGGAGTATCAGGCGGAAGTGGAGAAGTGGGTGGAGGAGAAGAAGGGGAGAGGTGAGTGGGATGGGACCAAGGCTGGGACTGGGTTGAGGATCGGGGTGTTGAAGGAGGCATATGAGGTTGCGGGACTGGATGATGAAATGGTAAAGGTGACCAGGGAGGCCATCCAGCGATACAAGGACATGGGCGCCGAGGTGAAGGAGGTCAGTGTTCCAATGCACAAGCTCGCACCAACCCTATGGTCTGTATGCTGTCGCCACGGACTGCTCGACTGCGTCATGAACCGCCCCTCCCCAATGCTCGGATTCCCAATGCCAGGCTTCGAGCCCCTAGCAAGCAGGCCTTCTCAACCCGGCACCTCCACGACCGCCACGGCAGCCGAAGACCCCAGCTCAGCGGCCCAAAAAGACAACATCATGCAAGATCTCTTCAACTACATCTCCCACCTCAACCCCGCCATCAGCAACGCCCTCCTGAACGCCCCCCTGATGGCCCAGCGATACGGACCCGAAGTCTCCCGCAAAGCCCAGATGCACATCCACGAGCTGACCGCCTCGTTCGACAACATGTTTGCGTCCGAAGGAATCGACCTGCTTGTCCTGCCCGTTTCCGGCAAAGTCGCCCCAGCAATCCCAGAGGGTATCACGCGGGAAGTGGTGCACGATGGCACGGGGCCGAACGTAGTCGATCCGAATGATCCGCACAAGCTGAGCACGAAGATCCATAGCACGCTTACGCCGGGGGAGGCGGCGAAGAGTATGGTTGGTGTTACGCTTAATACGGCGGGGTTCAATCTCACAGGCCATCCGGCGATGAGCTTTCCTTGTGGGTGGGCGACGCCAAAGGATGGGCCGGGCCCTGAGGTGACGGGTGGGAAGATGCCTGTGGGACTGCAAGTGGTGGGCAAGAAGTGGAGGGAGGTGGACATCTTCAAGGCTGTGACGGCTTGGGAGGTCAAGGGGAGGGCCATGGATCAGGTTTGAGATGTGACGGTGACACTTCAATATCCTCATGCTATTTCTGTCCTCTCCGTTCAAGCGACCACCCCTGTCGATTTTCATACAGGTCTAACAGGTCGACTTCCAGCCATCGAATCTAGTTACTGCAAATGTTGTCATGGCTTTGCAATTTTCAGCAGTGCGGGAACGCTGAGAGAGAGTATAAGCAACTTGATTGACAGGAAACCTATACTGATGAAGGGCTGTCATGGTGTCAACATTTGTGTTGGCTTGTCGGGCGTTCACCTGGTAATCCAGTGTATGCGGTCACTTGATAACGAGCCATGGACCACATCCCATTCCTGACAGAACCTAAGATCGGCCAACTGGGTGTCGAGGGCCTGTGGACTTACTTACAGTCTAGGTTAGATATCAACGGTGCTGTCATGACAGTTACATCAGATCTCCAATGTCCCGTAATCGTGTGAAGGTGTGCAAACATTTTATTACTCCCCATTACCCCACCCATATCTCTATATCCCATTTCTTTTCACGCGGCCGTTACTATTACATCTTATCTCGTCCTCCCCGAATACTGCGAATAATAAGGCTGACTCGGCCCCGCTCCACCCTGCAAATGCGCCCCCTCATAATTCTGATGCTCCAGATCCGCGCTGGGTCTATCATCCGACGAGCTCGGCCTGATGTCCTTGGGCTGCATCTCGATCTCGCTCGTCGCGTTCCTCTTATGGAGTGTCATCCTCTGCCTTGAGCTCGATGTCACGACAAAAGCATTGTCCCACGACCGCGGACCCCAGGTCCACGAGTGCCCGCGCATGATGGTGTTGTGATAGGCGCGGAAGCCAATGAAGGCGGTGAGTATACCGCACAGAGAGCCGGAGATGCAGTCGAAGCCGTCGTGCTTAAATTCTTGGAAGCGGGTGGAGGCGATCCAGACGGCGAAGAGGGAAGGGGCGAGGCAGATGGCGATGCCCCAGACGGGAGGAGCGGCGCCGGCTTTGCGGTAGGTTTGATGGGGATGACGGTCGGCAAGGTTGCCGGTCTTTTGTGCCTGGGTTGGGTTGATGTTATGGGTTGGGAGGCTCTCGCTGTCTCTGATGGAGGAGAGCTCATGCGATGTGTAGGGTTGGACGTGGGGGAAGGTGATGTTGAACTTGACGGCAAGCCAGAGAGAGAGGTAGACCAGACCTGCAAAGGCAGAGGAGGAGTGGCCTGAAAAGTAGGCCTTGAAGCCTTCGTGGAGAGTCTTCTGGTCTGGCTGCTGGCAGATGCTGACGTCGACAATAGACCACGCGGGCGAGATAGTCTCGCCAGCTCCGCCGCTACGAACATACTCTTGGATGTCGGTCAAGTCTGGTTGGCAGCGGGCAAGAAAGTCGGGTCGCGGCTTGCCAACGCTGTGCTTGAAGACTTGTGTGATCAATAGCGCCATGGCATACGATAGAGCCAGTCCCATGATCGCTGCGTTTCCCTCCCAGATCTTGCGCTGCCAGAACTTCCATGTCTTGACGTCTTTCCAGCTTGTAGGTGGGGGAAAGAACAGAGTGACGACTCCTGCAATGATTATACCAGGGATAATCAGCGAAAGAACGACGAGCAAGCCAGTGGAGACGATTTCGACTTGGCGGAAAGGAAAGGATATGCTAAGGTCCACGAGACTGAAAGGGCGTTGATTTGGAGTCGCATAACTCAGTCCACCTCCGACCGCAGCTATGCCGCTGGAAAAGGTCAGTATGTCGTAGCTGTTTAGTGGTCTTTCCAGTAATACTCACATGATGAAGATCCAGTCAAGAACATAGGCAAAGATTAGCTTCCAGGGTATGCTCTGCTTAGGAGCCATGACGGCAAACTTGCGGAAGAGTGTACAACAGAGGATTGGTGTAGCTTGAGGTCAGCAGCGAAAACGAAAGTAGGGAGAGGTTAAGGAAGAAGAGGAATGAGAATACTTAGCCGCGCGAGAGTACAAAGTGACCGATGCATACGATGTGATCTACCATGCATCTGGAAACAGGACCGCCTGTGGACCGCAGTTCCCAATTTCGTCAGCGTCCCAGCAGCACAAGGCGGTGCAGCGCGAGCGGTGAATTGCAGCGTAAAGTCAAGGGCATCACGCGACAACGAACTCGATTCAGCCAAGCCAAGCAACTCTCAAAACCCTTGGCCACTCGGCATGTCGTCACTGCTCAAGCCTAAAATAATGCAGGTTCCTGTACTGCCACAATGGCTGTTGATCATGCTTTATTGACAACGACCTTACTGGTAGTTATGTTTTCGAGCAGACGTGAAGATGGTTGTGTAAGAAATGTGTGATACCGCCCACACTACTCACTCCGTCCCCATTCTCCGCCAGCGTCTAATAACCGCGCGCTCGCTAGCCAAACACCAAGAGTTTGAGCAGCATGCATCTCTGCGGCACTGCAGATCTGCCGAGTGGCTTGACGATTCTATACTGGGAAAATGTACCTTTGATCCTGGTAGTCAAGACAAGCATGGACGTCAAGCCTCCAATCCTTGATCCCCATCACTGCTTGAAGATACATGCTTCGTATACAGCACTGTAGACAAGGGGTTTGTATTGCTGCTGCCTAGCTCACATAATTCTACAGTATTCTTGTAGTTCATAATCGTTCAATAATCCCATCCCAATGCAGCATAAATATCAACATCACCCTCCGACTCCTTGGCATGGTGAGCATTGGGCATCTCCGCGACCCCTACCCCTGTCGGTGCTTCGTTTTCCGGAAGCCAGCGGGACTTGATTGGGGTGGCCAAGGACGACGGTTCTAGAGTCAAACTACCACTCTCAATTTCCCGTGCTCCACCGCCGCAGACTCCTTTCTTGACTGGCGTCTCCATAACATTTGATGTGCTTGCACTGCCAAACACAGGTTGCTTGATGGCTGACTGCGGTAATGCCGGCAAGGCGAATTTTTTGATGCCTTGAACTGGTGTTGCATCGATCTGCAGGTGACGCGGCCTATGACCAGTGTCGAGTATGCTATTTTCGATTTCAAGTTCGTCTGGATCCCCGATTCCAGAAGAAGGAATCATGGACACGGTGGAGGCAGAATGCTGCTGCCTATCGTCTCTGCTGTTTTTTGCTTGCGGAGTTGCAGTGATCAGATCAGTCCTCTGCCGGTTGCGCTTCGGCGTCGACTCGACCTGGATCTGCTGTCGTTGCCGGGCCCGCTGCGCCTTGGATGCTACATAATATTAGCTGCAGATCATCAACGTCTACCATGGTCGACATACCTTTTTCTCTAGCTTGGGCCATGAGTTCTCTTTGTTCGGCAACATCAGCCAGTTCCCTCCCAGCCAGAACACGATTAGGCTTCTTCAATGCGCTAATGGCTTCCTTCAGCTTGTTCTCTACTTCGGCTTGCTTTTTGCGTTTCGATTCTTGTACCTGCGACATGGCATCAAAGTCAACCTCTCGTTGACGCAGTCTCATCTTGTCAAGGACGCTAGACCGACGTGTATCTGCCTTGACTTCGGCCTTGAGCGGTATCGAATCAAGGGAGATTTCACTCGGTTCGCGCTTCAATCCAGGAACAAGTTGTGAGTCTGTTGCGGATCGAGCCAAAGACGGCGTCACTCTTCGCTTCTGTGATTGTCTCTCACTTGGTACTCGTTCGAGAGGCTCTCGCTCCGTCCTGGACAAACGTTTTGAGCTATCCGTGGTCGTAGCACTTCTGCGCTTAGATGGTGAAGGGGCTATTGGACCGCCCAGCTTTTTGTTGATATCCGAGGCCACGTCAGGCGCTTTTGACATGTAGAACGGCACAATGACCTCGACGCAGAAGTTTCGCAGCTGATCTGGCGCTTTCTTTGGCTGTGTATCCTTGCCATCAGCATCTGGCGTAACGAGCAAGCCATTATCGATCGAATGCCAGATGGACAATTTATCCACAAGAAGCTCCAGCGCCGTGGTGTAATCTTTGCTCTTCGAGGACTTGCTTAATTTACTTTGTGTCCCGGTTGCGTCTGCACCGCTTGGCCTACTGGGAACACTCATTTGCAAACTGGCCAGTTCAAGCATTATGATGACCTGCAGGAAGGCCTCACGTGTGCGTAATCCAAGTGATCGGCGTTTATAGCGAGACTCGATGGTCTCATTCGATGCAGGCATGTCGTCGTCGTGCAGCCACCAGTAGGTAAAATGTTCCTCTTCGTCAACTAAACAACCAGACTTGTCCGGTTTGACTTTGGCCTTCTTCTTGCGGACCTTCTTGGCCGAAGTGTTCTTATCCTGGCTTTCAGGTGATCGTAACGCTGCAGAAGGGAGAATGTCTTTTGCTTTCTCAGGCCACAAGGTCTTGTGCTTCTTATCGAAAGTCGACGAGGACAAGATCATACCAGCAAAAAAGCCCGTCAGCCTTTCCTTGCCGTCATCTCCTTGTGCTGTCAAGCTTGCTCGTAATCGCGGCACATGAGCTTTGGCGAAGTATGCGACTGAGGTTTTCGACTTGTACAGCATGTCTAGATAGTGCTGGACAAATGTCGTAAGCAGCTCGTCAATGTCGACCACGGGAGTTTCATGTTCAATGTCCGGCAGCTTCGAATTCGTCTCGGCCTGCGTCTCCGTACGGGTTTGGGGCTGTGATTGCGTGCAAGCCACCGGGGATGTTGCCGTCTTGACAAGCATGTCAAGGCGGGACGCCCTTCCATCACCAATGGTGGCGCCACTTGCGGGAGAAGCAACCGCTGCCTTTGCCCACCATTCTGAGTTCGATGAAGTTGTAGGCCGCGGTCTCTGCAGTGTACAGGATCCAGGCCATGATTCGAGGATCTTCAAAGTGACGTGTGCGGCCAATCTACAGACCGCATATTCCTTTTCATATATCCTTTCTATTGCATGCAATGCTTTTTCAGGGTCCTCCACTATGAGAACCTTCGCTTCCAACTCCTGTGACCCACTTGGTGTCTCCAGGCATGCTATGTGAGATTGGAATCTTTTGTATGCGATCTGGATGGGTTGCAAGTACGAAAGAGGTAGATGGGCTCGAGGAATCGTTTTGATAGGTCGGAAGGCTGACTCTGGGGCTATCGTTGAGCCTGCTGCATTGTGTATTTGTATAGGTCTGCTATCGAGGGGTATGAGGTCCACCTGCCCTCGCTTCCTCTTCCGACCACCGAGTCCTTGTGCATTTGAATGAATTGATTGGGGGCCAGAATAAGAATCATGCATAGCCTGGTATTGATGTAGTAGTCATGGCCAGCGACTTTGTCGAGATCATGTATGAATGATCGAATTTCGGTGTTGCTATGTCTGAGCGGAATCTCGATCTCGAATTTATAGACGCGTACAGACGCGTTTCAATTTAGCCGGATTCGGGCGGCCCGAGAGATCGACCGAGTGGACCATTCTCACTATCCCCATCATCCTTTACCTCGCAATGTCGTCGCACATAATGATGTTTGCAAATCGCATGGATACTTCAGATTCCTATGGTCTAGTCGTACGTTTTTTGCTCCAATGTATCCTTGCCAGGGAGTTCTGTAAGTGACCTTTACAACTTTTCTACAAGCTAAGGTACGGCTGTCGGCGATCGGCATTCATCCCGATATATCTTACTATGACGAGATGTCGAATCCATTTTATTTTGAGTTTTGTTGTCTGTTCATGACTTAGCAACCATGATATCGCCCATCATACCTACGCTGGAGGTCAAGGATACAGAAAATCTGTTCAGGCTGCCTCCAGAAATCCGTCACCAGATCTATAGCTACCTGATCCCTGAAGAGCATGCCCTATCGCCAGTTCGTGGCGTTGATATTGCGTCCGCCACACATCGACCTCTGAAACCGTATCTGCTCTCCATAAACAAGAGCATAGCTGCCGACATCTTTACCTACTTTGTCGATCAGACTACTTGGTCAATCAACGTGCAGTATGCGTTCAACTTCTTTCGAAAAGACCCGGACCTTGACGGTCTTGTGTCATGGTTATTGCTGCCACACGTCCGGAAAGTTCATCTGAAGGTCACGATTGACAGGAATCTTATGCTGCAATATCCAAATTTGACCCTGGACAACTATTGCACGGAACTCAGTCAACGATGCGACAAAGTGTGCAAGGCTCTTACTTCCGCACAACATCTGGATCGAATATCTATTTCATTCTTGGACGGCAGCTCGAGAAGTGCTTCAGACCAGAAAGCGCGGATCTTTAGAGGCTTGCAAGGTTTACCCGAACAGACAAGACTGGCCATTACATTGCTAGAGAGCATCGATATTCCAGCATCAGCAGCATTCTCCCGTACGGAAGATCGACTGCAGAACGAGGCTTATCAGGATGACCCAATGTCTCGGTTTTTGCAGTTCATGGACGCTCATGGCTATACTGGACTCGAGACGAGACGGCGATGCGCCATTGTTTAGCCCCGTCGGCCTCTGACTGTGGAGCCCCGCAGCTCCCCGCATTGCCTAAACAGGGATGCCGTAGGATGGTGCGGGGCATTACGCCTACTTGAAGTAACTCATTTCCCTGCCTCTGGATGAGGGTGCGGTTCTCCAATTGTTTAGAGGTCTGGGAAGTCAATTGCGCTCCAGCAGGAAAATAATATGTCTGCAAAGCATTTCTTCCAGGATACTCCCGGGGTGGTCGCCGTAGGTTTGGAGTCTGTGGTCACCCGCAATCCTCATCTTGCACTGGACGCCCCGAACAAGGTTGTACACCACAAGTCCTATGACCCTTCGAAGGTCGTTTTGATTTCTGGTGGAGGAGCTGGTGTAAGTGTTGGACACAAGTCATCCTCTACATCAACTAATCATGCGATCAGCACGAACCATGCTGGTGTGGGTACGTTGGCCAAGGCATGCTCGGTGCTGCCGTCAGTGGCGAGGTGTTTGCTAGCCCATCTGCAAAGCAAATATTGGCAGCCATAGAACAGGTTCCGTCCGATGCAGGTATCATCCTCTGTATCACCAACTATACAGGGGACAATCTCCACTTCGGCTTGGCAAAGGAGAAAGCCGTGGGTCTCGGCCACCGGATAGGCATGCTTAGACTGGCTGAAGATGTCGGATTGGGTAGGAAACAGACCGAAAATCTAGGACGCCGCGGTCTCGCAGGAAACCTGTTCATCCTCAAGATTGTCGGTCAAGCCGCAGCTGAGGGCTATTCGTTCGAGGACTGCATGAAGATTGGATCCAACATCAATGATCACTGCGGCACCATTGGCAGCTCGTTAGACTACTGCCATCTACCCGGCCGCAAACACCACGAACAGCTACCTCCCGACACATACTCTGTAGCTCAAGGCATCCATAACGAGCCTGGGCTGAAAGAGCTCTCCCCAATCCCACCTCCTGAACAGCTCGTCTCGTCACTCCTCAAGTACCTCCTTGACCCTTCGGACCCAGACCGCTCTTACGTCTCCTACTCATCCACCGACGAATGCGCCCTTCTAATCAACAACTTCGGCGGCATGTCCAACTTTGAGCTCGAAGCCCTCAGCACCATCACCCTCCGCTGCCTCAAATCCGACTGGTCCATCGTCCCCTCGCGCCTCTACGTCGGCGTCTTCGAAACCTCCCTCAACGCACCAGGGTGGTCCATCTCCCTCCTCAACCTCACCGGTCTCTCAAAAGCCACCTCCGTCCCCATCTCCACCCTCCGCGCCTTCCTCGACGCCGAAACCACCGCCCCCTCCTGGCCCCGCAACGGCTACACAGCAGCCGGTCACGACAGCACCACCACCTCCAAAACCCGCACCTCCGCCTCCGCAGCAGGCGGATCCGGCCCCCTCGTCTCCGCCACCAACCTCACCTCCGCCCTCCGCAAAGCCAGCAACGCCATCATCGCCGCCGAACCCGACATCACAAAATGGGACACCATCGTAGGCGACGGCGACTGCGGCGAAGCGGTATCCACCATCTGCAGCTCCATCCTCAAGAAACTCGACAGTGGTCTGTGCGACGCCCCCTCCTCCTCCTCGCAAGGCAAGATCCACCTCTTCCCCGTCCTCGACGCGCTAGCCGACAGCGTAGAAGACGTAGGCGGCACCCTCGGCGCTATTCTGGCGATCTACGTCGCGGGCTTCACGTCCTCGCTGCGCACGGCGTTCGCGGCGCAAAAGGACCAGAACACGGAACTGAGCGAGAAGGACGTGGCGGACGCGGCGTGCACTGCGCTTGAGAATTTGCAGGGGTATACCCGGGCGAGGGAGGGCGGGCGGACGGTCATGGATACGCTGATCCCGTTTGCTAGGGCGTTGAAGGGCGGCGAGGGGATCAAGGACGCGGTCGGAAAGGGGGAGCAGGGCGCGAGGGGAACTGAGGGGATGAGTGCTAAGTTTGGCAGGGCGAGCTATGTTGGGGAGGAGAGGATGGAGGGTAGGGAGAAGGTGCCGATGGATCCGGGGGCGTGGGCTGGGGCGGTGTTCATGAAGGGATTGGTAGAGGGATGGGGGTTGTAACGGATGGGTATTTGGTGTCGGCTGTTTTGAGCACTCAGTAAAGGCAATGAACACAGGAATTGGTTTGTCAATTGTTGATTTGTAAAGGCTTTTACTTCTGCTGTGTGGTATCTCTGTCTGTGGTTGACGACTTGCTTAATGTACATCCACATGGTTGAATCCTGATAATGGCCGGCGTGTGTGCATGCGTGATGCAAACAAAGTCTGGGACCTTTCAGGACGCTCGCTTTTGACCCTGTGTCTCTGCTCTGAGGTCTGTGCTTGACAGCATCGTAGCAAGGAGGGGTTACTCGCTCAAGCCTCGCCCCTCTCCAGCTCCTCTCCGTACTTCTTCAGACGACGCTCCTCTTCTTCCTCCTCGACATCACGATCGCTCTTACGGTAGACCTCTCTCTTGTCCGGAATGTAGGCGACGAGCTGCTTGCCGGCAAAGATGCGGCCGTCCATGTTCATCACGGCTTTGGTGGCGGACTTCGCATCCTTGAATCTGATCTTTACCACTCCGTCAGGCTCTTTGTCAAAGACGTCGATGGTTGTGATGGCGCCCCAGTCTTCTTCTTCGGCCTTCTCGCGAATGTCTTCGGGCAATTCGAGCAATAGCTCTGGCTCCTCCTGAAAAATTGTCAATGGTTGTGCATGTTGACACACCGAAGGGGACTTGCCTCCATCTCCTCAAGAGTGAACATGTGCTTGACAAAGACGGTCTTGTCAAACTTGCTTGCGGGCTTGACTTCTTCATCCAAGACCTGAGGATCGTCATCGTCCCAGTCAGCCAGACGATTGTTCATCTTCTCGGTCATCTTCTTGATCTTGTTGACGTCCTTGCCCGGACCCTTCTTTTTCTCACCACTGTTCTGCTGATACTCCTTGCTTTTCTTGTAGGACATGTCGGCTTCCTGGACACGCATGTCGCCAGACATGTAGGTTCTGAGATCGGTACCGTCGAGGAGGTCAATAGCCATCTGGACTGATTCGGGACGAAAGAATGCTGTGAGGTATCAACAAGGGTAGATTCTCTACTACAACAGAGGATAACTTACTGATCAGAGCCTCGCCTTTGAAGGAGCCATCGTCCTCGGCGTACATCTTGATCCTGGGAGTCTCGCTGTCGATGTTGTTGGCAATTAAACCGCCCTTTCTCGAGAATATCTCGAAGAGCTCGTCAGAGGTTGCATCCTTGGGAAGACCGGTGACATAAACAGAGCTGTTCACACGCTGGACAGGCTCTTTCTTGGCCTTCTTGTTCTCTGATGCAGACTAGGTGGTGTGGGTCAGGTGAAGTCCAGCGTACGTGTTATCAATGTGCTTCACCTTGTCGTCTGACTTGCGCTTCTTGGATGACTCGTCGCGAGCTTCGGCTTGTTCGTCCTGGGCAGCGTAGTATGCTGACTGCTGTGCTTTGACGAGCTCCTCGTCCATCTGTAGAGGAGACATGCAGTTAGAGCTGTCCCATATTTCTTACTGAACCAATGACTCGAGCTTGCCAAACTCGACTATGGTACACTGCAAGGACAGCTCACCTGCTCCACCCAGTTGGAGTACTTCTCCATCCACTCGTACTCCTTGCCGTCTGCATCTTCAAGGATGTAGACACCCTTGGTGCTGTCGAAGGAGACGCGCTCATCATCCTTGAAGTCCTCGAGGGACTTGGGGAAGTTCTTGCTTCCCGCCATTGCCAGGTGTTCCCTGGTGAATTATGTTAGATAGATGTAATCCGTGGAGGCAGGTGAGCCAGCCAGCGATCAGCGCAGCAAGTCGGTGAGCAGTCGCTATAGAATATACGTTAGCAAGTGCGCCTATGCGTCCTTGGGGTAATCGGATCGATACTGACTATGTGATGTGGTGAGGTTGAAGTGAGAGGTTGCGCTGCTGAAACAACCAGAGAGTTGACGTCGCAAGCGGGTGGCCCAAGCTCCCATACCGCCGGCTGATCATCGGGCCGACATCTTGCCTGGTATGGCTTCGGACTCGGTGAAAGTACGACCTCCTTACAACTCGGTATGCATGCACGTTTAGGATCTCGAATTCCTGTCTGAATGTCTTGTGTCACCCTTCAGCGAATATGAGTCGTGTCGTAATCCAGCAAAGAGTCAATGAATGGCCTGATTTTCTACACTATGCCAGGCCGTCAAGCTATCGATCAATGCCTTACCAGCCAGCTGAACTACCAGACTACAAGATTCGTCAGGACGGGCAAAAACACGAGTAGTCAAAACCTAAGTAGAATCGATAAGCTGTGAGTACGACGACGAAAGTCCAGGCGGGCCAATTATGGGTTCCTCTCTTATCTTTTTTCTACAAGCTTGGCTTCATCGCCCATGCAACCATGAGGAATGCAACGATGTCTAGATAGCTGAAACCTCGCAACGAATATAGGAAATGCTGCCATAAGTTTTCGTTGTCTGCAACTCTCGTTCATCTTCTCTGCTGTAATTTCATTCATATCCATAACTCAACATGGCGGTTCGAGGCAATATCTCGACCTTGCCAGTTCAATCACAGAACTTTGTGCCACTCATTAAATACAATGGCACCACGGCGGCTGGTGGAGACTCGCTTCGCCAGAATCTTAACCTTTACTATGAAGTACGTCAAGCCTGTCTCATGTGATCGTGATCTGACCATTTCAGTCCGGTGACATATCTTGGATGCTGGCATCCACTGCTCTTGTCTTGATCATGACTCCCGGAGTTGGGTAAGTCCAGGATGCTCGCACTAATCGATCATTCCTAACCGAATGTCAGCTTCTTCTACTCCGGTCTCGCTCGCCGCAAGTCCGCACTGTCCCTGATCTGGCTTTCAGCAATGTCACTCGCAGTGGTCTCGTTCCAATGGTTCTTCTGGGGCTTCTCGCTTGCCTTCTCCCACCGTGCGTCCGTCTTCATTGGCGCTCTTGACAACATCGGCTTCCGCAATGTCCTTGCTCAGCCCAGCGTTGGGAGCGATCGCATCCCAGATCTCATCTATGCCGTCTACCAAGGCATGTTTGCCTCTCTGACAGTAGCCATCGCTACGGGTGCAGTAGCTGAAAGGGGAAGGCTGGTACCCTGCGTTGTTTTCATGTTCGTTTGGACCACATTGGTGTACGATCCGATCGCATGCTGGACATGGAACCCTGCTGGATGGTCATACAAGCTTGGTGGGCTCGACTTTGCGGGAGGGACGCCGGTGCACATCACTTCCGGGTTTGCAGCGTTGGCGTACTCCTTTGTGCTAGGGCCTAGGGAGGGTCATGGTACTGCTGCGCTCAACCACAGGCCGCATAATGTGACGTTCATCGTCATCGGAACAGTGTTGCTCTGGTTCGGCTGGTTTGGGTAAGCTGTTTCTGCCATGCCCAAGAAGCTTGTTTGATCATATATACAGATTCAACGCTGGTAGTGCACTGGCCGCAAATCTGCGTGCTGTAATGGCTGCAATGGTGACGAACCTCTCTGCGTCCACTGGAGGCATTACCTGGTGCTTGATCGACTTTCGTCTGGAGAAGAAGTGGTCTGTCGTCGGTTTCTGCTCCGGGGTGGTCGCTGGCCTGGTTTGTATCACGCCTGGATCTGGCTTTGTGCCACCGTGGAGTGCTGTCATTTATGGTGTCCTTGCCGGAGCGGGCTGCAACTACGCAACGAAGCTCAAGTTCTACCTACAGTGTGACGACGCTTTGGACATTTTTGCAGTCCATGGGGTCGGTGGTATCATTGGCAATCTCCTGACTGGCCTGTTTGCAGCCGACTACATTGCTCATCTTGACGGAAGCACGATCATCCAGGGCGGCTGGGTGAATCAAAATTATCATCAGCTCGGTATTCAGCTAGCCGATACTGTTGCTGGCGCAGCTTGGTCTTTCGTGGTCACAGCGATAATCTTGTACGCTATGAAAGTCTTGGGTATCTACTTGCCCATGTTCAGGCTACGCGCGTCAGCCGAGGAAGAAGAGCTCGGCATCGATGATGTGGAGATTGGTGAATTCGCCGTGAGTACTTTGATCTATCAAATGGTGACCACGTTGCTAACAAACCTCAGTACGATTATGTCGAGGTCGACAGAGACATCCAAGCAATGTCGATGGACCAGGAGAAGGAGGCACTGCTGCCGGTGCCACAACCTGCCCCGCCGATGCAACACCAACAACCGATCATGCCACCTGGCATAGCGCCTCTTGGTGCAAACCCGACTGGTGGACCTATGAACCTGCCGCCTGGAGTGACTCCTGCGTTCACTGGTGGTGCAGGCTACGTGTAGGTGCGGGATGTGAAGCCACACTAATTTGCTTTGAGCATTGGCTGTGGCGTTTGAGGGGGCTCAATTCAGGGACAAGTTGGATAGATGAGGCTAATGCATTTCGCTTTTATGTCCGATAGGTTCATGTGGATGTGCTATCTTACCGAGCCGTGTCGCAAGACGTGCGGAGATGAAGTTGTGGCGAATGACAGGACGTAGCGCGTCGTGGCAGCGAGGTTTTTGCGGAGAGAACAAGGTAGAGGGTCAGTCTGAGCTCGATAGCGTGCGCCTCGGATTGCAGTATTTTTGCATCAGGACAGGCATGCGGATCGAGGACGGCATTCCTGAATGTCAGGCTGATAACGTGCAGTCCCATGTTCTCCCGCATGTGAAATCGTGCACAGATCCGGAGTGCATAGCGCTGGTTCTTTTTGGCTTGTGCTTGCTGTTTTCTCGTCGAAGAAACAGAAACACGAAATAGCATGAAATATTCCTGTTCATGAGCACTGTTGGAGACTGTCCCGATTAGGCAAGGGCGACTTCTCACAAGCATCGGGATCGACAACGCTTTGCGACCGACAAGCATGCCAACCGCCGCTCCGGATGCAGCGTCCGACAAGGATTCGCGCCAGCAGTCTCCCCCGACTTCAATATCTGTTGCCAGCTCGAGGAGGACCTCTCCGCCAAAGATATTCACGCCCATCATGGAGGAGACTGATAAGCGTCCAGAGCTTGTCGCGGTCGATTCGTCAGGGACAGCAAGCTCCGACGACTACTATACTGACACCGAATCAATCCCTCAATCGACGACTACGTATGTGATGGACGGCATGCAGCGAGTGTCGTACAATGATGGGAGTGGAGATGATGCGTCCGAGAGCGTCACTCCGATGACCACAACATCGACATATGCATGGCCGGGAGGTTTGACAGCTTCGGGGAGGATGCGGAATGGAAGCGGAGGAGAAACATTGGAGCCTCCGCCGATTATCACGAATGGCCTACATGCGTCGCAAAGATCTTCAAGACCGCCAAATCTGAGGCAGCCGTCAAACGCATACAACCCACCCAGGCGACCACATCAGTACTCGATGCAGTCGAATGGGGGAAGGACAAGGACTGGGTCGACAAACAGGGCCCGGAAGATTGCAAACCAGGAATACCATGCGCAGGAGAAGGCATATGTACAGAGGATACGGCAAGATGCACCAAATGATGACTACATGGACAACCGGCCGCCGGAACTTGACTACACCGAGTCCTCAGAAACAGATGAAGAAAGCCCCAAGACTGGAGAATATGTCGAGGACCCATACGACCAAGAGACACTGCTTTATTATGGAAACGACGATATGCAGCCATCGATAGAAGAGCTCAAGATACCAGAGAACAGAGAGCGACTAGAGTGGCACTCCATGCTGGCCAGTGTGTTGACGGGTGACGTCGTCAAGCAGGAGAAGAAGCGTCTCATCGGTGGCACAGAACAGCAAGGAGACAGCACACTCAAGACCGAAGTCTGGATAGGAGTCAGAGCAAAAGTCTGTGGACGGACTATTGCAGCTCAGAGACGGATGATCGACGATGGAAGGGCACAAGTCAAGAGCACTGTTGAGAGCATAACAACATTCGAGATCAAGGGCGAGGCTGAAGCTGGCAAGACTGCCGTCGAGCAAGTTCAGGATGTTGTCAAGAAGATCGAGAAGATCGAGGGCCTGTTTCCCACGAGAGGCCAGTTCCAGGCGGCAAACCCAAGGGCGGCTTCTCAGGCATATCAGGACGCTTGTGATGCAGTCATAGCATGGCACAATACGACCGAGCTGATCAACACCGAACTTGCTATTCTGCAAGGCTGGGTAGGCAACGAAGAGCTGGACTTTACGAAGCCTCGAGCAAAATCTGCAGCAGATGGCGCCAATCAGCTGTTCGATGAGTCCTCTTTCATCGACAGAATTCTCAAGGAAGACGGACTGAAGTCTCTTCAAGGTGACAACAACTTGCTGAACGGGGTGAATAAGGTCATCCACAAGGCAAAGTCGACTTTAATCAGCAACGCTGAGGGTTTCGCCGACCGACATCTTCCTCCCTATATCGAAGAACTCCTGACCCTGATCAACTTCCCCTCCCGACTGATTCAAGAGATTATTCGCATGCGACTCAACTACGCCAAGAAGATGAAAGACCCTGCTCAGCAAAGCGCCATGATGGTAGAACAGATGATTCTGCAGTTTCAAATCCTACTCACCCTCGCTGTGAGGATCAAGGACGCATATATCGTCATTGCTCAGCCTGAACCTGGTTGGGATCTTCCGCCTTGCATCGACGAGAACTTCGATAGCGTAGTGTTGGACGCGCTCAAGTTCTACTTCAAGATGCTTTATTGGAAGCTCATGGCTAACACCAATACTTTTAAGGAGGCTGAAATTCTGGAACAAGAATGGGGTTTTTGCAATGACATCGGACGACATTTTGAGGGCGGTGATGTCGAGGTTGCCGAGCAGTTCAGGTAAAGCACCAAGAAAAGAGTCGCATAATGACACAACTAATACATGCACAGTTCGCTGACTTCGAAATCGCTTTCACGTCTTACGACGCATTTCGAAAAGGAGCTACAGAAACGACCAGATGAATTGCCCGGTGCAGAGATGGATCGTCGGTACAAGAACATTCTCGACTCAGTCCGTGTCAGGCAGAGAAAGATCTTCCGTTTCTCTCGTCTGCTCACTCAACGGTTCGAGAATGCTACCGAATACAGTATCAATCTGGAAGCAGACGCCATGCGTAATCTACTTGACGCCTTGATTGTGTCTGGACATTTCCTGGTTGAGACGTCCCAGTCTGGCCCTGAAGGGTCCAATACCTACATCATCGCGTCTCCTGCCTTGGTCGACAGGCCGAAAGACATTCAGTCCCTGCTCAGAACATGTTATCACGCCGAAGACAACCCCGAGGACCCTTCCAATCCTTACGTCGTCATCATGCGCAGTGAGTCACCCATCTTCTGGGATGGTGCACGCCTCGAGAAGCCAGAAATCCGCGCTACACATTTGGATCTCAAGACGGGCTATCTCCGAGTCGTGGCCGATGGTTCTCAGCAGCGTCTTGCTACAGCTAACGCAACCTTCAATGCTTCCGTCAATTCCGAGCTGAACATCGTAACACCACAGCGGGCCAACTTGTCGCGGGTCAATCAGGAACTGCACAAGATCCGCAAGACCACCTACAAGCTGTCGAATACGATCATGGACTCTGTCGAGATTGTACGCAAGCAGACCATTGGTCTTGAGTGTCAAGAACTCATTCAGACTTGTTTCGCTTTCGCCACCGAGTTCGGGCAGCGTTCCGTTCTTTACATGGACCCGAACAGGAGGGCTTACCACAATCTGAAGATGACTCGACTTGCACTTGATTGGGTCAGTTTCATCTGTGACGACTGCATCGCTTCTGACAGAAAGACATTCCGCTGGGCTGTGGTAGCACTCGAGTTCGCCATGGTCATGACGCGTGGTCAGAATATCCTATCGATTAGCGAGTCGGAGTATGCTAAGCTTCGTGCCAAAGTGGCTGGTTGCATGTCGCTTCTCATCAGTCATTTCGATATTATGGGTGCACGATCAACAGTCGCAGCCCAAGCAGAGAAGCAGCGACTCGAGCAAATGGCCGGCAAATTGCGACTGGATGTCAGCAAGCTCAAGGACGATGAGGAGTCGTCGAGGCTGGTCCGTGAGGGCTGGGCAGAGCAGCTCCGCGCCATTGACGAAGTGCGAAAAGAGCGCGAAGCAGAGCGACAAGCTCTAGGCCGCGTGCTCGAAGACTCGAACGAAGCCGACCGAGCGCTGACCTACCTGTCTGCCTCAGCCGGCAACGTCGTTTTGCGCTGGCAGCAAGGCCAATTCGTCGGCGGCGGCACATTCGGTTCCGTCTATGCCGCGATCAATCTTGATACTGGCCACTTAATGGCAGTGAAGGAGATCCGCCTTCAAGACCCGCAAATGATTCCCACTATCGTCAGCCAAATCCGCGACGAAATGGGCGTGCTCCAAGTCCTCGACCACCCCAATATCGTCAGCTACTACGGCATCGAGCCCCACCGGGACAAGGTCTACATCTTCATGGAATACTGCTCGGGCGGCTCCCTCGCCGGCCTCCTCGAACACGGCCGCATCGAAGACGAGACCGTTGTACAAGTCTACGCCCTCCAAATGCTTGAAGGCCTCGCCTACCTCCACGAAGCCGGCGTCGTCCACCGTGACATCAAGCCCGAGAACATCCTTCTCGACCACAACGGCGTGATCAAATTCGTCGACTTTGGCGCCGCAAAAGTCATCGCCAAACAAGGCAAGACGCTCGTGGGCGACGCCAACCGCGACGGCCGCCAGAAATCCATGACCGGCACGCCAATGTACATGTCCCCCGAAGTCATCAAAGGCGGCAACAACGCCGGCTCCCGCCACGGCGCAGTCGACATATGGTCCCTCGGCTGCGTCATCCTGGAAATGTCCACCGGCCGTCGCCCTTGGGCTAGTCTGGATAATGAGTGGGCCATCATGTACAATATCGCGCAGGGTAACCCGCCGCAATTGCCCAGCCCTGAGCAGCTGAGTGACCAAGGCATGGACTTTTTGACAAAGTGCTTTGAGAGGGACGCCGCGAAACGGGTCAGCGCCGCGGAGCTGCTGTGCCATGAGTGGATCATGCAATTGAGGAGTCAGTTGAGTTTAGAGCCGGGAATCCCGCAGACGCCCGCGAGTGAGGGAACTGGGTCGGGAACGAGTAGTTGGGCCGCGAGCAGGACGAATACGAACTCTTAGGAGAGGTTCAGGGAGAGGACGGGTAGGAAGGGGGTGAGGGGGGTGAGTTGGGGTGGGGAGGAGGGTGGAGGGGCAGGGAAGGGGAAGGAGAGGGAGGAGAATGTCAGAGAGGGGAACAGGGGCTTCACTTGAGACAGTATTGTATACTCCAGGGGACTGGCACACAGACCGACATGATCGGTGCCGCATCAGCGTTGGCGTTTTTTGCACTGTCTTGGACCTAGTTACGCTCAGCTGCGATAGGATTCGGTTGAACACAATTCATAATGCTAGCAATCAAGATTTGACACAGACTTTCCTGCCTATTGTCCTTCGTCGAATTGTCTTTTGCTTCTGATAGTGTGTGCTGGTTGCCAGTGCCAAGGATACCGGTCCGCACATGAATTTAACCGAATACAGGTAGAGTCTTTGTACCCAAACAAAGCAGAACAATTGAGCTGGTGTAGTCAGGAGCGAATGAGTGCAGATTGCTGGAAGTAAATACAGACAATCAGTCAAATCGCTTACTGAATCGGCGGGACTTTGCTTTTCGTTGCAAGACTTTTTCAAGGATTGCAGCCGGGATGGAAAACACACCTGCATCTGCACCGGATATCCCTGATATCCAGTTCAGACCCATGGACGAGTATCTTGTCCGCTTCGTACAGCTTCACGAGACCTTCCGGTTACCGGAATTGCAGGCATTAGCAGACTTTCATGGCATCGAGATGGAGGTGGTGGACTACCGTGCCAGCGTGAGTTCGCCCCTCGTCGCCTACGACATCAGGTAGGGAACAGTAGACGCTCATCCGCCTATCTCGATTCTTGCTTACATATGTATCAACACTGATGCTCAATCGGAGCGAGCATGTCTAGAGCCAGGTAGGTGAGATCTACTGTTCCCTGATCTTATCCCATCACTTTTTCCCTTTCCGTAGCAACACTTCTCTCTCCACCATTTGCCTACTCCTCAGCCGATATCCATGTCACTGACTCTATACAGTCACCCTTCGCCATCATCCGCCTCCCCTCTCCCACAGCCGCCCGCCAGCTCATCTCCCGCTCCATCCTCTCCCTCTCCATCTGCCAGCTCTGGAGCCATGCCCCCTCCTACACCAACCTGCACACCAACCTCCAGACCACCAAATCCCATCTCTGGCCCCCCTACCACCTCTCCCCCTTCCGCTTCAACATCGACACCTTCCAATCCAAACGCTCCCACTCGGCAAAGACAGCCCTGATCAACTCTTTCAGCTACATGGACCTGCAGGGTCTAATCCGTCCCTTCGATGAATCCGTCCCTACATTCGTCATAAGCGAGGAATTCGAGGTGTATGGCCCGCCGCCAAAATCCAATGCCACCACAGAGTCGCCGTCCGCCACGAAAGAAAACGAAAGGCGCCCCCACCGCGTCTTCCTCTCCCTGCACCTCGCAAACTCAGGGCGCGCCGCCGTAACGACCTACGACCTGAAGAAGAGGACCTACATCTCAACGACGAGCATGGACGCGGAACTGAGTCTGATAAGCGCCAACCTGGCGCTGGCGGGGCCGGGGAGGGTGGTGTATGATCCGTTCTGCGGGACGGGGAGTTTTCTGGTTGCGGCGGCGCATTTTGGGGGGGTCGTGGTGGGGAGTGACCTCGATGGGAGGGTTGTGAGGGGGAGGATAAGGGAGAGTAGGCAGGGGGTTAGAGTGGGAGGTAAGAGATGGGTTAGGGAGCGGAAGATGGCTGATGCGAAGGGGGTGGGGAAAAGGGAGGGACAGGGTAGCGAGGGACCGGCGACTGAGAAGGAGAAAGACGGGAAGGGGTCGAAGGGGAGTCAGGGGGAGGAGAAGGGCGAGAGGAGCGTGAGGGGGAATCTGAGGCAGTATGGACTGGAGCAGAATTGGTTAGATGGCTTCGTGAGTGATCTGACTAACAGTCCTGTTCGGATCGGAGGATTCGGGCAAGATAGTGGAAGGTGGATTGATGCGATCGTGTGTGATCCGCCGTACGGAGTGAGAGAAGGACTCAAAGTGCTGGGAAGTCACAAGCCGGAGTTGCAGGAAGAGGTGATAATGAAGGATGGGAAGCCGGCGCACTTGTAAGTCCTTACTGTTCTTGACCCACCTCGATTTGGGACTAAGTCATCCAGATCACCAGGATATATCCCACCGAAGCGGCCGTATAGCTTTGATGCTATGTTGGCTGATATCCTGACGTTCGCTGCAAACGTGCTTGTGGACAGCGGACGGCTCTGTATGTGGGTCCCTGTTGAGAATGTCGATGAGGAAGGCGATATAGGGGCGAAGGACGTGGGCATTCCGACTCATCCTTGTCTGAGGCTTTGTAGTGTGTCGACTCAGGAATTTACCAGATGTCAGTAGGCCTTGATGACTACAAATCCTCATAAGCCCGGCCTGGCAAACTAGTTACTGACTATCGCAGGGTCAAGACGATTGATCGTCTACGCTAGACTACCAGACAGGGACATCGATGGGTCTGCTTTAAAGCAGTACGAAGCTATGAGGAAGGACAAGCTGGAGAAGGGAACAGCAGATGAGCTGAACGAATTCCGGAAGAGAGTAAGTATGCTCACTCCTCGGTGGTACGGCACTCTGACAGAATATAGTTCTTTGAAGGCTTCAGACCTCAATCAGGAAGCAGTACACCAACCGGGACATCTACAGAGCAAAAACTACCAACGAGAGTTACATCAGAGAACACAGACGCGAAGATGTCGTCAAGAGAAGGCTCAATAAGCTAAACTATAAAAAGAGTCAAACTCCAATCATTCTCCCACCATCTACTTTCCATTCACACCATTGATCGCCGGCCCATTCAAATTAATCCCCGTACTACCTCCTTTACTCCACCCCAACTCCTTCGCCTTCCTACAAAGCTCCTCGACCTCCTCCTTGTGCGTCGAGAAATTATCCACCAAATCATCCCACATCTTGGGATCATGCTCATGCAGTTTCTTGCTCTTCATCGCCCAATCCGTCACCGTGAACGGTCTGGAACTCTCAAACATGAACGCCACGGCGCCCTCGCTGATCCGCATCTCAGGCGGCGGCTCTGCGGACGCCATCTTGAACTGCTCGTACGCGACACCGTGCGGCACCATCCCGCACTCGAAACTCACGCCGCCCGGCTGAAACTCGTCGGACCGCCCGGCGTACTCGCCGTAGATCAGACCCATGAGCTCGCTGGCGACGTTGCGGTGGTAGTAAGGAGGACGGTATGTGTTGGAGGCGACGTCCCAGCGGGGGCTGAAGATGAGGAAGTCGGCGAGGGGTGCGGCGGGGTCGCGGGAGCGGGCGGTCAGGACGCAGAAGATGGAGGGGTCGATGTGGTCAACGGAGATGGAACCGACGTTGACGAATTTGGTGAGGTCGTATTTGTAGGGGACCTGGGGATGTCGGTGTTAGTACAGTCTGCGGTAGGCGAGTGGGGAGAAGAACTCACGTAGTTGCCGTGCCATGCGATCACGTCAAAGGGGCAGTGGTTCTGCTTGCTGACGAAGAACTTGCCGCCCAGCTTGTAGACAATCTCCCATGGGTCGTCTTTCGTCACCTCGTAATGCGCCACCGGGCTGAGGAAGTCTCTTGCGTTGGCGAGTCCATTGGCACCCAACGGGCCCAGCTCAGGGAGCTCAAAGTTGGCACCCCAGATCTCGAGGATGTAGCCTCGGGTCGGTCCATCGACGTTGACCTTGAACCTCTGTCCACGTTGAATGACGCAGATCTCGCCCGGCTGGACGTAGAGCTTGCCAAACTCGGTCTGGATGTCCAATGCGCCTTCTTGGGCGACAATCAGGAAGTCTCCGTCTGAATTGACAAAGGCCTTTTTCTCCATAGAGCGATTCGCGGTGAAGACGTGCGTGGCAATACCCTCGCGGAGAGTGGGTTCGCCGGAGCCTGCGATACTGGCAAGGCCGGAGACGAAGTCGTGGGGCTCGGAAGAGATGTCGAAGGGAAGCCACGCGAGCTGGGTCGGGGAGACGTGGACGCGGGGGTTCATGGGGAGGAAGTTGGCTTCGGTGTTCTCGTTGTCCGGAAGGTTAGTCTGGGATCTGTTAGTGAGGTTGATCCTTGACACTGCCAGGCTCTTCGGTGATTGCGCTGTAGATATGCACTTACGAAGCCTTGGTGTGCAACTGCGGGCCTGGATCTGTACAGCCAGGCCTTCTTGTTCAAGTGTCTGGGAGCGACAAATGCGGAGGCCGTCATCTGCTCTGCGTAGAGACCGAAGCGGACGCATCGTGGGCTGTTCTGTCCTCGAGGGATAGTACCAGGAACTGCCTCCGATTCGAAGCTGTAGGGATCTGTTAGAACACAAATATGACAGAGAGCTTGTTGAAGTGCTCACAAGTTGTTGAAGCCTGCTTGGTACTGCCAGGTGTCAGGTGTGCCGTTTGTGCTCCTTTCAATGACATTTGCTCACCTCGTATGGATCATTCTTCCTGGTAGCGAAGCTGGGTACTTTTGCGTCTTGCTGTGTCTCGGCCCAGCTAAAAGCGCTGTTAGTATCGCAATGTCCTGCAGCTTCCGCTTCGTATCGCTTACTGGAAGATCTTCTGGTACTCGTCCGGCCTGCTGAGCTTCTGCACTCGGTCCGCCATTATGGTGGTTGTAATGTATTCAAGTTTGTTCGCTGAAAGTGTTTGTATTCGGTAGTATGCAGTATGATGTAGTAGCTACAAACACAAAACGCGCTCAGGTCTTGTCAAACGCCGCCGGGGTCTCCTCTTTTGTATTTAAAGGACGCAATTGAAACATTGGAGAACAGAGCTCTGGCCCTACGCCATAGCCGACATTCGTTACCATGCCCTCAGAATAGGTATCGGAGACAGGCACAACAGGTGCGAACGGGTAGCTGTGCATGTGGGGCAGAGACAAGTGTCGCATGTGGAGGTAGAAAGCAATACTGTGAGAAAGGAGCAACTGCCGAGCTTACCTTTGCGAGCTCGTAGCGGGCGCAGACGGGCTGGACAGTTTTGTCAGAGCTTATGGAAGCTTTGGTAAAGCAGTCAAGGGCTTGAGCAGCCCTCGATAGGGTGAAGAGGTGAAGAGGGGTGGAGGGGCAGAGGCCGAAGCGGGAAGAGATGGGGGAGCTCCGGGTTGGAGAAGCTGATTTGGAGAGAGGAGACAGTCGTCCCAGCGTCCTCCCAGCCATTTTTGCAGATAAGTCCTCCCCACACATCCTCCCAGCCTCGGGATTTCCCCCAGTGCCCCCAGCATCGACAAATGGCATGCGATCGAACAAAGATCTTGATGGATTGGCCTATTTTATAGATGCCCTACCGTCACCCCTCAGATGATGTTTGGCACGAGGTTGGGCAGTAAGACAGAGGACCTTCGATGATAAATAGGTCGTCCATGGCTGTCTCTTTGTCAAGCCGTTCGCGAAAGTGAAGCCACTGTCGGGACGAACGACGAAGATCCTTGGGTGAAGCATAGCACAAGACCACAGCCTGTACCCAAACTACCAGGCTGGCATTTGTCAAGCATAGAGTCTGCATAATCCACAGTGCACCTCATGGGCGTCAAGGTCTTTTTCGAGCCGGATTGTTGCGACGGGCATTAGAAATGCGACCTGGTCGGAGACGGAGCTGCATCCTGGAGGACAAGTCCCATGACGAGGCGCAGATGATCCCAGAGCTTTCCTGCTCCTTATCGCCCACTGAGAGGCCGATCTCATGCGTATGCCTCGTGTGTAATTAACAGCAATAACCAGATTTGGCCATCATGGTCATGTACAGTACTGTAGCAGAGTCTGATGTTGATCTGCTATTTGCAAATGCACGGCCAATGCAACATGATTCAGAGGCGTGCACCTCCTCCACTCGATTGTTGGCTGAAGCGCCCGCGCTACAGCTGCACGACATACATGAAAGCCTGGCCGTCGTTTGGAGATCGACGCTATGAAACGCACTGCAATGCGATGCGACTCGACTGCAGAGACGGTGGACCAGACCGTCTGATTGATCCTCAGAAAGGCCCCCCTCTACTGCAACCTCCCGTCCTGTGTCGCAATCGTTGACCTTGGCGTGTCAAGTTTCAGGTCAGCAGATCCACCCGCACATCAATGCCTCATGATCATCGTCGCTAGGGACGGCTCGCGCGATCTGAGTCCAGGCGGCCGACTGCAGTAAATCATCTGTACATCTTGGACCGGATTGCATTCCTGATCCGCACTGTGGCTGGAGAGACGGGAGAATGTTCCAAGTCTTCACAGAAGAAAAGCAGGGTTGTGGCTGGCCCGCTTTCGCCATGTTCCGAACTCAGATTGAGTTTACACACGGACGGGGGCTTACGCTACAGTGTCTTCTGGTCGGTATCTTGCGCAATCAATCATACTTTGGGAACGTAGGATTGGGCATGCATGGCAGGTGTGATTGATAAGCTGTAGTATTTGTGTACATCGAAACGTGCGATATCCTGCTTCCTTACTCGTTCATCCATGCTGTGACTCGGCTCCCGCCAAACCTGGCCGCGAAGCGAAGGCCCGTAGATCCCATGGGAAAGTAGCTCACTAGATACCAAGTCAAACATACCAGTTGAATTATGGCGGAGATTAGTGTCAGTATAGTACTTCGCGCCTGGATCCAAATGTCAGCTGCGTGGGTCCACTGACGGTGCAGACAAAATTGAAAACGGCGGATGAGCATGAACAGAATGGCGGTGACGAGTCGACATTTGATGGATTGTGGCGAAGTCATGCTGCCGCGTCCTTCCGTAATATCAAATGTACAGTGACGCTTGTATAGATGAGGGGAAATGTGATGAGCACTCACACCAAGAGCAAAGTACAGAGTCAAAGCTATCGATCCAAAGTACGTTGCAGTGAAGGGTAGTCGCTCCGACGATAGTAAATGTCGCACTGTATAGTCGTTAGCTTGCCACTGCAGGATACGAGCGCATGATTACGAGTCAAGCCAAGGATTCCTTTAGCCTGAACGTGTACTTACAGTAGATGACCGGGCCCATCATGACCGCCCAGCTGCTCAGAAATAGCGCGGATGCGACTGTCCATCTGATCAAGAAAAGAACATATTAGTCTTTGTTTCCAAGTAGTGTGGAAAATTCGAAAATGCACTACGATAGCATTGCAGCGGTGAGGAAGCGGTCCAAGGTCGCGTCAGGGTGGTAGACTGGTGGTGTGGTGGTCGGAGTCAGGCTAGCCGAGCTGGGTCGACGCTAGAGCAAAGCAAGGGAGCACCCGCCCGTGCCGCATGATCAATTGGAACGGGCGGGCTGGACGTATCTTGCAGATCCATGGTTACCTGTGGCGAGTGATATGGAATCCGGCTTCCATGTATTCCGTGTAGCGAATCGACTGTCGTAGACCGTTTCGTCCCACACCACTTGGGTATCGCGCTAGTGTTGAAAAAGGTAAAGAGAGGGTACGACTTACAGCAGGGCAAACTTGCGCGGTCGCAGTGTGAGAACCGGAAAGAGTGTGAAGCAAATGACAAAAAGTGCGAGCGCTGCGAGGTTGAGCGCACCAAAGATCAGAAGTCGGTCCCATCGACTGACTGTATATATATTCGTTAGCAGGCAAACTCCAATGTGAACTGCCAACACAGAGCTCGACGTGTCACTCTGAGAATGGACAGCGACCATGCGATGGCACTGCAGGAACTAGCAATGTGCGCACACTGGTCGAACCATGCTGATCTCGTCTTGACCGACGCCCTGCAGGCATCACCGCAGGGTCAACCTTAGCGTACGATCTCTCATGCAAGCCTCGAGTCATGACTTCAACGTACAAAGAAACAGAAGCGGGGGACTTACGTGCAAACCAACCTTCCTCCTCCTCCCTTCGTGTTCTAGCTGGTAAGGGTGCGCCTGGTCCCTCATTCTCGTATAGAGGCAGACGGACTCCGCCCCCTCCGAAGGGATTGAGTGACTGTAGCCTGCCCAAGATAGGAGTATTCGCGTTGCTATTGGTGCTCGCTGGAACAGCTGGATCCCGCCTACTCCACCCTAAGTTGTTCATCGAGTCTCTGAATGACGCGGACGCCATGGATGTGACTGTGTGCGCGTGTGTAATTGTGAGAACGTTGAATCTTCGCCTTGCTCTTGCCTTTGATGCTTCGCCTTGTATGTATCAAGCTGCAGCCTGTCGTCTAGCCCCCGGGGTACGTGCGTCGGATCCTACAGCGCGCGGGCGGAGTTGTGCTGCCTGTAGAGACGACGCAGGGTGAATGATGACACCTGACCCGTTCTGCCGGCTCTTGCCCGCAAGTAGATGTTCACGAGTGGGTCTTGGATCTAAGGTTGATCTCGCCCGAGAGCGGGCCGGAGCGTTGTGAGAGCTAAAGTGATTGCTACGGGACCAAGAAACGTGGGAGTTGCGTCAAGAGTTTGGTGGGTGTTTGCGTCAGGAAGTTGGTGGGTGTTTGCGTCAAGAGTTTGGGAGGTGTTCTAGGGGGGGCAGAAAGTGGGTGTTTCCGGATAGGTCGACTCAAGAACAAGCGGGATATGCAGGCGATCGCGATACGTATTCAATTAGACCCGTCCTGGCTCGGCTTGTGATATGGTCGTCTGCGAGTCAAGGTGCGGCATGCGGCGGAGAGGGCGGCCGGCAAGTGGTGATGAGAACGAACAAAGGGAGATGCTATGTTCAGAGGCCGCTAATTGGTTCGAATGCGAGGCGAGAGAAGGTGTAATAGCTCATGCGCATCGGTCGAGTGTCTCAAGTGTCGCGGTCAGAATGAAGCTTAGCTTGAACAATTTGAGGCTGACGGGTCGGCACTCGGACGCGAAGATCGACAAGAACCCTGCTTTCTGCTCCGCGACTGACTATCAGAGCTTCATGTAGGTCTGCTAAGGTTGCTATCTATGTTGCACTCTAATCAACTTGGCGCGGGTGAATGAGTAGTCAATTGACGCGGTCGAAAAGTCTAATGGCATATCATGAATGATCTGCAGGCCTGGTCTTGGGCTGTACAATGACGGCGGAGGAATTCCAAAGGCCTGCACGACGGGCCATATCCAACCGTCGTCGCGTATGTTGCACGGCAGTGTTTTGTCAGGTATGCCTAGTATCAGGTTTGGAGACGTGAGTCACCTAGTCATCTTGCATTCCGCCGGCCGATTGTGTGAAACGAACAGGGACATGACACCATGGAGAGCCTCTTCCCCCTCCATCAACTCGGGGGTCCCACACCTTAGCCGCCACGCTTGTCTCTGCAGATGTTGAGCCACACTTGATGTACGAAGATGCTTGCGAACCCATGATAGTGGTAAGGTATATAGACTGGTTATCCCTCCCCTGGATGAATCGATTCTTCTTTGAGCAAAGTGCCCGCATGTTTATTCTCGCCTGAAGCCTTGAAGCATACGAGTATCAGTCATCCAACACTGTTGCCTACCAGAGTCACCACCACTGTCAACCTCAGGCAGCATTCCGCAAGGTAGTAATACACTTCTGCCTTTGACAAGTAAAGTTGATACTTACCACCATCTCACAGCGAACCATTGCCAGTACATCCATCGTCGATCAACTTCACAACTGACCGCCTCGTCGGGCCGTCTTGAACAAAGAAGCAGAAGACACCCTCTGAACCGTCGGTACATAGTCGGCGTACCCGTGGTCAAGACGTTGCGAGGCGTGCGTCTTCTGGATCTCCTTTCGCTTCGTCCCGTGGTAGTCGTACCAAAAATACCAGCCTCCGCTTCCAATCAGCGCACTTGCTGCCCATCACCGCCATTCTGCCTCTTACGCAGAGCTACATAACTGAGCCACTTTTCTCGACCATTTGAGAATAGACTTACTCCATTTGACACTCGTCTACGAACTTTACAATCAGAACGGACGAAGTTGACGAAGCGACACTTACCACACCCCTCCGGATTCCTCGGCCAAATCATACCGACAGCCCTGACCGAATCGGGAAAGCCCACGCCTGCGCTACCACACAGCAAAAGCCGACAATTCCTTCAGCCCACTCCACCGCTCCACTCCACACAACCGCCAATCCCCCCGCGGCCGTTGTTAAACGCCTCCCACCACCGACACGCATCTAATCTTACATCCACAACTGTGACCCTTTGTCACACAAACGCCCGCCTTTCTACCTCGACGCCTCATTGCTGCCGTCCCTAAGCGCATCATCCTTCCTTGACTCGCACCCTTTCTCCAAACTCCTTGCTCCGATCGACAAACACTCCGAAGCCTCCGACAGAGCATACCGAGAGTCAAGTGCGCTATCGCATTGAGGAATAGGATCCAAGGCCAGATCGTCATTGGTGGTTACACAACGCACTCCTCTCAAAACTTGACTGGTAAGTTGTTCATCCATGATCCTCATCTGCGATGTCATCTTCGCTTCCCCGCGCACCCCTTTACCACAATGCGGTCTCGGCCCAAGATGGGCGTCTAGCGATCTGTCACTTTCGTGGCACATCCCCTCGTCTTCGTCCATCTCTGCCCCTCATACCTCTCACCGTACAATGTCGCTGACAATTGTGGATAGGCACTTGGACGGCACAGTAAGCCGACAACACAGCCGCCAGCTTGACCTCATAACCCAGATTCTTACCTATACCCCTTTTAGATGTTCACAGCATACCTGTCTAAGTGATGCCTAACACAAACGGCATATCCTTTACCGAGTTTCCCCCTTTCGATTCGCAAACCGAAACAGCCGGCGAAAAACACGACTCACCATTCGAGTTCACCTTTGAAGATCACTTTGAAGAGCACTACAACAACGTAAAGAGCGAGATGGCAGGTGCAGGCTCTCCGTACATCAAGTCGGAGGGCAACGACTTCTTCAACTTCAACCAATTCTCACCCAGTCAGCCCAACAACGGCTTCGACATGAACAACAACTTTAACAATGTAGACCCATCACAGCTGGGTCAGAACAATGGTCAACAGTTTGGCCAGAACAGCTTCAACATGGGTAACGCGGGCATCGCCGATGACGAGCTCGCCGACTTGGCTGGTAGCCTTGACACCAATCAGATGCGCAACCAACAGGGCTTTTTCAATGGCAACAATGGCGGAAGTGTGCCTATGCCCATGGGTCAACAGAACATGAACTCCATCTACTCCAGCACACCCGAAGGTGCTCCCATCCAATCGCCATTCGTGAATCACGATGGCTTCAACTACAACCAGTTCCGTCCCGTACAGCAGCAGCGCAACATGAACCTGTCACAGTCGACTGGGTTTGCCAGCAATGTCATGAGGGCGCAGCACATCAACAACATGGAGCGCAAGATCTCTGAAAGCAGAAGCCCTGCCTCTCCCCATACTCCCGGCCTCAACAACCTTCACATCGGAGAGCCTGAGTTCCCCACCAGCATGCGTCAGCAAATGATGTCGACCAGCGTCCCCGCCAATTGGGATGGTACTCCAAATGCACAGTCTTGGAATGACAATTCGCCATACCCATCGCCTGCTAGCGTAGGTCACCACATGCACCACGCACAGATCTCCGAAGTCCTCCGTTCCGAGGACCACCGACCTCAGATCAAGACAGAGTCTGGCAGCAGCGGTATGGGTTACAGCTCAGTCGAGGCCAAGCGCCGACGTCGTCGAGAGTCGCACAACTTGGTCGAGCGCAGGCGAAGAGACAACATCAATGAGCGTATCCAGGATCTTGCCAACCTCGTCCCTCAACACAGATTGGAGGACGAGAAGGTGCGCAAGCATTTACAGACCAATTCGCCTCTCTCTCCATCCATCACCGCTACCAGTATGTCACCTCCTCAAAGCTCGTCGCTGCTTAGTACCTCTGGTGGCCGTCGTAGCGGAGCTATTACTCAGGGTCTCCCAATGGACGACAAGGACAAGGGTCCTAACAAGGGAGATATTCTCAACAGCAGTGTATCGTGGACCCGCGATGTCGTCTGGTACCTCAAGATGAAGATGGAACAAGAGGCTCAACTCGAAGAGATCCTCAAGTCGAATGGCATCGAGTGGCCGTTCTCGAGGTCCAACGAGGAGAAGCGAATGCGCAGTGAGATCCAAGAGGTTATCGAGCGCAATGTCCGCGCCAATAACATCACGCCTTACACCCGCGCTGAAGGTACTGGACTTCGTGTTCCCGGCTTCACCAACATTGCTGGCGATACACTTCCTGGCCCAGATGGCGGAGAGTCAAACCTGAACCAACATCCCGGCCCAAGTCACTGGCAGCCTGTCTTCAAGGAAGAAGACGAGTTCGATGAGGACATGTTGTGATACAGCAGCCCCTTTGACCATCCTGCCTTTTGGTTGCATTGCATAGCACCTCGCACATTCTTGCATCTTCACGATACCCAACAACAATTCGATCACGCCCACCCATAATAATCACGACTCACGCTACACGATCATCCTTACACGACTGCACATGCATTACTGGAACACTAGGAGCGCATTTCGTTCTGCTAGACACGTGAACACACATCTGCATCTCGACTAGTCTCCTCTCTGTGTATCTATCACAACAACTGTCGATACAAGTTTTCATAATCATGCATGCATTATTCCGGTCTCAGCTATTGCTATTGCGTTTTGGCGGCATCAAACTCTGATGGACATGATATGGTAGCTGATCAGACAGATCGAGCTGAACTGCATGCACAACAGGGCGTACATGAATTGGAGGCCGTCTGCTTTTAATCCTCCTTGCTTGCTGCGCTACTTTGTTGCTCTGAACGGGCTTCTTTCGGCGCTGAGATACCACTTTGCACAATCGAGACGATTATTTTAGCCCTTCTGCCTGTTTGCAAGTGTGACTTGTGGTCCTGTGCCTGATGTATAATCATCCCATCTGTCCTCGTTTCCAGTCTTGGTCCGGCCGCACTGTCCGTATCTCGTCGGGCTAATCTGCTTTCTGGCGATGCATAAGAGGTCATTCTCGTTAAGATGGCCACAATCTACCATACAGAAGACAAAGTCACTGGTTGATCCTGACTTGTCTGAACGTGGACGAATCCCAGCTTTTCAGTGGCCACATGCCTCTCATCAAGATGTCGACGGCTCTATGTCGATAGCATTCAAGCATTCCTGCATCTTTGCATTCTTTCGGGCAAAGCATGCACAGGGAAAGCGCGCTGATTTGGATTCCAGGTACAAATGCCCTTGCTTAAGAAGAGTTGGTCAAGGGGTATACACGCATTCGGAGCTAATAATAGTACAGTAAGATCAACAGCGAAAGTGGTATCATGACTCCTACCATGAACTCCTCCCCCAATTTATGCCCATGTGAAGTCTCACTCAAAAAACGCACCTGTTCACCTCACCGTGTAAGGCGGCGGCGCCGTCGCGACTGAGTCTCCCTCATCCCTAAAGTCCTCCCTCGACTCTCTCAAATGCACCGGCTCCAGTTCCACCGGCCCGTCTTCTACCTCCAGCGCATCCCCGCTCGACTTTGGGCTCGCCATGACTTCCTTCCTCCACTTCTGATCCTGCCTGAAGATATACACTTTGTATCCCGAGTAGACGAGTCCGAGATCGCATATGCCCCTGTCAATCATCAGTATAACCCACGCCAAAATGCGCAAGGAGCCAAAGCCAGGAGCCCTGAGCAAAAGCCCCAAAAGCCCAGCCCAGCCCAGCCCACAACTTGAGTCCAGGGAAGAGCATCGACTCAAAGGAGGTTGAAGAGAAAAGTGAACGTGTGGGGACTGAAAATGGAAATGGGGGGAGAAGAAGGAAGAAAACGTACATGATCGCCCCACCGATGCAGATCTCCGCGTACCACCCGCCCGCCAACCCCACGGCGAAAACGACGGTCCAGTAGACGCTGAAGACGAGGTTCTGGAACAGCAGTCTCGGGACGGGGAAGAGGTCCAGCCACAAGAAGCGTATGGAAAAGAGCAGCGTGATGCTCAGCAGGGCTTCGATGACGGTCATGGCGATCTGGGCCCTGCACACGCCGGATTGTCAGCTTTGGAAGACTGTTGCGCTGCATGTATGTATGAGGGGAAAGAGATGGGGGGGGGGCTTACCCATCTCCCCGCTCCACAATGTCGTTGTGGATGTTCCAGTCGCTGAAGCGGAAGGCCCACAGGACGACGTCCACTACCGCGAGGCCGAGCATGGTGAAGATCAGGCAGGCGCGTTCGCGGCCGGAGAAGGCATAGGGGCGCAAGAGGTACTTTGTTGCGCGGCCGGGGGTGGAGTGTTTCCAGGCCATTCTGGTTGGAGGGAGGGAGTGGTGGAGTGTGGTCGTGATCAGTATGCCGAGTGCAGGGATCGTGAAGGTGAGTGACAATGAAGCTGCCTGAGGGTGTAGAGTTGAGTGGAGCTGGTGGGTGTGAGGAGTGGAATAGTCGAAGCAGAAGCGATCGAGGATGGAATGCAAAGAAAGAAAAAAGCACCTTGCGGTATATATCTGTCACGTTGTACACCTACGATCCTTCCATGCGCGACATCTGGAAACACCAACAGTACGCGGTGACGGGCGACGGTCATGAGCCAGCCCCTCTGCCCTGAGCTGAAGCTGGGCCGCTGTTCAAACGGAAAAGGCTTCTGGAATGCTTCTACGGTGGAAGGCCGTGTGGGAGGCCTGAATGACGATGCGGGAGTGTGCCTGAATAGTACCTTAGCTGTCTGGGCGGATAGCTGAGCTGTCCGAGCGATATTGGGTAGAGCAGAGGAACGCGAAAACCCGGAGAGCGTGCTTTCATTGTGCAGAATAAGGCGCGAGGCGTCCAGTTACAAGCGCTGTCAGGAGCCTGGTGACCAGCTGAAGAATTGGGAGACGGGCCGGGGATCTTGGCGGGGAGGGCGATCTTGGAGATCTGAAGGTGAGCGATATATGTACTTGAAGGCCAATACAGGAATGTTATTTCCGGTGTATAATTGAGGGACTTCTGTCGGTCCTGTGAGAGCTGCGAGGCTTGTGGTAGAAAGGAGCTCGTCGCCGGATCACGTGGATTGTCAGAGACCGCTCTGCCTTGTCCGCGGTTCTAAGTCGAGTGGGAACAAAGAGATGATATGCTCCGTATTCACAATGAGATAGCGTCCTATGTACAGTCTTCATTCAGTCATATCCATCATCCTCGCATAATATCCTCAACCTCTCCCACCAGCCCAAAGCCCCCCTTCTCCATCCCAGCCCATTCACCATCCTTCCCTCACAACTTACTCTTCTTCCCATCCCTATTCTTCTGCGCCATCTTCAGCAAAGCATACATGCTCTCCAGCCGCGGCATCACGAACCCCTTCTCCCTCGCCGCCCTGATCGGTTCCCCAAGTATAACCTCCAACTCCATCCTCTTCCCCGCCTCCCAATCAAACCACATACTCGGCCGACTCCCACTCGTATTCCTCCTCGTGCTCTCCAATATCCTCTCCGCGCTCGCAAAACTTCCCGGCAACTCCTCTCCGCACACCTTGGGCGCCGTCTCCAGCACCTCCTTCATCACCCCGAGCAAATGCCTCGCCAACTCCTCGTCCTGCGCCATGGCTCCGTTCGCCGTGCCCCCCGACAGCACAGATGAGGGGTTCATGGCCGCGTTGATCGCGATCTTGTGCCACCTAAGCAGCTGCAGTTTGCGCGCGCTGTAGGCCTCCGCGTCCTTGACGCCGCCTTCTTGTAGGAGCGTGCAGAAGGCGTTGGCGCGGGCCATGCTCTTGCGCTCTTCGTCACCGCCTGGCGAGGAGACGAAGGGCCCCACGTTGATGCGCGTCCAGCGGTTGTGCGTGATGACGCCGGGCGAGTCCTGCGCGGCGGACATGACCGTCACGCCGGAGAGGATGGCGACGTCCCGGATGTGGGAGAAGCGAGACGCGTAGGGAGCTTCGACGCCCAGGCCGTTTTGGATCAGAACGATACTGGTGCCGGGCGACACGAGGCCGTCGATCAGGGCGCTGTCGTCGCTTACGTCGGGCAGGGCTTTGGTCGTGATGACGACGTAGTCCCATTTTATACCGCTTTCTTTGGCGGCTTGCGGGTTCGGGAAGGTGTGCGTGGGCTTCCAGGTGAAGTCGCCGTAGGAGGGGGAGGTGAGTTTGAAGCCGGATTTGGAGACGACGGGGTAGTTGGAGCGGCAGACGGCGGAGACAAGGGGGGTTGGCGAGGAGGGCGAGGCGGCGTTCTTGGTCGAGGTGCGGGCAAGAAGAGCTGCGTAGCAGGCGCCTATGGCTCCGGCGCCGAAGATGAGGATGTTGGGGGCAGACATGCTGTGTGGATCTGTCGGTATCATGATGAGTGCATCAGGAGGAGGATAGGCTGGTAGTATCAAGGAGCCCGTAAACAGTGAGAGTCACGGCTCTTGAGCGCTAGATTTCTGCGCAATTGGGAGGACCGCAGATAAGTAGAATATAGGAACAAGCAGTAGTGTAGGAAAGCTTGACGAAGCTTGGAGCATGAGAGGGTGATTGGAGAGGATGAAGGAACAGCTCGGCAAAGCTCTCGAGTGACGTGGGGTGGAGGCCGAGGTCTCCTCTTTCAAGCTTGGCCATCTCCCCGACACATCAGCCAATATATCGCAGACAGGCAATTGGACGAGTTTGCAAAGATAGATGCAGCGACCCTGCAGCCAAGATGGGTGCGCGGCAGAGACTGTCAATACCACATCGACGCTGCTTCATGGGTGACAGAGATATCTTTGACTTCTCGTTGCCACGTACACTCGAATAGAAGTCTTGTAATGTAATGTCTTCCACGAGACTATCTCAATTCATAAATCTATCTGTTGGTATATGTACCGTCCCAACCGACGCCCTCAAGACTGTTGATCTCAACGTATATGCTGCTCCCCAAGCGCAAAAGATATAGACAAGAAAAAACACCCACGCTGATGCCCACTCCCCTCACGCTCCTCCTAATGAAGCCCATCCCAGCTCCACCCCCTCCCATCATCAACATTGACGAACCTTTCAGCCTTGACCGCATCCCAACCTATCACCACCCCCAACGCCCTACAAGTGGCACTGGAAACCGCACAAACAACCCTATCGCTCCTCCCCACGACCTCCAAATCAAGCAAATACCCCCTGCCAACCAACTCCCTCATGGCCATGGCATTCTCCTCATTCCTCTTCTCCTCGTCACTAAATTCCTTACCCTGTCTCTCCTTCCTGATCCTCTCCTCAACCTGCAGCCTGTGCTCCCTTGCCGAACTAAACGTCAAATGACTGGCGCGGTTCGGCCTTCCCAGCCCGCGGAAAAGGCTGGCGAAGAAACCCCCCTCCCACCCGCTGACCTGGTCAATGTGCTTTACGAATGCGCCCTTGCGCTCCGGCACCGTGGGGAGGAGGTTGTTCTTGCTGGCGAGCACGATGCGTTCCTGTGCCCGTTCAAGCTTGAATTTGCCCTCGCCGTTGAGCATGGCCAGGTCCTTGCTCGTAACGATGTCCGGGTCGTCGCTCGCTACGTAGACCGTGAGGGGCTCGGACTCGTTGAATGCCTTTTTGGCCTTGCCTGCCCCGGTGGAAGCAAAAGTTAGGACGCTGCCTCCGCTTCTTGCCCTCGAGTGTGCGCGGCGTCCTGCCTCGACCCTCTCCACTGCTGCGTTGATGAAGCGCTCGAGTGGCAGGTAATCGTTCTGGAACTCGTACTCGAATGGGTGACGGTCGCCGCGGCGGATGTGCACGCCTACGACCTCTTGACCTCTGCGCTCCGCTGCGTCCCGGATGCCTCGCACGCGGTGGCTTGCGAATTCTCTGTCCTCGCCGCTGAGCCCGAAGAGGGCCTCGTAGCCTTCCCTCGCCATGGTGAAGATCTTTCGCTGCTTGGCGACGCCGGAGTGGTGCTTTGCCTCGAACATGGCGTGGAAGGAGGCGCCGAATGTTTCTTGTAGTGTGGCGGCGCTGACAGCGAGGTGGCGGGCGGTATGTGGGCAGGGGACAACGTGTTGGGGCGGCGGCGGGGTGCATTTTGGCACTGGAGGGGAGGGGAAGTAGGAGCTGTATTTACCGTATGACCACCTGGAGTCGTCGATGAAGAAGGCGCGGTTTTCTTGGCGGGCCAGGCCGTAGGAGAGCCAAAGAGAGAGAAGGGAGGCGCCGAAACCAGCTTCCGAGGTTTCGAGAAGGTAGGTCAAGGAGCTGGTGCAGGCCGGGAGAGAGTCGTCAGGGGAGGCATTGATGACTGGAATGTGAGGGGTGAGGTCGGTCACGGGGTTGAGAAGGGAGGCGGCGCGGGAGGAAGGGTCGAGGAAGAGCGGGTCAGAGGTGGTGTAGGTTGTTGGCTTTGGAAAGGGGATGTGTGTCGCTTGCTGTGCGGAAGAAGCGAGGCGTTTGCGGAGGGAAGAGGAGCGAGAGCAGAGATCTCGGTATTGGTAGGGGCGGAGCGGGAAGGTGGCGTTGGCGGGGATAGTGATGGTCCACTTCTTCTGTCGTTGTTCGTTCTGAACGATTACGACCTCGGGATCAGTGGATGCAATGGCACCGTCGGCGAGGACATAGCGGCTCGAAGATCCAAGAGAGATGAGGTTGAGTGAGGAGAGGAGCAGGATTGCCCGCCAGATGAAAAAGGTGCCGAAAAGCACGGCGACAAAGATGTTCTGCTTCGACGCTTGTGATAGAAACCGTCGATACGCAGGCTGCCGCCGTTGTGTTTCCTGTGCGTGCTTGAGCAGTGGTGACGGTAGAGGGTCATTCCCTGTCTTTTCAGGCAAGAGAAGGAATCGACCTTTCTCTGCGGCGTCCGAGTCGGATAATGTGACGGGTGACACGGCAGCAGATGATTGTGAAGAGATGGAGATGGAGAGGTTGGTGTTCCTTCGGTCCCTCATGATGGGCAGAGGTCACCAGTCGGCACTAGTGTCAACGAGATGACTAGCTGCAGTGTAGGGTTATGATGTGAAACCAGATCGTTGGTGATATGTTTCTGGGGTGAATAGTTAAGCAGTATGTGGTAATAGTCAGGCCTTGATTCCCTTGTAGGCCGTCGTGAAAAGTCGTAACAAGTCCAGCTATGTCTCAAAGTGCAATGTCGAATCGAAGAAGGTAAGTAGGCCTCACTTCGCCAGGAAGTGAGTTAGTCGTTAAAGAAAAGGCCGTGTAAGCCAGGAACTGACAGGCCCGTCTTCCCAGTCTATAAAGATACCGACCCAGCGGCACGTCCAGCAAGCCGGAATAGGCAGGAGTGGCAGGGAGCCAGTCTGCCGCTCAACCTCGATCGGGCGACACACAGGGCAGCTCTGCACGCTACGGAGGCAGTGCGCAGGTTCGACTTTTCTGGATCTGCCACCAGACGCGTGTGAGGAACCAGTCGTCAGCTGAAGGAAGTGGAGTGTTCGCGGTGCGGGAAGCTGCAGCGCCGTTGAGGATTGCAGAGGTGGGAACGGCGAAAAGGAAAAAAGTACAAGAAGTACGAGTAACCTGGCGAATGGTAAAGAAAAGCCGGATGGCAGGCGTGCAGTGCACAGGGTTGAGGTCTAGAGGCCGCAAGTATCCTGCACGACGGATGCTGATCTTTATGCCGAGCACAGAGCTCTCGTGATGGCTTTCGTCTGCTTCTGGCTATCGAGGGTTGGAATCAAAGAAGGCTGAAGTTACGCCGCCACTGCAGTTGGTTCGCAACAGCGAATGCAAGACACACAAGGAACGAAGAATTGTGCGAGCCAGGGCCAGCTGGAGGAGAAGCAGAGGTACGGGGGGTCGTCAGAGATCATGTATCATGGTCGCACGGTCACGGTCACAGCGCATGGTGTGAGTGACGACGAGTGGCTCTCGCGTGTGCTTGTCGAACGTCGCAGCGCAAGTCGGGAAGAGATGTGCGACGCAGCACAAGGGCCGGCCGAGTCGCGGTCCACGCCAGCCTCGAGCAGCCAATCAGTGCTTTCGTAGCAATACCACCAGGTCTGATCGTCACGGGCGTGCAGGCCACGAAACGACCCTGCACCCCCCGCTGGGCAGCCGTCACGACCAGGGGTTGTCCGTCGGGAAGGTGCACAAACTCTTTGCTCTGGCGGGACGCGCACCCTGGCCGCGAGAGGGCCTACGACTACGACAGCAGGGTCAAGCATCGAGCCAGCCGGAGTCAAGACGAGGTTCGGGTGCGCTGCTCCGACCAGCCAGGAAGGCGAACAAGGACGTGAAACGCCAGAGAGGCGTGGATGGCGTGCGGTACGAAAAGGTGAAACACAAAAGGGGGGCGGAAGCGCTGACGCTTTGACGGACAAGACGACGTAGCGCCAGGCAAAAACCCCAGTCAAGACCAGTCAAAGTCGGTCAAAACCTCTCCTCGTACAGCGTCGATCCGTGCGGATCCTTGGGGCGCTTGGGCACGCGCTGTGACACAAACTGTGGAGTTCTGACGACGGCTCTGCCAAAAGCTTGTGTCGCTCCACAGAGGGCACACTGCAGAGGCCGGCCAGACGAGAGCATGTGAGAGAGCAAGCCACATCACAAACAGCTCGCCATACAACAGTCAGCAATCCACTCCGGCTTCGCACATCATGGTGGAACAGCAATAGCCTTTTGGCGGATCTTGGCCGTTCAGCATACATTATCTTGCGCAAGTACGAGTAGTCTAGTACTATCGGTATATATCCCCCAAAGCAAACCGGCCACCCCATCCCATCCCATCCCATCCCTTGTCCGGATGCCGCATGCAAACAAGGGTATCAAGTGCCCGCCTCCCACAGAGTCCCAATGAAAGTCGTGAAAGAGACCGAATCGGTTGTGCACCGTACGCTATGCCCGTATCCCAGGCCTGTGTGAAGAAAGTGAAAAGAAAATAAAAGGCGGCACCCCATCTGCTCCGACCCATGCTCGTCAAAAACTCCTATGATTGCTGCACATCTCAGAACCGGTTCGAGTCCCCAACAGCAAGGGGCATAGGCGGCATCTCATTCACCACCATCGTGGTACCGAACATGACTGCACCCCTCTCCTCGACCTTCTGCGAGATCATCGTGTCCAGCATGTGGGTCATCTCCTCGAGGCTCTTCTGGCTCCTCAAGCTTTTCCCGCTGTCCATGGGCCGTTCGATCCCCTCGCCCTCCTCGCCGAACCCCGCCTTGCTCGGGCTGAGGATGGCGACGGGCGTCAGCCTCGAGAAGTTGATGTTTCGGCTGCCATTGCTGCTCATGGACAAATGGTGCTGGTGGCCCCCCACCCCAGGACTGACGACCGTACTGCTCGTCGCGCGCCTCAGCACCTTGCGGCTCGTGTCAATCGTCAGATCCCCTCTGATATCCACCATATCCCTCCTCCTAGCCGCAGCCCTCAATGCACTGGTCATCTTCGCCGCATCCTCGACCCTCTTCTTCAACTCCTCAATCTCCCTATCTTTCTCCGCGATGATCTCCTCGCTCGGATCCTTGACGCTCGTACTCTTCCTCGTCCGCCCATGGCTCGTCCTCCTCGCCTCCAACAACCTCCTCTCCAGAGTGGCAATATACCGATTCTTATCCTTCAGATCCGCCTGCAGAGCCCTGATCTGCGCCCCCGACGACGCCTCCCCAGACTCAGCCGAGAGGTCGTCCTCGTCCTCCTCCTCGGCCAGCGCAGCGTGCACGGATGCGAAAGGCAGTCCCGCGGCCCGCAGACTCATGCCCGCAGACCCGAGACTCACGGCCCGCTGGTAGCCCGGCCGCGCCCCCTCGAGCGCCATCCCCTCCACTAGACTCCCCTGCCTGCTGACCTCGGGACTGCCCAGCGCGACTCCGACCTCATCCGGGCCCGGCGCCCGTCGATCCCGCACCCGCATCCCACTGTTCACGCCCGCGCTCTTACTGCTCAAAATAAGGCGGTTCAAATGCCCGATCCGTTCCTTCAACGCAGTGCGAGCAAGCTGCATCTCCAGCATCTGCGCCTCATGCCGCTCCACGCTCTCCCGTTCCCGCTCCAGCCATTTCGCCTCCTCCTCTTCTGTCCTCACAGGCACAGCCGTCCCCTCCGTCTTCCCCTCCTCCTTTCCATGCCCCTGCTGCTCCCTTTGCTGCTGCGCATCCAGTTGCGCCCGCAGCTCTTCAATCTCGGCCCTGTACCGGTCCAGCAAAGCGCGTGCGTCGCCGCCGTGCGCCGGGTGGCTCTCGTTCTTCCTGGCGTGGCTGACGATGTTGTTTTTCGCGCGGCTGGCAAAGGTCAGGGTGTTGAGCGTTTCGCTGGGGGCGGCCATGGCGTTGAGGGGGCCGAAGGCGCCCATGGGCGAGATCTGGATCGTGCAGAGGATGGAGATGAGGGCGTTGCCCGAGAGCGCGGATTGGAGGAGACGGGTGAGTTTGGAGTCGCGGTAGGGGAGGTGGGACTTGGTTGCTGTTGAGGCGGCGGGGGTCGGGGCGTCCGAGAGGCGGGAAATGATGGTGCCCAGTGTGAGTAAGGACTTGTTGATGTGCGAGCCTTCTTTGCGGCGGTCTTTGTCTTCTGCTGCGCGCTCGGAACCGGCCAGGTCGATGAGGGAGAGGGTCGAGACAAGGACGCCTGATGGTAGGTCGTCTTGCCCGCTTGAGGATCGGTTGCTGGCGCGTTCGCGCGACTCGACGACGATTTGGACGACGGCGTGCGAGCGCGAGGAACGTGCGTTGAATTGTGTGCTTCCCGTTCGCCGGCAAAGGTCGCCACGTGCGATGACCCGTAGAAGCTGGGTGGGTGATTGCACGATTTCCTCCTTCAGTGGAGTGGCGTAGACGCCACGCTTGCTGTCTTCGCGGAGCTTGATCTCTTCTTGGACCCCTAGAGCGCCGGCGCTGGGGCTGAGAAGGTCGAAGATCTTTTCGTTGTAGATCTCAAGGTAAGAGACGCGGAGAAGGAATTCGCGAGAAGCGTGCTCACGGATGTAGGAGAAGATGTCGGTGATGGCCAGAGGTATGATACCCGGTGAGTGTGCGGTGCCTTGCATGGAAAAGGTCTTGCCTGAAGATGTCGGACCGTACGCGAAGACTGTGCCGTTGTAGCCTTCCATCACGCGGCGAACCAGACGCTTGGCTGCATTGTCGTAGACGCGAGAATTGTCATCGCCATTCGAGAAGACGTTGTCTGAGAAGAATCAGTAAGCAGTCGTTCGTTGATGCGACAAAGCAGGTACGCACCATATCTAAAGTCTCCGCCCTCACCACCCTTGTAAGTAATGGTCGAGCGTTTATTGTCAACAGCCCAATCTGGGTCACTGGAGCTGTCACCACCATTGGGTCGAACACGAACGCTGACAACTACGTTGCCCTTCATGTCTTTGCCCTCCTTCAAAGTGGTAGCGCTCTTGACACTGCGAAGGCTCCGAATGCTGCCAGCATCGCTAGGTCGAGATCGACCCCGTGGAGCAGAGACAGGTGTGATAGGAGGAGCTGCAGTGGGCTCAATGTCCTCAAATTGAGTGCCATCCGTGATTGCGGAACCATGAGCGGAGGATGGCCGGCTGTCCACATCTGATGGCACATTGAGAAGCTTGTCGGATTTTCTTGTGCTTGAAGCCACAGAGGCCGTTCGCTTGCCCTTGATAGTAGGCAGACCTGACGATTTTGGACTGATAGTCTTGGGAGGTGGAGTGCATTCCTTCGCTCTTGCAATAATGGGTGATTCAATCATAGACTCTTGCTTCAGCGAGGGCGCCTTTAGTGACCCCCGCGGTGATGACTCCTGCTTTGGTGGTACTGCAGGTGGATCTTCTGGCAGATCAACCTCTTTCAGCAAAGGCGAGCTTCCTTTCCTGGCCATGAACATAGGTAGTCCTGATTGGATTGGCTCTTGTGAGAATGGACCTTGTCGGAGGAGAGGCGAACTTGACTTTCTTCGGAGAACAGGCACTCTAGCTCCCGGTGGTCCTTGATCGAGAGCTGGAGAGCCGGTCAATTTAGGGATTGGCAAGCTCTCGGCTTTGGAGACCCGTCTAGAGGATATCTCCGGATTAGGGAAGATCGAGAGCTTGGTCCGTTTCTCCTCGATATATGACAGCTTCTTATGCTCATTGCTTGTGACAGCAAGGGAATTGGACCTAGGAGGGTCCACGTCGTCTTCGTCAGTGACCGGGATTGTCTCCGCATACTCTGATTGTCGTCGTTCCTCGATGAGAGACAACTTTTTTTGAGCAATCTCGCTGCTTGTAACAGCTAGAGAGCTGGATCTTGGCGGGAATAGCTCTTCATTGTCCGACGTCTTGCCCTTGTTATCATGTACATGTGTAGCCGGCGAGGTGGCTCTAGAGGATGTTCCAGTAGGAGTATTAAGCCTTGTAGAGGAAGGTAGAGAAGGTGTTGAGTCTGGGCTTGAAGATTGGCTACCAAGTGCGCCAAATCCACCCCTGGGAGGCTGCGGGAAAGATCCGATACTGACGGTCTTCCTGAAGGACCGTCGTCTTGTCGGACTTGTCGGACTGAGCGGGCTGGAAGGTGAATCTTTGGTCGGAGATGCCAGGCTAGTGGTAGACTGTACGGCGGGCACCCTCAGTCTGGCGAGAGACGAAGGTGTTGTTTTCCGAGAGCTCATACTGCCCGGAGTAGGAATACCAGAGCCAGAAGAGTCCCGTCTAGCCAGCGACGAGTTTGGCGTCTCCGGCAGACGAGATCTGACCTTGCTGCTAGGTAGAGGCGGCAGCGGCATGTTGGGCGGTCCTACAGTCGGAGCGGACGGAACTCGCAGGGAAGGTGAATGTGAAGCATTGGAGCGACCTGAGACTTGCATCATGGTCAATACCCAGCGGGACTAGAACGGTTGTCTGACCGTTGCGCTTTTCCCTTTAGCTGCAGCTTATGGTGCTGCAGGGCTGTCAAATACGCCCGAGCACGGTTATGGCTGTCATTGAATGCAACGCTTTTTATCCCGACTCTTGCAGCTCTTTTCTCTTTCCCCCGACGACGTGCAGACGGTAGGGAGCTCTTGTTATGCAGTCACACAGGCCTGTTTTGGATCCGAAACAAAGTCCAGTACCAGGGAAGAGGGGGTTTGCGGCGTAGAGGTAGGATGGTCCTCTTGAGGCTCGATGTAATGGTCCTTGGTTCGCAGACAGGGAACCTCTTTTCGGCGGAAGCTTGCAACGGCGCGGGCGGCGGAGATTAGAGTTTGGTATCCTGGTACTTGTCGATCTGAGACATGCGAAGGCACTGGAGGAATGACAAGGATATGCTGGTCTCTCAACAGAGGACGGACAACATTCCTATAGCATGTTGACGGGCTCAGAGTCAAAACAAAACTCGACAGTCCAAGAATTCCGATAAAGATCATCAAAGGAGGCGTGTGCCCATCACACGACTCGACACTCGAGGCCCACCCATCAAGAGACAGCACCAGAGCCATCAGGCCCACATAATAAATTGCTCTGGCTGCCAATCTGGAGGATCGCCAGGAGAGAGGCTTTGCTATTGGGCAGCAGGACGGCGTAAAAATCCCCGTGCTGCGCCATTCACAGCGAAGAAGAGCCCAAGAATCCCGGTAAAGGCTGAAATTCTTCGTTGGATTCGTCTGCGATTGGCCCTTTTCAACTCGGAAAAGCCACCATCTTGACTCGCCTCTTCACGGTGGATGCCGCATGATATCTCGCCGATGCCCTTAGTGAAGAGTGTCGGCGGCTACACTGTGATGAAGTGCATGTGGGATTCAATTTCGATTCATGGGACATTCTACGCAAGCTCAAAGTTACAGATACTGCAGTGCGATCAACCTCTTTCACGTGATGCACGAGCATGCATACTGGCCTGTGGCATGCGCGAGACAAATGCCGCATCGTATTCCCAGTGTCAAGAGTCATGTCAAGAGCATTGACACATCCAGTGTGTCCATGATCAGCAGACGTGACTGGACGAAAGCAGTTTACACCGAGAGGATTAGGAAATGCTTTACCTACGGCCAACAACTCCGGCGCACCTAACAGCTTAGCATCAACCAGATTCCCCAACTGTGGTTCCATCCTTCAAGCCCCTCCCCCGGAAACCAAACTCTTCAACACTTTTCGCTCTCTGATCATTGCGAGATCGGTGGTTTTCTTTACACTTTACCTCCGCACAACTCCAAGCTTGGACATCAAACGCGTCACGGACTGTCGGATGAGGAGATTTCATGGGCAATCTTCGGCCAAATGGGCGAGCTTGGGACAGATGGTACATCGCCGGTTCAATATGGAGATGACTCGGTGTCAACAAAGATGATCAGAAAGATCTGCAATTAGAGAGCTGCCCATTTCCGGCACTGGTCTGTCCCAGCCTCTCGTCTCTAGCAAAGAAGTAGTGTATGCAGTGGTGGTATCCTCCTAACTGTTTTTGGGCGTACCCTTTTGATTTTGTCCTCAAAGATCATCGCTCGTGTCATTGCTCATCTTCCGCCGTCCTGGGAATCTACCCCTGACGGTCGCCCGTCTCGAACTGGTTGCGCAGATGACGAACCACTTCAGTGCACTCCATTAACGATGTTCTTGACACCGTTGGAGACGCCATTGGTGTGGCCATTGGTGGTACCGTTGACGCCATTGCTCTCGGCAGCCTTGTTGGCAGCAGTCTCCTCGGCGACTTTGACGTCGTCGTTGATCAAAGACTTGCTAGCAATGTTCTTGACCTTGACACCCTCAGCAGGCTTGTTGTTGACAGTGTAACCAGTGTCGCTGGAGTCGACGTGAGCATCAAGACCAGCACCCTCACGAGGGTACTGCTTCATGATCTCCTTGTGCTTGCGGAGCGCCGCGTTCATCTCGTTCATGTCGACATCGTTGAGGAAGACGCACGAGCCAAGAGGGGCAGGGATGGCAGCACGAAGCTTACCGTCACGGGTCTATAACATGTCAATCACCATCCGAGCTTTTACCATCCATAGACTATTGTTTCATACCTTCAAGATAGCCTTGGTACCCTTGTCGAGGATTTCTTCGTCGAACTGTGGGTGGTCCATGGACAGACCGGCACGGCTGAACAGGTTGAGGATACGCTTGTAGTCGTCGTCGCTAATGAGACCCCTCATATGGGCAAGAGTTGCCGAGTAAGCCATGTCGATGGAGATGGCGTGGCCGTGACGAAGGGGAACGTCTGGTACAAGCTCGTGAAGAGGGGACCAGCTAGTGGAGGTTAGTCAAGTCCGTCTTCCATGTCGGAAGCATCTACTCACGTGTGGCCGTAGGCAATGATACGGTCGAGACCGATCTCGTGAAGGTTAGGAGTCTCGAGCTCCAACATCCTGTGAATACCAGCACGGTTGATCCTGTCGGCGGCCTCGGTGACCTCCTTGGGGGCGCCGTCGGTACGACCGAAGCCAGTCTCAATGAGCTGCTCGCAGTACTTGTCGAGCAGGTTGAATGTCTCGAGGTGAGCGCAGGTGGAAATCTTGATCAACTCTGCGAAGCCGTTGCGGATCTGCGCAACTGGCAGGGTTCGGAGGAAACCAAAATCGAGGAAGGTGTGCATAGGGGCGTGGTAGGCACCGAGGCGGTTCTTGTAGTTGCCGTAATTGACAGCCACCTTGATGGAGACTGAGGCGTCAATGAGACCAATGACGGTGGTGGGGATACGGATGTAGTTGGTGTTACGGCGGTAAGCTGCGCAGGCGAAACTGTGAAAGGTTAGTCAACGTTCTCTATCATTTTTGGACCACCGCTTAGGAAGCAAATGCGGGCCAGAGTGCCTTGAAGTCATCTTTGGCGGTGAATTTGTTTTTACCCGGCAACATCGGTGACTAATCCACCGCCAACAACCAGAACTGGCTCCTTCCTGTAGATTCCGAACTTGTTCATGGAGTCGACGATGCTGAGGAGAGTGTCGATGGACTTGGCCTTCTCGCCAATCATGGTCTTGTGAATGGAGAGCTCGAGCTTGTGGTGGTCAAAGTACTCCTGCATCTGAGCGCCATAGACGTCAAAGATGTTGGCGTCCATGACAGCGAGGGCGCGGCCCCATCGCTTGTAGCACTCGGCGAGCTGAGTGTTCTCCTTGTGGAAGACACCATCGAGGAACGTGAAGTCGTACTCGATCTTCTCGTAACCCTCGACGTGGAAGCCGTTCTTGGTCTCCGCGACCGAGGCCTTGAGGTCAGACATGGTTATGGAAGTATGGGGTGAAGAAAGGGTTTGGTTGAAGTGCGAAGCAATCACTTGAGCTTGTACAGTGTTGAGACTGAAGGATGAGCTCTTGCAATTGAGGATTTGAGCTGTAGGAGGATCAAGGGGAGTTTTGAAAAAGTAAACGGAGGAGGAAGAAGGATCTCGAGCACTTTTTACCTTGCGGTCACCCACTTTCCAGGTCAGTGTGAGTGGTGGAACCTGGTGCGAATTGACGCGATCGGCAGTGAACTTTTTTTGGCGAGTGAGATGAATGTGGATGCTTTGGCGAGGCAAGAGCAGACAATGGCGTCAACGATGTTTTGGAACAAGCAGGATCACAGGCAATGTGAGCTCCCGCGTGGGGACTTGCAGCGAGCCGGCACGAAGCTAAAGCAAGCCAGAGGATACTTCCGAACGAGAGCAGCAGGAGGACACAGCTGGAGTTGCAAGGTCAACGATAGCAGATTGGAACGTTGGGCCCACAATACGACCGGGAGATGCGAGAGTCTCAATGCCAGATCTCGGGAAGATCTCGAGAAATGATCAACCGGAGGGAACCAGAGGGAGGAAGCAATGACCTCGGGCATCCACATGCCGTTCTTTCGAGACGCAAGGGGCGAACCAATGGACGACTGTGCCACACCTGTGGTGGCTCTCAGGCACAAGCCCCGTCTCCGATTCCTCGCAGCGACAGCACACGAAGCCTGCATTCAACCTGGCAGCTCGCTGCGGATCCGAATGCCCCGCGCCATCAGATCTCAACTCAATCTGCTTGCGGCCGCGCTAAGATCTCGTTTTTTGGGTTGATCAGCGAGACTACCAAACTATGTCTCAATGATTTTCGATCTGGTGACGAGGAGATTCCCGTGCGCCAATCAGATAGACGAGGCTGACGCACGATTGAGATCAAGTGGATACTGTGCAATGGCGAAAGTGAGATCAATTGCAAACACCATGGCGCATCCGTGCAGCAAACATGACAGAATGTGATGCTCGAGTAGTCGAAACTGAAAATTCACGATCAAGCTTGATGCCCCGCAGTGACGACACAAATCATACATCTGTGTGAGGGGCATGCAGCGAAGCGGGCGGCCATAGCTCCCTCATCCCGTTCTCAACCTCACCAGCCTCAACAGCCAACATCGACTTCTCACCAGGAACGAGTGTTTGCTGCATGCCATGTGCCGTAGTGGGATGAAGGTGGTGGCAGTACCTGACAGCTCAAATTAAGGGTTCATTGTCGTGGCCCAGCTGATCGTTGCCGAGGGATCTGATATCATTGTTGCCCTCGCTCCACTGCACTTGCACACTGACTCGCTCCCTGCCGTCCGCTGCATCGGGTCACTTCCGCTCCCACACGCCTTGAATACTTGTGACGACACTACCTCTCGATCTGTGCATCGCTTAGGTCGTCCGCGAGAACGACCCGGTACACTTCCACACAGTGACGACAGCGAACTTTGAGCTAGTGGATTCGTCGAGGATCAATGTCAATCAGCCTAGTTCGGGAAATGCCTTCGGCCTAGGATTTCCAAAGTGTAACACGCCCAACGCGTCTCCCCAGCTCGAATTCATTCACAGACAGACACATTTTTTCAACATGAGTGAATCCAACCAAACCAATGGCTACCAGGCCAAAGGGGAAGGCACGTTCTTCGACGATGGCCGTGAAATTGAGCTTCTTCATTTCATTTACAACAAGCCCGACCTTGAGGAGATCAGGGACTCGCCAAAGAGGGTCCTAGCGGCCATTGACGAATATGCTCGCAAGACAAAATACCTTATGAATGTGGGAGAGCAGAAGGGCAAGATTGTCAGCGACTTGATTGCAGAAGTCAAGCCGCAAACAATGGTATGATCTGGCTTGTTTTGTCTCGTAAGCACTTGCTGAAACAAGCAGGTCGAGCTCGGCGGGTATATTGGCTACTCTTGCGTGCTCTTCGGAGACGCAGTCAAGCGTGCGGGAGGAAAGCGGTATTACAGCCTCGAAAGAAACCCCGAGTTTGCTGCAGTCATCTCGTCTCTGGTTGACCTCGCAGGCCTCGGTGACGTGGTCAAGGTGATTGTAGGAGCCAGCGATCTTGCGATCAAGCGCTTGCATTCCAAAGGTGACCTGAAGCGCATCGACATGATGTTCCTCGACCATTACAAACCAGCTTACAAGACCGACCTCAAACTCTGTGAAGAACTCGGCATTGTAGGACCTGGGTCAGTCTACGCGGCAGACAACGTGATCACACCTGGTAATCCTCCCTATCTCGAGTACGTTCGAGCTTCTGTTGCCGAGAAGCGCAAGATTGTCGAGTCTGGAGTCGAAGAGACTGGCCCAGACGCAAGGTTCAAAGACCGAACCGCCAACCAGTATGCTAAGAGGCAAGGAGAGGAGAAGCTGGCAGCAACCAAGGGCAACCCAGATCTGATCTACGAGAGCAAGCTCTATGAGAGTTTCGAGCCCACAGGAGAACCTGTAAGTTTTCTGCAATGGGTTCAACAAGCACGAGCTAACCTTTCTGAATAGGACGGAGTAGAAGTTACGAGATGTGTCGGTGTAGAGGCTTGAGGAAACATGGACACCTCCTACTTCATGCATAGACTACAGAAGACATGGGGGGGAATGTGAGGTCAAAAAAGAATCTAGGATGTACGGGGTTGAGCTGGCCTGCCAGCAGGTGGAGGAGCGACCAAGTAAATAGCAGTACACGACGAGATGACCGTATGAACTCGAAAAGTAACTAGAGAATCTACACGTCTTTGAAGCCCTTATTTGCTACCAATCACCCACATATATTTTTCCAAGGTGGAATTTGTGCTGTGGGCTGTCGAAAGTGGTCGTAGAGTGACGTGCATCTCTTCCGCACCCTCATCGTGCTTCACTTTCACTCACCACTTTTCACATCAGGCGCTTTCAACCGCAGAGACTCGGATCTCTGTATATTTTGTGCACAGCTCAGTCGCCAGCCTGCTGTTCTTTCACTGGATCTCCACTGACGAGTGTCATGCTCGACGCTCAGTCTTCCAGGCTTGCTCATGCCTGGCAGAATCTACAGCTTCTGATCTTATCCCTTCTGGTATTGCCAGCTAGCACAACGCTGGTGAGCGCAAGCCTTTTGATCAGGCCTTTCTTAAGCGGTACACCAGACAAGTACCGCCGTCATGTCAGATCAACCAACACCCCGTACCTGCAACCCAGGACTATTCTTGTTACCGGAGTTGGCATGACCAAAGGTCTGGCTTTGGCACGACTTTTCTTCGCTGCAGGTCACAATGTTATTGGAGCAGACTTTGAACCCTCCTTTCTTCCAACAACATGTGGGCGAGTCTCGCGATCACTCAAAGCTTTTCACAAGCTTCACAAGCCAGACGGCTCAATCGAGGGGTCTGCCCGCTATGCTGAATCGCTCCTCAACATCATCCGCAAGGAAAAGGTCGATCTTTGGGTATCATGCTCTGGCGTCGCCAGCGCAGTTGAGGATGGCAGAGCAAAAGAGATGATTGAAGCCATCACTTCCTGCAAAGCAATTCAATACGACGTAGCCATGACCAATATCCTCCACGAGAAGCATACCTTCATCGACTTCACCCGCTCCATCCGCCTTCCCGTTCCAGACACCCACAACATCACCTCCCACGCCGCGGCCTCCAAAATCCTCTCCAAAGCTCACTCAACTGGCATCAAGTTCATCATGAAATATACCGGCACAGACGACGCCTTCCGCGCCAACATGACTCTCCTCCCCCTCTCCACCCCGGCCGCCACCGAATCCTACATCTCCCGCTTCCCCATCTCCCCCACCCGCCCCTGGATCCTCCAACAATTCATCACCGGGCCAGAATTCTGTACCCACGCACTAATCATCAACAACACCGTCACCTGCTTCGTCGCCTGCCCCTCCTCCGAACTACTAATGCACTACACGGCCCTCCCGCAGTCCTCCGCCCTCTCCCGCGCCATGCTCAGCTTCACCCAACATTTCGTCGAAAACTGCCCGGACAACTTCACAGGCCATCTCAGCTTCGACTTCCTCATCGACCAGGCCCAAGCCGACTCGGCGGCCCGCGGCACCATCGACGCCGAAGACGTCAGGCTGTACCCGATCGAGTGCAACCCCCGCGCTCATACTGCCGTCGTCCTCTTCGCTGACACACCCGAAATGGTAAGCGAGGGATACATGCGCATTTTCGACGCCCCGAAGGAAGTAGTGCAAAGTGGCAAGGGGCAGGAGAGAAAAGTCAACGGCACGAAGGTCCACGAACCAGTGTATCCCCGCAAGCCAGGGAAGTACTACTGGCTGCCGCACGATCTAGTCACGCTGGTGGTGCTGCCTATGTTGGGGCTGTTGAGCAGGGACGGGACGAGCGTGGCGAAGGTCATGGAGGAGTGGAGGACTTTTGTTGAGCATGTGTGGGGCTGGAAGGACGGGACGTTTGAGACGTGGGATCCGTTGCCGGCGTGGTGGTTGTGGTGCGTCAGTTGGCCGTATGTATTTCTGAAGAGCCTGGTCTATGGAGAAAAGTGGAGCAGGGTGAATGTTAGTACTATGAAGGTGTTTGGGTGCTAGATCACGAGGGGATGAGTATTGGAGAAGGGACCGTGGTAGCGTGACCGGGTTCAGGAGATAGATTTCGTTGACCGATGACGCGGTCGAAGAAGCGAAGCTGCTGCTCCAGCGAGGGCTCCCTTGGGCGACTTGCGAGCACGGTGACGATGGCACACGATAGCTTTCTGGTGGAAGATTGGTGATATACAATCAAGCTGTAGCCTATGAAGCGGTCACCAAATTAGACTATGCCGCCTTGGGGTATCTAAGTATCACGGCTTTCGAAGTGAAACATGCACCATTGCCTCCGCCCCACGATCACCAATTAACCCATGAATCACACGGGCTCCCTACGACTGAGCGAACAGCACGTCCTCAACCCCTAAGCGCCCTCCCGCTCCCTCTCCACTCAATCCAACCCCCTCTTCCCAATACTCCCATAACTACTCGTAAACTGCGTCTGCGGATTACACACCAAATCATTCGCACGCACCTTGCTCGGCACACACCTCAACTCACTCGCCGTGGTTCCCGCGCCCTGCCCCTGGCTCCCGTACGCATACGCCGCATTCGCCGTCGTGGGCCCCGTGGCCCCCACAGACTGGCACTTTGCGCCCTCCTCACAAGAATCGGACAGGGCGGTCCGTGTGCACTTGGGCAGACACAGGAAGGAGTCCTTGTTGACGGTGCCGGCGAAGCGTCTGTTGCTGTCGAGAAGGTTGCACGTGGCTGACTGCGGCCGGCGGTAGAGGTTGCCGGGACAGCTGCAGGCGCCGTTGTTGGTCCCGCTGCACAGGGTGATGGCGTTGGATTGGCGGATGCCGGTCTGGGCTTCGATGGGCGAGTTGTGGATTGCTTTTGAGCCGAGGGGGGAGGTGTTGATGTCGTCGTTTGCCAGGGCGAGGCCTTGGGTGATGTAGGATGCGAGGCGCGAGGGGCGGCGCGGTGGGAGCTTGTCCGGCTGGGATTGGCCTCGTTTGGAATAGCCGGTAGAGTCTGCGACGCAGCGGCTGGGGTCGTCCCAGGTGGCTTCTGCGGCGTCGAGCCAGAGCTGGGTGTAGTTGTTCCAGTTCTGGAGGGTGTAGTAGATGCGGCAGTCGGCGGCGAGATATTGGAATTGGAGGGGTTTGGTGTCGTTGGCTCGTACCTGCTCGCGCAGTGATATGCCGGCGTAGGACACGAGAACTTCGGTGTCGTAGTCTGGGGGCCCCTGGCTGTCGACAATGTCGTTGACTGCTCGTGCGAAGTAGAAGTCGTTTTCCAGGTTGGCGGCACTGTATGAGGCTGCACTCCTAGTGCCAGAGACTGCTTGCATTGGGCCTGCCTCTGGACGGCCACCTGCAACAATGGTCCGTACGCCGCCATCGGAAATCATGAACTCTGCGAAAAGAGCGCAGGCCGAGGAACATTGACCATCAGTGAGCTGCCATAGATGAGTAGAGGTTCAACGTTTTTGTCAAAGCATGGACTTACTAGTACAATATTCTCAGGTCGGAAAGGGGTTGAATACCCTTCAGGAACAGAATTGTCCAAGTAGCCGAAGGGCTGAAACCCCTGGAATGCACCATTAATGAATAACAGATTGGAAAGATTGTAGGTTTCCTGGAATTGGGTCAATGTTGGTAGCCATGGTACCAGGTGTAGAGCAGCTTACCACTAGAGTAGATTCTTGCGCGGTTGGAGGAGAGTATTCTGGCCAGGAAGTATAATTCTGACCCGTGGCAGGGTTGTCCTTTGTCGTAATGACCCACTCGGAACCCGCAAAAAGTTGGAACAGATAACCAGTATCATCATCTTCCCAAATCCTATCTCCATTCCAATAATCGGTGTAGGTGTTACCCAGAAGGTCGCCGTACGGATGTTTACGACGCCGGCTACCGGTGTATGGGTCTTCGTCCGGAAAGAACTAGATAACATAAGCATGAGTCGAATGAAATACTCGGAAAGATTACCTTTTTGAAGGTATCGATGGCAAGGGATACATCCCCGCCGGTATTCTGTTGAAGATCAATGATGCATCTCGTCATACCAGTCCGACGGGACAGAGCAATGAATTCGTCGACGGCGAGCCTGAAGCTGTCGGCAGCAAAGACGGATTGTGCAAAGCTGGGAATGCTGAGGACGGCGGTCGAGATCTGCGGTAATACATAGCCAGTCACGACGCCGCCGTCATCACCTCCAAGACCAGCTTGCCAAACAGAACTAGTTGGGAATGCGTCCGAGAGATCGGTGTCGCTCCATGACCGTATGGTCGGTGAAGCGCTAGGCTCGTCACTAGAATCGTCGGACGAGTCGGTCTGGTCATCAGCAGGAAAGGTAAAGCTTGCTGGATAGTAACCTAGCACGAAGAAGTTGTACATGTCGCCGCCAGTTTCAAGAGGTCCTGTCGGACCCGGAGAGAAATATTGCGCCAGCCAAGCGAATTCACGCGAAGTCTGGTTGTCGAAGCCAAAGGTGATAGTGTCACCGGGGTAGAAACCGGCAGTACCACCAAAGATGGAAGTCTGCCGCTGGATATCTCGGGCAGGACTGACCATGGCCTGATTCCAGTCGGCATGACGTTCGACCATGCCGACCGATTGCTTGTCAGTGAATTCAGTGAGGTAAGCGATGACATCTTGGCCATTGATGGTCTTGATTGGCGACGGTTGCCAACCTTGGTCCTTGTAGGTGTACAGATCGGCTGTCATGGTTTAGTGAGGAGACCCACCAGATATCCAGAAATACTCACTTGCAAGGTAGACACGAGGCGGTTGAACTCCGTCAGGACTTACTGAAATCAAGGATCGCTCGCTGTATAAAGGTCAGCCATTTTGCTGTTGCTCGTAGATCGTACCACTAACTTTCCAAATTGGAAGACATTGAAGAGACCTCCGAACAAGGCCAGGTGACCATCGTTGGCGCCATAGAGCAATTGTTGGACATCTGACTCGAATGCATACTGGTTCTGGTAATGACCCGAGCTGATGAGAGACTGGATCCGGTCAAGGCCGGCCTCTATATCGATACCGGGTTGTTGGTATTCGTCCGGGGGATTTTTCAATAGTGAAAGCGTTGACTGGAACTGGAGGGTCGTGTTGATGTACTTGATGTATCTGCTTCCGACTGCGGCATTGAAAGGAACTGTCTGGAGACAAGCGAACACCTCTGACGCGTAGAACCAATATGATTCTTGGATCGTCAGCCACTGCTTCAGTCTGGAATGTTCAAATACATGGACTTACGACCATCCGCCTGCCGAATCAGATCACCGCATGCTGTGGAGGCCGGACCCGCGGGACCTGTCGGGGTGGAGGACTGAGGTGCGCCAGAAACAATAGCGGCAAGAGCTGCAATAGCGAGAGACAGGAAACACCTCATGGCTACTCCGACGAAGAATACTAACAATGGACGAGTGGTCGGCGAGCGAACATCACCGGGAAATAGGTCATGGCAAGTGATGACTTAAGAGATTTCTTTCAGAGGCCTTTGGGATGCTGTGCCGCACGCATGCAGGTCCCAAGCAGAGACTATCGCGACACATGGTCGAAGCGTAATCCGGAAGCCTGTTGGCTCGATGAAGGCGGATGGCCGCTATTGTGCCTATTCTGCGAAAGGCGCACGCCGATCACCCCTAGCTGCTTTTCAGGGCTGAAAGATCCTTGATAGATACATGTCATGAAGCTCGTCTCGCTAAAGCCTGTACTTGTGATTGGACATGAACCCGTGATTTGAAAAGAGAGGTTGAGCAAGGGCAGGTGCAGGCGGTGCGGTGAGGGAGGCCTAAGGAGTGCGGCTGAGGAAAGATTAAAGAAGATTGCCCTTGGGAGGGGTCTGTGCCAGTGTCGTGCTATTTCGATTGGACGCAAGAAGGGACTTGCGTGACTCGACATGCATGCTAATTTGTTTCGCACACGAGAGAGCTTCCACCATACTCCCAAGAAAGCTTAGTCGCATGCACCTCTGCGGCACAGCGAACAGCTGACGGGCTCTCGAGTCGAGAGCAGATCGTCCCGGTAGGTTGGACGGTTGTTCGGACATCTCTGTCGTTATGGTTATGTAGACCTGTTCGAAGGGCACGCTCGTCGAATGCTTTCAACTACTCTCGACGACCTTGCTCGATGTCAGCATGGTGGTCAAAGAGAGGCGTCGGGACAGCCCTCTCGCCTCACCCGTAGACAGTCTTCTCACTTCACCGATCGACGAGGCGTCGCAGCTGCCTGATAAGCTTCTTCATATCGACTTTGCAGCTCGTCAGAGATACCTAGTCGATGAGAGACGGTGCTTCAAGTATGCGGAATGGCTTTTCGCTCATGACCTGTTTCAAGGCTGGATTGAGTCAGACAACAAATGGCAGCTGCGACTTTGTGGAACTCTGGGCTCTGGCAAGGTGGGCATCCCAGTAACATTGATTCTACAAGGACAGACCACGGACTGACATCGACCCGTCTAGACAACTCTCTGCGCTTTGGCGGTCGATCAGATCCTCCAATTCTCAGCACAACTGAGTACCCTGGTAGTACAATTGTACCTTGGCGACCTCGCTAGCCTGGGTATATCCCTGGCCGTTGCATCTGCCAGTGATTCCCAAGACAGCTTCTCCGTCGAAGACTTTGTGCTGCGGGCGATCTATAGACAGCTGCTCGAGACTGGCAAGTTTGATACCCTTGATGATAAAGTCCGACAGGAACCCGGCAACAAGTCTTTTGACAACAGTGCTGGAAAATGGCTCGATCTTCAGACTGCGTTCGAGTCCTTTGACAATGTTTTCATGGTCGTTGATGGGCTTGAACACATGTCTTTTGAAGTCCAGAAAACCTTCTCCGATGTACTAGCAACAGCACGCAACCATGGTATGAGGACGTTGATCACCCAAGCTCAGATGTCGGATGCATCGGAAACATATGTCTATTGCGGCTTGGAGAGTGAGCATGCACAGTACAATGGACCACAACAGGAGCTCTGTAGCGTTTACTGGCACTGTCAGTGGTGCAATGGAGGAGACTTTGATGTTTGTCGAACATGCAGAAAGGTCCGCAACCTAGGCTGTCATGATGAGTAAGTCTGCATCCCAACCTGGGCATCTGATCTTGACTCATAGCATCACAGTAACCACAGGACACAACTACACGAGCCGTACCAACACAGGGATTTCGTCATTCATTGGCCAGAAGAACACCTCCGACAGCTCATTAAATGGAAACTACATATGGCCTGTTTCGATCGAACACACCTTGGTCGAGCTCTGAACCAACAGACCGACGGGACGGAGAAGCTAGTAGATGAAATTTGTACAAAAGCCATGGATGATCTCGCTCTTGTCAGCATATACGTCGAGCGTATCATTCGCGATCAAAACTCTTCCCTGCTTTCAGACGTCCTTGACGAATTACCGGAAGACGAGCAAGCTCACTTCAGTAGAGCGATAACTCGACTGCGAGTGAACTCCGGAGATACATGGGGCACCATTGAAGCAATGATAGCCATCGTCGCACACTCGCCAGTGCCTTTGCGCTTTGACGCTTTTGTCGAGGCTGTTTCGTTCAGAGAGGGTCACAAAGCATCTATCGATCTATCATCGCTGGACAAGCAGGAACTCATGCGGATCACGAATGGAATCCTTTTCGTGGAATCCAATGTTGACGGCTTGGTGCAATTGAGTCAAACGGACTTGAGAACATTCTTGCTCGAATGTGGAGGACTTCAGCGCACCCTGCAGGGCACCTTCATGACAGAGTTGTGCTTAGATTACCTTAATCAGGATTGGCTTGCACGTCCTGCTCCTGACGATGATTACATCTCCCTCGATATTTATCGTAGGCATACATTCCTGGCCTACGCATCTAGGTATTTTGGTTCATGCGTCAGCAATAACAGCTCAGGCAAAACGCATCACCGACTTCTGGAACTATTGCGAGACCCCAACCGAGTCAAAGCTATCACTACTGCTGCATGGTACGCCGACAATGAGATACCGTGGATGCTACCTCTGGGAGCTACAGCTTTTCATCTTTGTGCCTATCTCGGACTGACAGACATGCTATATGACCTTCACGAGGACGGAGTATATGACATGAATGCTAGAGATACTTTCTACGGGAACACCGCGATCGTCACTGCATGCCAGTGGGATTATCCAAACACTGTCGAAACGTTGCTCGAACTAGGTGCAGACCCGCGTATTGCCAATTACTCCGGCAGCACAGCTCTTGATCAAGCAATTCAGAGCAACAGCCTTGGGGCTATGAAGACATTGGTCACACGACAATGCTACAAGAGCTACCAGGACTGGCTTCGCAATGATGCGACAGATCCCCTACACACGGCTGCCTCGTCCGGTCATGGAAGCTGTCAAGCAGTACGGCTACTACTCACCATGGATCAGGTTGACGTCAACGTGGAAGACGCAGAAGGAAGGTCGGCTTTCCTGGCCTCGATTGCATCAGGGAACATTGCGACGGCAGCTCTTCTGGCAAAGCATCGGAAAACAGATTTACTAGTCAGGGACTTCAAGGGTCGAAATGCTCTTCATCTGCTGTGGGACAAAGCGGTGAAAGACAACTCATGGGCTGGCGAGTCCGAGCTACTTGATTCTTGTATTGAATTTCTGGACATCATTTTCGGTCGTCTGCCCAAATCAGACCGACTTGCATTGATGAATCAACGGGATACTGTCTACGGGCGGACACCGCTCATGAGTGCTATCACGGCAGCACCCAAGAATTGCAACGCCCCAGAGTTGATGCAAATCTTCGACTTACTGATCACGGAGACCGATGATCTGTACCAGGTCGATTACCAAGGCCGTACCCTGATGCATTACGCAGCTGTCAATAACAACGAGGACCTAGTATCTCAGCTTCACTGCAAAGGATTGGACGTGAACGAAAATGATCACGTTGGTCGAACACCTTTGCACTTGAGCTGCGCGAATTGCTGCGTATCCACGGTATGCCGGCTCTATGAGCTCCACGCCAGCCCTATCATTCAAGATGCCTTCCAAGAAAGTCCTCTAGACTATGCGAGACATATGGGGATCCAAGATCTGCTCGGGGAGGCGCTGTCTGCTGAGAACAACCAGCCTGGAATACCTATCGACCCGCCTGTATGGGCTGTCATTAATTCGGGAGATGAAGACGCTCTTATGGACATGGTTCAAAACCGCCCTGATCAAGTCAAGATGCCAGAACCCTCGAATAGGACCAGTGCACTGCATCTTGTAGGATCTTCCAGCACTGGCATGCTTCGTGCTCTGTTGGTCTCCGATCTAATTGATCCGAACGTGCAAGATTTGAGTGGTCGCACTCCACTTCACAAGCTGGTCGAAGATTACACGTCTGGTCTGCCGTTGAATCAAGATGAGTTCACCACTCGGATCAGGCTCTTGCTGGAGTACGGTGCTCGGCTGGATTGCAAAGATGCGAACAATGAAAGCCCCCTCGAGGTGGCACTTGCCAGGCAGGATTTTGAGACTTGCACAATACTGGTCAATGAAGGAGCACCGGTGCAAGTGACAAAGACTCAGGCGCGACACTTTTCCGACTGGCTAGCATACGCCATTTCCTGCGGGTATGTCGGTGTTGTTACCAAGATCCTTGCTGCTGGCTTCAACGTTCATTGCCGGAGTAACTCAAAGCTTCTGATACAAGTGGCGTATGACAGCAGAAGCAAACACCCCAGCATCTTCGATACCATGATGCAGAGCATGGCCGATTTTGCCACAAGAGCTATGGCTCAAACAAGTATCAATTCGTGAGTATGGAGATCAATTTGCGTCCTCGACGCTGTCGACTCGGGTAATGGCGCCCTTTCTGTGCGCCGGATCGTCCTCCAGTCGGCCAGACTCACTTTGCTGAACTCGACTGCGCCAATGCGCTGGTAGTCCTTGCCTGCAGAGTCTCCTGCGGGCTCAATGATGATACCTTTACCACTGTAGCCTGGAACCGAGTGCCACTGCGAGTTCTTGGTATAGGCCACTACCATGACTAACGCCGCAGACACGTCCCCTGCCTTCTCACCACGACGGCCGACATCATAGTAGGCCCTGAACTCGGCCATTTGCCTTGTACGATCAGCTGGATCTACTAAAACCCATTCCGATCCCTCGTCCAGCTCTTTGCAAAAATCGAGCCTGAAAATCAGACCCTCAATGAGAAGGAATCGTCTCTGACTCCCCAAAGCCTTCGTCATCTCGCCATTAAAGCCACTACCCACCTCACGTTCTCCACACTGCAGGATACTGAGTTTATACTCCCTCTCCTGCCTGACTCTCAACGGCATGTTAATCACTCCATCCACCGAAGCCCAAGACCACGACGGTGCCCTGTACGCTTCCGGCCCCACCCTCCTCGCTGGCTTCCCATTATGCTGCCTCGCGTCCACAACTCGCCACGCCAGCTGCTCCTCCAGCATGAGCCTCCACACCCCAGACAAATATTCATCCACATCCCCCACCGCCCTCTCCATCAACGTCGAGATACCGCTCAAAGCAACAATTTTATCCGCCCCATTCGTTAAATCACAACTGCTATACGACCTCACCGCGGTGGTCCAGAAGTGCTCGAATGGCACCGCCCTCCGTTCCTGATCCGTCAACGCTCTCTCAAAAGTTCCCCTCTGCAGCTCCCTCTTCCACTGTAGATCCCTCTTCGGCCGTGTGAGCAACTGCGTCGGCAGTCCCGTCGGGAATGCCTCGCATGCTTGCAAGCAGGGGCACTCGAAGAAGATCTGCTCGTCCGCGAAATGCAGGAGGCGCGGCGAGAGCATGCGTTCCTGGAACACCCACGCGCGGGAGTAGAGCTTGCTTTCCAACAACTGAGCCTCCCAGTAGTCCTTGTGTACGACAGCAAATCGCTGCCCTACGCCGCGGTCGCCGATCGGGCCCGGCACAAGGCTGATGTCCAGGTGCCGGGCGTCGCGGCCGCGGAACAGTCCGCCGTCCGGGGAGGTGCTGGCGGACGCGGAGACGTTGAGGTAGGAGTGCCCGTAGACGTCCTGCATGCGGGGCGCTTCAGCGTGCCAGTCTTCGGCGTCGGATTGAATGATGCAGAGCGCGTCGATCCATAGATGGGAGATGGAGAGGAGGCGGGCGATTTGAATGGTTTGTTGGAAGGTCGCGGGGAGGGAGGAGAAGGGGATGCCGCGGTCTTGGTGCGAGGCGAGAGTGGCGCGCGTTGTGCGGAGCTGGGAAGTGGCCGGGGCGGTGCCCCAGCAGTAGGAGAGGGTCATGTAGGGTACCGGGGTGGTGAGAGTGGTGGATGAGATGAGTTTAATGGTATTGGTGGGATTTGGTCGAATGTCGAGGAGTCGGGTGGGGAGGGATGAGGGAGAGGCGCCTAGGGTAGGTTTAGATGTAATGACAATAGGACGAATGATATCACGCTCACCTTTGCTGTTGAGTTTGCGGCATCCTTCATGGTCTTCTTTACATGTTTTCATCCAATACGCGACTGATACCATTGCTTGTGGACTACCTGTCGTATCTCCATGGTCAATATCTCTAATGGCTAGATCATCTGGTTGACGTCAGCCGTATTCGAGGAATCAGAAGCACAGCCATCCGGAGTAGAGAGCTTACCCTCCCAAGTAAATACAGAAATCATGATTTGCTTCACATCGACGACTTGACTAGGGTCGACATCATACTCCCATACTCGATAGAGATAGAGGATAAAGGTGCCAGGTACGCTTTGCTCTCGAAGCGTACCTTTGTAAGCTGGTCCATCGACGTCGAACTTCTCCAGGACGGCTGGGTCTTTGGCAGTGGCACTATGATAATCGGTGGCCAGCAATCGGCAGATGTGACATGGTCCTTGGTAGTGGATTAGTGAAGCTGCCGGAGCGTGATGTGCGGCCGCCGTGAGAGGCAGTCCGGAGTGGAAGAAGGAAGAGGTGCATCCAGAACAGATCATCCTCGCAATTGAAGAGTTGAAGCGATCTCTGACGAACGAATGAGGAGTGCAACAAAGCGTGGACAGTGTACACAATCTTTCATACCTGATGGTGCGGCTGAAGAGGTCGGGAACCGTCTCGAACATCACGCCGCGCACCTCTCGTACACATCTACTTGCCTTTCCACGCCCAACTTGCAGGACTCACAGAAGTATTAAAGATACCAAAATCGAGATTTTCCATCAATAATCAATATTACAAAGGTGGTAGCAAAGACACTCTACCGGAATTGGGGGGAACAAACAAGACTGGACAGCGAAGTCAAAGCCCCCCTGACACCCGGTCGCCATCACCACCCTAAGCACCACCTCACACGCCGCCTACGCTCCTTCGAACCAATCACGCGTCATCTCTAACCAATTACTCTTCCCCTGCCCATCCCAAACCCAATTTATACCACCGATTAGAAGAATGGACCTCGACCCCCCAACCCCCACCTCCCCCCTCCGCCGCAAGCGCACCTTCCACGACCTCTCCGAAGCGACCTCCTCCCTCGCCTTGCAGACCCCCAACCCCCAAGATGTTGACCCGCACTACAACAACGACTACTTCTCCACCTCCATCTCCGGCCCCAACGCCAATGCTAGTCCTGGCCCGAACCCCTTCGCCCTCCCAGGCCTGACCTCCGCCCCCGTGACTGGAGCGCAGGGCACAGCCGCCACCCGCAACGAGCGCTCCATTTCCCCTTCGAAAAGGCTGAGGGTGCAGGCGCATCGTTCTGGTGCCAACGTGGCAGGAACAGAGGCGCCACCGACGCCGTCGCCGCTTGGACCGGGTCAGGGTGGTGGTGGTGGGGGCAAGGGGCTGGGGATTGTGGGTGCTGATGGGGGTGGGGATGGGATGGACGTTGCTATGGACTCGGGCGACACGGTCAGCCGTGTAGCAGCGGGGGGGGATGTAGCAGCAGCGGCGGCAGTGCCGGGGAAGATGATTCCGCTGGAGCAATGCACTGCCGCGTTTGATACGGTTGCGTTGCTTAGGGGTTTGGTCACGGATGGAGGAGGTAGGAGACCAACGGCGAATTGGAGCATGTTTGGACCCGAAAGCGCGGTATTGGTCTATGTCACACCGACGTGGAGAGAGGATTTTGGAAGAGGGTCAGGAGGTTACGTTTCGCACTTGGAAGGGGTGGGAGGATTGGGTATGGCATTCGAGGGGTGCTGGTATGTTTGTATTTCTATTTTGTTATTCTTGGTGTTATGTGAAGTCTACTGGCGCATCGATTTGAGGATGCCGGGACTGATTGTGTGTCGAACCCCAGCTCTCATGAGGTGGGGTGAGTCCTTGACATGGGACATGGGCTGATCATACTAGTGTGGCGATTCACAATACCATGACCGCCATCTCACCCACCGCGCAAGCACTCGCTGTCTCGGACCGCCTCGATCTGCCTCTGCAGACTAATGCACCTGCAAACCACATCCAGGAGCTTACCTCGGTGCTTCCTGTACGGCGAGCCCCCGAGGCATCCCTCTACCTACAACAAGCCGCTGCGCACCTTCTGAGCGTCGATCTCGGCACAAGTCCTTTCTCGGACGGCCTGCTGGTTCTCATTGACCATCAAGGCAATATCCGCCTCGTCCTTCCCCTGTCCGAACTCCGCAACGTTGCCGTCAATGCTAGTACCAGCGGCAGCATATCCATGGCACGTAGGAAGGCCATCAGCTCTGCCCTAGAAGGCGTGCTCAAGGACGCATTCGTGTATCTCGAGGAGGAAAAGGCCTGGCTGAAAGGACAGCGGTAGTACCGGCTGAAGCTTGTGTCCGAAGCGATGAGGAGGCTGAGAATGTGAGCTGTATTGGTGGCCTCGTATCACCCCATGGCTGAATTGTGCCTTCTCCGGTGCTTGCAGAATGTGTCCAACATATCGGCATATCCTTGCTGCTTCAGATGCAATTGCATCAGGACAGCAGCACCACCACAACGTGCAGAAACCCGTCCGCGTACGCCGCGGCCCTACTCAAATCCTCCAACCCGGCACTCATTGGCACCATAGCCCCATGCAGTACCGGCGCCGCGATCACCGGGTTTCTCCTGCTAGGAAACACTGTCGGCAACAGCTCATTCAACGCCATGCCCAGCGTCGTAGTCTGCCTCGTCATCGCAGGCGGCACCAGCCCCTGCACGACCCTAACACTCCCAGCCTGCACCTGCGCCGTGTCTTCCTCCTCCTTGCCTTCCTTCTCCTTCTCCTCACCCTCCACCTGCGGCGCATCCGGATGCACGCTGGAAGTGGGGAGGTAAATTTTTATTGGCACGTTCTTCAGACTCTGACCTGGCGGGTTGAGCAGTTTTGTATTGACGCTGTTGAACAACGCGACGTCATGCGTCTCCACCGCGCGCCACAGCGAGGTCGCGTCCTGCTTGGAAAGAGACATGACGGTCTTTGCGCTGCCGTTGCGAATGAAGTCCGCTTCCTTGACGGAATTGATATATGCGTCTTGGAGGACGCGGAAGGTGGGGTCGAGGGGGAAGAGGAGCTCGGTTGGGTGCGAGGTGTAGTGGATTGTCAGTCGCCAGGGGAGGGAGGTCGAGGAATCAGAGGTGGGTCCGGCGGTCAGGGTGCTGGTTGATGTGCTTTGATTGTCAAGACCAGCGGCGCTGGCACCGGAGAAGAGATCATAGAGGAGGCCGAGGGGGTAGTGCCATTTGAGGGGAAGACCTTCAAAAGAGAGCCAAGCGTCGTGAGGGGCGATGTCAGGGTTGATAAGGAAGGGCCGGAAGAAGGCGTGGATGCGTGAGAGGAGAGGAGGGAGGTAGGCGAGGCGCGGATGGCAGATCTGGTGCTTGTCAGTAGATTCTCGGAGGATTACTTACTGCTTTTATTCCTGCTTACCATGTATGGATCACTCTTATCGTACGTTGTGCAATCTGCTGCCGCCAAACGGATTTCAAGCGGAAGTGAGCCATCCCAGATGCGCCTCTGCAGCGTGGATTGCGCTGCTGCACCAATAGGCGGCATTACCGACTTTTGTGGAAGGTGCGACAGGGAATTGCAGGATCGGATAACATGCTGTAGCTACACTCCTACACACTGCACTACTGTGCTTGAAGAGGGGTGGAATGGAAGAAGGTATGGCTGGAGCTGAAAGCGGGATGCCTATACCAATGACGAAAGGCAATGATAGGCGAAATCTCGCCTATAACTTCCCCAAAAGACTGATTACCGGCAAGCACCAGTACGGAACCAAACAGTCAATGGTAGTTCACTTGTAGATTCTTCCGTTGATTCTTGATTGTCCAATTCAGTGACTGAGCAACAAGGTACAGCACGTCAAATGTTCAGTAGAACAGCGGACACTTCGATTCTCTAGCTACAATCTTATCCAACGACAGTCTACACCTCGCGGTGCTCAATCCTAGCATCAGTCTTCTCATCGTCGTGCTCAGCCTGGAAAGCCCTGCCCTTCTCAGTAGCAACATCACCACCAACCATGGCAGCCTCGCCATCGAAGTGCTTGGCAATCTCTTCAAGAGGTGTGTTCTTGGTCTCAATGTAGTACTTCCAGACGACAGCCAACTCGACGGCGAGCCAGCAGCAATAGACGATGTAGTACCTCCACTTGATGTTCTGGAGAGCGATGGGGTTGACGTATTGGTTGAAGAAGAGGGCGATGTTGACCATGAGGAAGACCATGGTCATACCCTTGGCACGAATGTTGTAAGGCAGAATCTCGACGCAGTATCCGACGAGGAGACCGGACCAGGCCAAGTTGTAGAAGACGTAGTAGATGAAGATCATGACGATGACCTATGGATTGTTAGTGGCTGTCTCGCTGATTTATTACAAGTGATTTGACTTACTGCACGGCCTGCACCTTCGTTGCCAGATTTGGAGTAGACGGACGAGCAGATGGTCCAGACAACAAAAGTCCCCAGCATACCGGCGGTCGAGATGAGGAAGAGAGTTCGGCGACCGATCTTATCAACGAAGAAGGACTGAGAGACGGCGACGATACAGTTGCAGATCTGGAGAACACCGTTGATGATGAGACGCATGTTGGCATCCTCGACACCAACGTCCTTGAGGACAATGTTGATGTAGTAGGACACAAGACCGTTACCAGACCATTGGGAGAAGAGACCAGCGGTGAGCAGAATGATAAGACGGTGCCTGTTGCCAGGTGTACGCCAGAGCTCGGCCCATCCGTTGGCCTCGAATTCTTTCTCGATCTCAATGGTCTCCTTGATCTCTTTCATCTCGAGCTGAACAACCTCGTCCTCAGCATTGCCATTGGCATGGACCTTGGCGAGGACGCTAAGAGCCTTCTCTTCTTGTCCCTTGCGGAGGTAGAATCGGGGCGATTCAGGACAAAACCAGATGAAGAAGACCTGGATGATGGAAGGCGCAGCTTGCACGATTGAGGGAACCCTCCAAGCCCAGTTGTTGTGGATGTGGTTGGTTCCAAAGGTAAGCCACGCGGAGATGATGGAGCCGACGTACCAGGTGGTGTTGTAGATGGTGGTGAAGGTGGCACGGTGCTGGGGGTGGGTCAATTCGGTAATGAGAAGTGGCGAGGCACCGTGGGCAATGGAGACACCGAAACCCAAGAAGAAGCGAGCGGCGACGAACATCCTGAAGTTGACAGAGATGGACTGCAAGACAACACCGACCATCATGATGATGCAGCCAATGAGGATACCCATCCTACGTCCAAGACCGTCGGCAATGTAAGGGGTGATTGGAAGCGCGCAGAGGGAGCCAACGGCCATGATGCATGAGAAGAGACCGAGGAGAGATCCAGAAGGGTTGTTGAAGTACTCTTGCCAGACGTCAAGAGCTTGAAGACCGTTGACCATGGAACCATCGTATCCATTGGTGGCAGAGGTCAAGACGACAAACATCAAGACGATGTAGTTCCTTCGCATGCCTGGGTCCTTGTACCAGGTGACCCTGGGGAACTGGCAATGAGTGTTAGTATGGTCAGCATTGTAGTGAGCAAAGTCTATCTTACCTCCTGTCCCGCAAGGCGGAAGGTGCCCTTTGTTGGTGCTTCCATAGCGGGCAAAGGTCGAGAGTGGTATCCTCGATGATAGTGAAGAGGGTATGAAGTGAAAGAGGCTCACGGTGGTTTGTCCATACTGGCGAGGGCTCTGAAGGTCTATAAATCAACGGCCATTCTTCCAGAGAGCTGTTTCCGGGGTCGCCAAGTAGATTGCATTTAACCGCAGACTGGCGGCTGTTCGACTCAAAGTCGAGGTCGAGCTGGCCAGAAGAGGTTGGTGTGTTTTGGCGACCAGTGCGGTGAACCCTCCATCTCAAGGCTTGACTGCAGAGACGAGCGCCACGTGCGGGACCCGGTAAAGTTAGTTTGAAATGGAGACACGGATGGGGCAATCTGGGGTGAGAGCGGGGAGCTGGCTCCTTCTGCACCACCTGTCAATCCGGTTCAATCTGCATGTCTCTAGGCCGGGCGGGCTGGGGGGCTTCCAGTAACGGTCGAGGCCGCACGCGACGATTGGATGGAAGATTGCGAGCTCCGTTGCAGTTCGCGTCAGGACCTGAGTCGTCGGCGTAAGCGAATTGTATAGCTCTGCTATTTTTCCATTCTATCCTATGTGACCGTCGAGAGGTCTGCGTTGCCAGGTGTTTGCCCAACTCCTGTGCGGCTCATTCATGATTTTTGCATGATTTTCAGCTGCCCTTGGGTACAAGCGACAAGACGGCAGGGTCTGGCCTCGGCATTGGCGTAGATCTGTGTTAATTTGCAGAGTCATCTGCACTTTTCGCGCCGGTGTTGCGGGAACGAGCTTCTTGATCCAGGGAAAGGCAGTTTGCAGATGGACAGCCTATACGCATTTACCCGGCGCTTTTACCCTCGGCTGCACGACACCACACGACATGGACCACACGACTTCATCTTTCGGACATGAGGCTCGCCTAACATTCAATATATGACGCATACCGGACAAATTTGTGTCAAATCTGGTCCGTGAAATTGGTCTTGTAGGAGTCTGTCAATTGAGCAAATCATGGGATCATCAGCGAGGGGTTATTCCTATGGAACTAACATATCGCAAAGACCAACTAGTTTCATTGTAGGTCTGAAGGAGTGACCGAACGGTGGCTAAAGCGAGCTATCGACCATACTGATTTTTACGACCGTACAAGCTACTCACTTGCTACAGGTTAGCTGACACCACTTGACTCTTTCTTGAACTGCTTTCTCAAAAAGCATGTTATGGATATACCCACAACCAATATATGAGCGTGCATTGGCAGTGAAGAAATGGCATGCCCGGAAGCCTTTATCCTCTAGTTCGGTAGCATTGGTACAGAAGTAGCTTCGCACTAAAGATCTACTGTGGCCGCGATTGACCCCCTGAAATAGCTGGTATCGGTCCCGGCGATCCGTTTCGTTGCAGTCTGGCGCTAGAACTGTCTTTATGGTATCTCGGGTATCGCGTCTAGCGTCACAAGGATGGCCATAGCGCGATGTATGTTTGGGCGCTGTGTATATCCACGATCAGGTCTCGCAAGGGTATCTTAGGCGTTCTCAGTGAATGCTGCTAGGAGAGGGCGTAGAATATCCATTTCAGCCGCTTACTCACCTGAGATACAGACTCCAAGCCGCGAAGATCGGTCTTGGTGGCAAGTGCCAATCATTGACGGCAGCAACGGCGAAAAGTTGTGGGGTGTCTTCCGATCATCTGCATAGTCAAACGTGGCCGCCATGGCTGGAAGGTCTGGAGTCATCCCTGCTAGTCGTCGATCGTGGTCGCCGGGGTCCCCGTGGTCCTGTTGGCGCTTTACGCAGGACACTCCTTCGGTATTGCCTCCCATCCCAAAGTGCAGGACCCTTGATTCCCTTGTCCGCATCTTCGCCTTCGATAAAGGGCAAATCACCCGTGTCACTAATAGCCGCAACTATGGTCTCCTCAAGCAGAATACCCATTGCAAGTAAAGCCGTTTCATCCATGCTTCGAAAGTCCCATTTGCCGCGAAGAGGAGTTGCTCGCAAGTAGTATTCTGACGCGTATTTGTGGATGGTCTTGAGGAGATCCGAGTCTGGAAGCCTTTGGCGTTCAGGATCCAGCCTTTCGTTGGCAAAATACTGGTCTGTCTCCTCGTAGCGTAGAGGAGCCCCTTTCCGTCTAAACAGCACCTCCTCCGGATAAACTGCCTGGCTGGAACTGCTTTTGGTGTCGCGTGTCTTTGGCACGCGGTCCCCAGAGAGGAAAGACTCATAGCCGACGCGACCTAGCAGAAGGAAAAAATGATTAGAAGGGATTCGACTTGATCAGGCTGGATATAACCTACCAGCGACCGCATCATAGACTGTCGACACCCTCCGCGGTGACTTTCCCCGTTGCTTCGGCGTGGCACTTTCGTCCCGCGATCTCTTACGACTCATGGCTTCGCACCTGTCATTCGCTTCGACTCTATCAAAAACATGAGATTAGCATGGCTTTTCAGTGCAAAATGAAGACAGGAACCGAAGTTGAGCTTTGAGGCCGACCCTTGGACCAGGTACAAACACGCCAAGAAATTTACATCCCCGCCCTATGTTCACCAACTTCACGAGTCTTCACTGCTTCTTCCATTTTTCTACTCCATTGCACTTGCCATCGATCTCCATTCCAAGACACATGTTTAAGCATGAATGACGGTTGATCTCAGCAGCTTATGTGATGAGGAATTCGACTGGATGAATGAACAACTTTCTCTTCAGTCGGGCATTGGGCTCGATTGGCCACCAGAGTCTGGCGAGAGCACAAACTGATCGACAAGTCCGTTCGTTGTATGCTGCCCATCATGTGAAACTCAGCTACAAACCATCAGAACTTGAAAACAGATCTCATGATCATGATGAAGATGACTTGCAGCGCAAAGATGTGGCGCATCCCGCCGGAGTGAACAGCTTGACCATAGACAAGTTCGAAGGCAGATAGTGGGTGAAGCCTCGAAAGACTTCTACTTTGGTCTTATCTAACATCTTTCAAGTCTTCTGTCCGGAGGAGCAGACTCGTCCATAGCAGTCTGGGATCTAGAGTCATCGGAGCATGGGGAGCAAGAAGATGTAGTCTTTCAACCCCTTGGATACGTCGGAAAGTGCGCAATACAAATCTGCAATCATAGCACCGTTTCTAACCAGGTTCCAGAGAGTCCAATTCTCATAGTTATGGCATCACTCATCTGTCTTTCTATCCATTCGACTCCTTGGCATTTCTATCTAGCAGCTATGATCACTTCCTCAGGCTGTACTCTTCCGAGACTCTGGCATGCTCTGCCGCATTTGATCTGTCCTCCGTGGTCTACTCTCATGCGCTTTCACCTGTAGCATCGCACCTTCTGGTAGCATGCGCCACTCAACATCCTGCTGTCAGATTGGTCGACCTCAAATCCGGGGCGAGCACTCACTCACTCGCCGGACACGGCGGAGCTGTGATGAGTGTCGCTTGGCATCCCAAGTCAGAACATTTACTGGTCAGTGGGGCGACTGACGGATCCGTTCGTGTATGGGATATACGTCGGAGCGCGAGCAGTCTGGGAGTGCTCAACATGGATGACAATACTGGTATCGTAGGATTGTCCAGCATCGGCGTCGATTATCGAAAGCGCGAGCGTGGGAATGCCCATAATGCACTGGTAAATGGTCTGCTCTGGACAGAGGGAGGAGACTACATCTTGACGAATGGACACGATGAGGTAGTCCGCGTATGGGATGCGTCGACAGGAGCAAACACACTAGTCAACTTTGGACCTTCCCTGAAAAACTCCCACAGCTCAACTCTACTCCCTCTACTTACTCCGGGTCAGCTGACCGGGAAAGGAAGAGAACTGATGATATATCCAAATCCTCGAGAGCTGCTGACTTTCGAGCTCCATACGGGCAAGTTGCTTTCACGACTTCGAACACCTTCCTATACCGCTTCCCACACGACAGTTAGTGCTGGGTCTGGAACCCGAAACGTGCAGAATCGCACTACCAGTCTCGCTTGGAGAGCCCATGCTGTTGAGCTTTACTCTGCACATACAGACGGCACTATTAGGTGTTGGCAGCCGAAGACTTGGGAGGATAAAGTCGCAGACATGGAGCTCAAGGATGAAGACGATGAGGATGACAATGCTGCCCAGGAGAGGAAACGCAAACGGGAGGAGTTGGACGACATTGTGGCAGGTTTGACTAAGAAACAAGTCACATGGACATAGTGAAACATACCGTGTCCACATTCAGTACAACTATTAGACTATGCCAAGAGTGATCAGATATGAACTGCTGTCATGTAGCGAAGATCCTGGCGTAACTGGAAACCCTTGTCGGCTTAGCTCGGTCCAAGGGTCGCCTCCAAATGACGGAGGTCGGGGAGCACGGACCGAGCAGTTCAGCATTGACTTTTGGACGTTGCCCAAACGTCAAGCCCTACCAGTCTTTAGGGACGTTTGAAATTCGGTTTCGACCTGATACGACCTCATTGTGCCTGGGGAAGACCTAACGACCACTTATCGCGAGGATGGTTGTACCTTTGTAGACTTCTTGTCTTCTGATCTCAGCCTGCTGCAGTCGTCAGATGACCAGAACCTGCGCACCCATATCTTTATCTCCAAGCCCGATACCCGACTTTTAATCTCTGGCCATTCTTATTCTGCCAGAACACAACAATGTCTCGCCGCGAGTCGAGCGTGTCGCAGCAGAGACGCTTCCGACGGGAAAGCTCACCATCAGGATCTGGTCGCATAGAGCAGATACTTTCCAATTCACCAAACAGGAGCGTATCTACTGCAAGGCTGGCTAGTCCTCTACCTGGAACAACTCCACCAGTTCGCCAGATACCAATCCCCGCAAGCCAGCAGCCTTCAGACACACAGACTCCCTTAGCTGGGGTACCGTCGTCTCAGTCTTCGCTACCCGGCCCACGGGCATCTTCTTTGTCTCAAGCACTCAAGCAGGCTGGAGGAAACAGCCCACCGCGTTTTGGCACACCTCCCGTTCGCAACGCCAGCCCAGCTCCGAAAGCCTCAGAGAACATATCCATTCGCAAGGGACCGTCGAGCAACTATGGATCTTTCGATGCAAGGTCAAATGACCTTGGTAAGAGCCCAGCAAGGAATGAACCTGTGGAAGACATCGAGACTGTGAGAAGACATCTGATAGGTCCTTCACAAGGAGGTGGTTCCGGGTCAAACTTGCATGCTCAGTATGAGGAAGCGGGATCAGCGAGAATGACAACGTCGCCCGCACCTGGCATAGATGACGACGAGTTCTCAAGTTTGCAACTTCAGGGTGGAGATGTGACTAGGCACATCTATAAATATACCGAGGACAGAGAGCGCGAGATGAAGGAAGATCAGGAGCGAAGGGCAGGACGACTCAAGCGAAGCCTAAGTGTGAACTTGCCCCAAGCGGAAGTCGAGGAGCGCGATATCTCCAACATCAGAAAACCAGGTGGGTTGCGGCGAGACTTTATTCGCAGGAATGCAGGATCACCAGCTCCTTCAGCACGCGACAACGACCCGGAAGCAGGCCTCCTCACAGGGCAGCCCCCAAGATCCAACCCTCAATTTGTGACTAGTAACTTCATCGAGTTCCTCACCCTTTATGGTCATTTCGCTGGTGAATCACTGGACGAGGATGACGAAGACCTTGGTCCAGATGAGTACTTTTCTTCCGATGCTGCAGACACGGGAGCCGAGGATAACGAGGACGGTGAACGCGAATATGGCGAGGATAGTGCTCTGCTCACACCTGGAAAACGTAAGCGGAGAAGGAAAGCGCAGAAAGGTAAAGGCACCCCTGGCGGGGCCGCCCTTCTGTTGCTCAAGTCTTTCGTTGGAACTGGCGTCCTTTTCCTCCCACGTGCTTTCCTCAACGGCGGTATGCTGTTCAGCAACCTAGTCCTGCTCTTCATCTCGATTCTCAGCTTCTGGTGTTTCATCCTTCTGGTCAAGACTCGGCTGAAAGTCCATGCGTCCTTTGGCGACATGGGAGGCAAGATCTATGGACCGGCGTTTCGGAACCTGATCAATTTCTCCCTCGTCATATCGCAAATTGGTTTCGCATCGGCATATATTGTCTTTGTCTCCGAGAACCTGCAAGCCTTCATTTTGGCCGTGAGCAAATGCAGGACCTATATCGACATCAAGTACATGATCTTGATGCAGATGATAGTCTTCTTGCCGCTCTCGCTATACCGCAACATCAACAACATCCAGAAGCTTGCTCTTATCGCCGATGTCTTTATCGCCCTTGGTCTGGTCTACCTGTACTACTACGGCATTGCTACAATCATTGAAGAAGGTGTAGCAGACTTTGTCAACTTCAACAAGAGCAGCTGGACTCTCTTCATTGGCACAGCCATTTTTACCTTCGAGGGTATCGGTCTCATCATTCCTATTCAGTCTGGCATGAAAGACCCCGGCAAGTTTCCTAAGGTACTGGGAAATGTCATGATTGGTATCACATTTGTCTTCATCAGTATGGGCGCTCTCATGTATGCCGCATACGGAAGCAAAACCAAGACTGTCATTCTGGTCAACCTGCCGCAAGACAATAAATTCGTCAACGGTGTGCAATTTATCTACAGTCTGGCCATCTTGCTATCTACGCCACTTCAGATCTATCCTGCTATCGAAATCACAAGCCAACAACTCTTCTCCCGGACAGGCAAATACAATCCCTGGATCAAGTGGAAGAAGAACGTTTTCAGATTCTTCATGGTCGTCCTGTGTGCCGCCATTGCTTATGCAGGCGCTGGCGATCTCGACAAATTTGTCGCTCTCGTTGGTAGCTTTGCCTGCATTCCGCTGGTTTACATCTACCCTGTGAGTATACTTATATCGTGGGATGATTTAAATACATACTGACTTCATTACAGCCTCTGATGCATTATAGAGTTGTTAGCACCAAGACCTGGCAGCGCGTTGCCGACATCTGTCTTGTTATTTTCGGAGTTATTCTCATGGGCTACACCACAACACTGACGATCGTTGGCTGGGTGAATGGGAACGGAGCGGTGAAAGCACCTGGGTATTGCGACAAGGGAAGCTTGTAAGATAGACATAGATACATAGATTGTGAATAGTACAGACCGCACGGATCTGTTCGCGGTCCATAGCGAATGCACCCTAGTAAATACACCGCCGTATGCACACTGTACATTACATCTACGAGGTGTACCCCAGACTGTCCCTATTGCTCCTCTTCGCGGCACTGGGCGTCAATCGGTCCACCTCTTCCCAGTCCACAAACTTCCACCACGAATCCAAAAACGCCTTCTTTCCTCCCACTCCGTGATCTCTCAAATACACGTGCTGCCACACACTCGCGCACAACACCGGAAAGATCTCCTGTGGCCCGCCCAGCTTTCTCTTGGCCTCGCTCCTCCCCATAGCAGAATGTGCTCCAAACGCGCCGGCCGTCATCGCGCCCTGCCTTGGCCTCTGCAACGCAGCCGCCGCCTCCGTCGACAAGTTGTTCATATCCTTACTCTGCAGCCTCCCTCTCCCCAACGCACCATCATCCGTGTGCTGATGCAGCGCATACGGCGTGCCAGCGTTATACGTGGCCAAGACCCTCCACTGCCCCGTTCCCGCGCCCATGGGGCCCCTCACCCATACCAACCACACATATCCGACGCCGAACATGCCCGCCGCCGTAAAGATCATCTGATCCCGAAGATTCTTCATCGATCCAAAGTCACGCTCCAGGTTCTCCTTCAGACTGGGAAAGTCCTCCACGGGGCGCGGCACGTGCGATATGCCCTTGAAGAAGAAGTGGTTGTTATGCGCCTGCGAACCGTAGTTGAAGAGTGTGGCGTGGGCCGAGTCGCGCTGGAATCGCTTCGCGATGTCGATGGGCCACATGGATTGGATCTCGGGATCGTCGCCGGAAATATAGTTCAGTTGGTTGACGAGGAAGCGTTGGTAGTCTGTCCAGGCGATGTAGAAGCCGTCGGAGGAGAAGAGGCGGTCAGACCGCGAAGAGGTGTGAGATGCGATGCCGGAGTTCTGGAAGGTGTCGATGTGGGTGAGGCGCGGTACTTCAAAGAGGGTTCGGCGCTGACAGTGTTGGGGGTTGCGGCGGATGGGGGACGAGAGGTTGTGCTGTAATGCATTAGTCCGTGGTGTTGAGATGGGATAGACAGACGTACTCGGGACGATTGGACATCAAGGCTGAAGAGCGTCCGGCCCGCTGGCCGACATATTCGCTTTGAAGCCATGATCTGTGATGTGCTGGTAGTTGAGACCAGGATGTCGTGTTGGACAGCTCGAAGCTCGAAAAATGTCGGCGCCAAGACAAGGTCGGCGAGATGCTCAAGATTCGCTGTCAGCCAATCATTTCGTCGGATTTGGTCTCCTTTGACACTGCTCTTCACGCGCTGGTTTCATCTTTTCTCAAACACATCTATTCTCGAGCAGCTGAAGAGCCGCGACAGGTGCGCTGCCATCGATCTGCTAGTGGTCTGTCACATGGCAGTCCACTCAATTGCCCTTCTTGCGCCAGACGCCATCAATGCAGAAACGGAAACACCTCCTTGAGGTTATTGTCGCGTGCTCGCGTGGACAGACAAAGAACACGCTCCACGCCTAGAGCCACGAGTCGAGACTCGGGCTCTTTGTGGAACAATGAATGCACGATGTAGGTGTTGGTATGCATCCCCTTCGTATTCTCTTCTCCTCCAATTTCCATTCTTACATGCACGGTCACGCACGTACACACTGAAAATCGACGCTGCTTATACATGGCTCCCATACTCTGGCGCTTATCAGTGCTGTTATTTGGAGTCGCCTCTGCTTTTCCCTACGAGGGCGAGCTTTTTGCACGACAGAACAACAGATGCGGCGGTGACAGTTCCCTTACGCTATGTGGCTCAGGCTTTCCAGACAACTTTTGCTGCGGTCCGAACTCCAGATGTGTCCCCCTCAACAACACCAGGATTGTTACCACTATATGCTGTCCACTAGGAAGAGACTGCGCTCGAATACAGCCCATCGCCTGTAACGTCACATTACAGAATGCGAGACTTGTTCCAGCAAGTCCCGTTCATACTTTGAACCTGACGGAGGCACTGCCCAAGTGTGGCAATTTGTGCTGTCCAGCGGGATTCAGATGCGAGAACAACGAATGCTTAGCGATCAACAACAAGCAGCAACAATCATCCAACACCGCGCGTTCACCCAGCAGTTCAGCTCCTGCCACGACTTCAAGCCCAGCTAATGGGACAACCACCAGTACTTCGACCAGATCGACTCAGTCACAGACTATGATCAGTTCTTCGACTGCAATCCCGGTAGAGACAACGATTCCAGGTGAGAGAGACACATTCAGCAGCAGATCTTTCGCAGCGGGCTTTGTTCCCGGCATCATCATTGGAGCAGCCTTGCTCTTTGGCATAATCTTTTTTATCGCTCGACGTCGAAACAGGAAAGAGGAAGCTACAGAGATGACATCGCCGCCAGGAGGACGTTCCGGTGGCCTGTCATCGGCGAAAGCGGCTTTCAAGCGACGATCGACTCGACGACAGATATCTGATCCGATCGTGCAGCCTCAATACAGTACCCGCACGGCTTTCTACCATAACGCAGGCTCTCAAAGAACTGTCAGTCCGGGCAACAGCTCTCAGATAGCGCCTAGCAGTGTTAGTCCCGCAGGGCTTGATGCAAGCAGCATTGAAAAAGGTCCGCATTCGGATCACTCTCGAAAGCGCTCGTCTTCCTACTACGACACCAACACTGTCGGTCACCCGGCAACGCCTTACAGTCACACAACATCTGACTTCAGGGTCAAGTCACTCTTCCATCAGTCTCCAATTCCCGCAACAGGACTGACGACTAGCACTGCCATCACACCGATGCCGCCTGTCCCACCTATCCCCGCGTCCTCGTCACCGACCACCAAAGGAAGCAACACCCCGCCCAATCCTCTCCGCTCGAAGAAGTCACAGGGATCTCTCCGCCGTCAACTCTCCCGCTTTCGCAAAGGCTCGGCACCCGAAGCCCTCTCCCGAACATCCAGCAAACGTCGTCGCGTCGGCAGCTGGAGTAGCGGCGATGATCGGTCACTGTCTGACGACGAGCGCGGTGGCCGCGAAAGCAGAGGCACCATCCGAGTGGTTATGAGTCCTCCTCACCGAGAGCCGCTACCCATGGGATTTGGGCCTGTGCTAAAGGCGAACATGCCACCTCCTTCGATGCAGGGCAACCAAAATGGACAGCGATTGCAGAGTATCCTGCCGCCCGGAATGGCCTTCGGTTCGACCAAAGTGCCGTATCCGGCAGCGGTACAGCAATACCCAGCAAACACGGGGGAAAAGCTACAGCAGGGGCAAGGCTACTCCCTGAATACGCCGCCACAGCCGCATGGTGGAGTCCAGGGATTGGGAAGTCCCTACACACCGAGCAAAATTAGAGGGGGTAATGGGGAGATGTTGGGTGAGAAGGGGAGCAGGGACACGACGTTTGGGGAGATGATGGAGAGGGCGGGAGTACAAGCGGGGCGACGGGATTTGGAAAGAGCAAGGGGGCCGCTCTATGGTAGTTGACTTTTAGATGTAGATTTGTCGACGTTTGATCGCGGTGTATAGCGTCGGTCTCGATACACGTTTCGGATTCATGTTCTTGTTCCTGCGAAGCGCGGTGATGACTAGGTTATCAGCCTAGTAAACAATGTTACAAACCACAACAATGCCTAAGCACTATATTGGTAAACCATGACTTTGTACGTCACTGTATCAAGTCTTGGTATAGTCCCTGCATACTGCCAATCGTTCCCTATCTCCCCTTCCCCACCCCGCTCGCGCCATTCCCGCCTTACGCCAAGGCCGCTCCGACTTCCTGATCGGATATGGCCAAGCATGGCCATTTGCTTACCTTCCTGTTTGCACCTCAAATCGCATTACAACGATCTGCGCCAGAACTTGCAGTCCCGCTGGCCTGCAGATTGTCATGACCCAGAGCGGGAAGATGGACAAGCATGCTCTGGTTGTGCCGCCTCCGCCCGCTCGACGGAGTAGCCCTAGGTATCCGACTGTGATAAAGGTAGGGCTGCTTGTTCTGGCGCTGCTCTTCTGCGTGTATCGTTATTCTTCGCACTTTTCTTCTTTGAGCACAGCATTAGCCATGAAGTCATTCACGAAGGCAGCGGTGCTTCTGGGCAGTATCGTGCCATTGGCAGCTGCTCAGTTCCCAAAGCCTCCCACGGATATCACGGTCCTCGAATCCCGCTTCGGTGAGGGAGTCAAGGTCAGTTACAAGGAGGTATGTAATTGCTACAAGATGTTCTCACCGTGTTGTCTGACGACATCATACAGCCTGGGATCTGTGAGACAACACCTGGTGTCAAATCCTATGCAGGCTACATTCATCTCCCACCAGGAACGCTCGATCAGTATGGCACGCCGCAGAACTACTCAATCAACACATTCTTCTGGCTATTCGAGGCCAGGAAAGATCCACAGAACGCGCCGACTACCATCTGGATGAATGGTGGACCTGGTTCTTCTTCTATGTTTGGTTTGCTCGATGAGCATGGCCCCTGCTTTGTCAATTCTGACTCCAACTCGACTTACTTGAATGAATGGTCTTGGAATAATGAAGGTGAGGTATCAGTAATGATGCGATAAGAAGACCGACTAAAATTTGCAAAGTCAACATGTTGTACATCGACCAACCTAATCAAGTTGGCCACTCCTACGACTTGCTTACGAACGTCACGAAGAATGTCTTGACTGGACAGATCACATACCTGAACCAGTCCTCTGTGATCCCAGAGCAGAACACGACCTTCCAGGTCGGTACCTACCCAAGCGGAAATGTCAATAACACTGCTCGGGGAAGTCGGAACGGTGCATATGCATTGTGGCACTTTGCCCAGACCTTCTTTGCCGAATTCCCCTATCTCAGACCCAACGACAGCAAGATCTCAGTCGCCACTCAATCGTACGGCGGTAGATATGGACCAGCACTCATGTCCTTCTTCGAGGAACAAAACCAGAGAATCGAGAGGGGTGAGCTAGGCGATGACGCTAACGACTGGAACATCCTTCACCTGGACACGCTCATGATCGTCAACGGCTGTATTGATCGTGCTACTCAATGGCCTAGCTATCCCGAGATGGCTGTAAACAATACATACGGCCTCAAGACCGTCAACGACACCATCTACCAAGGCATGCGTGATTCTGTCCCCGAATGTATCAGTCGAATCGAAGACTGTCAAGCTGTTGGAGATATTTACGACCCCGACCACATCGGCATCAATGCTACTGTGAATCGCATTTGTGAGAGCGCCGAGACTTGGTGTTCAAACTATGTTAGAGATCCATATGTAAGTCGTGTCCATTCGTGTTAGAACAAACGCTCATTTCTACAGCTCGAGAATTCTGGACGAGCATACTACGATGTAGCAATTCTGGAACCCAACGTATTCCCGCCTCCATTCTATCAAGGCTACCTGAACCAGCCATGGGTACAAGAAGCCCTCGGAGTTCCACTGAACTGGACTGGATCTTCTAGCGCTTCCTCCCGAGCTTTCCGTGGCATGGGCGACTACCCTCGGTCCGGCTGGTTGGACTACCTTGCTTTCCTACTCGAGAACGACATCAAGGTCAATCTCTTCTATGGTGATCGAGACTTTGCCTGCAACTGGATTGGTGGCGAAGCAGCCTCTCTTGCGATAAATTACACCGGCACTGAGGAGTTCCGCAGCGCTGGATACGAGCCTATTCGTGTGAATGAGACGTACATCGGCGGTCAAGTCCGACAGCACGGCAATTTGTCTTTCGTCCGACTCTACGAAGCAGGTCACGAAGGTCCAGCCTACCAGCCCGAGACAGCATTCAAGATCTTTATGCGCGTCCTGAATAACCAGGATGTCGCTACTGGCAGTGTTGACATTATCGGTAATCCCGACTACAGCACAAAGGGACCTCAAAGTGTTCGTAATGTGTCGACTGCTGGGCCTCAGCAGCCAGCGCAGTTCTGCTACATTTTGGATACCGGCACCTGTTTTGATGAACAGATTGATGCTGTCGCGAACGGGACAGCGTTGATCAAGGATTATATTGTGGTCGATACGAACAGCACGAAGATCTGGCCTGATTTGGCGAATAGGACGAGTGTGGAATTGCAGATGCTGAAGCGGGATGAGAACGTCAAGAGGAGTTACAACAGGGTTAGGGAGTATGTGCACGATGTGTAGAGAGGGCAAAGAGAAGGATAGTTCCAAGCCACGAATGGCTTGAAAGGACCAATGCATCTATTGAACGCACAAAAGATCTGGACAGACAAGTGATTAGAATCGCCAAAAATGCTCTCCACCACCCACCAAAGAAAAGAAACACAGCACAACCGTGCCCCAGACCTACCTGCCACTTACCTCCATCCCTACTTACCTCTCAACCCTCCCCACCTTCTCCTCCCTCCCCTTCCTCCGGCCCCCACTCTCCAACCTCTCCACCTTCTCCCTCAACGCCTCAATAACCTCATCCCTCCTCTCCACCTTCCCAACCAACAGACCCACCATCTTATCCCTCCTCCCCAACCTCCCCTCCCACTCCCCCTTCATTTCCTCCATCTCCTGCACCATAATCCCAAACATCTCCTCATCCTCCTCTCCCTTCTCTACCTTCCTCTCCAACGCCTCGATCCGCTCCTTCAGCGCTTAGTTCTCCTCCCTCAATGCCTTCTGCTTGGCAATCATCTCGTCGGCCCACCTGTTAGCGAAATCGAGTTTCTCGTCTTGGGACGCGAGCTTGGACTGGGCGAGGGCGAGGTCGATGGTGGTCTCGTGCAGGGAGGGTGTGAGGTGGGCGCAGCGGGTGCTGGTGAAGGCGGAGATGGTTTGGGTGGTGGTGAGGCGGTGTTGGAGATCTGTGATTTCGGAGGGGGGAGGGCATGGGGAGGATGAGGAGGAGAGGTGGTGGGCATTGAGGTGGCGGGCTAGGAGGATTTGGACTTCGGATTCGGTGTAGAGATGTGGGGGCATGGTCTGGGATTTGAAGGGGGAATGGGAAGTGGCGGGAAGGAGCTTCGTGGATAGGGGTGATGCTTCGATGATCGAGGAGGGCATATGATTGGGACTCGTGATGTGGTCAGGGACAGGAATCGTGTGAGTAGGAAGGAGGTAGGAAGGAGAGGGAAAATGTGTTGCGGTAAGTATCTCTCCCTGTAGGTTCATGATATGACAGGGGCGCTGATGTGAATGCCGTTGTCTCGCGCTGAGCAACAAAGGTCGGCTATATGTGGAGGGACAAAGAAACAAGACAGAGATTGTAGAAAGCTTTGTAAGTTGGAAGAGACAAAGTAGTAAGCCTGAGTGACTGATTCCAGGAAGCAATGCCCCTGTTCATTCTATCCTGCGATTGCTCTCACAAGGAAAGGTGAATCCGGTGATGGTGGGATCAGAATCCTATATAGAAAATGCCTGACATTAGGTGTAGCAGACATTGGAAAGAACAATACACCAAACAAGCGAGATGAAGCCGTCCAGCGCTTATAACTCTGCAGTCACGCCATACAAGAAAGAAAAAAAGCTCAGCGGAAAAAGCTAGCAACAACTCACCTTCCTCCGCCCGCAACTTACCTCGATCTCCACCCTACATCCACGGCCCGTTCAGCGCCGTAAACCTCACAGTCCTCCCCTCGGTCGGCCCCTGCTCAACCCCAGCATCCCTCTGCCCACTTACAGTCTCCAACCTCATAACTAGCGTCGGCTCCTCCTCGGCTCCCCCCTGTGTCGCCTCCCTCCCCTCCCTCTCCGCCATCTCATGCGGCAGCACCTTCCTGTACGTAGCAGGGGGCACCTCGCGGCCCTCCAAGCGCTCAATCTTCCTTTGCAACAGCGCAACAAGCAACATGTAGTCCTCAATGACCACTTCCTTCTCCTCGACCTGATCCTCCAGCTCTTCGATCCTGTCATCCTTCTCCCCGCGCCGCGTCACCGACTGCACGATGTACGCGCTGAATTGCCGCTGCAGAGCGATGTAGTCGTCCTCGGCCTGGGCGGCTTCGAGGGCCGAGACGCGGTCGCGCAGCTTGTGCACTGCTGTCTTCTGCACGTCGAACATGGCGTTCTTGAGGCGGAGATTGTGGGACAGGTCGGCGAGCTTGGCGTCTTGGGTTGCGAGAAGGGATGTCTGAGTGGCGAGCTTGGTGTTGGCTTGGTCGTTGAGGACGCGCAGGCCGGAGTTCATGACGCTCTCGGAGGTCAAGGCTGTCTCGAGGGCGGTGATGCGGGCTTCGAGATCGGTGCGAGTGAGGTGAGAGAAGGAGGGGTCGGGAGGTGCGGTGGGGATCTTGGATGGCTGGCGGGAGGACATGATGGATGGATGGGTGGCGAGATTGGGTTTGTGGTAGACGGGAGAGAATGTGAGAAACGGTGAAGATGGAGGAGAAAGGGAATGAGCAGACTGCTGCCGATATATGCTAGTGAATTGGTTGTGAAACACTGCACATCCATGAACGCTATCATAGGGGTCTTGTCTAAGTGAGATGAACAAAGAGATGCTGAGTGTCAAGAGCATGCGTCAAAGAAACAGTAACAAGGGTTTGTATCAGGCATCAAATTCTTGCCAACGAACAAAAGATTGGTGAAAAAGAGGTTGGACTCTTGTACGAAAAGAACATCTCCATCTGCAGAGCGGAAACTTGTGTAATCACTCGAACCGGAGATGGGTAGAATTGATACAAACGATCGTAGGTCTCGGAATGGGCCTTTGAAGATAGTGATCTGTGACAGTCATTGAGCCATCGTTACTGAAATATGCACGTGTCTTGCGAAAGCAAATCTGTTTCCCTTTCGTCCCACCATACTTGATAACTCTTCTTGTTAGGTATATGCTTTGAGAAGCGCTGACACTTTCCCTTTCGCCTGGTCTGTTGCTGGAGCCACTTTTGCCTGTCTGTTCTGCACTTGACCACTCAAAGTGGCATTGCCTGATACTTCCTTCAAGACAGATGTCAAAGCACTTGCCACTCTTTCCCTCGCGCTAGTGGCCACTTGTTCGTAGACGATGACGGCATTGCTTTGGTCTTTGTGCATAGCATCGATCAACTCTGACCCATCTCGTTGGAACTTCTTGACAACTGCATGGATCGCTTCTTCCTTGCTTATTAATTTGCGAGTGAGTTCTTCGGAGACCTGCGTCAACTTCTCATAAACACTTTTCTGATGTGGGGGTAGATTTTCGAGCCACTGTCTCTGGTCTTCCTCGACCAGTGTTGTCGATCCGCTTTCGCTAGGGTCGGACGAGTCCGAAGAATCATCGTCCGAGTCACTGTGGATCTTGCTTCGGGCTTCAAGGCAGTCGTTGCGGTCGCTCCTCGTTCGCGAATGTATGGACCGTCTAGAGCCAGATTTGGTCGTTCGCTGATGCGAATTACTTTTGCTCGGCACTTCACTGGTCTCCATTACAGGTTTGGCTGTCCCTCGGAGATTGACGTGCGGCAAAATTCCAGGTGCGGCTGTCTCATTACGTTCTACGGGAGCTGTCCAATTCGCAGGGTGATCCTGTCCCGGAATTTCATTTGTTTGGTAAGATCCGGTGGTAACGTTGGAATTTGGAAAGGTCGTCGATCCAAGCAAGTGGCTTGTGATCTGGGTACGGTCAAGACTCTTCGACCCTCGCACAGAGATAACAGGATCATCGAAAGGTTGAGCAGACATTTCTGAACCTATGATTTCGCCCTGGAATATGACACGCTTCGCCGGAGACTTGGATATCGCATCTGCCGATTTCTTGGAGATCTCAACTTGATGATCCAGTTTGGTCCTTTCTTGATCTGTTCGAGGACGCTTCTGAGGCTGCTCTTGACAATCCAGTTGCGTAGTATCGTTTGGTCGTTTCATTATGCCCGGAGCTTCAATGGTTGATTTGGCCGCTGGCTGCTGCTGAGCGTCATGAGACAATAACTTCTGTGGTTCTTGGTTGGCGGACATGCTTTTAAAGATCGGAATCATCGGCTGAATAGCTACCGCTTCAATGCAGTCTTTCTGCAGAGCATGGGCAAGCTGGCCAATCTGATCTGGAGAAGGCAGCAGATCTGGCTCAGTGAAGATGCTCGGGAACGTTTGGCGTGACAGTTGCGGAGCTTTGACACCTTTGGGAGTGTTCTTGGGAGGTCGGACGTTCTTAGCGGCCTCGCCTTGCCTCTCTACAGGCTCTACAGGCTGTAAATCGACCATGTCAGTCGGCCTCGGGGTTGTACGCTGCTTTGGGATCTGCCGTTTCTTGAGTGAGTGAGCGGGAAAAGCCCCATCTTTTGGTTGCGACTCCTTTTCTGTTCCATGAGCAGGCGCACTGTGTAGAGGGGCGCCCTGGGTCGTGTGAGATCCGTCTTGAACCACGTGAGTCTTGTCTTGAGCCGTATGTGAAGGCCGATCACTCTGTCTCTGCGCTGGTTTCACTTCCTGAGATACACCAGATGCTCTGTTGTCCTCTCCATGGGATTTCACATGCTGGTGAGGACTGGTGATCCAAGCAGTATCGTCGATATCAAGCAGCTCGTGAGAGTTGTCATCCCATGTGTCGACTTGTGTCTTTTTGTTGACTCTACTCGACGGCTGCCTCAAGTCAGGTTGCCTTGGCAGTGGGCTGCCGTTCTTGTCGACAGTCTGTGAAGATCCAGAGGCGGTCCGTGTCCCCTTGCTCTCCAGTGACTTGCTGTTCTGGGCGAACTTTTTGCGCGAAGATTCTGGCAGCATGTTGCTGAGAAAACTTTGCACATCATTCGATGGACGATGCTCATGCTGTGTGGCGGCTACTGATCGACCACCTACACCGCCAGCGTAGTTGTGTGGAGTCGATGTCTCTGACGGCAAAGTTCGGTGACTAGGCTCTTCGTGGGTTCGTGGCCGCCGCTTCAGTGACGGATTGGTGGCACTCTGCGGGACTTGCTGTTCTGCCACATCATCTTCCTCATCTTCCACTACCTTTTCCTCCTCCTCTTTGTCTTCCTCCTCCTCCTCCTCCTCTTCTTCATCTTCCTCCTCCTCCTCCTCGACAGAAGACTCCTGCTCGGGCGAGTCTTCGACAGTTATAGGTCTGTCCTGAGATGATCCCAGGGACGACTTCATAGATGGTTTGATAGGCGCCTTTCGACTCTTCGATACGCCATTGCGAATGCCAGCTTGGTGATCGTTTTCATTGGTGAGTTTCTGCCGTGCGGGCATTTTCGCGGCTGGTCTAGGCTGGCTTGACTGGGTTTGGGTTTTGGTCAAGCGAGCACTGCGTCTCGTGCTCCTGACCGATGCGGACTTGATCTGCCCTGCGGAGGCCCTGTAATCGGCATCACTCTGGGTGATAGCTTTTGTAGTCCGAGCTTTGGAGGGACGGCCGCGACCTCTTTTCGTATTCCGCGATGCTTGTGCCTGGCTCCGTTGAGGTTGGACAGCCCGCCGTTTCTTTGGCGGTGACTCTTCTTCGTCCTCTGGAACGTCTAAGTCATCACTAAAGATCGGCGTAGCTGGACTTTTCCGGGCCAGGTTGACTTTGGGCAGTTTCCCAATGGACGCCTGCTGTTGTGAGATTTCCGAATATGGCATCTCGAGCTGTGTCTTAGTGGGCGGTGTTTCCGGTATGCCCTCCAAAGAATGAGCGAAGCTCTCTTTAGCCTCGTCAGGCAGCAGCTGAGTTTCACCTAAGCTTGTCAATGATTTTCATGCTGGGATTGTCAGCTATACTGACCTCCTGGAAGTGAAGATGCTGCAATGAAGTTTGAATCTGTGCGGTGGTTATGGGCAGACTGGCAAGATGGTGGAGGGGTCTGATAGTCTTGAGACAGTTCGAGTTTGTCTGTCCGAAAATGTAGGAAATGATCACTGTGCATCAACGATGATGCAAGCATGGCCAGGCAAAGTTTGTGTTCAGTGAAGAATTGGTGGAAAAGTGCGGGAAGAAACTTGAGGTCCAGGTGAGCAATTCTACCACTTTTCGGAAGCACTGACTGGGCCATGGACTTCGACCTCAACTTCAGATCGCAACATGTCATGTTCCGGTGTAGGATTAAAGCTGAGAGACGGGATAAGCGAGTACATTCACGGATACGAGCAAGTCATGTCTACTGATTGAAAGTATCACCGATCAGTAAGTGTTCATTGGCTCTGATAAAGCTCGAATGCTACATGCAAGACAGTGCTATCTGAGAAACACTTCTTTGTGCGCAGCAGCTGGCAAGAACGACAACATAGATGGAGGTCTGAAGGAAAAGAACGGCGCCCGAGGAACACCAACGGCACCATCTGTCGCTCACGTAATCCGGAGTTCGGGAGGCGGAGCGATCAAAGTCCGGTGGAGGAACCGCGTGAAGCTCAAACGAGGTGATGCCTTGATCGTTCCCAGCCGTCCATATTCACATTAATCATCACAACGTTCCCATTGCTTTGATCGAAACGATAACTATATTGTGCGAACGCCAGGCGACTGAACACCCCATAAAGTGCCCTCACACACCGATCATGTCCGCCTCGGATCGTGCACTCTTGTCAGAAGCTCGCATTGAAGGCCAACTTTTGCATACCCTCTCTCGGACAGAGACGTCACAACTCGGCGAAGAACTTCCGCAAATCCCAGAGAGTCGGAGGAAGGAGAGTCTTTCAGAACCCGTCAAAGTCGACCAAGCCGCTTCGGATACTGTCCTTTACCTAGCTTATGGCTCAAATCTGTGCGATGAAACGTTCCTGGGAAAGCGTGGTATCAGGCCTTTACGTTCCCTAAATGTGCTGGTTCCGGATCTGCGCTTGACGTTCGACCTCCCTGGACTTCCCTACTCGGAGCCATGCTTTGCCAATTCTGCCCGTCGATATCACAAAGGATCTCAGTTTCCGACAAATGATCGCCAGGAAGCGAATCAGACTGCCCCTTCCACTTCGGATAAAGACTACCACAAGAACCACTGGAAAAAGGGCCTTGTAGGTGTTGTTTATGAAGTCACAAAGGCTGATTACCGGACCATCATTGCTACCGAAGGTGGCGGCTCCGCTTACAACGATATCCTTATCGACTGCTATCCTTTGTCTACCGATCAAAAAGAGCTTGTACCCGAAGTTCCTACAACCACTCCGTTTAAGACTCATACCCTCTTCGCTCCTGCGAACCCAGAAGAGGGCCTAGTCAAGACAAAGGATGCTCCTCTCAGACGACCCGATCCTTCTTATGCTCAAGCTTCTGCTCGTTACTTGAAGCTTATCACAGATGGTGCAAAGCAGCGCAAGCTACCATTTGAATACCAGCGATATCTTGACGACCTTCGGCCATATACCATCACTACCCAACAACAAAGGATAGGCATGTTCGTCTTCATGATGCTCTGGACTCCATTCCTGACGCTCGTCTTCTCACTCTCAAGAATGCTGGCCGATGAGAATGGAAAGGCTCCGGCGTGGGTGGCCTGGCTATCAGCTGCCATCTTCCGCAGTATGTGGACCTCATATGACTTCATGTTCAAGCCTATATTTGGTGACGGTGAGCGCACTATAGAAGACGATGAGGGGAACGACAGCACCAAAGCGCCACTCTTGAGTGAGAACCTGACATCCAGTCCCCGTCTCACGGAAAAGTCGATAGAGCTTCCAAAGTAGACTAATGCAATACCTACCAACTTCAAAAATCCCTACACATCGCATTGCCCCTTTCCTGGCGATCTGAGCAGAATGCCGCCAACAAACATCGTCAAGGAAACAAAGCCGCCGCCAAACAATGAATACGGCACACGCATCTCCTTTGTCTGCCTTACAGTGAGTGTCACGTGGTTCACATTAAGTCATGCGCTGTCTTTGTTCGTCTTCTTTGTGGAGAGCGCAACAAAGACGCCCGGCCGCCTCTCTACACAACTTCATGCTGATATCAAGCAGCTGCTCGTTCATGATATCCGGCTTTTCTTTTCTTTTGCATCCCTTTCCTTATTGCCATACCTTTCGAGAGCCTCCTCCTGCTTCCAAACGATCGACCATGCTTCCCAAGGTCATATTTTTCAGTCTACTTGCTGGTCAAGCGGCTGCTGCCATCCTTCCCCGTTCCGTCGTTACCGTCTTCAAGACCCATACTAACACGGTCATAGTCACGTACACGGGGGAACCCACTGCACCGGCTCCTCATACGAGTGCTCCTGCCGTCAACAAGAACCCTATTGGTGCCATTATCGGTGCTCTGAAAGGTGTTCCCAACAAGACTACCGTTCGCGCCACTGCCCTCCCTAATCCTTCAAAGGTATTTGACAATCTCAACCCTTTGAAGGGGGCCCCTTCTTTACGTCCTAACCCCACCAAGAAATTGGGGAGCTTGAATCCGCTACACGGTGCTCCAAGATACACTCCTCCACCTCCGCCAGCTATCACCCCTCCACCTCCGGCTCCTCCTGCTGCTCCTCCCAAGACCTTCAACTATGGTCAGGGCCTGAGCTACGTCGATGACGGTCCAAGCAAGCGGTCTGCTATGTCTGAGCATGAGGTGCCTTGCATGGACGTTACCACCATCATTTCTCCGCCCACCAGTACGGCTCCTGCCACTACCAAGCTGAAAATGTACGGCGACAATCCTTACATCAGCGACTCGTCCATCGCTACCAGGGTGTCGCCGACCACTGAACCGATCACCTCTACTCACAAGCTGTACAGTCACAACCCAATCATCACTGGCAGCAGCATTGCGACCAAGATCACAACTGCTCCTTTCCATAATATCACTTTACCGATCGTTACCGAGACGCCTCTGGTCGATCTGCCGCATATGAGCCGCAAGCCCGGCACGTTGCCTGTCATCACCGAGACTCCTACCATGACTGTGCCTGGTACGAAGACGACGAGCACGATCGTGAAGACTGTCACCGTGCCAAAGCCTCACACAACCATCCCATCGACAACTCAGACTACCCCTGAGTCGTCCTCGTCCGCTGATGTGACCAGCGTATCAACCATCCCTTCGACTTTCACGAACCCTTGGGATGCGCTCAGGGCCACGTACGGTGATAAGCCTACCACCACTACGACTGAGTCGAAGGAGGCAGAGAAGACGGATGCACCAGTGTGCATCTTCCCTTATCCTGGTGCCCCGGGCTGCTAGTCGTCTCACTCAGGTCAAGTATCCGAGCAAGCAGGTTGTTTCTCATGTTTTTGGGCGTTCAGCATGGGTACATATGTATTTATCATTATCATAATATAGCTTGCCTGTGAGCGAGCTTCCTTCACTTCCACTCATCTGTTGTAAGATCCTCATTCGTTCGCGCACTGCTCCAAGAACTTCTCATGTGCGTCTCTTGCCTTTTTGGCAAATGCCTTCAAGTCCCGCCCACCACTCTTCTCCTCCTCCTTGATCTTCCACTCGGGCGAATCAAACACCTCGTAACTCCACCAGCCCCTGAATCCTGTTGCTAGCACCGCTCTCGCCACCTCCTTACAAGGCAAATACCCCTCACCCGTCCCCGGCACCGGCCTATAATCATGACTCCACCTGCCTCTCGGCCTCAACCCCTCCACCTCCTTATCCTCCAGTGGCTCCTCCATCTTATAAGCATCACTAATCTGCAACAAAAAGATCTTGTCCTTATCCACCTCCCTCCCAAGCGCCTTCATACTGTCCCTAAACCTTTCCTCCCTGCCCTCCTCCTCAAGCTTCCCAGACTGAGTAGTCGGATCCCCCCACTCCCCACCCGCAGTCTGGAACGTATCCAAGCACAGCCCAACATTCCCCCTATCCACCTCCTTGACAATCTCCCACACCTCCCTCCACCCCGGCGCATGCGTACTCCAGCACCAATTCTCATACGCCATCCGCAGCCCATGCTCCCCCAACATATCCGCCAGTTCCCGCAAATCCCCCACCACGTCCATGCGCTCCGTACTGATCCTCCCCGCCGGACTGTCCGTCGACCCAACCTGCAGCGTCTTGCATCCGCACGCAAGCATGATGCGGATCCAGCCTTTGGCGCGGGCGAAGGCGTCCTCGCGCTCGGGGGAACCGCGCGGCCAGCCTTCGAAGTTGGCGAAGGGTTGCAGCAGCATGATTTCGAGGTGGAGGCGCTTGCATTGTACTGCGATGTCGGCGGCCGCGCCGCACAGGGATTCGTAGTCTGTGGGTTGCACGGTGCGACCCGACAAGGAGGAGGCGTGGGAGACAAGGTTGGGGAAGGAGAGCTCGATGCCGGTGAAGTGCGCCGAGGAGATGGCGGAGAGGATGGTGGGGAGCGGGGCGGAGGTGTCCGGGGTGAGGGAGCAGGAGGCGAAGGAGGTGGGGATCTGTTTTAGTTCGGTGAGGGAAGGCATTTTGAGATGGTTAATTGTGGCGGGGTTTGTCTTGATTGTGGTTTTGATTGTGGTTTGTGAGAGAGGTGGATACTACCTGGATATGCACCTTTACTTACAAATTGAGGCGGAGATCTTTTCATGCCATTGGTATGTTCTTGAGGCGTCAGTATGGCGTATGAAGTGAGAGGGACAAGGTGAAAGTCAAGGAGATGCATGATGACGTTGTTTATTTGGGGACCTCAAGCTGCAAGCTGGAGCCCCACTCGCGCAAGCATACTTCGTACTTCACTGGACTGCCACAATCCATCTCTCACTTTGGAACGTATTTCAAGGGAGTACAATTCGTGCAAAAACATATTGTGTTCCACGTTCAACTGATACTATATATCCTTGCTCTGCCAATCAAGACAGCCACCCTGAATCGCATTACAAGGTAGATCTACACACCGACGTCACCCTCAAACAGCACGCTGCGAAACGAACAGATTAGACCTGAACGCGGACCTCAACTTGTTTTTCAGGGCAACGTTTGTGCAACACTGTGTTCTCAGAGGTAGTAGATTAATTTTTCCTCATGCATATATGAGCAGACAGTTCCAGTTCTTCTCCTTGCTCCGACCCCAGTCTATTCCCTTGATAACATCGAATTTCTATCGACCGGCCTTCACGATGCCCCCCAAAAAGGCCTCAACAGCAGCAAAGAAGCGCAAATCCGAAGTCGACACAAGTCCTGCACCGGAAGCTAAACGCACACGCACAGCGAAAGACCCAAAGGCCTCGCATTTGTACACTGATGACAATCCTGCCACTACCCTTCATGGTACAGGATTCAAAGACAAAGCCACGGCCCTGCATACGCTCGAACTCGTATCACAGCGCTCTCTCACCTATCAGTTCCAGACAATCAATACAATGCTATATCGAGCAAAAGGCCATGCGCACAAGACCGACGGCATAAAAGACGCCATCTCGGTATTTCAAGACTGGGTAGATGGATACAAAGAACGCAAGGGTGCGTTGCGATCATTCCCGTTGCTATCGAAACCCAAGGTCAAGGCGTACCTGGAGGCGTGGGAAGCAGATGAGTACGGGAATGTAGGAAAGGATATGAAGGGCCTCGAGGACGCGAAGGAGTTTGCAAAGATGTACGTGGACCTCGGTGCGAGGAAGAGACTAGGCAATACGCTCGTCGATATGGAGAAGCCGGGAGGGGAGGACTGGGAGATCAGGAGGTACAAGCGGCTATGTGACATTGTGGAAGAGAATAGGGAGTGGGATGTGGGAGAGTTGTGGATTGATGAAAGGGAGAGGATCCCCACAGGCGAGCATTTGAGATTGATACTCTGGGGATGGTCGCCCTCGAAGAAGACATAGGCGAAGGGCTGCACTAATCGGAGAGCAATGTGGTTGCTGGTCATTGGATTATCGAGATACTCAAGAACTCGATGTACTGCTTTCGTACCTTGTAGATACCCGAAAGACATGAACTGCTCACGCGAAGTCTGACATGAGGCCAAAAGATGCATGCCGGGCAATTTGGGCTTCGACACAGAGGCAGGTCAAAGCTCCAACCAGCGGGGCGATGACGTCGCGCTGTTGGTGGGTTATCGATTTTCTTTGTGCGGTGAAAGCAGGTCAACCAAAGGTAGAATCCTTGAACACAAGCTGAAGCATTTCTTCTAAACCACTGGATCAAGAAGGCAGCGAGTCCTCAAAAATCGCCAAAGTTGACCTCAAACAGCAATTGGTCTCGATCTTTTATTTTCACATACTGCGCTGAGCTGACAGCCACCCGAAATCGGCCAGCCCCAGCTTCGACTCATCCCTCCACGAATTAGGGCTTCTATAATTTCGATTGTCCCTTGAACCTCAACACTCAGTTTCTCGCCCACACGAGCCCAGATTCCCCCTCTGCAACCATGCCAGAAGTACGCATTCCCCATTAGTCCAATGCCACACCCACTGATCCGCTACAGTACTTCATCACCAACGCCAATGTCGGCAACAAAGAATCCGCCGAAGACTGGCGCATTCGCGGCTACAACCCCCTGGTCGCCCCCGACCTCCTCCAGCACGAGATCCGCCAAACGGCCGCCTCGAAAGCGACCGTGCTAGCCGGCCGCACCGAGTCCGCGCACATCGTCCAAGGCACCGACCCCCAGAACCGGCTGCTGGTCGTGATCGGGCCCTGCAGCATACACGACCCGGCCGCCGCGCTCGAGTACTGCGACCGCCTGATCAAGCTCAAGGAGAAGTACAAGGACGACCTGCTGATCGTGATGCGGAGCTACTTGGAGAAGCCGCGGACGACGGTCGGGTGGAAGGGCCTGATCAACGATCCGGATATCGACAATACGTTCAATATCAACAAGGGGCTGAAGGTCGCGAGGCAGTTGTTTGTGGATCTCACGGAGAAGGGAATGCCGCTTGCGAGTGAGATGCTGGATACCATTTCGCCGCAGTTTTTGGCTGATTTGTTGTCTGTTGGTGCGATTGGGGCGAGGACAACGGAGAGTCAGTTGCATAGGGAGTTGGCATCGGGTATGTCTTACCCTGTTGGGTTCAAGAATGGCACAGACGGCAGCTTGGATGTTGCGGTGGATGCGATTGGTGCGGTCAAGCACCCGCATCACTTCTTGTCGGTGACGAAGCCCGGAAACGTCGCTATTGTGGGAACGGTGGGGAACGATGACTGCTTCGCAATTCTGAGGGGTGGCAAGAAGGGAACAAACTATGATGCCAAGAGTATCGCTGAGGCGAAAGAGAAGCTTGAGAAGGCTGGGCTGAGGCAGAGGTTGATGGTCGATTGCAGTCACGGCAACAGTCTGAAGGATCACAGGAATCAGCCAAAGGTTGTCAAGGACCTAGCTGGACAGATCGAGGGTGGCGAGGAGGCCATCATTGGCGTCATGATTGAGAGCCATATCAACGAAGGTAAATATTGCTGTTGCTGGAAGACTGGAGCAGACACGCTGACAAGACATAGGTGCTCAAAAGGTGCCAAAGGAGGGCAAGGCCGGCTTGAAGTACGGAGTCAGCATAACAGACGCCTGCATCCACTGGGAAGACACCGAAAAGGTGCTGGAGGAGCTCGCACAGGCTGTAGCCACACGGAGGAAGAAGGGCAGCTCAAATGGACATGCTTAGGCCTTTACGCACGAGGCAGACGACGTGTGGACGATATCAAAAGCATTTTTCTTTCTCAAGCAGGGGTACCCATAATGGAACAGTCTTCAATAGCGATTCTGTCATGCACTATCGTTTCGGAGTGATCTAAGCCTTCTCCCCTTTCGGGATCTTCTCATACGCCGCCTTGACATCATCCCTCGCCTTGATAGTATCCAACCACGCCTTGATCTTCGGGTAGCTATCAATCGGCACCTTGGCCATATCCCAAAACACCATCCACGCATAGAAATGTGCGTCTACGGCCGAGAACCCGCCCGGCAGGACGCTCTTCCCTCCGCTCTTCCCCAACTGCCCCTCCAGTACCGAGAAGCATCGATCCGACTGCTCCAAGTACCTCTGCTTGGCATCCGCGTTCTCGGTCGGGTTATAATGCATATAAAAGTTCCTCTGCCCGAGCATGGGTCCCAACCCACTGACGAGGAAGAAAACCCACTTGTCAAAGTCCACACGGTCCTGCTCGCTGTCGCCGCGCGGACCGAGCTTGTTGCCCTTGTCGTAGACGCGCAAAAGGTACGCGATGCAGGCGCCGGACTCCCAGGATGTCACGCCCGTGTTGGGGTCTTCGAGGGCCGGGACGCGGCCGTTTTCGTTGATGGCGAGGAAGGCTGGGCCTTTGACGCCGTTGTCGGCGGGGCCGAAATCCCAGTTCTTGACCGTGTAGGGGAGGGAGAGGGATTCGAGGACGATGGCGACTTTGTAGGGGTTTGGGCCGGTGTTGTGGGAGTGGAGGAGGAGGGGCTTGAGGTTGGACATCTTGATGATTGTGGTTTGGGAATTGGTCTAGGAAGTGGAATTGAGTGGTATTGGGAGAGTGAGGTGGAGTGGTGCGAGACAGAGAGTGTTACTGGGGAAAATAGATGAGGGGTCTTGAAAGATGAAAAGAAATGCCCTTGCCGCATCGGTATTGGTACACTGGAGGCGATTGATCTACGGAGAATGACAATTAGCTCAGGAACGTTCGAGCTTGTTTGTCCTTAGACGAGTAGAAGTGCTCGCATGCTTGCTGGAGCTGTGGGATGAGGTCAAGGACCCCGCCATGATGGCACTGAAAGCGGGAGTTTCTCCACGATCGACCACGATCTAGAACAGTGCAATTTCTGAGTTGATGACGACCAAGTGACCCGGTGTTCGGAGGAGCTTGCGAGCAATCGTTCGATCCAGAAGTGATGCATTCGTGCTTGAAGGTCCAGGTTAGTTATTTGCAGCGGAGGACTGTGTCGTGCTGTGATGCTGACTAAGCTGCAGCTCGGCCACATCACCTTTCGTGGACTGCAGCACGTCCTGCAATGATAGATGCACATACATGGTAGAAGCAGACTACATTTGTCCTGGATGCTACATTTCTGCCGGAACATCAACATACAAGATGGCTGCAGTGCTGAGGGTCACGCAGAGCTGGCGATTGAAACACTCGACAACGAAGCAACCTGGGAGAAGTGCCGTGAGCATCTTCTATTGAATTGGACGTAATTACAAGAGCAGTTTATCAATGTAGCTATACAGATGGCTATGTTGTCATGTTCTGTTCCTAGAACAACGGCACTATCAACGCCATGAGACACAGCAGACCAGCGATCAGACCAGCGGCAGGCAAAGTCAAGACCCAGCCCATGAAGATGAAAGCCAACTGTCTCCAATTCACTGCTCTGATATCGTAGTTCATGAGAGCCTATACTACAGTCAGCGGCGTTCAAACATACATTTCTGCAACATCAACTTACCACACCCACAGTAGCACCAGTCAAGCACTGCGTCGTACTGACCGGCAGTCCCAACCTGGAAGCCAACAACACCGTAATGGCCGCGCCCAACTCAACCGGGAAACCTCTGGTCGGCGACATCTGCGTGATCTTATTACCAAGCGCACGCATGATATGGTACCCATAGAACCAGAAACCTGCACCGAGCAAGAAGCCAGCAATAACGAGGAACCAACCGGCGTCGGCGCCTCCGTACTCACCGCACCAGTGCGATACGTCTCGTACGAAGCAGCCCACGGTCCAACAGCGTTCGCCAGATCATTGGATCCATGCGCAATCGACATCATCATGGCCGAGATGACCTGGCAGTACGTCCAGAGATGCTCAACGCTTACGTCGTACCTATGCGCACGGGCGTGGATCTCGCGCAGGAGGGCAGAGTCGTGCGTGATGACGTCCCGCGTCACGCCTTGCAGGAAGCCGAACAGGAAGTAGCCCCACCACTTGCGCGGGTTGGCCCAGCTGAGGTCCTTGACGGGGCCGATTAAGCGCTCGCGCGGCTCGACGTGCTGCTTCTTGTGCTTGGCGGGGGCGACGGCGTTGGGATCTTCCTCGGCTTTCTTGAGGGCGGCGGCGGCGGTAGCGTCGTCGTCAGAGGGAGAACGTTGCTTGCCTTTTTCGAGCGAGGGATCAGAGGACTGCTTCTCTTCGTCGCTATAGGGTTGGGCTACGCCGGATTTCTGCTCGTCTTTCTTGCCGGCTGTCACGTTGCCGTAAGAGTCTTCGTAGTAGTTCTTGACGTACTCATCGCCCTTGGCTGGCCAGTAGATGGGTGGGTTCTCGCAAAGGAGGAGAGGTCCGAGCGGGATGTGGTAATATCTGAGTCTGGCGTCCTTGTGGATGAGACGACGTTTGAGGAAGATATAAGAGAAGGCGAGGATGCCGAAGAAGACTCCGAGGATGATGCCGGCAGCGTTGCCGGCGCCGAACTCCTCAAGCGAGGGTGCGGTTGGTGCTTCGACGATGATGAAGAGGGCGAGAATAGCGGCGGTCATGGCGAAGTAGAAAGGGATTAGTCGCAACGCCCACGTGAACGACTCTTTACGCTCGAGTACAGCATACTTGACCGTGCCGAAGATGAGGGCGGAGAAAGCAGCAGCGATGATAGGCGCAATGCCCCACGACGCAGCGACTTGGGAGACACTGCCGGACTCCCAGCCTCAGGTGATGGGTGGTTGTGCTGCAAAGCCCACACCGACGAGAGCACCGACGATGGTCTGGGTAGTCGACACCGGCATGCCCCATCCCGTCGCGAGCATCAGCCATGTCGCGCTTCCGACCTCAGCACAGCCCATGGCAAGCATGAGCGTACCAGGGTTACCATTGAACCTGTCAATGGTGATGATGCCGTTCTTGATGCTGTCTGTCACTCTGTCTCCAAGAGCGACGGCACCGACAAACTCGGTGACCATGGATAGTCCACCGACTTGTGGCATGGTGATGGTCCTCGCTGCCACCGAGGTTGCGGCAAAGTTGCCTACGTTGTGGTCTTCTTCGGTCATTTCGGGCTGGACTGTAAACATACATATTCTGATAAACCATAGCGGAGGTAGGTTATTGTGCGCGCAACATTAAACATACGCACCGGGGATCGCTAGAGTATTGTCACTATATCTGCATCTGGTACTTGTCAACTCTGCTTTACCATAATCACTTTCTTGGTGCCAGGATGCTCATCTCGTCCAGCGGCTGACCTGTGCTTGAGAAGCGACGCTCGGCAACCCCTTCGACGAGCCGCCCTGGATGTTGGTTGTGTTACTGCGCAAGCACGTTCTTATACCCAGCCCTTTCACTTATTCAGAGCACCAGAGGCACACGAACACAATGGTCCAATACCCACGACCAAGAGCAGCCAAGCCACGGCAAGACGGCAACTTCTAAAAATTACCCCTGCGCTGTCTGACTTACTTTTGCTTGTCACCAAGAGCACTCTCCGGAAAAGCGCCTAAGTGTCATCTCGGCGGATCACTAAACGAAGTCCATAGTTTTTCGCGGTTAAATATCACCCTCCAGGCCATGCATTGGCCACACCATCTTGATACCACGTGACCATTTTGTACAACATGACCTTCTGAGTTCTTACTCGTTGTTGATTGGCCATACATCATGACATTCACCACACCACATTCCTTAGCTCCACATGACCGGAACTTCTCAGGCCACGATCTGTATGGTACGAAGAATGTTGATTATGACACTATCTCACACTTCGCTACTTCCCACCGTCCAAATAGTAGCTGATACTGTAGTTGAGGAAGCTGCACTGCGCCAAGTCCTTGAAGTTAATAGACCTGCTCACGACATCCAGCGCCTTGATGGGGCCCTTGTCGCTCTTCACAGAGTCCCAGGTGCCACTCTTCGCGACGCCATCGATCACAGTGCGGTAACCTCTCGCTCGCAGATAAGCGGCTGACGGATTGGGATTGAGATTCCGGACGAAAGACCCAAAGTAGGAGGTCGTGAGCTGAGTCGACAGCAGATCGTTTGCGTCTCTCAAGGGGTAGAGATTGCCCTGGCAAGGTCAGTAAGCGGACTTCGACAGTAGCATCTGATTGGAAACTTACGAAGACCCAAGGCATGTCCGCGCCGTGCAGCCTGAAATATGGTTTCTCCGGGTTACCATTAGGATACCCTGGCTCGACCGGCCCAGTGCCATCAACGTTGTTGGGGTTATACCCAGCCCTGGCTCTTTCCATCTCGTAGAACCAGCTCTCCTTAAGCGCCCCCGATGTCACTCCAGCGTACACGGTGGCCTGGTCCACGCACCTGAACGTCTTGTCCTGCGCCACCCTCTGCGTCACATTAAAGCTGTCCAGCGTGATGTTGCCCGTGTCGTAATAGGGAAAGAGGCCAGAGTCGATGATCTGCTGCGCGTAGTACGCACTGATTCCCAGGCCAACCTGCAGGCCCTCGGATTCATTGCTTACGGGCGTCTTGGGGTAGTTCGAGAAACTGGCCCCGTCGTTCGCGACGACGCCCCAGATGGTGTTCACGTCCGCAACACCATGGACCTTGTTTGCGACGTCCAAGTTCGGCGTGTTGACGATCCGGCCATCCTGAACCACGTACCTCGCCACTGTCGCGAGATTCACCAATGTCTGCGCATCCACGCCTCTCAAGCAGTCGATCTGCTCGTTCACAGTCGTCTGATTGCACCCGACAGCTTCGAAGATCGCCTGTCCAGCCCTCGCGTAGCTCTCATTGACAGTCAAATACTGGCTGTACGTAGTGCCATAATCCCCGTCCAACCCCAACGTCTGTCCGCCACCGAGGTTACTCATGACGATCGCGCCGCGGAACAGACCGCGGGCAGGCGGAGAACCGAGCAACGTCCTGACGGATCCAGCGCCCGCGGACTCTCCGTTGATGACAATCCTGTTCGGGTCGCCGCCGAACGCGGCGATATTGGCCCGCACCCATTGCAGCGCAGTGATCTGGTCGCCGATGCCGTAATTGCCTGCCAGGTCGGTACCAGGGATGGCGAGGAAGCCAAGCGTTGTCAAGCGGTAGTTGATAGTGACGACGACGACGTCCTCGCGGGAGGAGAGCTGGCCGCCGTCGGAGCCTGCGTCGGCACCGGTGCCGCCCGTGAAGCCGCCGCCGTGGATCCAGAAGTGGACGGGGCGGAGGTTGGGGGCGGTCTTGCTGTTGGAGGAGGAGTTGGCGGCGCGGGGAATGTAAGGGGTTTGGATGTTGAGGAAGAGGCAGTCTTCCACGCTGGAGGGGTTGTAGGGTTGGGCGCACTGCGGGCCGTAGGAGGTTGCGTTGTACGATTGGGAGGTCGCTGTTGAGAGGGTGGAGTAGGCGAAGCGGGCGACAGGGTTGGCGTAGGGGATGCCGAGGAAGCGGAAGGACTTCTGGTTGCGGAAGCCGGTGAAGGTGTTGGTGTTGCTTGTTACGGTGATTTCGTTCGAGGAGGTGGCGGCGGCGTTGGAGGGCATGTTCTGGTTGCTGGATTGAGTGCAGAGGACAGGGAGGGCCGCGGAGGAGTAGGGTTCGGCGCTGAATTGGAGCGAGTTCGTGCCATAGTTGTCGGACACGCGGACTGTGCCTGAGGAGATCAAATAATTTTGACCTTGGCGTGCTCTGCCGGCGAAGGCCTCGTAGGAGAGAACCGAGACAAAGTCGGCGGCGTGTGCCTTGAGAGCAGCCTGGGTGAGAAGGGTCTCTCCAATTGCTGAGCATGCCGACGCAGCTGCAGATGGGTGGGAGGGGTCCAACAAGATTGCTCCGATGTGATTGGCATCGTCGGTGAAGTTCAGGTTATTGTTGTATAGAAAGGTCAGAGAAGTCTGGCTTGCAGTCTGTTTGCCTTGTTGGCTACTTGCCAGGGACGGGTGAGCTGATATCCCTGCAACCACACATGCGGCACTGACGGCCAAGGTTCCAATGAGACCCATCTTGACGTTCCTTGGTGCCAGAGGATCTGCTGGTGTTCGTAACAGAGACATCCAAGCATGATGCCGAGCCCATGGCCCTTATACTACCTGTCTCTTGTCACGACCCTAGCTCATGTACAAAGCAAATATCCGGCACCTTCTACATTCGATCTGACGTCGAAAGACCTAGATCGGCCCGCATATTGATTTACCGCGGCACCGCAACCAAGATGCACGTTTTTGCCGCGTGTATCTATTTAGCCGGAATAGGTGGCGCATGAGATCCCCACGGGACCCCCCCATCCTTGATCTGGGGAAGCGGCAACGGCGGCATTTTAGTCTTTTTCATGCAGGTACTGACCTTGATATCTCGAAGAAATTTCGACAGTGTACGTGGACATTGAAAACAGGCTGTTTAAAGGTGGAGACTTGTGGTTGTGATCTCCGCTGCTCCGACACTAGCGCTTCGGAAACGGGACCTGTCAATCATTGGTAGATCATGCTGTCTATTATATGACATCTTCTGACAGATATTACAAAAATGATAGTATGCGGGCAGTGTTTCTGGATCAATCACAATATCTCGTTGGGATATATGTGCTAACCCTGCCACTCTAGGATGATGCTGTCCCAAAGGAACCCTCGCCATTGCACATACCGATCGACTGTAAAGTCAATACTATTGCGTCCTGTCTTGAGCAGGCCAGGTGAGATCTCATACTGGAAAAGTCTCCACTCTCCACTCACTGTGCCAGATCTATAGACGGCGGGATCGGAGGCCAAAGTGTCTTTGTTGAGACTTCCGAGGTTGTTGCCGTTCGCACTGATGACGAGAGAGGTGGACTGGGAGTAGCCGGCCAACGACACAGTGAGGAGTGCAGTTCGATTCGTCACCTCTGGGATGTCAAACGCGATTGACCAAGTGCCAAGGTTGCTCTGAGCATAGTACCAGTCCTCAGTCTTCGACTCACCAACGATGAAAGTGAAGTTGCTTGGACTTTTCTCAGCAAGACCATGTCGATACGGGCCACTGTTCTTGAACCCTGTCGCGTTTTTGCTGAATTCGCCCACTTGGAAGATCTGCTTGTTCGATGGCACCGTCCAATCGAGTGACCCTAGGGCATTCTCTTCTTCTGCTGAAACGACGACAGGCGTTTGAGTGAAGTTTGTGTAGACATTCCCAATCTCGCCGCCGTTGGACCAAGCATACAGTCCGTAAGAACCCGTTCGGACGTCCTTGAGCTCGAATGAACCATCTTCCGAAGCATATGTGGTATACCTATATCCAACACCCTGGGCCAGAGGACGAATGGTTGTGTCGACGTCACCGAGGTAGATTGCCGCTCCACTTGCAGGGCGACCGTCAGAAAGGGTAAGACGGCCAGTCAACGAGCCTCTCGTCTGGTACGCAGTGTCGTTCAGGAAAGAGTAAGGGAAGCTCGCCCTTTCTTGTTGCGTTCTAGCCGCTGCGTCGTCTTTAGATCCGTCGTTCAGGTACCATAACCATGGACCCCATGTCTTGCCGACGGGTTGTGTGGTCTTGACACCGATCTGGAAGTGAGAAGTGTCTTGAACTACGTTGAGCTGGACGGCATCTCCGGTAGCTGATTCCCGATGGACCTGATGTTGGTCAGTGAGGCGGCACGAAGCTTGTTGTAAGGTAAACTTACTGTCAGTGTTTGAGCCAAGTGATTACCGCTATAGTACTCGTATGATGGATGAATATACCATGATCCTGTGTTAGGACCATATACGCCGTTGAAGTCTCTGGCCCTGACTGGTGTAGAGAAATCGTACTTGGTGATAAAGCTTCCGTTGGCGAGCTGCCATGTCTCGTCTTGTACCTTGGTGGCGTTGGCATAGAGCGAGTAATCGGGCAGAGGCTCATCTTTCAAATAAGTCCGACCGTTCAGGAACCTCTGTGGGTCCAGCCGCCACAATGATCGCAGGATACTGAGGTCTGGCAGAGCTCGATTAACAAAGTACTGATAGGCTCCAGCCAGGTCGTCATAGATGACCCAATGGAAATCTCCTTGGGTGGCGGAGAAAGCGACATCGATGTAGTCATCTCCCTCCGCAACGATCGAGGCAGAAGTAAATTGGAAGTTGTTCTCGCCATCAACTCCAACGTAGTGGCCTACTGCAGTGCCAACGGCGTCGGATCCGTGGTAGTAGAGCTTGGTGCCATAGACCGGTCCTTGAGTAAGATTCCACAAATCGTTGCCAATGACCCAAGTGCTGTTCCCAACCTGCTCAAGGAATGCACCTCTAGCTGCAAAAGCAGTGGAGGCCGAAGTGATCAAGGTGAGTAACGACGCAGAAAACATGGTGGTTGATCCGCAGCTGCGCTGAAAGGAAAAGGAATTACTTGCTGTTGGCAGGGCTCATCTTATACAGCGCGAATACTTGGACTGTTTTGCTACTTGATCTATAGCACTATAGCTCTCGACGATGGCGCAATGCTGCAAAATTCTCGAATTGAGAAGGTAAGAGATTACAGAGGTGGGTACAGCGTGATGGCGTCAATTTATCCCATTCGTTGAAACCCACCCCACCGGACCTGTCGTACTGGTTCTACTTCCTCCTCGCATCTAATTTCGTGCTTGCTCGCCCTAATGTACATCTTGAATTGTGTTCAATTCGTGACCGACGACCATCATCAGGAGCTTCTCGCCACACTTGATCGATGGACCTATCTTCAATGTAGATGCTACTAGTCGCCTCACTTGTAGTCAACACCTCCAGGAGATTTATACCTTTCGTCGACGGCGGCTTCTACAGCGTAAAACACAGTCCAGAGGCCGTCCGGACCTCTCATAATCGTAATATACCAGCACAACGTCCATGATGCTGTAGCGTCATACAGCTTTCGGACGCTTCGCTACAGCTCAGCCTTGACGCTGTCAGCACCACCAGGTGTCACGGTCACAGCATAGTCCCAAATGTTAGTACCCACATACAAGCACAAGAGGTAGATTTTGAGCGCGATAGTCGCTTATTGCAAGACGCATTCCATGGGAGCTCTGTGCCCTAAGCGAAAAGCGCCGTTATCGCTGCAATGTAGCGGCCGGGCCCTGGCGTTCTACGATGCCAGAAACCAGGGCATCTACCAGAACTCAACAAGAGCTCTGACATTGTCCTCTCCGCACTTGCTCCAGATCTTACGAAACAAACAGATATAGGGCTCTCCTACTGATCTGCACTTCGGTGCTAGGCATTGGAATCCTTGCTCGGTCGCAGCGGATTGATTGGCTTGATCCCTGCGATGATGGCGATCAAGTTGTGCCTCACGCGGGCAGTAGAGTGCCCTGAACGCTTGAACCATTCTCAACATACGATCCGACGCTCACTGGCCGGGCCTCTCGAAGAGGCGTATCTAATATCCTCCCCCGCATTTAACTCGGAGGAGGCGTTCCATACTAAGACAGCACGGTCTCACCACAAGCGAGAAGATCGCCGAGCGTACAGCGAACCGGCTGCGTTGCACATACTGGCGATACATGGCGTCTTTACCTCACGTGGAACTTTGTCGACTGCTTAGTTTGGTGCCCGAGCAATGGTGGTGCTGCGGCGTTGTCGTTACCACATTCGCTGCCCTTGTTGCCAAAGAGTCCTGACCCGACGGCCGCTAAGAAAAGCATCCGAACAGTGGTTTAGGTCAGGAAGTACCATGTTTCAAGCAGCCACGAACCACTCCGGTGCCCTCGGATGCTCGCTTGACAAGTGCGTCTCCTGGGAGTATTAGTACCTAAGGTCCAGGATCCATCTTTGCACTTGCAGTCTTGGATTCTCGACCCACAACTTCCCATGGACCCGGCACAAATAGCGACGTATGTATGTCTACCACTTGGTATCCTTCTCATCGTCGCGCGGATCGTCCTTCGACTATTCAGACAGCAGAAGATAACGCAGGGAGATTGCTGGTGCATTGCAGCCTCAGTGTTCATCCTGGTACGGCTTGTGGCGAACGTGTTCCTACTCAAGTATGGCTCGACAAGGAGTGAGTGTCATACTGTCTGACACTAGTGCCATTGCTGATCAAGTCGTCCAGCTTTGACTGATGCCGAGCGCCCACATATCATGCCTGGTAGCCAGAAGTACGACAAGATTGTTATGGGCAGCAAGATTACTCTGATCTCCAGGACGATGTTGAACTGCCTGTACGTGGATGATCATCTGTCCTCATGATATATCTCCTAACCCGAACCCTCGTAGCCTCTGGTGCCTCAAGATAGCCGTCCTCGACATGGTTTTCAAGCTCATCCGTAAGCTTCGCTACGAGAAGCTGGTCTACTGGAGCCTCATCACCATCCTCGCCGCAACCTGGACAGCCGCCATGCTGGGTACCTTCCTAGGCTGCCGTCCTATTTCCTTGTACTGGCAAGTAAACCCCAACCCCGGGAAATGGTAAGTAGCGACCCCTCCCATCCCTCTCACAAATCACTGGCCAACCCACCCAGCGCCGTCGGCGACGACTGGCTCCTCTCCTACGAAATAGGCAACATGCTCACGGACCTCCTACTCCTCGCCGTGCCCATTCCCCTCCTCCTCTCCGCAAAAATAACCTGGATGCAGTACGTCCTCCCCACGTGCCCCCTTTTCCCCCGCACTAACAATCCCAGCCGTCTGCGCCTCCTCTTCCTCTTCTCCCTCGGCGGCTTCCTCATCGCCATCTCCGTCATCCGCATGATGCAAGGCTTCGACTCCACCCTCCAAGTGTCGCGCACAATGTGGGCCTCTATCGAGGTCTTCTTCGCTGTCTTCGTTGCTGTTTCGCCGACAATATATGCGCTGGCCCATAGCAAGGGGCCCGGCAGTACGAATTACCCTAGCCGGACGCAGGGGGGTGGCACCGGGGTTAAAGGGACGGTGATGTCGGGTTTGAAAACTAGGGGTGGGGAGAAGAGGGCCGTGGAGGAGGAGGATGTGGAGATGAAAGGAGGGATCATGGTTACCAGGACGCTGAGGACGGAGAGGGGGAGTGAGGAGGAATTGGTCAGGGAGGATGGATTTCGATTTTGATACGAAGGTGAGCGAAATGTTTCGTTGGTACGGCAGCCTGGAGCCTAAAAAGTGTCGTATGGGTGGGTATTGTGGTAGTTAGGGACATGCGGGCTCCGCCTTGAACAGGTATATCGTGCAAATCCATCTCGATACAACAGATCTGTTAGATGCGGCTTAGTGAAAATGGCTCGTACATATTGTCCGTAGAGGCAACGACAACGACGCGGTCATAAGGCTCTTTGTACCTACGTGACAAGAGTTACCGCAATGGAACAGCGTGTCTGTATTTCAACTTCCACATCCTGATTTCTGTCTACCATTTCGTAACTTCAGTTATGAAGCTGAATCTCACTCACCAAAAGAAAGTGTTACTGCAAGGCTTGCAGCACAATATATATAGAATGGGTACAAGAAGCGAACACCACCCCACCCTTCCAGGGTCCCTCTATATCCTACGACCTCCACGCCACATACTCCTGAGACAACCACAACAACCCCAACAATACTTCTATGCTTCAGGCTCCCCGCCACAACCCGGCTCCTCAACCTCCTCCTCAAACTCCTCATCCACAGCGCCCGCCACCGAGAACTCACTAGTCCTCACTCCACCAGCAGCAGGCGGTGCCGCCCCAGTGCCGACCGTCGCCCCCGTGACAGTCACGCTGTAGTCCAGCCCAGCATCAGCAGGCGATCCCGGAATCTGCGTAGGGTTGAACGTAATGAGTTGAGCCGGGGCATTGACGACCACAAGCATGACTTCGTCGTCCTGACCCACCTGCACCGTGGCCGCCCCGTTCTGGACATACGTGTATCTCACCTTGCCATAACCCGGCGCGCGGATGGCGATGCGGGCCTCGAACGGCGTCGGGGCTGTGACTTTGACCGTGACGGGCCCGTTGCCGTCGCTCAGCGGCACCATGCTGGCGCCCATGTATTTCGGCTGGCGGGCGGGTTTGACGCGCCATGTGTTGGGGCCGGTGGAGTCGAGGTTGGCGTAGTTGAGGGCTCGGTTGCGGGAGCCGCGTTGGGCGCGGTTGAAGGCTACTGCGGCGCGTTCGTGCCAGAGGTCGGCGTAGGCGACGCGGGCCCAGTAGGAGGCGACGATGGTTTGGACGGAAAGCGAAGGGCCGGCGATAGTTTGGAGGGTGTTGAGGGGGGTTTCACCCGTCTTCCATTGGAGGAACATCTGGCGGACGATGTCGCGGCCGAGGTTGGGGAATTGGTCTGGGTTGTTGGTGAGGTACATGAAGAAGGGCCAGGATTTGTAGTTGTTGGGAGTGTCGGAGGAGGCATCGACGAGGACTTGGTTGGAATTGCTGACGAGCGCGGCGAAGTCGATGTTGGTAGAAGTGGAGGTCACATTGTTGGCTTGACGTGCAGGAGCGCAGGCGTCGCCATTGGCAGCGTAGTCGGAGACGAAGCTGGCGAGGGATTCCCACCAGGCGCGATTGATATCAGGACGCCCACCGGACCAGTTGGGTTTCTGATGGAATTGAAGGACGTGGCCGTATTCGTGGACCAAGACTCCGAGGTTGTCAGTCCATTGTACCCCTGTGCCAACGTAACCTCGACCCCCCTCGCGATCGGTGTATTGCTGGCCGGCGATGTTGGGCCCGCTGAATTGTGCCACCTGATAGATATTGGTCTTGAAATAGCCAGGTTTGTTGGCGGAGTTGCTGAGACCGGTTGAACGCCAGCCCAAGGTGTAAACGAAGCAGCTGTAAGCGCTCTCGAGCCCGTTCAAAGCTTGGTCGAAGTCGGGTCCTGGTGGTCCGTAGATGGCAAAGCGAGGGCTCTGAGCCGCTGGCGGGCCAGTGTTGCCTTCGCTGAACGTGACGCCCTGATAGAAGTTGGTGATGGGTGAGAGTGTGAACTCTGCTGGTGGGGCTTCCTGAGCATTGGACAGAGCCGTCCACAGGGCAACGCCCAGCGCCGAACGAATGAAATGCATATCAAATGCTTTAAGGAACGACTGTGGTAAGAATGCGGAAAATTGAAGGTAAGAAAGTGAATGTGAGAAACGAAAGTCCTGCTTGCCTACCGTGGAGTGTCAGTTCCGGGTCATTGGGATATAAAGTACAGAGTACTACGTGCTCTCGCATCAGCACTGCAGGAGCCGCGTAGCGAAGACCGAAGGGTTCACGTTTCGCATGGAACGATCGTAGAGTTTCATCGCCGTCCCTGGTCGCGGAAAGCCAATCTCTCATATGAATGAACGCCGACAATACTTCTTGGCGTTAGGTGTTCCGCCACAAGATCAGTGTGTCAGGAACTCTGCCAAGGGCGCGTTCCAGATGAAATGAGCCAGTGCTGTCCCGCCAAGTCATCTCGTTCAAGATCTAGAAGAATATTCCCCACGATTGGAGAGCCGCAAGATCAAACAGGAAGGTGTTCTAACTTGAGCCGGTAAACTTGACCACATGCAATGGAAATCGTAAAATGGAGAAACCGCCCAGAAGTATAGTGAGAGAAGTCGAAGTTGGAACTCGAGTGGGGCACAGCCGAGGCACGGTCACAGACGAGAAAATCCCCACATTTGCAGCGAACCTCACATTCAACTTCTTCTCCAGGACCCATGACAGGAGACAAGATACAACAAACCTGTTTCAAACAATAGTTGACTTGAGGCGGTATGGCCACACCCATCTACAGTTTCGAAGATCCCTTTGGTCTCTCCTGAATCTTCTTGCCGCTCTGGTAAATCTTGACCAACTGTCGAACCATCAAATCGAGCATGACATCCTCGCTTCCTCCCCTGGTAAATGTCAGTAGTGGCTCATCAGACCGACATGTAAGTCTTACGGTATCCTGTTCCCCGGCACCTCACGGTACAGCCCTGGTCTCGTCAGTTCTGTTCTCCTGTCACGTGCTGGATTCTACTAACTCTCAGCGATTTCTCCTTTTCCGGATCGTGTGAAACCATTGCCGCCGAAGAGCAATACTGCACACTGCGCACACTCATTGAGCACCATTCCTGCCTGCGCTTTGGCAGCTGCAGTGAGCCCGCCCAACTCCACGTCGGCTTCCTCTTTCGGCATCTTGGTCATGGCATAGACGAAATGCTCTACCCATGCCCATTGCGCCTCTAGCTGTGCGCCGCATTTTGCAAGACGGTGCCTAACTACTGGCTGCTCCATAAGAGTCTTTCCGAACGCTTCTCGCTGGAGACAGTACTCGAAAGCCGATGAAAGCGCCACGCGAGCCTGCCTTGTCGCGCCAACAGCAATGGCCAGCCGTTCGTGGTTGAAGCTACAACGAATCAGTCCACAAATTGCATGTCATCATGAGAGTGGCTCACTTGGTCATGATGTACTTCATCCCCATCCCTTCTTGTCCGATCAAGTTTTCAATTGGCACTTCGACATCATCAAGCTCGATGTATGTGGTGCCAGCCGATATCTGTCCAGCTACCTTGAGCCGTCTCATCGACACACCAGGGTGCCCCAACAGTGGTACGACCAGCATACTGAGACCGCTCGGTCCGGAACTTCCTGTCCTAACTGCCATAGTAGCTGAATGCGACCATACTCCATTGGTGATCCACTTCTTGGCACCATTCACAATATACTTCTTGCCGTCGGCCGATTTCTTTGCTGTCGTCTGTATGTTGGCAACATCGCTTCCGGCATCAGGCTCCGTGATAGCTATACATGAGCGTTTTTTTCCTGTCAACAACTCTGGAAGGAACCGGTCCTGGAGTTGCTTGCTTCCGAACTTGATGATAGGAGGTACACCAAACGCGATACCTGTCGTGAGAGAGCCGGGTGGCCCCGCCAAGCCGGATCGAAGCATCTCATCGTTGTAGATAAGTGTGTGAAAATAGTCCCATTCCTCGATGGGCGTTCCCAGAATGTCGTTAATACCAAGGCTTCTCAATCGCTCGACTGGTAGTGGAGCAGGTAACGCTGGAAGTAACATGTTCGCTTTCGCGAATGTCTCGAAGACATGCTCTGGCACAGTCTCCTCCCTCTCCCAATCCATGGCATGCTTAAGCAGATTCTCCTCTACGAATTTGCGGCAATTCTTCTGCCATTTGAGGTGCGACTCTGAATAGTAAGGGCTAGGAATGCCAGCCAGGTATGGCGGCTCGCTGAAAGGCACCGGTCGGGATCCCATTGTTTTTTTTACAGATGATTGATAAAATAAAGATTGTGTTTATTACAGAATTACGAACAAGTATTGGAAAGGAAGATGTATCTAAAGGGCTAATGCTTGCCGAACGGTTTACTGAACCCCCTCATCCTTGGCCTCGGAGGAGTTGTCTTCCTCCGCATCTCGGCCGCTGCCCGCTGTTCTGGCCGGCAACTCTTCGGCAAAACTCATAGGAAATTCCACCTCGCGACCTCACCATCAAGAGAAATCTGCGGCTAGGTTACGACGACGCGATATTCCTCACAGACACTCAATACTATACCACAACGTCAAGTGATCATGGCGGACGCTCCAGCAGCCAAAGATGCACCTCTTAAGAATGTCCAGGTCGAGGCCCTGGTGGTCATGCGAATGATCAAGCACGGCAGCCAGGCATTCCCAAGCGCTGCAACTGGAGCTCTTGTTGGAATGGACGTCGATGGCACCCTTCAGATCACCAATTCTTTCCCTTTTCCCGCGGTCGGCGACAACAGTGGTGACTCTCACGATGGCTCAAACTTGGCGGCAGCGGCTCCCAGAGCAAAGGCGAATGTGGCATACAACAACGAGATGCTTAGATGCTTGAAGGAGGTCAATGTCGATGCGCAAAACACCGGATGGTACATGAGCGCTAGTATGGGCAACTTTGTCAACTTGAACACCATCGAGAACCAGTTCTTTTATCAGAAGGAGATGAATGAGAGGACAGTAATGCTAGTACACGACGTGAGCAGGAGTTCTCAGGGATCGCTCAGCATCAGGGCATACAGACTTTCATCGCTCTTCATGTCCTCGTACAAGGAGAACAAATTCACCACTGAGACGTAAGTTGACCAAATCTACGCTAAGACAGTGGGATACTAAACAAATACAGTCTTCAGAAGAGCGGCCTTCGTCACACGGATATCTTCACTGAGCTCCCAGTCACAATCCACAACTCACACATCCTCACCTCGTTCCTCCACCAGCTGCCAACAGCCCCTGTCAAGAAGGAGCTCAACTTTCCCCCTAGCCTCGCATCTCTCGAACAGGACCCTGACCTCAACACCGCACCACTCGACCTCAACTTCGACTCTCTTGATCTGTCGATAGACCCCTTTCTCGAGAAGACCTGCGACCTTCTCCTCGACAGCATTGAGAACCACCACACCGAACTCAACAACTACCAATTCTACCAGCGATCGCTTGCGCGTGAACAAGCGAAGATTACACAGTGGCAGCAGAAGCGAAAGGCCGAGAACGCGCAGCGTGTCATCACCAAGCAGCCACCTCTACCAGAAGATGAGTGGCAGCGACTTTTCAAGCTTCCCCAGGAGCCCAGCAGACTCGAGACTCTCCTCAACAGCCGGCAAGTGGAGCAGTACTCGCGACAAGTCGATGGCTTCACCGCCAGCGTCTCCTCGAAGATGTTCGCTGTCAGGTCGAATCTTCTGCCGGGAGAGTCCGAGGCATGATATGATCTTGGTTGCACTAGGGGCGTTGGGGGTAAAAGCGGCGTCGCATAGCGAAGCGATCCTGGCCACGTGCGGCTGTCATACGCATAGACTATGTAGTCCTTCTCAATCATGACTTCATGATTTTTTTCGATGCTCTAATCTCCCTATTGAGCCTCCATCAATACCTTTGTCCAATCATACGTGTCCCACTTCCTCCTAAATGCCTCCAGCCTATGATCCCTCCTCACCCACCTCCCCTGCTTCTTGATCGTCTCCGGACTCCTATCGAGCATCCCACCGATCACTTCCCTCGCAAACAGATCCCCCTTAGGCCACCTTCTCTCGTCCTCAACGACGTGTCCCAACCCGCCATCCACCGAAAACCAAACATGAAAATACGGCATCTCTTTGACCATCATCTTCCTGAACGCGCCCTTTCCAAACTTCTCCTTCGCCCCCTTTGCCGTCTCTATCACCTTCCGATGCTGACTCCACTCCTCGTCCGCAGCCAAGATCGCCTCCTTGAAGAACCCCGGCGCGGCATCCACAAGATCCCACCTCAACGGCACCGCTACCAACGCCGCGTGTCTCCTCCCCCCTCTTTCCGCCGCATTCTCATAGAACACCACCCCGCGGTCCATGCTAGCGTACCACCGCGTCAGACTCTTCATGAAATTGCGTATCTCTTCCCACTCGTCGTCGTCGCACTCCAGCAGATTCCCCCGGTGCTGCACCGGCACCACCACCGCGCCGTACTTGACCATCTCCGGCTCCGTGGTGAGGGTGAGGTACGTGCGCGTCGCGAGGCTCACGACCGGCGCGGTGGGCGGCTCGTTGCGCTCTTCGTGATGGCACAGGGGGCAAGCGTCCAGGGCGCGCTGCATGCGCTGGAACTCGCCGACTGCGGAGTTGCGCAGGGCAGAGTCGGACTTGACGTCGCGCGAGGCGAGCTTCTCCGCGTTGTCGTTCATGTACTCGAGGTCGTTGGCGAATTTGCCGTCCTTGGCGATGCGGTTCGCGAGCAGGAGCCCTTCGTTTGCGTGTGAGGTGTTGCGGGTGCGCCGCTCGTGGCGCACCATGTCGGCGATCGACATGTCGGTGTTTTCGTTCACGAGGCCGCGTTCACGCCCGCGTTTGTTGGTAATGGCGGTGACTTCGTTGGAGCGGCCGCCGGCGAGGAGGCGATTGTCCATGTTGGAGAGAACGACGACGGAGGGGTCGGTGTTGTTGGCTGAGGCGGCGAGGGAGGCGTTGTATTCTTCTTCGAGAGCGGCGGCATTAGGGTCGTTCCGGAGTTTGGCTTTCATCATTTTCGCTTTGAGCTTGTTCAGAGAGGTCTGGTCTAAGGGGGCTGTGGTTGAAGGCGGAGGCTCAGTGTGGACTTCTTTGCCTTGATCTGGGTCGGCATGTACGTCTGGTGTCTCTTGGTGGTGGAACGAGTGCCGGATGTTCGCTACCAGCTTGCGCTCTTGGAACAGCTCACCACTAGGCTTCTCGAGGCCGACATAGTCCTTGCCGTATCGATGTCGACGGTCAAGCTCGCGCTCCTCTTCTCGCGCATCGTCAAAGTCGCGGAGGTCACCGTACCTATTCAGAGCAACCTCATCGACAGGCTTGTTCTCATCTTTCGCTTGCCGATAGACTGCCTTGAGTTTCGTCATGCGCCATTGCGATCCAGAGTCACCAAAGGTGTAAGCCACCTCGTGCTCAGCCGGCTCGTCTTTGACGTTCGTTTCATCGTCAACGTCGTCCTCCAGATCCTCCATCAGCTTCTCTACCTCGTGCTGGTGTATCTTCTTTTCATGATTCTCCTTCGCAGTGACAAATTGAGAAGGAGGGGACTTCTGCTGGCGACTGCGCTGAAGGTAGTCCACGTCCAAGGATGAAGGCGCTTGCATCCACGAGTCGCGCTGCTGTGTACTAGATGACCCATTCGCTCTGCCTTCAACAGTGTCCTCTGTGGGTGGTGCCGCCATGGCCTCCTTCTCCACCCACTCGTCCTCCTCCTCTCCAACATTGTGCGCCGGCTTGGGGGACTCGCTCCTCATGCGTTTTGATCTATGCCTGTCCTCACGATCCCTCGGCTCTCTGTCTCGCGATCTCTTCCTTCTATGCCTGTCCGAATCATCGTGCCTCGAAGACCTATGGTGATGTCGATGCTTGTGTCGATGTCTGTCTCCGTCGCGGTCTCTGCTTCTGTCGCGTTTCTTTTCTGCTTGAGCTTCTCTCGCAGCCGCAAGCTCGCGCTCAAAATCTTCCAGGCCCATGGTCACACCTGATTTTGAATCTAGAAGATAAAGATAGCTATTGAGGATCTCAAAAATTATGTCATGATGCCAAGCTTCATAACTCCCACTTCTTCTCTTTGAATTGCGGGGCATAGTTTTATTTCACTCACGCTTCGAATTAGTGCAACCTTCATTAACGATACTCATGACCAGAGAATGAAGCTGTGACAGACATCTGGATCTAGCTTACCCTCTACAAAGACTTCCGGCCTGTCAGAGGTCTGCGACTGCCCCCAAATCAGATATGGCTTCATCCGCGGCCCCCACCACCTCCGCGAAGGCTCCGGTCTCGATAGCAGTGGTTGGTAGGTTTTCCTTCATGCCATTACAGACTTCCAGAGACTGATCATGTATAGGAATGGCAGGTAGTGGAAAGACCACATTTATGCAGCGGATCAATTCTCATCTACACTCAAAAAAAACTCCTCCGTACGTCCTCAACTTGGATCCGGCTGTACATTCCACACCTTTCGAGTCGAATATCGACATCCGCGACTCCGTCAACTATAAGGAAGTAATGAAACAGTACAACCTGGGTCCCAACGGCGGCATCCTTACCTCTCTGAACCTCTTTGCGACCAAGATTGATCAGGTGCTCTCGATTCTGGAAAAACGTTGTCTTCCCTCAGCCCAGCCGCAGGGGACCACACAGGCGACCCCGAAACACATACTACTAGACACACCCGGTCAGATTGAGGTCTTCGTTTGGTCTGCGTCAGGTTCTATCCTGCTCTCCGCACTGGCGTCTTCGTTCCCCACGGTCCTGGCATATGTGATCGATACTCCCCGAACCACCTCGTCCACCTCGACATTCATGTCCAACATGCTTTACGCGATCTCAATCCTCTACAAGACCAGGCTCCCTATGATCCTTGTTTTTAACAAGACCGACGTCAAGTCACCCGATGAAGCAATCGAGTGGATGCGCGACTTCGAATCCTTTCAAGCGGCACTGCGGGCGGAAGAGGAGGCGGAGCAGGATGGTGGGGCGGGTGGAAGTGGATACATGGGCAGTCTGCTGAACAGTATGAGTCTCGTGCTGGAGGAGTTCTACAACAACCTTAGTGTAGTAGGCGTGAGTAGCATGACTGGCGATGGAGTGGATGAGTTTTTCGAGGCTGTAGAAGGAAAGCGAGCAGAGTTCGAGCAAGAATACGCGCCTGAGCTTCAGCGACGGAAACAGGAGCGGGAGAATGAGAAGGAGGCGAATCGGGAGAAGCAGGTGGAGAAGCTAATGAGAGATATGGGCGTCGAGGAGCGGAAGAAGGGGAAGCCGAAAGAGGACGAGCCAGAGACTGTGAGCGAGGCAGAGGATATGAGTAATGACGAGGATAACGAGGACGATGAGGACGTCAATGAGGAAGAATCTGGCAAGGAGTCTGGGCTGAAAGCCAGGTATGAGCAGGCGCTCAAAAACAGCGGCGCTGGTTCGGCAGAGGACGCTAGCTTTGCGAACTACATCCAGATGGCAGGCATGAACAGATAGTCAGAAGCCACCGCATCGCCCCGCAGAGAAAGAAAAAAGTCACGACAAGATACCCCATAGAATCAACGTTATATTGTACATCACAACAACACCCCCTACCGCGCCCTCTTAGTCTTACTCCCTGCCCAATCATAGTACCCTCCGCCGAACTCCAGACTCCCATCCCTAAACACCGTCTCCTCCTTACACTCCCACCTCCCCACGCCCTCCACCCCTTCCACCCCCTCCCCGGTCCACCACCCCCTCAAATCCCACCACCTACTGCCCCAAACCCACTCATACACCCTGACCTTGATCTCGGCCCTGAAACTCTGCGCCAAAAAATTATCCCTATGCCCGTCCGCAAACGGACTACTGAGCGGAAAGAACGTCTTCGGATCCGACTTGGCCTCGACATCAATCCTGCTGAACCAGTTCCGTGCGGACAGCGCAAAGCTCCGGTCCTTGAAACTCGGCTTGACAGTCAGCGACGGCGACGCGCCCAAAAGCCGCATCGCGAACGGCGGCCGGAAGTCGAGCTCGTAGATCGGGTTCGCGGGCGTACATGATGGGTGCGACGTGCTGCGGTAGCCGAGGAGGTAGGCTTCCGTGCCGATGATCTGGCCGCCTGCGATGCAGATGGAGCGGTAAGGGTTGGATTTGGAGGTTGACACAGTGCTTTCTGTGGAGGTGGAGGTGCGGGACGGGTCCGAGGTGCCGTAGGGGCCGTGGCCGTCGCGGGCTTGGATCCAGATGTGGGCTGAGGGGAAGGAGTTGGCCCAGTTTTTCTCTTGGTGGACTGTGGCGGTGCCGGAGGCGTCCTCGGGTGCGACGTGGGGGAAGGAGGGGATGGAGAGCTCGAATTCGCACTGTGAGCCGAGGGATTGGACGTGCCAGTGGAGGGGGAGGGGGAGGTAGACTAGCGGTCCTTCGGGGGTGCTGGTGGATGTTGACCACGCGAGGTGGGTGGTGGTTTTGCCGGTGAAGGTGAACTCTTCGTGCTTGATTGAGTACGATGTAATTGAGTTCCTGTCAACAGCCATGTATCCGATACCTGGCGCCCGCAGTTCGAATGATCCGTCATCTGAGGTCTTTACCATTTCCATGTCGCCAGGCCATAGTTGCCGCTGGAAGTACTCGTTTGTGGTTTTCGGTACATATGTAAAAGAGACCTTATGGGGCTTCTGCTTTGCTCCAGGTACAGTGCATATGATCAATGCTATCCTGGCTCCAGAAGGCAAATCGAACTTTGAGTAGAAGCCCTCAAACCCCGAGCCAGGGTGTGGTGCAAAGTGTTCCATGTGCGTCGGTCAAACCAGCGTTTCTCAACGATTGCAGAGGAGAAGAGGTGGAGTCAAGCCGCTAGAGAAGTTATTTGGAAGAGGACGAGGCCAGCTTCGTGCACAAAGAGCGACAAGGCTAGGTAGTGTGCAGACTGGGTAGTACATGTTGCTTCGAGCACGATGATGCCATGATGCAGTCTTTGGAACTAGCTCCCGCAGCCAATAGCGACGTCAGCAGGGTCAGCGGGATACTCCTAGTCTGCCACAGCCAAAAATATCTAGAATTCGGTCGAAATCCGGCAAAAAAATCAACTTCTAGCTGAGTCAAGTTTCGATCTTGAGACCTCCGGGTTATGAGCCCGGCCTATACCAATATTAGAACCATTTCAAGGGGCTCAAATCAGTGAATTCAACTTACGCGCTTCCGCTGCGCCACTCAGCTTGTTCATACGATGAATTTTCATCAAATTGCAGCCAGTTTAACGTGGTTTGCTGCTGAGCATGTGGGAAGCAAAATATATATTTCCTGCAGACCTATTTCTTGGCATTTTTAGGCACAAGCGAACGCCCTGGCAACAGGGAATAATGAACAACAGGCAACCTGCGTTCAGAACGTTGCATGTTAATATATATGGTTCAAAAGCATGGTCCCTTACAGCAAAAACCAGTTAGTGCTCCATGCATGCACGTATGTACCACTACTACGATGCTGATGTCGCGCACAACACGACGATTGGCTCTGTCCGCATGCTCTGGGTCCTTATGTACAGACCCGAGTTAGAACAAGTCCCTCATAATCCGACTCAATTCATCCTCGCCCCCGAACCCCTCAATATCCACCCCCGCGGCGGGCGTCGCCCCAAACCCATTCGTCCCCCCCGAGAATCCATTCAGCGCACCAGCCGCCTCAAACAAACTCGTCAAATCATTCGCCATATTATCCGGGCTAGCAGTCGGCATGCCGGTCCCCTGCCATCCCGCCGGGGTATTAGGGAAGACGTCGAACGGATCAAGCCTCCCCGGCGCCCCCGCACCACCACCGCCTTGCTGTCCCTGCGCCGCGAGGTCCGCCATCGCCAACGCCGCGGAGCGACTTGGGTCCTCAACGTCGCTGCCGTTCGGGACGGGGGGATAGCTGGACCTGCTTGCGCGGGACTTGCCCTGTGCTGGTCGGACGGTGTTGTTCCCCGCTTCGGAAGAGGTAACAAGCCCCAGCTTTGGCCCGACTTCTTTGAGGACACGGATCGTCTTCCACAGCCGCTTGCTGACCCAGCTTCCCTTGCTGAAACCACGCACGAGCTCGAGCGCAAGGTAGAATTCTTCGCGGACCTGGTCCGCGAACTGGGCTGGGGCGTGGGAGACGGCGAGGAAGAGGACGGCGAGGGCGGAGGTGAGGAAGGCGTTGAAGAGGACTTGGCTGGTCTGGTACATTGCGCTTGCGGAATTGATGCGGCTGAGGACGCGGATAGTGTCCTTTGCTACGTTGACGACTTCTTGGGCTTGCGAAGCGTTTTTCATGATTGAGGTTGCGGAGTACAGGACGGGTCGGTAGATGTGGATTAACATGCTGTTTTGGCGGAGGTAGAGGACTATGCGGAGACGGAGGTTGCCTGGGGTAGAGATGGGGGAGTTGAGCTTATCGAGGGTCGTGGTGTCGAATTGGAGCTGGGGTGGGAGGTTGCGGTGCCATTGTCGGATTTGGTAGTCCAGGTAGCCGATGTCTTCACGGGTCATGGACTGCGCATTGCTGTTGTGGTCGGTGCCGATGGCTGCCCAGACTTTGGAGCCTAGGACATTGAAATCAATCATTGCGGTCAGGTAGGGAGATTTGTCGCCCTGATGATCTGTCAGCATCCGGCAATGAGCAGCACTTCTCGGAATTGCTTACCGGTCGTGGTAGCTCGGAATCTATGTCAGAATCCTGTAGCGCAAAAGGCAGCCCAGTACCAAAGCTCCATCTCCTGTCCAGACTGTATATCGACCAGAACAGCAATATGGCAGAATCGCGATCCTCGGAATTCATGTTCTCATACGTCTCCTTCCTATGCAGTCCCAGCTCAATGCATAACCTAGCCGTCAAACCAATTACCCTCCACGATGTGCCTTCGTTGTCGCAATGGAAGTGATACATAGCCTATCTCATCAGCCATTGTTCCGTTCCCTTGGTCGCTGCTCAACTCACCGTAAGCGCCAACAACCTCACCTCCTTGATACCCGCGTCCCCTAGTAACAACGCATCAATCTGAGGCTGCACACACTCGAACAGTCTCTGTCCCAGCTCATTCTTCCCCTTTCCCTCCACCACTAATGCTGTCGCCAACACCACCTTCAACAGATTCGTGTCCTCGTCATGTATGGCGTCCGCCCCGGGCAAGTCCAGTCGCATCATACTCGCCCTGAAGAAAGCGTCGATGAACTTATATAACGTATTGGTATGGCTCCGCAGATGCGCTAACGACACCACCGGGTACATCTCGTGCATCTCTTCCTCATAAATCCCAAGCAGACGCAGAGCCTCTTCTCGCGTCACAGACCAGATCGGATCCTTGACTTGGGGTTTGGCTGTGCTTTGGAACTGCGGTATAGGGAGATTCGGCGGGTGAGGACTGCCAGCGGGTGTGACGTTCTCAGTTTGGTCTCCGTCTTGACCCTGATTTTCAGGCGCAATGCCCATAGTGTGCAGACTGCTTCTTGCTACATCGAAACTGAATGCGCTACTAGTGGGACCACGGAATGTAGGCGGTCGAGGTCCGGTCTGTGATCTGGTGCGGTTGTGTGATGGAGAGAGCATCGGTGCTGGAGAGGCAGCATTCATGACTTGGCCTGACATGTAGGATCCGGACTGTAGGGAGGGGTCTAGGGGTGGATTTGTCTGCGCGAACTCGTTGCGAAGACTCGAGACGTTAGCGAAGAGTGCATCGACCTGCTCTTGGAGGGCAGCGATGTGGGAGTTCATCTGGCGCCATTCTCTGTCCTCCGTGTCAACTTGCGTCCTGTAATTACACTGCACTGTCCACTCACTCGGTGTCTTTGAAGTTGGTCCCACAGCAGTTTGGCGCGTAGACGCATTCGAGGTTCAGGTTGCCGCAACGCTGGCATGGCTGATTACCATTACATTTGATCTTGCGCCGCTTGCATTCGTTACTGATAGCAGGTTAGTAGGCTCTAGCGCACCACCTTCGACCTAATCTAGCGCACCAAGCTATCGAGATGTAGCGATTGCGTTTTGCGCGCTGCTGTCCCCCGGCGTCCTCGCTCTTGCGTTTGTTCCCATTCGTTTCCGGTGAACCTACTGCTGGGTCCATGGTGTTGCGCGATTGCCTCGAAGGCGTGAGGAGTGGTCGGCGGTTCTTTGGGAGGGAAGGTTCGCATGGGCGAATAACGGTCTTGTGAATGAACGTGACAAGCCAAGATCCTGGAGAAGATTGCGGGGATGTTTCTTCAGTAGCGTTTTAATACGCTGCACGCCTCTTCCACTGCCACTTAGCAGTGCACGTGATACCCCAACTCATACCTTGATTGTTGTAGTTATGTATCCTTCGTGATCACGTAGGGATCATCATACTATAGTGGTATCATGAGCTTTGCGAGGCAATGACAAGGCATCCGATTTGAGGACGGTCTGGTTTAGATAGCTGCAGAATCAATTTGGACAATACGATATCGATTCTCTCTGCTGCTGGCCACTAATATCTACATCTCTCTGATAACCGCTCAAAATGGTCACCATCAGCAAAAGCTAAATGAACACATCCCATCATTACGGGACATGAAAAGTTTTGTCCTTTGCACTCCGCATTCCGCCTTCCTACAGCCGTGTGTCCCAGGAAGATTCTTGTGCCAAGCCGCCCCTACCCTGTCAGGTATAAAGATACCACCATCGTCCAGGGAAGAGGGTCGAAGTTGAGCTTTTTATTCGTGGATGTACCTCCACGAGTGAGCCAGCGCTCCAAGAAAAGTCGACATCGACAGTGTAGAAGCGAGAGTGTTCCAAACTGACCCAGCTGTAGCATTCCGCAGGGATTGAGAAAAGAATTGATGCTAGAAGTAGCTTCTATGTTGCTTTTGATAGTCATGCAGGTGCAAACGCCTTTTTGGAATGCTTTGAACCCCGGAAGAAAGAGAGATACATCAACACTGCGGTCTCTGAAATGCCGCAGTTTCAGTGCAACAGGCTTCAAGATCAGTGAAAGCTCGAGGAGCAGTAGTAGAGACCATCGCTCGTGCTGGCAGATAGCGAGCTATGCTATCGTGAGCAGGGTATGTGTGGTAGTCAGAAAACTAGTTGATTCGATCAAGAGTCCAGCTCGGCTTTGAGGGTCTCGTCCAGGAAATCACCGAGTTTCTTGCGATTCTTGAGATTGAGCGATCCAGTGCGCCATGAGGCGTGCAGCTGACCGAAGGCAGGGCGGCTTGACTTGCTAGTCTCAAGCTTGATCAGCTCGGCGTAGTCGCGAGCGATGTTCTCCCTGATACCAATCTGGCTGGCAAGGGCCTCGCTGTAGTACTTGATGAGATTGGACATGCCTACGTCGTTGTGGCGCTGCGAGGCATCCTCAGCAGCCAGGGTCTTGAACTCGTAGTACATCTGAGAATTGAAGTTGCGAATAAGGAAGTGCGACCAGAACTGGTAAAGTACATCAAGATCGTATGGACAAGTGCCGGTAGCAGCAGCTTCGCGCTGAGCGAGTGCTTTGGAGCGGAGAATGGAGTAGAGCTCATGGGTAGTACCGACAGGAAGGCCGGTGGAATCAACAGGGTCATTCTGGTCCTTGACCCAGAAAAGAGAGAGGCTGTTACCCTCTTGCTCAACCGGGCCGTTGGGTTGTGCAGATGATGGACTGAGTGGGGTTTGGCTACGAATGATTAGCATACTCTGAAGTTGAGGGTAAAGAATGACATACTGCTCAGAGTGATTGGAGGTACCGTTGGTGAGAGGCGTGGCGGGTTGTGCCTCACTTCTCATGACCTCCTCCATAATATTCCTGGTATCGATGGATCCGTTGGAGAATGTGCGTGTGTTGGCGTTATGAGGTGCAGGTCTAACGTCATGCTTACGGACGACTACGGTGAGCTCCTCAATCTGTTGCATCGGGAAGCGGTCTGGCTCTCCATCTTCGGGAGCGGCACCGAGCCCATTCGTGAGAGGCGAAGCGGTGCTGTCGCGGTGAGGCTTAACCTGTCGGCCGCGAGACTCCTCAGCAGCAGGCTGGAAGTCTGCAAATCTTGGGTCCATGCTCCCTGGGAAGAAGGTAGGAGCAGCAGCGGCGTCTTGCATATGAAAGTCACCACGGCGTCCACCCATTGCGCCTGGGCTCTGAGGGAAGCCTTGTTGTTGCTCAAAGAACTGATTCCGTACTGGGGAAGGCCGTCGAAGGTTTGATGGACCGTCAGTCTGTGCAGCGGGGTCGCGATCCTCCTTTGGCAAGACCCATTGCTCCCAGTCGCGAGCCTTGCGAACCCTTTCTTTGCCATCTTCACCGATGCGAATCTCTACCTCGACTGATTGGAGGCAGGCGGACTTGAGAGTTTCGTAATCAGTTGTCATCTGCTTCATGCGATTAAACTGTGCAATGACTTGGAGGAAGATCCAGCCCTGTGAGTCCATCTGCTTGCGAAGAAAGATGTCTTTGAGGAGGTTGTCAATAGAGAAGTAGTATTCCATCTGTCCACGAGCGGCCATTGTCTGCATCTCCCTCTCAGCTGATGGGTGTACCGGATATGGACCTGCAGAGTATGGCCCATAATAATCACCCATGTAAGGCTGCATGGGCTGCATCATTGGATAGCCAGGGTAGCCAGCTGCTGGGCGGCCGTACGCGTCTAGGGGAATAGATTGTGATCGATGACCCTGGTTGCGATATCCACGACCCCCATGCGATCCACCACGACCAGGGAAGAAGTTGCCAGTCGGTGAAAGAGGAAGTTGGCCACCAGGGAAGTCACCGTATCCAGCGGCGTAGGGGTTTGGAGAAGTGAAGCTGTTGTTGAACGCCCCACGACCTCCTTTACGACCTCCGCGCTTTCCTTCACGGAAGCTGCCATGCTCACGGCCATTGTCGTAAAGATGTGGTTCGGATCGCCTCTCAGAATAAGCTGATCGGGGAGTCTGGGCGTTTTGCTCAACACTAGTGCCGGCGTCGCCTAGTGATGTCAGGGCCAGGTCCTGGGGATGGCTGGATGGGACGGGGAGTTTCTTAGGGTTCGACTCACCATTGGTCTGAGTGCCAGAAGACTGCCTGTTCGGAGTGTCATGGGGTGGTCGCCTCGTTTGTGTGTCGTTTTGTCTGGGCGATGTGCGATGGGTGAATGGAATTGCACGGCCGTTGAGGTCTGATTGGTCGGCGGAGGTGGCGGCGGCATTGCTGTCAGAAGACTCCTTACTCGGCGAAATGCCATTCTGTAGCGGTGCTGAGGCATCACTTGACGATGTATTGCCAGTCGTGTTGCCAGCCTCGCCCTCTGTGGATGTCTTCGCCGGCGGGGCGGGCATGACCTCACGGTCAGCCTTGGCTGCGTTTGCAGCAGCCGGACCCTTGTGGTCACCATTCGGCAACGAAGGTACACGAGCACCAGAGCGTTGGCCTTCCGCAGACGGCGAACCCTGCTGTGGACCCCTGGCAGCACCTGCTGGGGCGGGTCGTCCAGAACCCTTGCCCATGCGTATACTCGGCTTCCCTTCAAGCCGTGTCTCGAAAACTGCTGTAGGTGTGAAAGGAATGGACTTCCATTCAGTCTTGCCATGTGGCTTCCCTCCTGTAGCAGCACGGTCTTTCTCGTCGTTTGGCTTCTTCTTCTCTTCCTCGATAGCAGAGTCCGTGGGCTTAGGCCAAGCCACCTCGCTAGAGACCGAAGGTGGAAGGACCTCTGAGCTTGCACGGTCACGAGGTTTGACTGGCGCCCTCCTGTTTGGACCTTCATCGGCGCGAACCTCCCTACGGCCTTTGCCACCCCTGAAATCATCACGCGGTCTACCTGGGACATCGCCTCGCTTAAAGTCGCGGCCAAATGCTTGCTCAGATCTTCTCCGGTTGTCGAACTTGCTGCGATCATTGTCGTTGTTGCTTACGTGGTTAGACTGCGCAGCCGACTGAGGTATGCTAGCATTGGGTTGGACAGCTTTTGCTTTCTGTTCGGCGGCACGCTGAGCCCAGATGTTGACAGCAGGAGGCTTTGCTTCGGTGTAGACTGGCTTTGGGGGGGCCTTCTCTTCTGCCTCGTCCTTTTTCTCACCCTCAGCGCCTTGCTCCTCACTCACTGGCTTTTCGCCATTCTGAGATGCCGATGCTTTCTCTTCGCTAGAGGTTTCCACACTTGCAGGGGTATCTTTGGTTTCATCTCCTACAGCTTGATTCGACTGCTTTGACTCCTTTGAAGGTTTCGCATCTGTCCTTGGCTTGTCATTCGACTTTGCCTGGGCTGACGGCGCGGAGGAGATATCTGTCGAAGCTTGACTGGCTGACTGAGCACTGTCCTTTGACTCTGCATCATCCGCCCAATTCGTGCCAGGCGTAAGCTCCGGTATCGACGTTGAAGCTGGGGTAGTGGTGCCTGATGCGCCAGCGCTGGAAGGTTTTGTTGAAGGAGCTGATGCTGATCGCCCCTTGGCGATAGCCGCATAGGAAGCCATTTTGACTATCTGTTCAAGTATTGGGCCGTATAAAGTGGCCTCAGCTTGAGGTCGGCAGTCGATTTACGACTCCGACTTATGTCCGGAGAGGTGCACTGGTTGACCTCTCCGCACGTTACACACCTCAGTCTTGTGCCAGACTTGTCCGGGCTCTTGTCTTGCTGGAAGCAACGCAGGTAAGAAAGCTCCTCACAGATGCGTCGGGGGGGAAAGGCAGGGCCGAGCTTGGTGCTGCCTCAATGGCCAAACTGAGAGGAAGATTGAGAACGAGAGGAACCTGGGTAATTGTTCCTTGTCAATGGAAGAGGGGTATCTCAAAAATGAAGTGCGAAGAGTCGTGTGACCGAGAAGTAGTAATCCGACTGTCGCTCAGACACAGATATATGTGAAAGTGCGAAGCCGACGAAGGTTAGAGCTGTCGCACAGCAAACTGTGAAAATGCGCCAGTATTGGACCAGAAGCGTCCGGTCAAGAGGCTTATTTTCCACAGGAGCCGCCCGGAGTGAAATATGGTGACGAGGTGAGTGTGCTGGAAGTCGTGGTGAGCACAAGCAAGCGACCTGAATTTTGAGCAGACAAAAAACCGCTGCTCTCTCGCACGGGCCCTGGTTTTCGGCGGAAGGATATCGGGACTAAGGAAGCAGAGCCGCAGTGGAAGGATGGTCTGAATGATGACCCCGCTGCCTCCGAAATTGAACGACTCAAGGTGAGAGCAGAGAACGTGCAGGTGAATCGGGCGACAAAAGCAAGAGGGGGAAGAAGAATGGTCGAAAATGGACAACTCCTGTGCCCAACTGATCGGCCAAATAGGCACACGCGAGATGGGAATTTTTTCAGCGACCACAGACCAGTGTCGTACTAACGTCGACCAGTGTGGAGTTTCGGAGGCAGCAGAGGCAGAAAAGCCTGAAGACAGACGACACAAGCTCGGCTCGGCTCTTTGCGAGAAGAGAAGGAGCTCAAAAATGACAGCATTGCAGCACAGTTCAACCTCGTTAAAGCCGACAGGGCCTTTTAATTAATCATTGCTGCATAAATTGGCTATACTTGTGGATCTGCCGATGGACTGCTGCGTCCAAATCACTCTTCAGATGAACAAACCGCTTGCTCTTTTTACAGTCGCTGCACTGTCTCTTTCACAGATGCATTTGCCAACAGAGGTTCTCGTTGTCTCTCATCTCATGTCACGGCACTTGAATCGCTTGCCATTGGTCGCATACCATTCGTTAATTATGAAGGCTGATCCTCCCTGCAATCAGCCCAGGCAAGACCCCGAAGACTTCCGCGAACGGCATCTTTCGCATCTCTTCAATCTCCCGCGCCCGCCTCCGAGACCTGACCTCGCCTTGCCCTATCTCTGCTACCCTTCCATGTGGTCCGAATGCACAGGTCTTATCCACTGCCCAAGGCTGAGTATCGTTCACCCAGCTAATGAATCTCTGTCGCATATCCCGCGCCAGAGCTTGGCCAGCAGGATTGGACGAGAGATCAAAGCCCTCGAATAAGTATACCAGATCCACCGCATGATGTGCCCTCGCAGAGGCCTGCCATGGATTTGGCTGGTCAAAGACATACGTATACACCTTTTTCCCCGCGTCTCTGAATAATTGTGCCATGTTGAAAGTCGGCATGGCCCAGACCACATCATTGATCAAATCCAACGCTCCATGCTTGCAACTCGACGGTCTCTCCTTGTTGATATGATACAACTCCTTCAGCCTCCCCGCCGAGCTGCCTCCTTTCGAGAACGCCTCATCGATCTGCTCCGCCGTCAAAGCCTCCACACCATTCCTCCACAACACCCCCTCATACTCACAATCCCCAATCACCAACTCCTCCACCCTCCCCGTACTAGTCTTCCAATCCTTCAACCCCTCCTCCTCCTGCAAAAACACACTCACCACCCCCGCCTCCCTCTGCGCCCTCACCAAATCCTCCACACTCGCCCCCTCTAACCCCGCCTCTACCCTCTCCCTCACCGGCGCCCTCACTGCCTTCTCCCCCATCTCATCCGGCCTCGGCCCACTCATCCACAAACTGCCACTCATAAGCGCACACCTCCTGACCTCAGCCCCAAGCACAAGCATAGCATGCGCCAACGCCGCGCCCGCACTCTCCCCAGCCAAAGTAATCCTCCCCTCATCCCCTCCAAACCCGCCAATGAACCGCCTCGTCCACTCCAGCGCACACATCAGATCCCTCAGCCCCAGGTTCTTCCGCTCCACCGAGTCCCCCACGTGAAAGATACCCAGGCGGTACTGCACGCTCACCACCACCATCGGCTGCCCGGACGTCACGCTCTGAGACACAAGCTTCGTCACGTCCCCGATCTTGGACGCCGCGTTGCCGTAGGACACCACTTGGCTTCCGCCGTGGACCCAGAAGAAGACGGGGAGTTTTTGGCCATTTTGGACCCCCGTGGTGGGCACCGCGATGTCGAGGTTTGTGCAGGCGAATTCGTCCTCGGTTGTGCTGTAGAAGACGTTGCCTTCCGGTTCACGGAGGAGGTAGCCTACGTCGACGGGGATCTGGGGGCAGCGTGGACCGAAGGTGGTGCTGTCGACGCCTTGGGCGGGGTAGGTTGTTCTTAGGACGGGGTCGTGGAAGCGGGACGGGATGGTGGCGTAGGGGATGCCGCGGTAGTGGGTGAAGTGGGGGGTGGTGTGGCCTTTGAAGGTGGTGGAGAGGGTGGGGTGGTTGAGGGACATGGTGGGATTATGCACTCGATTCGTGGTGAAATGGCTGAGCTTATGAAAGATGATATGGTATTGGAAGAGAAATGAAGTTAGATAGAAGTGTGGTCTTGCTGTTGACACCCCGCCGCTGGTCTCTTGACGGCAGTTGCTTGAGGGTGGTGATGTGGGGTTCAATTGGAGAAATTCGATACAACCTTGCCTTGACAGTACGCGCACTTCTACGCCATCTTGAGAGGTTTTAAGTCTCGTCGATGATTTGTACATACGCTTCAGAGAAGAAGTTGACTAGCGACATCCTATCTCTATCTCTGTTGCGTTGTTTAGGCGCTGGTTCTTGCTTGTTCACTTCTCCAAATGCTGCGTTGGAGAACAGGTGGGGTCAAAGTGGGGAGAAATTGTTGTCAAATCAAGCCCAACTCGATCGTTGCATTCTTTCTATGCTGTATTAGTTATCGACAATGAGGTTCAGAATTTATCCTAATAAGATTTTTAGGGTGTCCATGAGATTTCAGAGGCCGAAGGAAATGTGCGTTATGATATGATGTAGAGAAAATTGTTAAAGTACGTTATACGACCTGCTATGCCCATTTTGTTCGACTTCGCAGGTCTAAAAATGATGAAACTACACGGGAGACAGGAACGTCCATTCTTCTCGTTATGTGACCTTGAAGTGCATGTCATTATTTTGTATCGACTGTAGCAAATCATAAGAAAGCATCAATTTGGTTAGGCATCCGCTATAAGTACATCAATATGCCCATATGACCCCAAACGCCCTCGCTAGTGCAGTCAAAGCAGTAGTTCCTTCTTCGAACGCCATACCACCCAATATCCAAACCCTGCCTTACACGAAGCCTGTCTTCCATGACACGCTCGTATCATGTCCACAGCCACCGCCTACACATCTCCGCCCCACACCTACACTCAACCCTCGTCTTCCCATCCTCCCTCTCCACCCCATCCATACCGCCCTGCTCAGGCACCGAGTCATCGGCATCCATATAATCAAATGTCAATTCCTCGCCCTTGGCGATATCCTCGCAAGCAAAGAACGCCAGATCGTACACAAAGTAGTCGTACTTGTTGTAGCTGACTGAATGGATCTGCACGTTCGGCTGACAGCAATGGTTCATGAACCTTGTTGGCCCGCCCATGAATTGTCCATCCACGACGTAGCAATCTTCTGTCGATATCCGGTTCACCCCGTCAAGACTGTCGCCTTTGAATTTGTCTAGGCTGAAAAGGTAAGAGGCTTTGTCGTGGCTGGAAGTGGCTTCTCGTCTGTCTGCTTCGGCGTCGGTAATGATCTCGCCTAGGTAGGTGTCGATGAATTGGCCACGCTTAAGGGATTCTAGGCAGCGTAGGCCGAAGCCGCGATTGTTGTTTGTCTTGAAGATCTCGAGCTTCACTTGCCGGCCGTGCTGGACGTTGCGATTCTTGCATTGGGGACCACAGCGGCAATTGTCGTTGCACTCGTAAATGACGTGCCGTTGGGATAGGTAGAAGTCCATCAGGCAACCAGCGCGAGAGCCGGTGTTGTAGTACGGAAAGCGCTTCGGGAGTCCGAGGGTGGAGGGGTTCTCACCGGCATTGATCTGCTCCTGGTACTCTCTCCTTTGTTCTTCGTCGAGCTTGTCCAGGTCTGGTGCTGCAAATTCAAGGCAGTCGCATTTCTTGGTGTATTCGCAACCTCTGTTGGCACCCATATTGGGCTTGCACTGTTCACAGCCGAGGACGAGATCGTCTCGCTTTGTAACACCATCTCTGAGGACATAGTCCGATATGAACCTGAAGGCAAGAGACGGCGTTTCCCGGTCGACATCGTTCCTGAAGCTGACCGGAGGCTGAAGTAGATGTAATCTGGATACATAGCGATTACGGACGGCGTGTTCTGCGTCTTTCAGATCTGCGACAAGAGCTTGCTGTTTCATCTCCTCGGTCGGCAGGCTGCGGACATCGAGAGCTGACGTTGTTGACGGTATCGCAATGATCTGACCTTCTCTGCGTTGTAGAACAGCATTGAAGACAAGAGCCTCATTCCCCGTGTCTTTGCCATTGCTTGTTGTTGAGTTCGGTTTGCTACTTGGAGACAGCTCACTCTCTGGCGTCAGAAGCTGATTCTCTGATCGCTTTCGTTTATGCCCAGCTAGTGATGTGGAAGGTATTGAGTCATTTGACGCTGAGCTCTGAGTTTGCTGTTTATGTGCGCTGATATATTGTTGAACGAGGTGTAGAACGCCTCCCAACTCGCCCAGGCTATGCCAAGACAGCGGTGGATATATATCATCCTTCGCTTTCCAACACAAAAGATATTGAGTTGTTTTCCGATCTTTGGGCGAGAGTCGATGTGTGATAATATGCTCGACCTATACATCTGTCAATTCGAGTCGAAATGGTCCTTAGGGATTTGCTTCGCACCTGCGGTGCATTTACGGAGTACCTTCCGCGCGAAAGCATAATTTAAACGCGCCTTCCGCGCATATCTTTGGGGGTGCTTGGAATTAGATCTGTAGAGTATCTTATTAGTAAACCATGAAAACATGTAATCCATATGTTGCGCGAACATGTCGCGCTCATGTTATTGCTAGCTACTAAGCCTAAGGAAGTTTCTTTGATCTTATGATCGACTTTTTATAATATATATATAAATAAAGGACAATATTAAACTCACCTAATTCTTTTTTCCCCTTAGAAAATCAACGACTCAGTAACTGCAAGTATGCATTTAGTTTTAAAGAACGATATAAAAGAAAGACTTAAGTTCTAACTATGTTTAGCCCTCGGCTAAATCACGGGTTACTTTCGTTTATACTAGGGACCTTACAGTTCAGATCCTCTCATAAACGCCTTAGAATTTAATGTAAAGCATCCAAGGCATTCCGCACTTCACTAAGCTCCAATCGACAATTATGAACAGAATCGACCGAAAAGTCTCATCTTCTTGACAGGGTGACCTTCAACCCTTCACGCCCCTCAGGCCCTAAAGCATTTCGTTAAAAAGCCCCCGGACAATCGGCGCCTTGCGTCCCCGACTCCCGACCAAACTTTTTTGCTCTCGACATCCAGTTCTTCACATGCGCTTTTTCCACCCAGCGCCTCAGACAACGACTTTGCGCCAGCAGCTATACCTCGACACCCAAGCGAGCGATTCGAACCACAACCCTCCCTACAACTGCCCAGTAAGCGCCTACAAACCCCCTCCCTCAGCGCACTGCCACCCCACCCACTCCAACCACAATTCCCCACCCACGATGGCCGCCGCCCCCGAAGTCCCACAAGGTCCCCTCCTGCAAGCCCTGGCCTCGTCCTCCCTCTCCCGCCGCCGCGCCGCAATGTCCAGCCTGAGGACCTATCTCACGTCCAAAACGACCTTCACGCCGCTCGACAACCTCAAGCTCTGGAAGGGCCTGTTCTACTGCCTGTACATGACGCCCAAGCCGCTGAACCAGCAGCGGTTGTCGGTCGAGATCTCAGAGCTCGCTTTGGTGCTTGCTGAGTCGGAGCCTACGTCAGGAGAGAAGGAAGGGAAGGGGCGGAAGGATGGCGAGGGGCAGGACGGGGGCAGGAGGAAGAGAAGGCGGGTTGAGACTCAGGAAACGGAGGATGGGGAGAAGGAGAAGGGTAAGTTTCTTGGCTTCATCAGGGCGTTTTGGATCACGATTGCGAGGGAGTGGGAGGGGATTGACAAGGCGAGGTTGGATAAGTTCTTGTTTCTCGTGCGGAGGATGGTGCTGGTTGGGTTCGAGGGATGTAAGCGACAGAAAACTCTAACCCCTTCTCCCTCGAAAGAAGAGCAAGACAGTAGCGAGGCAGATGAAGAGGAGGAAGAGTACGAGTGGGATGCGCAGTTGCTGGACGGATATCTGAGGATATTGAAGGAGCTGCCGCTGAATGCGAAGGACCGGAAGACGCCAGCAGGGCTGAAGCTGCATGTCATTGATGTGTTTGTGGATGAGATGGACAAGGCGGACTCGAACAGGACGATGAATCTGGAGAAGGCGCTTGAGCCGTTGACGGTGTTGGCGAGAGAGAGCATGACGAAGACGGTGAGGGCGAGGGCGAAGGAGGCGTTGGAGGATGAGCGGGTGAAGGATTGGGCTGGGGAGAGGGAAGGGAGTGAAGGGGAGGCGAATGGTGACGGAGCGGACGGCTCGGATCAGGACGAGGACGAGGACGAGGAATTCGGGGGGTTCGATGATTGATGCTGCAAGACTTGCTTCAGTCTTTTCATGGTACAAAAGCATGGCGTCGGGAGTTTAGCATGTGCACGGCACGTCAATGAGGGCCAATTCCAACATCTGAGAAATGAATATGAAAAGTCATATTACAAAAAAGACATTCTATACGAAGAGCTCAAGAAGCCATCATGAAATCTTTTTGGCGTCGTTCCGTCAGTCCATGTAAATGGTTATGATCCCGAAAATGCGGTAACCGGTATTTCTGTCCTTCTGAATTGTGGTCATGAGAAAAGTAGAAGATGCTGTAGTCGTTGAATGAGAATAGAGAAATCGAACACTGGGTCAACTCTCTAGTTGCAGGCCAAGTTAAACTTTGGCTTCCTGTTGACGTCCATGGCTCCCCAGACGGTCTCAATCTTCTGCTCGCCGTTGTCGCCGCTGGTGTTTGGCTTCCATGGCTCGTCAAAGGCCTCGAAGTAGAAAGCGTTGACACCCCAGTCGAGGAGACCGCAGAAACCTTGCTGGTAGAAAGTCTCAGCATTCTTCGTGCCAGCGGTAGCCTCCTCGTAGTTGCTGCCGCCGTCGGTGGGCCAGCCAGTCTCGCCGTTCCAGACTTCGATCTTATCGAGGGAGTTGGAGACCTTCTGGATGCGACCGAGAGCTTGCATCATGTCATCAAGGTAGACGTGGGTCGCATTGTCGATGGAGGCACCTTGCCAGTAAGCGAAGGCGTTGGCCAGACTGGACAGCATGTTAGAATATGCGATAGTGATGCAAATATGTTTGATCGTACAGGATATCAACACCACCCTGGATGACAGCATCGGCAGTGCCATCGGCGTACTTGTTCCACGAGTCTGCAGTTCCGACCTTGATGCCCTTGGGGAGGACCGACTTGACCTCGTTGATCTTCTCCAAAAGCTCAGGACCAGTGAAGTTACCACGGTAAAGAGTTTCGGAGCCAACAGTCACAGCGTAGACCTGATCCTGGTATTGTGGGACATATTGCTGAAGGGCATCCTTGTCGGCCTTGAGCGAATCTGGAGTGTCGGGCCACACACCGAGGACGACCTTGAAGTTCTTTGACTTTGCGGCCGGGAGGATGTTCTTTGCGGTGTCACACTGGCCAGCAGCGTAGATACGGACAATGTTGCTCCCTGAAGCCTTGATGGCGTCAAAGTCGGCTTCCCAATCCGACTGCTTCTTGCAAGATGTGGTAGAACCCTGGACGGAGCCGAGAGCAAAGCCGTGCTTGCCAATGGCGAGAGCGGAGGGCAGAAGAGCGGCGGTGACCGCGAGAGCAGATGAGACACGCATTATGTTGTGTTACGTGGACAGTGAAGAAGTCGGGATCGCCGTACGAGGCTGATTCGTATCGTATTAGGACAAGTCCGTCTGTTGGTGGGGATGAATTAAGTTACGAGCAGTTGGTTCAAGGAGAGTAAACAGTGACGACGCTCCTGCTGTACCAGATATTCAATGAATGACGACGGTTGGAATTGTGGGATTTTGGATGCAGGAGAGATGTTGTCGAGAAATGAGAAGTGTGGTTTGTAGTTTAAGGCTTGTTTGGCTGCGGCCGCGCTCGTCCTTGGTCCTTCGATCAGCCAGGCGCCTCCAGGAATTCTCTTGATGGACGTGCTCACCCCAATTTGACGAGGCCCCCTGACGCTAAGCCAGGAACGCCTCATTAGCTTGACCAATCAGAGCATTTGGGGAGGTCTTGGTATATCCATACGAATGTACACAATCAGGACGAAACTCGAGACAAGTGCATCAATACAGAGGTCCACGCAGTGTACAACAAAGACATAGTGGTGATGTATGATGGAAGCACGTAGATGGGTGCGACGAACCACCATCGTAAGCCACTATGCACCAATCTATACGAGCATGTTTCAGAGCCACTTACTACGCTGAAGCGGGATACGGTTTAGGTGGGCAGAGGTACAGACTTCACTATTGCAGAAAGGAATGATTGATTTGAAGAATTTCTGATTCAGGTAGCTGTTCTGTGGAGCCAGCCATATCCATATTCGCCGCCAACGCCTCCGATCCACCATGAACCCACTGCAAAATCTGGGTATTCAGTCGACGAGTCTGCTTGACTCTGTCGCTGTAGAAGAGTATAAAAGCTGTATGATGACATTACTAGGGCATTATGTCGTGCGGCATAAAGTGGCCGCGCCCGCGAGGCATTTTGATGAGAATGTTTTGTTTTGAAAAAGTAGTCGTCATCAGCTGACGACGGTTGGAAGGGAAGTGTGAAGAGGTGGGTCGTTGAGATTTATCTCATAGACGACCGAAGAGGACCTCATCGATGCCGTTGACGTGGGAGACAGTTGATGGCCTGGGCTCGATGATGTCGAGCAGACCATCGTCGCACAGTCGGCGCTCCTCCTCGAGCTCGAGCTCCACAGTGCTGGGCTTGCGCTTAATCATGTTGCGCATGTTGCGGAGCTGGAAAGAGAGGTTGGAGAAGTTGCTCGCGGTAGAGAAGCGGTTGTTCTGGTTTGATCGCGAAGGTGACGAGGCAGGAGATGATGGTCCAGACATGTAAGATTGTGCGTCAGACATGTTGGAGTAGCTTGGGGATGGAGAGCCAAGAGGGGAGAGGATAGCCTTGACCTTGCGGAAGGAGTTGGAAGGAGAGACTGGAGAGAAGGTGGCAGACATTGTTGATATGTTTTTGGTGGTGGCGATGACGAGGTCAAAGAGTGTATAGATGTGGGGCTGATGATGTGTCGTCAAGGGATGGTTGAGACAGTCAAAGGATTGATGGACCGTAGTAGAAAATGTTCAAGTTGGTAGTCGTAAGGATTGGTTGTTGTCTGGTAGTGGTGTGGTGGGGATGGTTATCTGGGATGCAGGCCGGACTATATGTATCTGAGAGACAGATTGTGTACCTGAACTGCCCCGCCCCGCCGACTGAGAAAGGAGTCGAAGGTTGGGAAGGGGAACAAATATCGATTCCAACGGCGTCGCAGTTCCGTGCTATCACGACGGGAGGAAAGGCGTGTGCTGGCGTACGTTGCTAGAGCCAACGGTTGGACGCGCGACAAGGACAACGGTGCAGACAGTCACGTCAGGAAGTTCAACGGCGACGAGCGTGAGAAAAGGTAGAGTGCAGCCGAGAGTCCTGTCTCTGGCTGGAGAAATGAATGAATGGCAGTTGAAAGGTATGGCAAACGAGTGACGAGAATGAACGAGTGTTAAAAGAATGTGTGGTGGTGGTTGATCGACAGAGTCAGGGAGTGGGATAGGCGGTGATGAGGATGATCAGCTATACATATTCCACACCAACTCGTGTCTGCTACATGTCTAATTTGCTCACGGGACTACCAAGGGCAGACGAGCGTAGGCAAGGACAGCCAGGATAGGCCAAGGGGATGGAGTCGGGCGGATGAGGCAGCGGGAAGAGTGGTAGCGCGTGTCACATACAGCGAGTGAAGCACTCACGAGACCCTCGACGGAGCCTCTGCAAATTGCCCCCCCACCTTGCCGGTCGCTCGCACTCAGTCTGCCCTCACGCTGCCCTCTGCCTGCCCTCGACTGACGCAGCACGCTGTCGATCACCCGGATATTCCACCTGGTCTCCTGCCTCTCTCAAGTTACGATCAGCAAACGGGCCCAACGTTGCAAAGCAGGAACGAGCACCGCAGCAGCAGCAGCAGGAACAGGGAGTTTGGAGCAGTTTAGATGTGGCACACACAACGCTTCCTAACCGCGTCCCGTCCGCGACAAGCCCGCGACAAGCAAAAAGTTTGATTGCCGTATCGTCGTAACGGTGTCCGTCCTGGTGTCAGCTCACGCCTTTCAGCTGCTCTGGAGGCGAGCATGGTGGAACGGCACATGTGAGAGCCACCGAAGACAGCTCAGCTGCGCTTTCGTCAGCAAAATCCTTGGTCATTTCGTCCAGTCTTCCGTGTTTGAACGAGCTCGGGATGGTCCTCTGATGCATCATCATGCACCCCGCGAACACGGCCAGGGTGTTCCGGACCCAAGGCCATCACAGATCTGGTTGCCGCGTACCCAGAAAACCCAGATCAGTACGCGAGGACCACATGCTGGAGGCCTCTTCTGCATCGGACTCTCCGTCTGCATGGGGCCAGCTGCACAATGATTTGAAGCCTCCTGTCGAGTGTTCCATTTCTGTCCCCTGTCTGCGCCAGAAAGTGCACTTTGCACGCACGCTTGGACAACCCATCTCGTGGCACTTCCTCTTTTGTTTCTTCTGTATCTTTTCTGGTTCTGTCAGTGCACTATTGCCCCCTGCTTGTCCGCAAAGAGGACATGCACAGGCTCCGCGGACCGGCTGGCTGGGTATGTCTAGCCTTGTGTGTTATTGTGGCGGCTCTTGTGCATGCGACACCGTTGCGACTCTATGCATCTTTGAGTAGCTCTCCCGGCATGCTTGTTTACAAACTCTGTTGCCGAGCTAGCCACGCGAGCAAACAATGATCGACAGAGTCAAAGGATGAGGTTCTGGCCAGCATAAGGAAGCATTCGACCTCTGTCAAAGATATCAACATTGTACTAGGTCCATTTGTCACCGCAACAAGACTACCAGATCTATACAAAAGTACATGAATAATGCACGATGGGTTAATCTAAACGCAACACTTTGATTGGCTGCATGGTCTAAACGAGATCTGCTGCACATCATCCCTCCCATCTTATTTTTGCAACACTCGTCATCTCGTTTAGCATCCACTCGGTAACTCATCCGAGGGACGACTTCATCTGGTTAAACAAGTCAATGAATTCAGTCAACCTTTACTGCCATTGATAACGCAAACGATTATTCAGTACCAGCACACGACCATCTGCCGAATGATCTCATAGCATATACTTGGACGTTTCAATCTGCATCCAGGTACACAGCTTCCTACAGAATCGAAACACGGCAGATTGAAACACGCAGGACGAAGATCCCGGTCTGATGTGCTACGCTGCAAGTAGCATCGACCGCTGCACAATGTGTGGAAGCCATGCCGTGCCATGCTGCACTCCGATACTCCGCCGCTGACAACCACTCTTCCACCAACGTCCACCTCCAACACTACGACCTCGGTTATTCACTTGGACGAACTTGTTCCTTAGGCGTCTCTATTCGCTTGCATGTGCTCTTGAAAATAGCACTAAAAGTTGCTATTGCTCTTCATCCATGGTGGCGAGTAGCCCAGGTCTAGGTAGGTCTTTCCAGCCACCACATGTCTATACCATGTTTCCTTCATCATCGATATTGACTTCCCAACCTCTCCTACCACCCACTCTCGACAACGTCTTCCCCTCATCTCATTCACCTTCCAACATGATCAGCAAGATACCTTCCCTCCTACAGCGAACAAGTCAACGGGAACCTGTGACAGTTACAACGGCCCACCCGCAACACCCGCAAACCTTATGGTGGCTGGCACAGTATACCGTCACTTCACCCGCCCTCTCATTGCGACCCATACTCTCGGGACACCGATTTGCCGTGCAATCGATACCTCCCCCTCTTGCTTGTGAACCGCCCGCTGACCCGTTCATGGTTGAGAATTCTAACTATTGTTCTTGACTCAGGTTCATCAAGATTCTACGCCGCAATCCTCGTATGCCACGTGCTGGGACGAACTGCCGACTGCCTATACTTCCAATACGACGTCCGAACTATCGATATCACGAGTCAGTGCCCTACTCCACGCTATTGGTGGTTATAGTTTGCGGGGCCAGTCCGTTGCCGTCACTTGGACATGGAGAAAAGGTCGGCAGTAGGCAGGTGAACCGCATGTGGATACTGCTGGTGGTCACTATTCATCGGACAGTCTGCGGAGATGCTTCGTTCATATGTGGTGTATTGCGTTCACTTGAAGATCAGGCTCAGTATTAAGCACCACAATTGGTGTCCTATAATTGAATCAGCCGCGCAGGATACATTAGGTCGAATTGTGCTCCACTGCAAAAGTATCGACAGCCCCATGGCAGATCAACGATGCCAGAAAACGCCGTCGCTATGCTTGCCCTATTTCCCACGTGCTCCTTCCCCATCCATCACCAATTGTCTATCCTTATAGAGCGGTATAGCTCTTCTGTACAATAACTTCGATGACCCAATACGAGGAAAGTCCCGTGTATCCACACTTCCAACCCGCAATCCTCAACAATGTCGATCACTACTTAGGGCCTGCTGCTATCCCGCCTCGTCTAGAAAGCGAAGCTAACCTGACCTCGCTTCTGTGATGCCGACACGGCCCGCGGCCTCGAGCAGCTATCCACGAACTTCGCCCGAAACCGCTCAGCTGAACAACCTCGGCATACCACCGACCTTTTCATCTCTTCTACGACGAACCCTGAGCTTACTTTACCTGCCCTCGCACCAAAACTCGCACAAAGAATCACCTGCGCACTTTCGCCGTTGCAGCTCAAAAAACCGCCCTTCGACGCTCTTCTCCGTTTCGCCCGTTGCAAAAACCGGTCCATTCAGTACATGACATCACCGCCCAACCCGCTCGTTCAGACACCTCAAACCACGCCAAACCCCCATCGTCGTCCTTTACCGTCGTCTGTCGCAGAAGAAAAGAGACTTCGCTAGCGGCACTTCGACTCCACCTTCCCTTTCTCCATCCTCGTTTGCTCTCCGTTGAGCACCTTGCGCAAACGAGGAAAGGAACGGTGCAGCGTCGATGGATTCGATTCGTGCGTCGACGGTGAGGGTTCGGTTTCACTGTAACGTAGAGGGAGAAGAAGAAGGGTTGGTTGTTTCGATTCTTTTCGTCGTTGCGCCCTTCGTCGTTGCACCCTTCGTCGTTGCAGGGCAGGCGAAGCTTCTTCCCACGTGCGCATGTGACAACGTGATTGTTCGTGTGCAAGCGAGACGATGAGCTAGTATTGTACTACCAGCCATCTTTGAGCCCTCAGACCTCGTGTTCACTGCATGCCGTGCCATCATCGCGGCTTTTTCGGATTTCCTTCTCTTTCCCTGCTTGACGACACGCGGCATCCCCCGTCCCTATCCTCGTTCCTCACATGGACATGTCCACGTCACGGTCCTGGACGACCTCCATCAAGTCCACCTAAGACAACCTTCTATACCCACCCTGACTCCCACTCGGTCCCTCCCGTCTGCTCTCCCTCCTCTGCGCCCCCGACTCTTCCACTCCAGGCATTCCAACATCACTCCCCCTGACCCTCCTGACCGTCGTGCCCCGTCTCGTACTGAAGCTCCGCCTAATACTCTCCCCCCAAGCGGAATTATCCAACACATCCAGCACCTCCTGATGACTGACCGTCGCGGCCCTCTGTCTGCCCTGCCCTTGTCCTTGCCCTTCATCTCCCCCTCCCACAACACCGAGCATATCCTCCTGTCTCCCCGCACTCGCGAGCCCCTCCGAACTAACAGAGCTATAAGGCCTGACATTGACCGAGGTGTTCGAACTAGGCTGGCTCAGCGCCTGGCTCAACCACCCCTCGCCCTCGACGCCCAGCCCGGGACTGCCCAATCCGCTCACACCTGTGCCGGCCCTGCTCCGTGCTCCACCACTCACTCCCGTCCCGGCCCTGCTCCTCCCGCCAGCACTGCTGACGCCCGTGCCCGCCCGGCTCCGGTTCGGAGATGGCGAAGGCGAAGGCGAAGGCGACGCACTGGCCCTTTGCCCAGGGATGGGCGCGAACCGTTGCGCCGCGTCCGTGAAGCGCATCGTGCTGCCCGGCGTGGGCGAGCTGAGCGGGGAGACGTTGGACGGGGCACGGCTGCGGCCTGCGCCCGTCCTGCCGCCGGAGGAGTGCATTGTATTGAGGGTTCCGCTCCTGTCCCGCGCGGCGCCTTCAGCCGCAAAGTCGCGCGTTGCAGAGCCAGGGGACGGCGGGGCGGCACTGCCCGGCGTGCTTGGGGTGCGAGGCGCCGAGCCCGGCGTGCTTTGGATCGAGGAGTTACTTGCGCCGTCGAAAGAGGGAAAGCTCGCGAGCTGCTGGTTCTGGGGTGTCATGGGGCTGATGCCCGGCTGGTTGAGGGCGTGGGGGCTCTCGGACTCGTCCTGGACAAAGATCTCGGGGACGGCGAAATCGTGGCTCGGCACCGCGGTCATGCGAGCTTCTTTCCGAGAGTCGATCCTGCGCCGGAATTTGCGCGTCCAGTAGAGGGTGTCGAAGAAGCCGATGACGATGTTGCGGCGGACGGCTTCGTTGACGCGTTGCAGGCGGGCGCGGCGGCGGAGGAATTCTTCGAGGCGCAGGGAGCGGTTGTCGTTGATTACTTTGTAGTGGGCGAGGATCATGAGGAGGGAGTTGAATTCAATGCCTTTGTCGGGGTCTGCGGAGACGAGGACTTCCTCGTAGAAATGGTTCATTCTTTCGCGGCGGCGGCGAATCTCGTAGATGGGCATTTCGTTCAGACGGTCGTTGAAGCGGTCGAGGTCGACCTCGGGACTGCGGCGGGTGGCCTCGAGGGAGGTAGTCGTCATGCGGTGCGAATCCATGCGGCAGTCTTCGAGGATGGCCTTGACAGTGAAGTCGCCGTCGTATATGCGCATCTCGAACACACCTGAGAGCTCGCCAAGCAAACGAGGGAAGGCTTGCTTCGTGATGTAGCCAGAACCGTCAGGGTCGTGCTCTGCCCATGCTTGCTTGAAGCGACGGATCTCTTCTCTCGAGACAACGCTCAACCCACTGCTCCGCTGGTAGACATACGAGAAAGACTCGTAGATGAGCGACACGAACAAGTTGACGAAGATGTACATGCTCAGAATGTTCCAACTGATGAAGATCGCCCAGGCCCAGTTCTTGCTACCACAGTCACCATCAAAGTATCTGTCGCCGATGGTGCAGAAGGGTGATTCAACAGAAGCAAAGTCGTTCATCAGCTGATTCCATCCTTCTCCAACAGACGTACGGAACAGCATGATTAGTGCTTTAGGCACCGATCTGACATTGATGTTGCTAGTTTCGTTCTCCCCGAAGCGAGTCAATCCGAAAGTCTGGGTGAGTGCTATAGCAAAAACAAGGAACATGACGAACCATGTGGCGAGTAGGTTTCCAATGGATGTCAGACTGGCTGCTGCCGTCTTGAAAAGTTGATCCAGCTGGTTGTTGCGCGGTATCAGAAGAAGTGCGACAGATACCAGGAAAAGCTTGTGCAGCTGGACATAGTCCCTCTTACGGAAATCGGTGAGAAGCAGAACCGTCGTGACCAGTGTGCCAGAGACAGCAACAACGCCATACATATCCCACGCACTCTTGCGGAATCGTGCCCACGATAAACCAATTATACGAATGCCAATGTTCGCCAGGTAAATGCAGGTCATGCCGAGGAAGATGTAATCGCGAATGCGCAGCCAGGCTGAAGGGTCGGGATACCACTCCAAACACAGCAAAATGACATGTCCAACGAGCAGAGCTGTGATTGTCCTTTGCCATCGCCCATTCTTCTTGACCGATCGCTTGTAGCACCACTCCTGCCAGCTCTCCATCTGCTTCTTGGAGCTCGGGCGTTTTGAAGGCGAGATCTGACGCAGCAACTTCCGCAGCTCAAGCCATGAGCGTTGTTCGGTCGTGAGGAATGCAACACCGGTTTGTTCAGTGTAGTTGCGCATGAAGACCGACACGAACAGCGTCAACACGAAGACGGCACCGAGCAAGTTGAATATGACGAAGAAGACGGCGTTGCCTTGTGCTGAGAATGGTGACGGCTGAGTGAAGATGCCAGTGATGGATTGGCCACTCCACATGACGTCGATCCAGCCTTCTTGCGAGACAATCTGGAAAAGGATGAAGAGAGAACTTCCAAAGTCGTCGAAGCTGTAGTAGCTGTTCGATGCCACTCTCGGGGCCAGGACATTCCAGCCGTAAGGCGAGCTCATGTACTCTCCAACGCAGTCGGTCAAATTATAGATGTTCGAATTGCCGTCATTGCACTGTTGCATCTGCCCATTGAAGAGATTGAGACCATAGATGGCAAACGGGATAAGCAAGCTGATGGAGACAAACATGGCAGACAAGACTTTCCAGCCTCCCATTACGATGACGGAATGGAATGTGTCCCTGGCACTATCGCTGACATTGAGCAGACGAAGAGCTCTCAGAGCCTTGAACGCACCGATGGTCCGAGAACCGGTGCCAGGATCATACAGCAATGCTATGACGTTGACCCAAAGCGAGATCAAGACGACACCATCTATGAATCCCCACGATCCGCGGAAGTAAGCGTTGGGTGTCCAAAAGAAACCATCTGCTATGACCTTAATAATGACTTCGATGGTGAAAAGACCAGCGAAGCCCATATCTGTCCACACAAACCAGTTCTCGCGGGTGTAGCCATGCTTGGCAAAGTACTCTTTCTGATACAGAGGTGTGGTGACACAAGCGAGGATGACCATGGCGACGATCGAGGCGTAGATGAAGGCCGAGAATGCATACCAAACTGGTGCAGATGGCATAGGACCTTGGATGCGGTTACCTCCTCGTCCAGGACCTACGATCTTGCAGCAGAACCGTCTGATAGGGTTATCGGGCTTGAAGATGTACATAGACGTGTTGTAGTCAGGATGCTTCTTGAGGTAATCCTTTTGCGCGAGCTTCTGCCGCTCAGCCGCTGCGACGACCTCGCGGGCCATGGCTCTAGGATCGACATCTTGGACAGTCGTGTTCAGTGGTGCCTTGGTATAGAACGGATTGGCCTCCTTGTGGAAGACCTTTCGTTTCAGCTTGTTCCACAAACCAAGTCCAGGCACACTTGTAATGACTCTATCGTCGTTGGGTAGGACAGTCATTGTCCGGGCGGGAGTCGGCATTGGCTGAGTTTCTTCGCCCTCTGCCGGATCGTCGAGAAAGTCCTTGACCACAGCATCTTTGAGCAGCATCTCGGTGGCTGCCGAGCCAAAGTCCAACGGATCCTGTCTCTTTGCATGGCCGAATTTGAAGATCGAAGAGAGTGACAAAACCCCTGTGCTTGATCCAACAAAGCGTCTTTGCGATAGGAACGCTTTGACCTGCTGCAATCGCTTTTCGTCCTCTGAAACATCAAAGTTTTCTTGAATGACAGCAATGAACATGTTCAGCACGACAAAGTTTGCCAGGATATACCACAGAATGCAAAACGCCGCTCCAATCCAGCCATTGTCAAAGGCGACCTGGGACGTAGTGACGTTGTACAAGATCGACGTCCAGTTCTCACTTGACAAAATCTGGTACATTCCAAGGAAAGCATTCCAAATGGTGAAGAAAGTAACTTCGATCGTCTCGCCTTGCGCATCCTGTGCTGGTATTTCGCCGCGGAACAATTGAGTGGCGAAGATGGCCGCCAGGAAAGTAAGCAAGAACACGAAGAGAATCAAGTTCGCTAGACCGCTGAAGTTTCCCAGCACGACCATGATCAATTCGCGGGTAATCTGGACAGACAAGACCACACGGTAGACCCGCAGGATCTGGAAGATGGAAAGCCAAGCATAAACCTGCCGAGAATCGTGAATGGCTGGGATCAGAATGACACTAGTGACGACCGCGAGGAACAGGTCGATGATGTTGTGCTTCCGCTTAAAGAAGGTGCGCCAATCGACAATCAGGCGTATGATGATCTCAACATCCAGACCAAAAGTGACACCGATCTCAGCAAGATCAATGAATGTTCGTCTACCCTCGCCCATGGTAGCGCTGCGGAAACATTGCGCGATCAGGCCAAAGGCAATGAGTGCGATCCAGAAATAATAGGTCTTGTCAAACCACTTCTTCAGGTTGTTTCGCCTGGGCTTCTCGAGCTCCTCATCTTCCTTTGGTAGCATGTCCCCGTCGTCTCGCTGTTCTGCGGCGAAAGCACTTGCCTTGCTTTCTTCTCGGATGATCTGAAACGAGGACGTGATGACCGCGATCAGCAAGTTGACAAGCCAGAGCGTCATGAAGACAATGCCAAAGGCGAAGAATAGTGCTACTACCAGGTAGTCGCTGTCGGTCAAGTAGTACATGATATCGGACCAGGTGTTGGAAGTCATGACTACAAATACCATTTCCAGACTCTGAGGCAAGTTGTCGAAGCTGACGGTGCCGCTGTAAGGATTCTCCCCTTCAATGCACTTGCTGTTGACGGGACACCAGTAACCTTTGGCGCTCTCCGCGCCAAAAGACCCATCAGGCCGAATATAGGGCACCGCAGTTCCGTTGGGTAGTAGCCACCCACCACAGAATTGGAAGCTGCCAGGTTCATTCTGTGAATAGTTCGCCACAGGTCCTGGATTATTGACATCAGGATCCTCCCAAACGCAGGTCCTGCGTAAACTGGATTTGAAGCTCTGTATCCCGATGATAGCGAAGAGTAGCCAGAAGAACCCAATGAGAAATGCGACATTGAGCAGGATCGGTGCTGCTCGCTTCAGTGACCGCAGAATGACTGACGTACCACCTGTGATGCCCAAAAGCCTCAAGATGCGAAGACAACTCAGCATTCGAAAGACATAGAGATGCTGCTTGGACTCGAATCCGAACAGTGCGATCCAGAAGCTGATCCAGTAAGCTACGACAGCCACAAAATCCAATCGATTGAACGAGTGACGAAGAAAGGCTCGATGAGCCAATCTCTTTCGCTGACCTTGCCTGGCGGATCCTGGGACATCCTCAAAATTCGTGGTGGTGAAACTCTTGATGAGAGGTGGCGGCTGTGGTGCAAAGCCAGGACTCCTAGGCGCGCCATGAACAGAGTGTTTGCGAGTCACGGCAAACATGTCGTTTGCTTTGTTGATCACAGCCCTGCCGAAGCCAATTTTCCGGTCAATGGTGCTGTACTCGACGGGATTGATGAAGAGCCCAGACACAATGACGCGTGCGATAATTTCCAGGCTGTAGATCAAGAACAGAGCAGTCAGCGCGTAGTCGATCCAATTGGAGCCCCAAGTGCGGGACCGCTGGTCTTCGTAAACGCTGTCTGCTGAGTCAATGGCTAAGAGGATTGTCTGAAGGATGATCAAAACCAGTAGAGCTGGCTCAACAATAGGATGAGTAAGTGCTTCGCACAGGGCAAGGCGAATGCGATTATCTGGGCCGAAGATGCCTAATGATTTGCCCCTGAGTGGATTTGGCTCTTTGCCACCTGGAAGCTGTGTTGGTAAAGGTGGTAGAGGGGCTTCGTGTACTGGTGAAGGAAGTTTCTCGACTACCGGAGATTTGATAGACGGGGGACCATCATTAGTGGCTGAATGCCTAGGACTTGAAGGATGTGATGCAGAGCCGTATTGGTTCGCATCCGCGAACGAAGGATTTCTCTTGATGCTTTTCTCGACAACTTCGGACTCATTGCTGACGTTCACGACACGTTGCGCCATCTTTGCCATGATGGTTCCCGCTCGCCTTAGAGGCGCCTCAATCGGAGATGTCGGTGTGAGCATGCTTCCTGATCTTCCCCGTCCTACACTGGGCGAAGAATGCCCTTGCTCTAGATCGTGTGCGCCATCACTCCTGCTAGGTGAAAGAAAGCGTGAGTTCCCAGGACTCGGTGAGTGTCTGTCATGCCTCTGCCCAGTATTCGAAGATTGTGGTGTGTTAAACCCTATGCGGGATGAGTCCGTCAATGGTATGGTATCCGCGTCATTCTCTGAGGGAAATGCCCCTGTACCGTCCCCAAACTCTTCTTGTATTAGTGAACTCGCAGCGTCATCGTCGTCGTCATCTGGTGGTATTGTGCGTAGCGTAGGTAGATCTTGTATCCTCGCTCGTCTAGGTTGCGTCGTCTGCTCAACGCTTGGGTAGCCTTCTCCGGAGTATGACAGACCTGCAAAGCCCAAAGCATCTTGGAAACCAGGTCCTACTGGAGAAAAGGCCGGTTCATCCTCTGGCTCAGCAGATACTCTAGGTCCGCGCAAATTGGTATCCAACCCCAAACCTATTCCAAGTCCTTGTGGTGTTCGTGACTGCCTTGTGGCTCTTCCTTCTACTGGCGCATACTGCACACCATGCTGATCTCGCTGGAGTAGCGAGTTTCGGCTGTGTTGGAATAGGTTTCTACCCCTGTCGCTGAGAGTCCGCCGATGAGATGGGCCGCCATTATCTTCAAGATCCTGGTCGCGGTGGCTCAGATCTTGGAGGGGGATGGCCTGCGGCACGGATTGATTACGCCGGTGGTGTTGCTCGTCTGGATCCATGGTTGCTGTGCTTCTTCAGGAAGCTTCTGGACCAGGTACAGCCTGCATCTGTTGCGATGCGTATGTCTAGGCTGTCATATTGCAGGGATTACCGGAAGGCTCGAATGTTTAGGAAGAGCTGAAACACAGGCGGGGGGATAAGAGTTGAGATTCGGGTAGCGACTGTGTATGTGTCCCGGTCAAGGATAACTCGGTGGTCGTGGTTGGGGTTTGATCAGGAAAGAATCAAAAAGATTTGGAGAGACAGTTGCGCGTACGGATATGCAAGCTGCGCATGGCGGAGACGCACTGTTGGTCTAAGCGTGTCGCAGCCAGCCAGCATGTGCTCGTCAGAAAATGGGAAACACGAAACCCTGAGCCGCAGAACAAAGCCCCCGAGAGTGGCTGATCCCGCGCCCAAGCAGTTCTCAACCCCACTCTAGAAATCGTTAAACCCTGTCACACGGATGGGCCCAAATTTAGCCCGTGCTGGTTGAATCACAGCCGCAAGAGGATCGCCAGTGCAGCTGACCGTGACAAGCTCTCTGTCCCTTCTGTATCCCATCTTCTGGAGCTGACAGCCAGAGCTGATGTGCAATCGTGTGCTACACCATTTACTCAATCTACACGAGCGCTTTGCTGGCATTGCTTGGCGTGAATATGTTTCAATAAGATAAATTTATCCTTATCACGTACTTTCTGCGTTGCTCATACGAGTCTCTATAGGCCCTTGCTAAATTTCACTGCTCGCTTTCCATGCATTCCAAGTAATTGTTTATTTTATCGCAGCTCCAAGACCCACTCCCCTACACCCTCAAGATACCGCTTCACCCTCTCCGCCGCCCTCGCGCACTCCGCTCCATCCACGACCCTATGATCCGCGGACCAACTTAGCACCAGCTCTTCCCTCTTCACCAGCTCCCCATTCTCATCGAAAGCCGGCACGACCTTACTCCTTCCTACTCCAACAATGCCTACTTGAGGCTCCACAATGATCGGTGCCACGACCCCTCCACCTATCGACCCAATGTTACTCACTGTGAAAGTTCCACCCTGCATGTCCGCTGACGCCAACTTGCCAGACTGCGCCTTCTCGCTCGCCGCCTTGATGCTGGCTGCAAGCTCAGCTACCGACTGCGACTGCACGTTGCGGATGACTGGAACGATGAGACCTTGTGGTGTGTCGACTGCTATGCCAAAGTCGTGGGTACCTCGGTAGGTGAGTTGAGGCTTCTTGGGATCAGAAGTGTCAAGGTGGGCGTTGAGGAGCGGATGGTGGTTGAAAGCAAGCGAGACGGCTTTGAGAATGAAAGGTAAGGGCGTGATGCGCGTGGATTTGTCGCGGGAGGCGTTGATGAGGGAGCGCAGTTGCGTGAGGGAGGACATGTCGACTGTCATGGTGTAGAGAAAGTGTGGAATTGCGAGGGATCGGGTCATGGTCTTGAACATGGCCGACTGCACAGGGGTGAGGGGTACCTTGCGGTCTTCTGCAGTGGGCCGCGATACCGGCTGTGAGGTGCCGCTGGATGAGGTCGTGGTCGCTGATGAGCCATTGGCGAACTTGTGCACGTCCTCCTTTGTCACCCGGCCGTCCTTGCCTGTGCCCTCGATGTCTTCGATGTTTACCTTCAACTCTTTCGTAAGGTGTCGTACTGCTGGGGTCGCGAGGCTCTTGTGCTGCCCATTATTCCTCGAAGGAGGTTTGCTTGTGCTCTGCGTATCTGTAGGCGTTGCCTCGGCGGTTATGTCTGTAGATGCCTGACTCTTGTCTTCTGTCTTCACAGTCTCTTGAGGAGCAGATGTAGTTGCTGCCCCTCCGTTCCCACCCAACTTTGCTTCGTCTTGTGGCGTGATCTCACTCTGGATATCAATGTCTACGAGCGGCTGTGTCTATGAGTACTTTGTCAATACGCGTGCTGACTGGGTGACATACCTTGCCGACAATAGCCATATCGTCTGCCTCATAATGCAGCTTCTTGATTACCCCGTCGAATGGCGATGTGATCTAGGTCCTCTCAGCCTTGTCTCTGCAGCCTCTTCAAGGAATCTCATACGTCTGTGGCTGTCTTGTCCGATTGAACCTCGCATATCTTGTCGAACTGCTCGACACGGGCACCTGGCTGGACGAACCACTGGATGATCTGGCATTCTCGGGTACCTGAAAATCCTGTAAGTGAAGACCATGATCACAGGCTGCTTGTCTTACCTTCCCCAATATCCGCGAGCAAAAATGGCTTTACAATGTCAAGCCTTCTCGAGGCATGAAACGCCCGCTTGAGGGGTATTCTCGGTACAGTAGGAGCTGTCCTCGAGGACAGCGATGTCCAACACGCGCGACATACACTCATTCTGACATACGCCTTGTTCTTACAAGCAGGAAAGGAAGTGATCTTACATGGTCTTATTTCTGTTCGCACAGTAAATATCCACAAGGGCAGGTCGGTTGCAAGGAGTGTCTTGGGTAAGCCGCAGGTAGCCGGAGCGTGAGATCAGATGCAGTTGTTGCCGACGGGGCTCGGCAAGAATACACTATGCCGCTACAAGCCTTGAAGACAACCACGGTGCAAGGAATAAATTCGAGAAGTGCAGATAAATGTGCCGTTCATTTTGTCGTTACTATCAACTTGGTAAGGCCACGCTAAATTCTGTGCGAGACTACCTTAATATGTACATTTTAGCCCGTCTCTTCATCCTCCATTCTTATTACCATACCGACCCTGCCTCCATTACTAGATCAATCGCAGGAGACCGCATACTGCCAATATCATCTCCGCGACCCAAGGCTGCCATGGTTAGCATTGATTAACATAGTAATTGCATGGAAACTCACCACTTGCGCTCCCTTGTTTGCACCAGCAGGACTAGCGACTGTCTGCCCGCCAGAAATAATAAAGCCACCATTTGATGCGCTCGCCGTGACCGAGCCACTGGCTACGATAAGGCCATTGTTCGAAGTTGCCGAGCTGAACTGTCCCGTTGTCGTGGCTGAAGTAGATCCGGTCAAGACATTGGTCGTGCGCGCAGTGCTAGCAGATCCTCCAGGTGGAATGGTGCCGCTTGTGATGACTCCAGTGACGGTACCAGTACAGACAGCTCCTACGGGACAGCATGCGACATATCCGGCGTTATCGGCAGTACAAATGGCATTGTTGCCGCAGCAGACCTGAGCAGCTCCGATACCCGCACAAGATGAGTATCCGTTCGGGCAACCCGATGACACTGTCTGTCGCTTTTCCAAGTCAAATTCCTCGTTCTCGCTTGCTCTTGTAGTGTTCGAGTCTATGTTGGACAGCGAGTCTTGGCGGTGTTCGAGACCTTCGAGGAATGGTAGAAATAGAGAGGCTGAAGCTAGGTATGCCGAAAAGAACACGGCAAGGAGCGTGAACAGACCATAGCGGACCATGTCCTATGCCGTCACGGCCGTTATAGGCCTTTGGAGTGCTCGACGATGGGGTCCAGAGAGGAGCGGTGACGAGCGGGGTTGATTCAGAATGGTATTCGGTCGTACAAATAATCGCCTAGAAGATTTGCTGAGAACTGGTCCAATTCGTCTAGCAACTTGTTCTTCAGCTCTTACTGATCGCAAAACCGAGTCTTTGACCGTTTGAGGATAGCCGTTGTGCGATTAGAGAGTAGATGTGAAGCTCAAAGTGAAAAGTGCATGGCTCGATCGGGCATCGTGTTGTCCAGCCCCGTGCCCGCTTTTGCTGCAGCAACCAGCGTCATGGTGAAGCTTGGGCCAGTCCAGCAATCTGCTCAGTCAACCTCGAGACACATCTATTCTAGATGTATCTAATGTGAACTCACAAGCACCTCACTAGAGAGCCATTGGACTCGCCTCATGGCCGCAGTGACCGACGGCGGTCCTTCGCATGAGCCTGCGACATAACAGTCCTCACCGAATCGATCTCAATTCCATAGTCGTAAGCGTCTGTAAAACTGCATGAATCGCCATGTACATCGATAAAGCATAATGTAAGATTCACGAGTCGCTAATTGGAAAGCATGAGAAGCACTGGTCATTATAGTTACACGGCAGGACCGAAGCAGTAGACTTTTCCATTATCCGCCAGGGCTGGCTACTTTATTCCGTACTCCAAATCTGTAGGCATTCAATTCAAGCCAACAAGAAACCACGAGTGTCTATCAATATGCGGTGGATGGAATTGACATTATTCTCATTAATCAGCTGTCTATTACAAACTGCCTAGGGTGCAAAAAAACCGAGTCTAACGACCACAGTCAACACCATCCTCGTGGATAGCTGCCTCAATCGCACACCTCCACCACCGCTTTACCTGCCGGCTGTGTCTGCAACTGCTTTACACGTCACTGAACCAAGTTGCGAAAAGTCAAAAGGTGCTGCCTCAAGTAGCTGCAGGATCGAGCAATGCTTGTGGCAATACACAGCTCCGGCCAACGTCACAGTGGTGGCATGCGCTTCTCGATATACCAAAGGCAGGAAAGTTGGTTGCGCTCAGCTGGAGACGTCGCTCGTGGTTTGTCCCACTCATTGGGGCGTCGGCGTCCAGCATGCCACTAAGACCATTTACATACCTGCAAGCAAGACGCCCGATGGCACCAATCACACAGCTTCTATCCTCGGCCTCTTCAAACCAGTCCCAGCGACGAGAGGCAATGGCAAGCAACGGTGCTCTAATAAGGAAGAATGCCGAAACAGATGTATGAATGCATACAAGAAGCAGGTTCGCGTCAACAGATTTGCGTTATTTGGTTTCTTGACCTTGGTCTGTCTCGTCGCCTCTGCTTTCGCTGCCACGCAGGTATACCAATGGGCATACCGAAGACCGCGAGAAAGGGATGACCATATTGGAAATCAGAAAACCAAAGACGATTGTTCGGACAGCGAAGACAGCTTGGCCAGTTCTGCGGAGACTCCGATGGGGTCCGAAACTACCCTTTCCACACGAGACCCAAGCCAGATATCCCTTACCACCGCTTCAGTTCGGATTCCTGAAGGTTCCGCGAGTCTTGATCCATCTCAGACACCAGCGAGAACTACTTCCAAAATAGACATGGAGAAGGTTAGCCTCGAAAACCCCGGGTACCAAAGGTCAAGATCTGGGGATATACCTGCTTCGAGGAGGAGCTCGAAGGCTTCGACGATCGCTTCATTACCGCAGATGCGCGATGGGAAGTTGATCAATGCCGTTGGCTCTCGTCCTTTCGGCAACAGGCAGGTCTCCGACAACGACGAGCGAGGGAGCGTGAAACAGAACAGAGGGCGGAGACCCAGTCGCGACAGTGATGGCAGCAATGACCGAGCAGACCATCAGGTTATGAGACCTATGGACAAAGCAGTCGAGGGTCCCAGCGAGTCAGAAGGGAGCGATGTAGTCAGTCTATCAGACAATATTCAGGGCGCGGACACTGCAGACCATGAGGATGAGAAGAGGCATGCGTGGGGACTATTCGGAGGGCACTGGAGGAAAGGCAGTGGGCAGCGGTCCTTGAAGGGTGTCCTTCATACCAGTCAGAATCGAGTGGCCGAGACTGCACGGGAGGTACGAGATACTTCAGTACGCTTCTCTCGATGGGTGAAGCATGGTTCTGAAGAGACCTTACGACCCGCGCAGCAAGCAACAGATACTACTTCTGAGACTGGGTCGATCCGAACGACCAAAGGCAGTATCAGACGAGCAATGCATTGGACCCGAGGCACGATCGACGCGATGAGATGGGGCAGTGGACACGAGGACGAACCATCGACTCTACCCCAGGCTCCCACTCCAGCTACCCTGCCTGCGAGGAAGCATGAGCGAACTCTCAGCCCGTTCGCAGAAAGTGCCACAGCTTCGAGGAGGAGCTAGACTGGTAGAAGTATCAAGGATCTGTGGTTACTGAAGTACCACCGACTAGATTGTATTCGCGTTCCTAATACCGAACCCTTTGCCATGGCGTTCCCTCGCATTGACCCTTCAATTTTGAATTCCACATGACTTGTACCGCTCCTGAAATGGCAACTGATCACATGCATGATCTATGCGAACGCATGCGACAGGCCCCAAACGAGAGCTGCGGGCGTGTGGCACATGGCAGCTAGGCCCTCTCATCTCCAGAGGGCTTGACAAGCTTTACCAAGTAGATGAGCTCCGCTTGGCCATAGCTTGACCCGACGCCGCAAAGCTTGGGGATCTGGGCATCTCATTCGTGGATTATCTCAAAGACACTCGACCCGCATCCACAAACCAACCATCCGTCGCGCAACCGCTCCAGATGGCTTCTCGCGTGTGCCGCCTGCACCATCCGCGCTATCGAATGTCCCCAAGTCATCTCCCCTGGTCTGGCGCTGGTCTGGCGCTGGTCTGGCACTGGCCTCGCATCCAAATCTCGCACCTTCTAGCCGAGATAATCGTCCATCACTCGTGCCTCGACCGTTCAATGGAGTCCCCACGACTCCGGGGCCCCAGTGGCGTCCCAAAGTCTGTACGTGCCGTTTTAGACAATTGTTCCGTGACTGAGGGCGCGTTTGACTCTGTAGCGAGGCGGACAATTTATTTCCTCACTCTCGGGTCCCAGCTGGTGATACTTAAGATAGCTGCATCTCCCCATCCTGATCTGCAGGAACTCGGTTTCGGACTCGGCAAGGTTTGAATTGGGGTTTTCTCGAGCGGCGTTTCATATACCTCAACTGCCCTAGACCTGTTCATTTCTTTATCTCCCAGCGCCCACCTTCACCCAACTCTACCTCTATCGTCTCGTGGGAACGCATCCCCCGACCTAACCAGCCATGGTCACATCGAAGCGTGCGTACAATTGGTACATCTCTCTCGTCGCTGCATCTTGCATGGTGCTCTACGGGTACGATGCATCCGTCTACAATGCCGTCCAGGGCTCCAAGAACTGGAACAAATACTTCAACAAGCCCAACACACAGACTATCGGAGCAGTCAACACCGCCTACACCGTCGGTGCCATTATTGCAGGATGGTTCATGGGTGGTCCCCTCGCTGATTTCGCTGGCCGAAGAGTCGGCATGGCCACTGGTGCCCTCCTTACTATTGTCGCCACCCTTATCCAGGCATTCTCTCCTCGCGGCAACATCGGCTGCTTCATTGGTGGTCGTGTCATCATCGGTATCGGACAAGGTCTTGCTTTGACCGCTGGTTCTATCTACATCGGAGAGTGCAGTCCTTCGCACATTCGCGGAAAGATCATGTCCTTCTGGCAGATGTTCTACTCGGTCGGTTCATTCATCGCTTACTGGGTCAACTTTGCTTGCACCAAGAACGTTCCCAAGCTCGGCGAGTGGGGTGAGTGATCAAACAGCCATCAAATCCGTAGCAATTGCTAACCTCATAATCAGACTGGCGCATGGTCGTCATATTCCAAATGCTCGTCCCCATCCTCATCCTCGCCCAGGTCTTCTTCATCCCCGAGACTCCTCGTTGGTACGTCAAGAAGAACAAGCTCGACAGCGCCCGCGAATCGCTCCGCAGAATCCGTGACACCGAGGAGGACGTCGAGGACGAAGTCTTGATGATCAGAGAGGCTCTCGAGTTCGAGAAGGAAGCCATCTCCTCCTCCTACTCCGCCCTCTGGAAGGATCCCTCCGTCCGCAAGCGTCTCCTCCTCGCCTTTGTCATCAACGCCGGTCAACAGATTACTGGACAGGGTACTCTCAACACTTACTCCACCATCGTCTACAAGAAGGTCTTCACCAGCAACGACACCATCCAGCTCATCAACGCCCTGAACGCCACCTTCTCCATCCTCTTCACCCTCAACGCCACCTGGACCGTCGACCGCTTCGGCCGCAAGTTCCTCTTCATCGTCGGTGCCATTGGCATGGGTATCTGCATGGTCATTGTCGCTGCCGTAGATACCGAAACCCCCGACCTAGCAGGCGGAGCCAAGTCCAAACCCGTCGGCATCTCGATCGTCTTCTTACTCTTCCTCTTCGCCCTTTTCTGTAAATCCCCCCCGCCCCTTTTCCCCTCTCCCTTTTCCTCCAACCCCCCCGCTAACGTATCCCCTCAGACAAGCCATCCTGGGGCGCAACAACCTGGATCTGGACCGCCGAGATCTTCTCCATGAACGTGCGCGCCCAAGCCGTCGGCATGGCCTCCCAGACGCAAAACATCGCCAACTCGATCGTGCAGCAGTTCTTCCCCACTTTCCTCAAGAACTGCGGCTTCTACGCCTTTTACATGTTCGCCGGCATCAACTTCTTGCTCGCCGTGTTTGTCTTCTTCTGCATCCCCGAGACAAAGGGCAAGTTGCTCGAGGAGATCGATACCCTGTTTGGTGGCAGCAACCATGTTGAGAAGGGTGGTGATCTCATGGGCGTTGAGGACCCGCATCATAGCCATGGGGAGTTGAGCGAGAAGAATCCGAATGTGGAGCGGGTGGAGGAGATCAGGAGGTAGATACTTCATACCCCGGTCTTGTAGCTTGATTGGATGACTTGGGAATATGTTTATGAATTTTGAAGACAACGTCACGCTGCCAGTGACCCATCCATGTCCTCCCCTGTTGCTGTAGATAATCTGCGCGCCGTATGAACCCCTCGTCCAGTGCTGGAACAGCATGAAAGCGATGCATGTGGAACGCTCTGAGCACATGGACTTGGCTTTGCATTGACGTGTGCTTTACTGCGACAGACTGATGTTGTGTTCTCGAAGTAGGTTACAGGTGTCTTCACTGTTCTCCCATGCGATGTGAGCACTCTTCCTCCAACAAACAGAGCAACCCTACCCACCCAACACAACACTTCTCAACAACAATTCATCCCCCCGGCACGTCCACCTCCAGCACACCTCCCAACCAACCCCTAACCCCACCACCTTCGCCACCGCCCTCTCCCCCCTTATCCCCCCCAACATCTCCGCTCAAGACCCGTCTCGCCACCGCCTCCTATCATCATCAGCACCCTCCCCGTCCCTCAAGATATAGCTCAACTCACCGCATCCCTCAACTCCCCCTTCTCACCCTCCGACACCCTCGCGCAGACCGCCACAAGATCCTCCCCGCGCTCCGCCATCCCGATCATCTCCTCCGCATGCCTGACAATGTCCTCGGGGACGCCATTCATCCTCGCACAAACGGTGCCGTAGGACGACGACGAGCGGCCCGGCTGCAGGGCGTAGAGGTAGGTGATTTGTTCCTCTGAATTGCTGGAAGAAGTGCTGGACGCGGTCGAGGGGGCGAGGTGGATTTGCATTTGGTGGTAGGACAGGCGTGTGGTGCGTGGGAGGTGGGGGAGGATTTCTGCTCGTGTTAGTGATGATGAGGAAGGGGGAAGGAGAAATGGGAAAGTAGAAAGGGGAAAGGGGCGGTACCGTGGTAGTGCGTTGCGGCGAGGACTTTTGGGGATTCCGGGCCGAGGGAGAGGAGGTGAGTGAAGACGCCTGCTGCGAGGCCGGCGCCGTCTGGGAGGGTTAGATTTCTGATTGAAGCATGAAGAGAGGACGTACCGTAGGATTCTGTCCCTTTGCCGAACTCGTCGATGATGATCAAGCTGCGGCGAGTGGTCAGGCTTAATGCGAGGGACATCTGCTGGAGATCGATCATAAAGGCGCTTTGGGCTCGAGAAACGCTTTCTCGTGTCCAGATGCGGGTGAGGATCTTGTCTGTTAGACCGATGGTGGCTCGTTCAGCGGGGACGAAGCTGCCGATGTGCGCCATGAAGGTGATCAGGGCGACTTGTTTGAGGTAGACGCTTTTGCCGGAATAGTTTGGGCCTGTCAGCATCATCATGCTAGGCCCTTCTGGGTGCTGGGTATGCATTCTTGAGTCTTGTCTGGAGTCTGAATCATTGCCATGGCCACCAACCAGAAATGTGTCGTTGGCGATGAACGTAGGCACAGTCCGCTCCTGCAGCAAGTGACGACCGGCCAGAATCTGAATCGTGTTCTCCTCGGTCATACGTGGTCGACAGAGGCTGTACTCTCTTGCGCCCTGTGCCAGTGCCAGCAGGCAATCCAGCTCACCGCAAATGTCCGACACGGTAGTGAGCAGTGCCTCATGTTCGAGGACTTTCTCGGCGAGGTCTTGGATAATTTCGATTTCCCTGTCGCAGATACTACCGTAGACATCGCCGAATTGAGCGTCCATCTCTCTCGTCTTCGAATCTTTGTAGTACACGTAATCGTTGGTGTAGAACATCTGCTCCCAAGGGTCGTTCTCCTCTCCTGCATATGCGCCAGAAGTCGTGTCTGGAATCCTCCTAACAGAGATGAGGAAGCCAATCTGAGGAAAGAAGATGACGTTCAGCTGGGCATCGACCACAGACGGGACTTCCTGAGCTATTGCGACTGCCACATGGGATAGAAGGTGGTCCATCCCGTCGTGTGTACGTTTTGCTTCGTCTAGTTGCATGTCCACACCTGGTTTCACAACCGTACGGTGCTGCTCGATGGACAGTTCAAAGTCAATTGTGTTGCCAATCATGTTGCCAATCTGGGACATGGTAAACCCGTCGAAATGTGACATGACATTCTCGAAGATCTTGAGCCGATGTGCGCCATTCATTTCCCCGAGCGCCTGCTTAGTCTCTAGTGCTCGATAAAGAAATTCCCGTATACTGGACCAGATTGTTCGGTTCAAGCCTGAGGATCGTCCAGGCGTGATTCCACCGCTGTTGCCTTTGCGCAAATTGATCATGACAGTGCGCATGTTCTTAACCACCTTCAGATGTGATACCATCTTATCCATGAGTGGTTGATTGGCGGGTGCCGTGAACAAATTAATCGTGTCTAGTCTTTGGTTGATGACATCGATATTGATAGATGGCCGAAGGAAGTACTGTCGGAGCAGTGACTTCCCTTGCGGTGTTCGCGCAAAGTGCTGGAAGAGACCGTAGATCGATAATCCTTCTTTAGCTCCCGAGTTCTTTGGCCCTTGGTTCTGCGAATGTGGATGTGATTCCGACTGTATGATCTGCAAAGAGACCAAAGTATCAAGGTTTATGAACCTATGCAGTTTAGCAAGGGACAGAAGTCGTTGAGCGGATACTCACATGAAGCCGCCAAGTGAGAACATCTCGACACTTGATACACGGAAGAAGTTGTGGGCGGCCGCATCTCCAGGTATGAAAGCTGCATTGCGTCTTCGACCGATGTAGTTAAGGATTGCTCCTATGCACCCAACAGACAGATGACTCTCCATATCGATGGAGCTGCCGATCGAAAGAAGTAGGCCAACTCTACCTGCAGAGTCTTCACCAAAGTCTTCAGGATCACCAGTGCCTGCCACATCGCCAGGTACCATGAAGGAAATGCGAGGTCCTCCTGGTCGACCGATCCGAAGGTTCATGAGTTTGTCAAGAGCACTCTCATACTTGAAGTCTCCAGCCACTCTGAACTCGATGTTGTAAGGCAAACCTGCAGCACTACCTTTACCAGGTCAGCATGTCAGCTATGCAATGGTCATGCTCGTAGATGACATACTCTGTTCGTCGTCGTTGTGGTCGTCATTTCTCTGAATGTCTACGAGATCTAGTATGGCATCGTCGAGATTGAATGGAATGACTATGACTGTAGGACTGATGAACGCTTTCACTAAGAAAGATTAGCGATCAAGCCTTTGATACGTCAAGAGATGCGGTATATTTACAGGCTTGAACAATCTCGGCACCGCCGAGCTTGACATCTTCCATGCAGTACAGCTTTTCCTCGCGAGCAACGTAGTATGCACAACCGACAGTGCCTCGTTCGCGTACATTGATGGACATGATGGTCTCGTGGAGCGAGTCATCTTCCGGGTCGATGTCGGCGGCTTGGCTGCTTGATACGAATGAGGGCGTTCCTGCTGAAGAGGGAGATGGCCTGGGTTGGCGTGTGGGAGTCTGAGGTGCGCGCGAAGAGTGCCGGATCTGAGGGTGTTTACTAATTTGTGACCTGCGATGCTGGGAAATCGACGACGCAGATCTGGACGCCATGATTCTGTTTGTGCTGAGTCGGCCTGAGATTGTTCAGAAGCACGGTGCTGGTCTTTGGTCGAGCTGTGGAGATGACCGGCTCCATGAACATATCGGTCTCGACTGCTCTCGTGTCCTGAGTAGTCAATCAATCTGCGACAGTGATGATAAGTTCAAGCTCTGATATGATACTCTCATATCAAGTCTATAGAAGATCTCAAGCTCGACCGCCGCTAGTCCTTCGAGTTGGTCCTGTTCGCCTACCGTGAAGCGTTGCTAACAAGTAGCACGGTCAATCGAGGACGTTCATACTTATATGGAGCCGATTGGCGCGAAACCTTTCTGCAATCCCGCACATAGCACTTCCACAAGGGGACATTGTAATTTTTCATATGATTAATCATGCCTCTCAATACATCTCTCATTTACGATCCTCCTTCCTTCACCCACTCAGCAAACTTCTTCCTCTCCGCCCGAATATCCAGAAACCCTGTCCTCTGCTCCAACGCAATATAAGGATTTCCACCAAACCCTTCGTCCAAATTTTTTAGCGGCTTCTGCTTTTCTTTCTCAACCTTGCCTGCCCATTCCCTCCATTGTATCGGTTTCAGATCTGGCGCGCTGAGGACGACGCCAATGCAGATGGTGAAGACGGAAAAGAGTGTTTCGATGGTGATGTCCAGCGGTAGAGAGATTTTCGTAACCAATGGCGCATTGAGACCGGGAGCGGTCGAAGGTGCGGTAGTGCTCAGTGGCTCTTGGGGCGCGACTGGGAGCAGGGATACCTCGTAGGCAGAGTAGACGCTGGATAAGTCAGATAAGATTCTGGGGACAGATGCAAGCTTCCACATACGCATGGATCAAAAAGACCAGGCCGACAGCAGTCAGCGCATTTGATAAGACACCCATACTTTCTGAAAAGTGCGCAGGGCGGTATAGAACGAGCCGCGAGAGCTGTGAATGCGGAAGTGAAGCTCGACATGCTTACTAAGCTAGAAGCGTTCCTTAAGCCCTCTATCGTCCATATCCAGAATTGCTTGGGTACTATGTAATCTTAAAAAGTTGTTCTTGTAGTAAAACAGTATGAGCTCCTGAGGCCCCAAATGCTCGTCTACGGGTGTATGAAGTTGACTCAGCGTGCTGGACATTACACGCAATACACTGCTGTGGTCATTTGATCGTCTTATTTTTGTAATCTATCTGCATGCAAGAAACGCTATTCGTGAATCCTCCATGCCTGTAGAAGCCGCCGTCATCAGGCCTCTACAACTTCTGCATAGCAGCAATGTCGGAAGATTGGACGTGGTCCTCGTCCTCAGCGATCTGCTCCTGGAGCTCGTCAAGAGAGACCTTCTCGTCCTCAACGACCAAGTTAATCTGGAGCTTGCGAACACCGTAACCGACTGGGACAAGCTACGAAAGATTAGCAATCGATAATACGGTCCAGGGAAGGAGCTATCTACCTTAGAAGCACCCCAAACCAGACCATCCTTCTCGATGGCACGGAGGTTCTTCTCAAGCTCCGCCATATCGGTCTCATCATCTGTAATATCGTCAGTAAGACCGGATAAGAGTTCACCCCGAAAGTGTCCATACCCCATGGCTTGACATCCATTGTGACGATAGACTTGGCAGCAGGCTTGGTCTTGCCCTCCTTCTTCTTCTTGTACTCGGCGAGACGCTCTTCTCTTACGCGGACAGCCTCAGCATCCTCCTCCTCGTCGTCACTGCCGAAGAGGTCGACATCGTCATCGTCCTCCTCAGCCTTCTCGGGAGCCTTGGCGGGGTTCACTGGAAGCTCGCTGGACTCGGGTCCGTAGGCGGTGAACTCCTTGGTTGGGTCACCAGGCAGGGAGGAGAACTCGGTCTCGTAGCTGGCAATGTGTCTGTACCACCTGAAGGCGTGGGGGAACTTCTCGACCGCAGGAGGGGTCTTGATGGCCTGAAAAGACTTCACATCGGCCTGGGAAGGACCGTAGCTGCACCGAAGTTAGGACAACCAATTCTTCCGGAATTTCGCCATCGGAAGAATAAAGTGCGAGTAGGTGTAGGGTGATCAGGGTTGCGCTGAGCGCTTCGGAGTAATCGTATAGCGGGGTCTTAAGCCGCCTCATAAACACGGACCAAAATAATTTCATCTTGTAGAGCAGGTGTTGCCGTCAAAGAGAAAGAGCGTCAAACATACCCAACGATGTAGCTGCGGGTCTTGAGCCAGTTGTCGAGGACTGTGAGGCATGATTAGCTATGAAGGGCGGTCAAGGACTTGATCAACCCACGAGTAAGGCCAGTGTCGGAGACGAAATCGGTGAAACCCATGATTGCAATTGACGTTGCGCAGTTGACTGGGTATTTACTGTGTATATGGCGTGAAGGTGGGGGTAATATTGGGAGTTAGAACAAAAAAGTTGGGCTTTGGGAGCAGAATTCGAGGTGGCATGGATGTTCGAAAGGGTTTAGCGTCTGCCAAGAATGTCCAGGGTCTTCATAGTAAAAATGAAGCTGCTCGAGCATTCTCGAACACATATCAAAGATACATTCGTTCTGCACCTCCAGACATGATGATGTTCCAGATAGGTTTGTGACCATACAGCTAAGTTTCAACCTTTCACACTCAGAACAAAGCATGATACCAGCACGAGGAAGAGCTGCTTTAAGCAGCGCATCACGATTAGCATCTCGATCCCGGACGCCCCTCAATAGAACATCTCTTCTGGCCCGTAATATACCTCGACCACAAACCTCAGCACGACTTCTGAACCCTTTGCATGGCCGAGGCTATGCAAACGGTCGACCGCATCCACCAGGAGGCACGCATCGCATGAATCTTGGTGGCGAGGAAGAGAAGCCGGCACTCGAACAGTATGGCGTGGATCTCACAGCCCGAGCAAAAGACGGCAAGTTGGACCCGGTCATTGGCCGAGATTCAGAGATACATCGCACCATACAGATTTTGTCCCGGCGGACGAAGAACAACCCTGTCCTGATAGGCAACGCCGGGACGGGCAAGACCGCGATTCTTGAAGGTCTGGCTCAGCGTATAGTACGAGGCGATGTTCCGGAAAGCATCAAGGAGAAGCGTGTCATCTCCCTTGATCTTGGGCAGCTCATAGCTGGCGCGAAGTTTCGAGGCGACTTTGAGGAGCGGTTGAAGAAGGTGTTGAAAGAGGTGGAAGAGGCACAAGGCGGGGTCATCCTATTCGTTGACGAGTTGCACATACTGCTTGGCTTGGGCAAGGCTGAAGGCAGCATCGATGCGAGCAATCTGCTGAAACCAGCACTCTCCCGAGGAGAGCTGCAATGCTGCGGTGCCACGACACTCAACGAGTATCGACAAATTGAGAAAGATGTAGCGCTAGCAAGGCGATTCCAACCGATTCAAGTCGGCGAGCCCACAGTACAAGACACAATTTCGATTCTACGAGGCATCAAGGACAAGTACGAGGTACATCATGGTGTTCGAATCACAGACGGCGCTTTAGTAGCTGCGGCAACATACAGTAACCGGTACATTACCGACCGCTTTCTGCCAGACAAGGCGATTGATCTGGTCGATGAGGCTGCAAGTGCACTTCGGTTACAGCAGGAGAGCAAGCCAGACGCAATACAAGAATTGGATCGCTCCATCATGACTATCCAGATCGAGCTGGAATCACTAAGGAAAGAAACCGATATTGCTAGTAGAGAACGAAGGGAGTCTCTAGAATCGTCGCTGAAGAAGAAGCAGGAAGAGGTCCGGGTTCTGACTGAACGATGGGAAAGGGAGCGAGCTGAGATCGAGGAGATTAAGCAGGCGAAGCAGAAGCTGGAAGATGCGCGGACCGAACTCGAACAAGTGCAACGCCAGGGTGATCTAGCTCGCGCTTCGGAGCTACGCTACTCGATCATTCCTGAACTACAGAAGAAACTCCCAGACGAGGCACCGGAGAAATACCCAGCCTCTAGTGGTTCGCTGGCCGCGCCATCAGGTGGAAGCTCTACAGCAGCAGGCTCGGACACGCTTGTCCACGATTCGGTCACTGCAGATGATATTGCAAACGTAGTCTCGCGAACTACGGGCATCCCTGTCAACAAACTAATGTCTGGTGAAGTCGAGAAGCTCATTCGGATGGAGGACACATTGCGACAATCTGTCCGAGGTCAAGATGAAGCGCTGACGTCTGTCGCTAACGCTGTACGCTTGCAGCGTGCTGGACTGAGTGGTGAGAACCGGCCATTGGCTTCTTTCATGTTCCTTGGTCCGACCGGTACGGGAAAGACTGAGCTTTGCAAAAAGATGGCGGGCTTTCTCTTCTCAACAGAGTCCGCAGTCGTCCGATTTGACATGTCCGAGTTCCAAGAGAAGCATACTGTCAGCCGCTTGATCGGTAGCCCGGCAGGTTACGTCGGCTACGATGACGCCGGACAGCTCACAGAGGCGATTCGCCGCAAGCCATACGCAGTTCTTCTGTTTGACGAGTTCGAGAAGGCGCACAAGGACATTTCGACGCTTCTGCTACAAGTACTTGATGACGGCTTTCTCACCGACGCTCAGGGCCACAAGGTGGACTTCCGTAACACCATCATCGTGCTCACGTCCAATCTAGGAGCAGAGGCCCTACTCATGGACGAATCTGGTAGCGCCGAGATCTCAGCACGGGTGAAGAACGAGGTCATGGATGTTGTGCAGGGCTCTTATCCTCCCGAGTTCTTGAACCGTATTGATGAGTTTATCGTATTCAAGAGGCTCAGCCGCGAAGCTCTGAGGGACATCACGGATATTCGATTGAAGGAGCTGCAGAGCCGACTGAACGACAGGAGGATCACCTTGAGTGTTCCGGACGACGTCAAGAGCTGGCTATGCGAGAAGGGCTACGACCCTCGTTACGGTGCTCGTCCTTTGAACCGTCTCATTCAGAAGCAGATTGGGAACAGCTTGGCGGATAAGATCATTCGTGGGCAGATCAAGACGGGAGATACAGCGACGGTCGCGATCAAGGAAGGTGGCGAGGCTCTTGAGGTGCTGGACCCGAAGTGAAGTCGCGGTATCACCAGACCGAGCCGTTGCACTCGTGAGAGGATGCCGCTATGCTGATTTTTGACGAACACGGGCAACAACGTCGCACACGGCGCTGGCGTATAAGTTGTATGGGATTAATGACTCCACTCTATACCCCTGTAAAGTAATGTATCAAACATGTACCAGTCTTGAGCATTCTCTAAGTGCCAACTCCTGTAATTTGGCACATTACCATGTACAATTAGTCTCAGCGTGCAAGTTGAAACCTTGGAAGGACGTTTCGAGACAGTTGCTTTCGTCTTCGGAGCTGCGTGAAGTTACCTCACGTGCCCTCCCGGGTCCTGGCGAATACCGATCGAAGCGCGGAATGCTATCTTGACAAAGCTGTATTGAGCAATAGTGAAGCGAGTGCCTTGAACGATATCCGAGCCGCAATCATACCACTTTTATTCTGCACTTCCGTTTCGACCTCACGCTGGGACAGTCGTCGTTTGGCAAGTCAGCGGATCGCTCGGAAGCGATTTCGACGACAAGCCAAGTGGGCCAACTGGAGCGTTTACGAGGACGCTTCCCCGCATTACCCCAGCATTGAGCAGTTCGCGCTAAGCCACGATCGGCCATGGCGTCAATTGAGCTCACTGCCCTGACTGTCCCACTCGTCGTGGTCGCGTGCGAGCATGAACAAAGCAATCGGTCGTCGTTCGGAGCTGCATCTTCAGCGTCGGAGGTTGCGTGCTGACGGCAGCTGCTGCAAGATGCCAGTTGGCAATAGATCAGCCATGCAGATAGCTTGTCCTATTCGATACTTATCATTCATGCAAGAAGCTACGGGCACCTTTGATCCCTTGATTGGCAGTCAAGTGACCTGCGGCACTTTACCCCTCAGACGTTACACCAGGAACGACAGAGGACGCGGCGTCAGCCTGTGAGACTCAAGGCCCCCGCATCCGAGGAGCTCCCTGCTGATCGTCCTGCATCTTGTTCCTGGCCCTTTCCCATTCCTCTTTCCCTCTTCCCCTCCACTGTCTTCTCAGTACAGCAATTGAACTAGCTTGACTCGACCCTGTCACTCTTGTGCCTCACTTACCAGATCTCAATTTCACTCACTCCATCTGATAATAACTCCGTCCTTGAAGTATCTCACTTCATCATTGAATCAGCAATGGCAGACGTAGCACAGCACGGCGAGCCTTTGTCCAAGGTCGACTCTGCCTCCGCCATTGAGCCCGGCAATGCCTCTCCCAAGCAATCGAAGATCAGCCACCGCAGGACGAGTAGTACCGTCTCGGGTGTATTTAACATCAACGACCTAGGTGAGCCTTGCCACTCAGGTAGCCAAATGATCAGCAGCTGACAAGCATCAGAAAAGGAGAACGTCGAACTGCAAATAGCACCGGAAACACAGAAGCTTGGATGGTAAGTACTCAGCTTGATGACTTTGACATCGATGAGCCCGCGTGAGGGTCTTCCTGGTGAGAGTTCATGCTGATGCCCAATAGGAAACTTAACACGTCGCCATCGTCAATCGACGACAAGGAGGTACTCAAGAAGCTCCTCGTGACCCCACCAATCAAAAAGATTGACCTTCACTTCCCGCTTGGTACGTACCCCATGAAACCCCATTACTCACCGCATCCCGCTAACAAAGCTCAGGTCTCGAAGTCACCGCCCGCAACCTCAAGGGTGTAACCATCAAGGACGCCTTAGATGCCATCCACAAGCAATTCAAGAAGAAGGTCCGTGACCTTTCCCCCCCTTCATCCTCAAGCCCCCATCACTGACCTCCCGCCTAGGCCGACGACGAGCTCGACGCCCCCTACCTCGCCGGCTTCGAGTGGGACAAAGAAGAATGCTACACCCGCTTCATCGTCCACCAGAAGAAGACAGGCGAGGCCCCCGCCGGCGGCAGCAGCAAAAAGAAGAACAAGAAGGGCGCCAACGCCGACGAGTAAATGAAGGGACTCCCGCCGAGATGAAATTGGCTTCCGGCCCCACCGATGACTCCACTCGCTCGTCTTCGGGGGAGAAAGGACCCTTTTCATAGTTTTTATACAGAGATGCAAAGATTTCCGCTCAATTTAGATGGCGAGGAACTGTTGCTGAGTAGGCTCCAATCAAGGTGCCTGGGCCCGACTGCTGGCTGGCTGACTGCTGATGCGGCCGAGGGGCCGTTGGCGTGGTGGGCGTGCATGGTAGAACTGCTAGGTAGCTTTGAGAGATGAAAGGTTTATCCTCCGTCTAAACATCGTATGTGCCTGTGACGATATTTGTGTTGTGTGTATGTGTGAATGTGTGGGCGTATGTCAAGGCGATGATCACTATGAGGTGTCAGTATGTCCATTACATCGAGCACCTACCAGGAAACGACAGCACATCTACTACAAACGACAAGCACACAACCATCGTCATGACAAAGAAGAAAGAGGCTCAGCAGAGTCCCGTTGCATTGACGTTCGGGGGGTAATTTTAACGCGTCCTTGGTACAATGTCATTGAGAGAGCTTGTGGTTTCCCCTGTTCCCTGTTTCCACGCAAGCAAACGCAAGTTATTCGCTTCCGCCAGTATGCATCATGCTCCCCCCTTCCGCATCTCAAAAGTTTTTCGTTCTAATGTGTGTGGTTGGTTTGGTTCCTTTTTGCCTGCGTACGCCGACACCATAAAGTTCCCAGCTAGCTCTTCCGTCCATCAGTCCATGACGGTTGATCACCCCCCATCATCATCCCCCTCCACTTCGCTCCATGCGACACGTCTAGAAGACCATCTCGTGTGGCCTGTCGCCGCTCCTGAGGCTAAATGTGGAAGAGAGGTAAGAAAGGAGGAAAGGCTCCTTCTTAAGACCAGCCAGCAAGGCCTTGTCGACGGCCTTCTGGTCCTCTACGCGGGCACTCGCAGGCTTCTTGGCCTGAATTATTGTCAGTATCTGTGCATGTATATCATGTCAATTGAACTGACCTGAGGCTTCTCGCCCTGCTTGAAGAAAGCATCCTCGCCCTTCTTCTCCGTCTTCTTCTCCCGGGTAAAGTATGAGTCGCCAGAAACCTTCTCGAGGGTCTTCGAGTCCACACCCTTGATGTCAACGTTGGTCTTGGTCGCAATAACGTAGCGGGCGTTCACGCGGCGCAGCGGTACACCGTTGACCTTGAAGGGACCGGTGACGAGGAGGAGGCCTTGTGGGAGAGTCTTGAGGAGGATGACGCGCTTGCCGCGGAAACGGCCAGCGAGGAGGATGAGGACGGTACCGGGCTGGAGAGATGATCGGGGCTTGTAGTTACGGGCGGACTTGCGGACCTATAATCATACATGTCAGCTGCTACTCGTGGACCGTGGTGTCTCTCCCTGATATCTATCATCGATGGCTGAAGATGCACAGGACTCCGGTCCCCATTGCGATCTGCTCTATATCGAACTGCAGCACCGGGAGAGATAAAATAGTCGTACCGTCTTCTTCTGGGGGTCCTCCTCAGCGCCGTAGTACTTCTGCGCCCTTTGCGAGGCGGCAGGAGTGGTCCTCTCGCCGCCCTGGAACTTCTTCGTCTTTGCCTGTTCCGATGCCATTGCGATTGTGTGGCTGATGTGACTGCAGGGGGAATTAGAATTTGTCGCTGATGGTGGTTGATGTATTGAATCGTTTTCGGAACGCACCAGAACAAGGAAGAGTTGTACTGTCAGTGAGGTCGCTGATTGATGTTCGTCGGCTTCAAGATGGTAGTCCAAGGTTTGTGCAGAGATGCGAATAATGCCAAGCACGGCGAATGGTTTTTCCTAGCGCGAACGCTAAAGACCATGTACAGTGGTGGTCGTCCGCCCTGTCGAGAGCTCTTTTCACCAGATGCTTCGGTCGATAGATATTTGGATTTTGATTAGCAGTTGGCTTACAGAAATTCGATTCTGGCGAAATATCGAACTTGTTATAGATTCTCTCGATTTACATTTGAACTTCTCGCGAATAATGTAACATTCGCCAAGCCCTGACCTTTCTCGAGCAGCAAGGAGCAGGTTAGGTAAGCGTGTACGAGTCAGTTGCAGGAGCTCAGAGCGATCTTCTATGACAGCACAGCTGATGCTCTGGTTGAAGATGCAACCTTCTTGAAGTGCTTCCTTCCATCAAAACAGTCTTACATTGTCAACACCGCAAATATGGCTGAAACACTGATTACATTCAAGGCTGGCAAATGCGAATTCGAAGTCAGTCCACTTTAATCAGCTACTACGAATCTTCTTTTCTGACATGTCCGCAGGACAGAAAGGTTAGGCCAGACCCAACACAGGGATACCTTTATCTCAAGAATGAAGATGGTCAGTATCAGATTGATTGTTGAGGCAGCTCCATCTAACGTCATCAGAAATGCTTCACCTCTGCTGGCGCCCACGCTCAGCTCCATCCACCGATCCCGAGATAGACCTTATCATGTTCCCTGGCGACTGCACTTTCCTCCCGTATCTCGGACCTGGCAAATCAGCCGACACACCAGGCGAGAAGTTCTCACCGACCAACGGTCGCATATTTGAGCTCAAGTTCTCTTCATCATCACAGCGCATCTACTTCTGGTTGCAATCAAAGTCACAACACAGTGAAGGCAACCCAAGCTACTTCAGCAAGAAGGACCTGCTCGTCGGACAGATCGTTCACAAGATATTGGCAGGCGACGAAACTGAATGGAGAAGAGATCTCGCATCACTCAGGAGAGGTGGCGGTGAAGGAGGTGGAGATGCAGGACCCAGCCATGACGATGATGCCATGGAGGATGTCCAGGGCGGCGAACCAGATCTCCAAAGACACGGAAGCGGTGGTGCCGGGCCAGATGCAACGGGCGGTGACCCTCGCGAGGAGGGTGAAGACAGCCGCCGTGGTGGTGGGGATGGAGGCAGAGCGTAAGTCGACACGTCTTGTTCACATCACAGCGTTGGATTGGCGTCAAAGGGTGCATGCGAGGGCTGGCGCTGGAGGCGTTTAAAGTACCACAAAGCGTGGCTATGCCGAAAAGATATGTATATTAGCATTACGCGAACACATGACAGACATGATCCCCGCTGGGCTGGCTTCTCACCTACCCAAAATCGCATCTTGAAAGTCTCACGAACTGACATCCCGTTTCAGAGCCCCTAGCGACGCCAACGACGTGGTCCAGAACTTTCTCAGATCGCTCCAGGGTAGCAACACACAGTCACAGCAGAACCAGCAACAAGCCTATGACAAGCCATTCACGTCTCTACCCGAACTCCTCAACACCAACAACACAGTCCCCTATCTGAAATCAGCATCACCAGAAGAGATCGACCGCCTATGTTCACACCTTCCTGCTTCCATCTTCCTCCTCAGTCAGGAATCGTCCGACTCGCTGGCCTCGACCGAGCCAACACCGGAGGCGGCGAAGGCTGCAATCGAGGCGCTGTCCGGTGATCAAAAGAGGGAGATCCTAGAGCGAGTACTGAGGAGTCCACAACTGCACCAGAGTTTGGGAAGTCTGACGGTGGCACTAAGAGATGGTGGTTTGCCGCAGATTGGTGAAGCTTTGGGCATTGATGTTGAGCATGGAGGGCTGATCAGGGGAGGCACTGTGCCTGTCGGTGGCGGTGAGGCGGTGGAGAAGTTCCTTGAGGGTGTGAAGAGGAGTGTTGAGAAGAAGTAATAATGATCTAGAGGAAGGAAAGGTGAATCACATAGACACCGGATATTGAAACCGGACATGAGTGTAGCTGTAAAATACCAACCTGATCAAGCAACCAAGACTTGAGATATTTAAGACGGTGAAGGACAGACACGCTCTGTGACTGAGAATTCCTAGTCACATGTAGACAGACAACCATTGAACTTACGGCAACGACTACAAAATTGCCTGACCGAAAGAACAACGACTTTGGGAGGTAGCACGGGTAGGTAAGAAAGCGGTCTGGCAGCTATCCAGCTTAAGCCAGTCGCCGATCGGCAAGACCCACCGGACCACCGGCCGTTCTCGTGCCAAGCATCCGAACCTCACCTCCTCGTCACAAACCACATCACAACGACCTCGTCGCTATTAGCCACCATCTCCGCTCACACAACACTTCACAATGCTGCCGATACAATCCACGCTGGCTCGTCGCGCTGTCTGCTTGCGTCGAGCCGCACCCACCACCCTCCGCACACCCGCCGGCTTCGTCGCCCGACCGCTGTCAACATCACAGTCTCTGCGCTCTGCTTCGAGCCACGAGGACCACTACGACCCGCCTGGAGGCTGGCTGTGGGGTCAAGACCCGTCGAAACAGCACCAGAAGGAGGAATGGGAGAATGTCTTTACGTATGGATTCTTTGGGGCTATGGCGTTTTTGGTGGTGGGGTATTGCTACAAGCCGGACACAAGGTATGTTTAATCGTTGTCTTTGGGGTGATTTTGCATCTGGGTCGAATAGATGGGGTGAGAAGGGGATAACGGCAGGAATCAGGGCGGATATGGGATGGGTGGGACGTATGACCATAAGACTGACTTGTTACAGCATTCAGACATGGGCACTAGAGGAGGCGAGACGAAGGCTGGAAGCTGAGGGCATTCTGGCAGACCCAGAGAAGTAGAGTGGAATACAGAAGACGTGTCTTTTGTACATGAGAGGGTTCGAGGGTACGGACTGGCCATAGAGGGCATCTGTGATGTCTTTATAGAGCGAGCGAGCCTTAAGACAAGGCGCGATAATTGCATTTTGTTATCATGTGCATCACAGAAGAGCTGCTGATTGATTTGTCGTGGAGCGTTGTTCTTCCTGTTCTACTGAACCATAGTATCGGGACCGGCTGAGTAGCAGCTTCCATTTTTGCAGTCTCAAATCCCAGACTTTACTGTCGAATTAAAAACATGGTACGTTCACAGCCTCGCAAGCACATGACAGATCCACAACATGATCGCTGCACCACAAGCTAGGTCATCGTCCGACGCTGCATAGGTCACGCCACTCCCTACGCACCAACCGGACCACCCAGCATTCTCACCTTGGTCAGCTGACCCACCATGTGTGGCAGAGGCATCTCACACCATTCATGCAGTCACATCTACTTCTCCTACTCCAGATGCGTCACAGCCCACCTCTGGCCCCTGAAGCCATGTCTCGATGTCACAGACATACACTTCCAGGCTCCCGAATGGTGCGTGGCCTGCCGTAAGCAAAGGCTGGAGGAGGTGAGGGCTCTTGGTATAAAGTGTGTGAAAGTTTTATGATGCTGCCGTCAACAGAGCTGACAACTTAACAGCGTTGAGCCGGCAAATGCAATCAAAGAGGTCAAGATGGACAGGAGAAGCGGAGTGAAGGCCGTTAGCGGCCTGGCAAAGGGGAAAGGCAACGCGGCTAAGAAGGGTGGGAAGGAGAGCATGTTGGCGGAGATGCAGGCGGAGGAGAAGCCATGATGTTGCCACGAGGGATGTCTGCTAGGGATGATACAGCGGTAGTTGAGCAGGTGCAACACGGAGTCAAAGGTACTAGCGAGCCGTTTCGTGAAGGCATGTCGGTTAGATTCGATACTTGCTAAACGCTAAAGAGTGGAGTCTTCCCCGACCAGTTGCCTCTGCCCTACCAAAAGCCACTCATACTTGTCTCCGTGGCTCAACCGCAGCACATAGTGCTCTCCCTGTGTGACTCCTGAATATCTCTGGCCACCTGGGGCTCCCGCGCAAACACTCCGAACCCTAGGAACGCTCCGATGATGATGCAGATGATGAAGTACCCATTGTAGTACATGGCCAGCAGCATGATGAAGTAAGCGACGCCGAACTGAAGCATATGAATGAAAGCCCTGATCATCTGCTGGACGAGTGTTGGACGGATCATCTTCTGGGTCGCACAAGGGGCAGCGCAGTCGGCGCCAGCCGCAGTCGCTGGTGCACCATCTTTTGCCGCATCGGAGAGTGATCCAGACGAAGGACTACCAGTAGTCTTCGCGAAGACAGTTGTAGGCTGTCGGAAGGAGAAGGTCTTGTTGGACGAGAAGATGTGGGCGTCGTAGGCGCGGCCGACTCTGCGGAGGAACTCGAGGGACATGACGAGGAGTATGACGCCGATGCAGGAGCCGGCGAACATGCCGGTGGACGTGATCTGCCATGAAGACGAGATGAAGCAGGCGTCGATGGTGTTCCAATTCCACAACATCTGTGACGGGTTAGTCGAGCGGTTTCTGCCGCTGAGGGGCAGGAAAGACATACAGAGATCTTGCAGTCATTACCGCCCATTTCACCCATACTGCTCATACTGCTCATACTGCCGTGTCCGCTCATGCTAGATGCTGCTGTTGAGGAAGCCATCGCGGCCATGTCGGTGGAAGAAGACATGGACATGCCTCCATGACGGGCGTAGAGATTGTGAGCCATTGATAGCTTGAAGACTTGTCGTGGAAAGTAAATTATCTGAGGTTCAAATGTCGAAGTCCCTCGTCGGCAACACAAAGAAGATATAGGCTGCGCACGTTCAGTGAAGAGAAGTCCTCAGGCAGTTATGTCAATTGCGCGCAACCCAACGCTCCTGTCAGGGCCACCTACCTTCATTCTCGTTTCACGCCACATGGCCTCGGCTTTCCTATCAGATCTGCACAGGGTCATCTCACTATCAGCGTACTAGATGCATTCTTGCATATTGGAAGATGCGGCCGAGTGAGCAAGTTCTTGGCCTAGTGAGCAAGTTTATGAGAGAAGTGAGTGGATGAAACACAGCCGAAGCTGCAACAGCACATGCCACCCACGCTCCTGGGCATTCCTCTCACTTCTCTCCTCTTTGATCTCAACAAAGGTCTCTTTGCCGCCCAGCCGATGCCTTGATCGTGCGATGCTATTGGACGAGTATGTCTTGCTCGTATCAATACAAGCATTGCCATGCGAGTGGGGTCTTTGGTGAATCACTCCAGTGAGGGTTATTGCCGTCTGGCACCTGCTTTCATGAGGTCTAGTGAAATGTGAACACATTATGAGCAAGTTTGGTAGATGGACCTATCATGTAGCTGATATTATACCCTTGCACAGTTGTTCGTAAGTCGATCTGATATAGCAAAGGTAAGGGATCTCTCCCTTCTCTCAGCCACGACAGTCCATCAGAGGCCAATCCACATCGTCCATCATGTCTCATGGAGCAGCTCCTGATACCCATGGCGTCAACACTACACTACTTCCCTTGACAGATCCCCTCTGCAATAGTAACGCATGTTTAGCCTTCTGGACTGCCCGCAATGCATCTCAAGCAGCAACTCCGTGGGTAAGTTTTGGATCAGGATGTCAATGGGACCGATGAACTGATAAACTCCAGGCCGGCCAGTTCGAGTATGGACACTGGCTTAGTTACGCGTACGTTGTGATGATTGGCATTGCTGTAGCCATATATATCCTGCAATTATGGGTCAACAAGACGACATTTCGACCAACAACAACAGTACGTCCAACCCTGGTTCAGCGCTTCGTCGCCTTCAAAAGATATGTCTTCTATCGTCGAATCCCCGGCTCGCTCGCAAGACGCCTTCTGATCCCTTCGATGGGCATGCTGGTTTTCCTGCTCTTCTCTTGGGTCATTGTGATCGCCATGTCATTTGCCGAGCGACCATACTACCGAGGTCGCCGTGGCTTTGGATCTCCGCCTCTGGCAATCCGCACGGGACTGATGGCTACCGCATTGACCCCTACTATCGTGGCTCTAGCTGGGAAGGTCAACCTGGTCACCGCCCTGACTGGCATCTCTCATGAGAAGCTGAACCTCATTCACCGCTGGGTCGCTCTGATGATACTGGTATTGTCCATCATCCATACAGTACCATTCTTGGTTGCGCCTTTGCGGGAAGGAGGAGCAGCAGCTCTGAAGCAAAAATTTTACGCTGAGGGCAGCTACGAGGTATGTTAGGCTGTCAAACCGTAGAATAGAGTGTAGACGGACGTGCTGGCAGTACACTGGTACACCGTCCCTTGGAGTCCTTGTTGGCCTCTGCGCACTATCTATTCCATACATCCGCAAGCGATGGTACAGTGCCTTCTACCGCCTCCACATTCCCTTTTACATCTGCTACCTCGGCCTACTCTTCTGGCATGCAGCTGATCAAATCGATTCGTGGTCCTACTTATGGGCGACCTTAGCTATCTGGCTTGCCACGACTGCATACAGAATCTTCTACAAGAATCAGATCACAAACGTGACACGGAAGTGGATGGATGGATTCGACGCACACATCACTGCACTACCAGGAGACATGGCAAGAGTGGACGTCTACACGCCCTCGGACTTTACCTGGACGGCCGGCCAGCACTGCTTCCTCCGTATCCCTGCCATCTCCTGGCTCGAGAGCCATCCCTTCACCATCGCCTCGCTTCCCTCACCTACCACTGCGGGAAAGACCGAGTCGGTAAACATCATGACCTTCTATGCCCGCAACGCCGGAGGCTTTACAAAGCTCCTCGCCGCAGCTGGGCATGGCGTCCCGGAAGTCGCTGCGACTGTATTCATCGACGGTCCATACGGGGGCGTGGTCGAGGCGCTTCCGACTCGCTACGACTCCCTGGTCTTCGTCGCTGGCGGGGGAGGCATCTCAGCTTGCATTCCATGGATCACACTGGCTGCGAGGGAGATCCACGTCGGCCGCTCTTCGGTCAAGTCCATCAAGCTTGTCTGGGCGGCTAAGCAGCCTGATCACTTTTCGTGGATCTCAGCTGAGCTACGTGAGGCCAAAGCGCTGCTACCAGAGGGTATGCTGGAGTTGCATCTCTTTGCTAGTCAAGCTGCGCCCGCAAGTGGCTCAGACTCTGATGAAGTGGAAGGCAAGAATGGGCTGTCAGATGTGGCACCGGTGCACTGTGAGGGTAGACCTGTCCTGCAAGACATCATACCGCCTATGATCACCGGCAGCAGGAATATGATATTGGCTTGTGGTCCTGACAGCCTTAGGGTCGACGTGTCGAATTTTGCCGCGGGGCTGCAGAGCAAGGTTCTTGGAGGTGAAGCGGAGAAGATCTCCTTGCACACTGAGACTTTTGGGTGGTGATGTGTGCTGAGGAGTTCATAACTGATACATGGTGGCCGCCGCGGCAGGCGTGCTCGTAATGAGCAAAACATTGACATGGAATAAACACTTCCCGTCTGAAACAGTGAAATTGATTCATGATTATCTTTTTGTGATGCATATGCTTGTGTGTTAACCACAATGCTATCACGTATGGCCACTTGGTACACGGTTCTGTCGCGTGCCAGCAGGCTTATGATCTGACGCCCAAGAATAAACCCCTCTACCCTACTCCAAACTCCGATTCCCGTCTCCCACCTCTACGACTCCCTCTTCGGCCGCACCATAATCAAATGGTCCACCTTTCTGCCCATCCCAAACTCCAACGCATCAAACGGCAACCTCTCCCTGCCTACAAACCCATACCGCTCATAAAGAGGTACCCCATCATCGCTGCCCTCCAGATATCCCACGACCCCCAAGCGATCCGCCTCCCCCAATCCCCACCTCAAATGCATCCCCCCGATTCCCCGTCGATGGTAATTGGGATCCGTGGCCAGGATATTCAGCAACACATGCGCCTGTCCGTCCGGCAGATGTACTCTCTTGCACTCTTTTATCGCGCCAAAGAACGCCTCAAAGACCTTTGCGTCGCCTGTGGGTGGCAGATCCGCTTCATCATTAAGCTTCGCTTCCGCGTCCAGCTCAGCCTTCGTCCGGTCATGGGGGTAAATTTTCCAGACGGAGACGCCAGCGATGCGGCCTTCATTCCGTGACTGAGCGGCGTCGGAGGGACCGAGGTGGGCGAGGTCGGACTCCCGAGGAGGGGTCGAGGTGTCGATGCACACGAGGTGCTTGATGTAGTGGGCGTCTCGCGTCAGGTGGTTGTGGAGGTTCTGGCGCGACCAGGCTACGTCGGCCTCTGTCTTGCCGTTTGGGAAGAACATGCGGGTCATGGTTTCGCTGAACGCGGTGTCGACTATGCGGAGGTAGGCTTCCGAGTCCCGGGCGAGCATGGGGCGGAGGAGGAGGGGGCCTTCGCGCTCGATGATGGTGGGGGAGGAGGCGGACATGATGGGGACGGTGGTGGGAGGGGAGGTGGTGGTTGTTGTAGAGGACATTTGGGGAGGGTGAAGGTTCGTATCTGTCAAGGTGAGGCTGTTTGAGCGTTAGGTGGGCGTAGGGAGGAGGTCGAAAGGAAAGGCTTGAAGCTGCTTATATCGTGGAAGTGTACAAACCCTGCGATTCCGCGCGCTGGGATGTTGAGGAGGTCATAGGAGATCCACTGGCATGGTTTCACTCCGATATATGCTCCGGTTATTGACGGGCCTTGAACGACGGGTGGACGTCTCGTGAACCCTTTGTTCGGTGCGAGCCATGGATCCCGGGGTTTTGAAAACGGTTGCTCTTTCAGGTACCAAAGGACCGACACTTGAGATGATTTGCAGTACCAGGCAAACATGCGCTTGCTTATGTGGTTACATAGCTTGTATCGCGCTGAAGCTGACAGTCTTGGAGGCAGCCAGGGCTTGACGACAACCCCTGGTGTTCACGGCGGATGATGTGGAAGTTCGGCGTGTTGGTTGACTCCGGTCGCAGCGGAGTTGGCCCTCACTCCGAACGCCGAGTGGAACTTGTTGCCCTAAACGAAAAGTATCCTTCGTTCGAGGAAGAAGTTCCGCAGATGAAGATGGCAGCAGACCGCTTGGGTATCGATGAGTCAACATTGACAAGATACATGTCTCTGTAGGACAGATGGCAGACCCTCAATAACTGTCAATGTCCGAGCCCCTCATTGCGGCTACCGCGGGGCTCTACCAAGATGCAAAATAGCCGCCATTCACGATTTAGCCTGAGGCCGGCTAATGAACTTTGTTGGCAGGTAAGTGGTTGCATAGGATAAGTACACAGAGCTTCGCATTGAGAGGCGCAACGATAATACCATAGCCAGTTTGGAGCCACTGTCTACAAGGAAACTATCAAGATGTCTGACGGTCCTATCGTTACTCATCTCTATACCGCGGACCCCTCGGCACACGCGTTCAAGGGCAAGCTTTATGTGTACCCGTCTCACGACGTCGATGCTGGGATCGAGGACAATGACAATGGAGACCAGTATGCTATGAACGATTACCATGTGTTCAGCATGGATTCTGTCGGTGGTCCCGTTACCGACCACGGCGTTGTTCTGTCACAAGCCGACATCCCCTGGGTATCGAAGCAGCTGTGGGCTCCAGACGCTGCTGAGAAGAATGGAAAATACTACCTCTACTTCCCTGCCCGCGATAAGGATGGCATCTTCAGGATAGGGGTTGCCGAAGGCAGTGATCCCGCCGGCCCTTTCAAGCCGGATCCGGACTACATCCAAGGCTCATACAGTATCGACCCGGCCAGCTACGTGGACGAGGACGGTTCGGCATATCTGTACATGGGTGGCATCTGGGGTGGGCAGCTGCAGTGCTGGCAGGAAAAGGGCAAGTTCGACGACAGGTGGTCCGGTCCACAAGAGCCAAGTGGGAAAGGAGTCTATGCGCTTTCTCCGATAGTCGCCAAGCTGAGCGAAGACATGCACAGCATTGTCGAAGAGCCACGCGAAGTTGAGATCCTAGCACCAGAGACAGGCAAGCGGATATTGGCCGACGACCACGACAGACGCTTCTTCGAGGCTGCGTGGCTGCACAAGTACAAGGGAAAGTACTACTTCAGCTACTCGACTGGCGACACTCACTACTTGGTGTACGCCACCGGAACTAGTCCCTATGGGCCATTCACATATGAAGGCCGCATCCTTGAACCTGTCGAAGGATGGACCACGGTATGCATGCTCTGTCTGCCTATCATAGATACGTTGCTGACTTGTCGTAGCACCATAGCATTGTCGAATTTCAAGGTCGCTGGTACCTGTTTCACCATGACAGTTCTTTATCTGGCGGCAAGAACCATCTTCGAAGCGTTAAGGTCAAAGAGATCTTCTACGATGACGAGGGTAAAATAAAACCAGTCCAAGGCTCATAAATTTTGTGACCATCAGAGAAGCCTCACTTCGTGGTGGCTGTTGGCGCAACGGGCCTCGGGGATTTCCCCTTCATAACGGTCTGGAAGCGCGGTAGTTTATGCGGTGGCGGTCGACTGCCGTATTTCCGGAATTGCTCTACGTCGTTACTAGCAATGTCCCAGGATACCGGCAAGAATGGCGCTGCTAGGAGCATGCTAGTTATAACATGGTCAAGCTAGCGGACAATAACCATCTCAGTGTCTCAAGTAACGGACTGTACACTTTCTCACCGTCATAAAGACGGCGATTCGTTGACAGATCCCAACTCTCATTTCTACTGTGGACTTTCGAACAGGCAAGACGTAATGTTGCAACATAGCATCATGGCGTTAGGGCAGACTTGCAATACCGACCTGTGCAGAGCCGTTGCATTGACAGTCAGCGGCCTCTGTCTTGGCGAGGCAATCCACGTTTTCCATCGTGCGTGTCGTTGATACTCTAATTCCAACACCACAATCATCAACTCATTCCATGCAAATTAGTAGTTTCCTGCATCGATATTGTTAGTCCAATGTGCCACTTATCTTTCAATCTGTTGCAGGAGGACTGCACGACATCAAGCGCAAACACTTGGTATGGCCTCTTTTCAGCAGTCCTCTCGAGCTCGCACTAAGTTCACCGTTACCGTCACCGTCCAGACCCCCACTGCAGTATTCCAAAATGCGTGTCTTGCCCTGTATCTCAACGTCCGGCACAATTTTCAGCCAGATTTCTGTTGACCGTCCACTTATTACGTTGATTCCAGTTGTGCGGCGTGTGGAGTGGATATGTGCTTCAGAGCCGCACTCACAACCTTCTTCACATCCTTTGATCTCTCACCATGCGATACGACTGATTGAGACGTGTCGACACGGTTGAGCGAAGATGGACGGCAACATGCCGCCGGTGATTCCTGGCCAGATGCACGACCCAAAGGATGTCCGCCATGTACATCTAGTTGTGGTGGTCATCACCTTTTGTCTCGCCACCTGGATAACGTGTGGTATGCGAGCATATGTCAGGTCTGTACAAGCGCAGGGCTGTCTGAAGGGATCATAAAACTAACCATTGACAGAGTCAAGATGCTGAAATCCGTGGGAAAGGACGACTATATCATGTTCGCATGCCAGATCCTTTACAACATGGAAGTAGTCTTTACTTTTATGGGTATCTGGTACGGCAATGGAAGGCACATCGAATACTTGACAAGAAATAATGCCGAATTGGCCTTAAAGGTACACCTAGCAAGCTCTCGATGATCTGACACAGACTGATTAGGCTGGCAGTACTGGTTGATTGGCGGCTTCTTCTACGTAATGGGTACCAGCTTGTTGAAAGTCGCCGTCGGAGTCTTCCTCCTGCGATTCGTCACAAGCCGTCGACAAGCATATGTCATCTATGCCATCTGCACCGCAGCGATCGTCATCGGGCTCGCTTACCTGGTCTTCCTCTTCTGCCTTTGTCACCCCATCTCGTACTGGTGGGATTTTGATCCGGACGCTCTGGGGTACTGTTTGCCGGGAAGGGTATTTCTCGATGTTGGCTATGTAGCCGCTGGACTAAATGCCCTTGCCGATGGTGTATTCGCCATCCTGCCCGCCGTGATCGTTTGGAAAACCATGATGGACAGACGGACCAGAATCGTCGTATCCTGCCTCTTAGGTCTCGGCTCGCTGTAAGTCTTTGCATAACCGATTTCGGTAGCCAAGCTGACAGGTAGCAGGGCGTGCATCGGTACACTCATCCGCATTGGCTTCGGGCCCGAATTCAAAGGCTATAAAGGCGACTTCCTCTACCAGACCACGCCTATCGTAAGTCTGTCGATGCTAGAGCTTGGCTTCGGTATTGTCGCCGCCAACATGGCAACCTTACGACCACTGTTTCGGCGCTTCTTTCCCTGGTCTTTTGTTGGAAGCGATCATGCTCAGACGGCCACGTTCGACGTAGAGCAGGTAGAAGGCGAGGTCGGCTGGAGAGTGGTCAAGCGGTCAACAGTAAGAAAGAGTCGTGAATTAGGCAAGCTCCCATCCTTGACGGGGCGAGAATCACTGAGTGGAATGCCGGCGCTCATGATGATTCATGAAATAAAAGACGAGGACTTGAACGCTGTCGTTTCGGAGGTAAATACCGGTGCCAGGGTCTCTGAAGTGGACTTGTATCCTGTGATATCCGAAGAGGAGGATCCTGGGTTACCCGAGGAGGAGGACAACCATGGAAGGAGTCGCAGCTCTCCAATGTTGACAAGGTTACCGAGGATGTCAAGATTCTCACTGGCGTGGCCGGCCCACCAAGGAAGCATGCCTAGCCGGTAGTAATGGCGTAGGTGCCTGGCTCCGCTGTCACGAGTTTTCTTATGTCCCTACATACCCTAGCTTAGCAAGCTCTATTCATGATGACTACTATCGAAGCGCATTAAGAGCTAGTAGCCGGCCTGATGCAATAAGGAGCACGCTCATCAACGATCCGCTCACCTACAGTGACATTCGGCGGTGCCACCCCTGAGAAAGCTTGGCGTTCAATCACATGTCGGGAAGGCGCATGTTGAAGCTAAGCTATTAGACCTCAGCTCGATCGAGCACATCTAAGTTATTCAACCTTGCATTCAGAGATTCCAAGATCAGCGCATACAGCGAAACTGCCGTGTTTTCATATTCTGGTATCGGACTCATCTTCGATTTCACCTTCACTCTTCAGGCACTGTGGTTGGTGAAGACAACAACAGTATGCCATATCCGGAGTACACAGTCTGTAAGCACCAAGCACTCGAAGATGAATACAATGATCTTCTTTCAGAGTTTGGCGATTCTGAGCGACTTGTAAGACTCCAAGGCCACATCGGCGTCATCTTTGGGATACCTCCCGGACCAGCGAAAGACAAGCAGTTCGCCGATACCGTTACGAGGCTAGAAGAAACGCGACGTGATCTGAAGGTGACCAGGGCGAAAGAGGTCAGAACCATCAAGGACCACCCACAAATATCGTTGGAAGGACACGTCCGACTCAGTGGGAACTGTTCCTTGGATCGTGGCACAGATCGCGAACAACGCGACCACGACACACGCTCATGCCCCGTCGGCTACATGTATACAAGCAAGCATCAGCGCCTTCGTCTTTACGACAAGCAAGCTAGCGCTGGTGGCGAGCTTGAGTTGCGCGATCGCTTGGAGGTCCAACGCCTGGAACGTGTCTGGCAGGTCGAGCTACAGCGTATCGAAGAGGAGCGTGTCCAGCGAGAGGTTCTGATGAAGGACCGCAACGATCAGCTTAGAGCGGAACAGCGACGGCGAGCGGCACAGTTGCGTGTCGAACACGAATGATTGGAGGATAAGCGTTTGCAGCGCGAGAGGGAAACTGCGGCTCTGATAGAGCAGCGACAGTTTGAGGCGCGTGAGGAGAAGAGGACAATGCTCTTGCGGGATATATACATGCTCAAGGGTCATATGGCTTGCGAGCGCAAGGGGGATGAAGAGGCGGGGAAGATGGTTGTTATGGTGTGTTGTTTTTGTATGCTGATAACATCTACGAGGACTGACTGAATCACCCACTGCAGATGCTGGATGATTTGGCACAGGAGAAGAGCCCCTTTGCGATCGAGTAGAATGCCCTGAATCTAGGCTTGAGTGGGTTTCTCAAACACAAGAAGAGGAGCTCGGCTTGGGCAGCAAAGGTGGTGGACAAGCCTCTTGAGCTGACCATCGCCATTGGCGTGGCTCACAAGAGGGCAGAGGAATTGAAGGCGGTGGGAAAGTTATACGATGACTTGATGGTGATCATGAGGGAGGAGCCAGTTGATGCGTATGGCATCATTGGCTCTGCTCTCATGTCGCTCTGGTAGTGCTTTTTATGTGGACAAGTCCTTCTTGCCATGAACTAACAGCTGGCATCGTGCAATTTTTCAATTTCCTCGTAGATGGGGCCGACTTTAAAGGCTGGGGGAAGCAGACAAGTTTCTTGATGAGCTGAGGCAGGATTTGGAGACGAAGAGAGAGGCGAGGACGATGTATAGCCGGAATTTAGGTTTATGTGTGTGGCACAGTTGGCTATTAAAAGAGAAGAGGGAATGAGAGGGAAAATTGCTTCAGGGTTGGACTGCAACAATGACGTTTAGATTCAGCGAAAAGGATAGAACTCGGAGATTAAGAAGAGGACTAGTAGAATCGTACATTCTACGCAAAGAATAAGGCGCATAGATTGTGCAGACACATGCCAAATTTGCCTCACATACGTTCATGAGACCATGCACATTTTGTCCATCTTCTTCTCTTCCACTTACCTTCACGTTACACATTCACGTGCAATATCGCACGGTGAACGACTGAGCAGAACTTGGGGAATATGGCTGATATCGAGACGATGCCTCCAGCTGTCGCTAGGAGGATATCAGCGCTGCAACGCATGCATTCTGTTGCAAGGAAACTGGCTGAGAGCAACGATCCCCAAGCTGAGAGCCAGCAATCTTCCAAGGAGAAAATCCAACCGTCCGAGAAGAATCTCCAGCCTCCCGAGGATAGCCGCATCATCATTTCAGGCCGGACCGATACCGTCAACGAAAACAGCGAGATTCCAGATCAGGACCGCAGCATCAACATTGTCGACCCCCTACGTCTCGGCCTTCTTGGCCAGAGCCTTGCCATCGAACTGGCCACCGAACTTGCTGGTAAATGGGTACATGCAACAGCTATCAGGAGAGCGCGCGCAGAGATCGAAAAAAGCTTGCCAATGATGCAAGCCTTCGTCAACGAAGTAAGTTCCGCACTCTCTCTTTTCCTTCCTGCTTTCTCCCGAATCGGCGTCCCAGAGCTGACGCTGCATATCAGAGACAGATCGAGCTAGACGACCACCGTCAGTTCCTGGCAGATGAAGAGAGTAGTGCAGTTGCCGAGGAGAGAGATGCTGCGCTGGATCGTATACGCAGTGGCGTGGCTGGGTTGCGTCGATGGGCGGCTTGTCTGAAGATGCTGGAGGATCTAGCAGACGAAGCGCACCAGCATGTCCGGCAAGGCGAGATCGAGGTTGGTCTCGCGGAGTATTGGGCCGTCTCAAGTATGGAGGAGTCTGGGTCGGCGGGAGCCGTGGGCGCTCCGGCAGAGGAGCGGCGATAGGGTGAAAGTTGCTGCATTTCTTTGGAGGTTGCAGCAGACATAGGCGCGAGGGCAGCATACATGCTGGGATCGATGAGAGCCTTCGGTCAGTAGTGGTGGATCTGTGGAGGGAAGTGATCAGCACTCGAAAGAAGCGTACATACTAGAATTTGAGCGTAGGAAGTGATCGAAGTCAGCAAAGACCAGACGGTTGAGGCCATCGAGTAGTCGGATACTCACATCAGATACTCGGGCGATATAAACCAGAGTGACACAAACTTGACAATTGTCGCACAACTATCTCAATCATGATCCTCTCTCTTGTCATCGATGTACTTTTTCCCAGATTTGATGCTCAATCCAGGAGGACTTCGCCATGACTTTGAGCAAGGGTGACAGTGACGAAGCGCACGAGACACAGCCAGCAACCTCTCCATCAAGCCCTTCACCGGTCAGCCCATGCGATGAACACATCGGATCCCATCCGACCAAGGACGCATCAACGCAGATCGATCCAGCAAAAGGTGCATCCGTCGACGTCGACAGGAGTAGGACTCCAGACAACCTCGAGAAGCAGATGAAAACGATCCGTCACCGCAATTCAGCAGCAGCAGCAGTTCCAGCGGCTCCTTGCTCTCTCTAGAGCTGTCTCGACTCTGCGCAGCCGTCATCCAGGGCATTGTCGACCGCAATGCCAATTTGGAAGAGGCCATAGAGCAAGCCAGGCGATTGCGGTATTTTTTCGCGCACCATAGCGACTTTGAGGTCAACGAGTCGGGACACGAGGAGAGGCGGGTGGATTTCGCTCGTCGGAAGGGATTGATAGATCGGGGCATCAAGGCTTGGGAGGAGTGCGATGTTTCAACAGCCAAGGCGCTGATTGGAGAGGCGGTGAGGCAGCTGGATCTGGCTGGGTATAGAGTGACGTATCTGCTGCCTGATAGTCCGGCTAGACCTGAATTTGAGCTGGCATTGAGACCTATGAGTAATGAGAGGAGTGGTGGAGGGGAGAAACGTTGAACAGACATCGAGACAGGCGCAGGGCTTACCGAGGTACCACTGTTTAGGCATGGCAGGTAACATGTAGCGAGCACAGAGAGGGGTCGGTGCGTATTCAAAGTTGTTGTCATTTCATGATTCGTATGGAGTGCTATATCTCGCTCCCTAGGTCATCGACCTCAGCCTTCCCGGGCTTCGTGAGCTCTCGACCTATCATGGTGTCCGTGGTGATGGCCCTTGTTCTAGCCGAGCCTAGTCTCCTTGTCCTTGATGGGGATGTCGCTGCCGGTGGTGCTCTTGTACTCTGTTATACATGTTAGCATGGTTTCTCGCGAGTCGAAGCTTGTCATCGTGTTGACGTACGCCCGCGGATGAAGTCGGAGATCTGCTCGTCCTTGGCTTGCTCTACGGCGCTCCTGGGAAGACAGGATCAGTCATGTGTATCGATGATGCCTGCCGCTCGACTCACTCATTGTCCTGAGGACCTTGGCCCAAGAACTTCTCCTGGACATAGTCGACACCTGCATCGGAATCAGTAGGGTCACTTAGCATGGAAGAGGTCAGAGCAAATACCCTTGTCAAGGTAGTCCTCATTCTTCTCAGACTCGCGGCCACCGCCTGCAGCAGTGTTGATCTTGTCACCAATGCCACCGAGGAAGCCACCACCGCCCTGCTTCTGCTCACCGGAGCTGGACTGCTGCTGCTGCTGGCCCTGCTCGTTGTTGGAGCCGCCCGCGAGGTTCTTGACGAAGTCCATGGTAGTCGTTTATGTGGAAACTTGATAGATGTTTAGTTGATCGAACAGGGTGAGACTATGTAAAGTGAGGGCCGTAAGCTTGGAGATAGATCAAGTGAACCTACTATTTGAGTTCGCAGGCAATTGATAGCGGCTAGAGTGAGTTGGAGAGGAATCAAGCAGCTTTATAAAACCGATTGACAGCACGCAACTTCCCCATGACACGTGAAATCAGCTTGGCGGCGCCTAGAACAGGTAAATGCAGCCCGAAAACCAGGCACGCGAGCTCTTCGTTGGTGCAGGTGGAGCTGTGAGCTCGCTGTGACGATCGGTGCCCTGACGTCGTTGTGCCCTTGCGGGGCACGCACAGCCACACGTCATCAGCCACTCTCGTACACTCCGATCGAGGCCGGTATGGCGGAGCATGTGCAGTGGCTGTAGCAATTGACTTTTTGCTCGAATGCCTCACATCAAGTCGACATCGCATGTAGAGGCCTAGCTTCCACGTATCGCAATCGCAATGGCTTCCAAGCCACCCGTTCCCATCACGATCCTCACCGGCTTCGTCGGCACCGGCAAGACCACTCTCCTGCTCAACCTGCTCCCTCAACTCCGTCGCCTCGACCCCTCATACCGGTTGTCTATGATCAAGAATGAAATCGGAGACCTTGCCGTCGACTCTGCCCTCGCAGCTTCCGCAGAGCTATCCTCCAGTCGAGAGATGCTAGGATCCTGCATTTGCTGCACGAATGTTGGCCAATTAGGGTCTGCTCTCGAGGAGTTACTGGATGACAACCCGGACAGGATCATCATCGAGACGAGTGGGTCGGCAGAACCGATAAAGCTGGTTGTTGAGATCAATCGTCAGGCTGCCGAGACGGGACTGTATACATTGGACGGAGTGGTCAGCGTGATTGATGTGATGAACTGGGAAGGATACAGTAGTGCGAGCTACACCGCAAAGCTGCAGGCCAAGCAGACGGACCTGATTGTATTGAACAAGTGGGAGGACGCAGGGGAAGATAAGCTGGATCGAGTATTGGATCGGTTGGGAGACTTGGACGTGGAGACTCCGCACGTCAAGAGCGACAAGGGCTGGATCAATGTGGAGTTATTATTTGGTTTGGATGGGAAGATGGTGAAGGGCCTTGTGAAAGATGAAGGACATCACCATGAAGATGGGGTGAAACATGATCACAATGAGGAGATGGAGTGTTTAAGCGTCACGCTGGAAGGGAAGGGAGAGGATGGGGTCGATCTGAAGAAGTTGGATGACTTGTTGAAGAAGGCGCCAAAAGATGAGGTATTTCGGATCAAGGCTATAGTGCATTCGAGGAGACCTCCGGTAGGGTTTCAAGAAGCGAACGGCGATGATAGCAAGGGTCTGTCAAGATATATCCTGAACTGGTCTTTCGGAAGGCATACCTGGACGAAGGATCCCTCAGCATCGACAGAAGGCCCACTGCTCCGCATGTCGCTCTTCCTAGCGCAGTACGAGTCAACGAAGTGGACGAAGCGATTGGAATCAGGCCAATACGTTTCCACGACTGGAAGTTCCGAACAGTCGGGATTATCTGTTACAAGAGTTTTATGATACCCCTAGATGAGCTGCACACACTGTTTGACATATTGCATAGATGACTGTGTACATGTATAGCAATTACAATTTGGCCTTCGGCCCCTTCTTCTCTTCCTCTTCTGCCTTTTGCTTCAACACCCGCCTGAGGATCTTCCCACTCACACTCTTTGGAATCTCGTCCACAAACCGGACACCACCTCTGAGCTTCTTGTGATTGGCGACCTTCTTGCCAATCCAGCCGACAATTTCTGATTCGAGAGCGGGTCCTGCTTCCACGCCCTTCTTCGGCACAACGAACGCCCTCGGTACTTCCGTGGCCTCGTCTTCCTTGTAGATACCGATGACGGCCACATCATCGATCTTCTCGTGTGCCGCCAGGTAACCTTCGAGCTCTGCAGGTGGGACCTGGAAGCCCTTGTACTTGATGAGCTCCTTCACTCTGTCAGTGATGAAGAAGTTGCCGTCCTTGTCCTGGTAGCCAATGTCTCCGGTCTTGAAGTAACCATCGTCTGTTAGTGCATTCTTCGTGCCTTCGACATTGTTCAAGTATCCCATGAAGATGTTCGGGCCCTTCATCCAGAGCTCGCCAACCTCTCCGACTTGCATCTCTTTCTCCTCAGGCGACATGTATTTGGCGGTCATGTTGGGCAAAAGCTTGCCAACGGATCCAATCGTAGCGTGCCAGTCCTCCCATGGCTGGGTGTGTGTAGTGGGTGAAGTCTCTGACAAGCCGTATCCTTGCTTGACCTTGAGCTTTTTCCGGTTGTACAAAGCCTCGACAAGCTCTTTCGTGAGAGGCGCAGCCCCAGAGTTCATCATGCGTAGGGATGACAGGTCATACTTGTCAACTACTGGGTGCTTTGCGAGCAGAAGAACGACAGGAGGTGCGACATATGAGAAGGTGATCTTATCTCTTTGGACAAACTTGCAGAAGTCCTCAATGTCAAATTTGGGCATCACTGATACCAGGTAGCCGTTGTACATTGATTGGTGCAGGATGACGGTGAGACCGTAAATGTGAAAGAACGGAAGGAAGGCCAGAATCGAATCTTTCGAAGAGAGATTCTTCACCTCACCAGCTGTGACCTGCATGGTGTTGGCTACGATGTTCTTGTGTGAGAGCATAACCTGTAGAGCATCAGTATTGAGCAAAGCGCGTCATGGTAGGTGTGCGACTCACTCCTTTTGGAAGCCCTGTCGTCCCTGAAGAATACGCAAGAAACGCGAGGTCCTTCTCTGCATTGATCTTTGCTTTCCTGAACCGGGTGGCCCCGCTGACATTCCTGACAGAAGTGAAGTGTTTGAAAGTGCCCTTTGGATCTTTCTTGTCGCCAATAAGGATAATGTTATCATCCTCAATTCCAACCTTTTGTGCAGCCTTTCGCGCCACGTCCAGGAGCGGCAATTGTGTCACGAGGATCTTTGCGCCAGAGTCCTTGAGCTGGAATGCCAACTCGTCCGCAGAGTACCCAGGGTTGGCAGGAGAAACAACACCTCCCGTCCACAACGTCCCCCACATCACTGGAGGCGTGTCGATACAATTGGGTGTGTACAAAGCTAGGACATCTCCTTTCCGCCAGTCGTACAATGCTTTCAGTCCCTTTGCGAAGTCCAGTGCCGTGCTCTTCGTTTGGGCGAAGTTGTATGATCTCTGAGTATACGCATCCTTGAAGATGACTGACATGGGTTAGACAATCTCCAAGTCCAGCCAGATGAATAGTAACCCACCTTTGTCGTCCCCAAATGCCTTGTCCTTCCTCTCGAAGAGAAAGTCCCAAAGGGATATGTTCGGGATGTCGATCTTCGGGTAGAGGGAGTCTGAAGGCATGGTTACGTGTGAGAAGAATTGAATGCGAGATAAGTGTGGGACTGGGCAAGGAAAGCTCGACGAAGACGATATTGAAACAAAATGAAGCTCAGATGTCTCCGCAACCCCACGGCTAACATCCCTACTTACCCGATCAACGTGACGTTTTGCTGGGTTGTCCAATGGGAGGGCGGGTGATCATGCCGAGGCATTTTCAAAGCTTTGCGGAGACGCCAGACACGCGCTGAGCCGCACTATTCCCGTTTATCTCCGCGACAAGATCTGAACTTCACTGCTATGGGACTATTTGCCTCATCAACGGCGAGGTCTGCAACCTGATTTTAGCATGAAAACAACATCACTGGGAGTTGTGCGAAGGCTGTTGAAGTCAAGTGCTTCTTCATCTTGTCATCAGCAAAGGCGGCATGCGCAGGTTCATGACATCCGCTTCTTAGCGAGCCACGCAAAACCAGGAGATAGATTGCTCAACAAGTACAAAGACAAATTGGAGCGGAAAGCGAAAGAGTACATTCAGATCTGATGTCTTTGACGAAAAAATTGCTGACGCTGGTCCAGAGAAGGACACCAGGACATTGATTCCTTGAAGCAAGCCTACTCTGATAAGATTTCCAACCTTCGGAAGAAAGCAGCAGTACCGGGAACAAACACACCTTTGGCAGCAAACACCAGCCCCAGTCCTTCACAGCCATCAAACATACCATTTCAGCCCCCACCACCACCAAAAGCAGAGCAAGCCAGCCATGCAGCTCAGTATACCGCGGAGTCCAAAGCTGGTATTAAGACTCTTTCCTCATACATTGATGTCGACAAGTTCAAAGACCTACCCGAGAAGGAAATTGAGTATCTTTGGCGCCTTCGACATGCAAACAATTCGCACTCCCTCTGTGGTGTTGTGAGGTCGGATGTCTTCAAGCAGATTGCTAAGGCTGCAAAGAAGAACCCCCAATTTGTCCTTCCCATTCCTAGAGAAGGGCAGGGTGCGGAGTTGCACTTCCTCCAATGGACCTTCCCCTCAGACACGACTGCAACTGTGCTTTTCACAAATCTTGCAGAATTCAAGCTTCGAGGAGAGTTCGCTCAGCCGCACACGACCGTAACGCATCATCTCGATCTTATGGACGACAAGGGTGTTGTTTTGGTGGAGGGGAACGTGCTGCCCGACAGAGGTATCACTACTGACGAAGGTCAGCTCCTGGTCATGATGTTGACCAAGTTCTATGGTCAGTCTGAAGAGTCGCCACGAAGGCAGCTTCTCGGACAATTCACGAACGGTGATGAGAGTTTTTCTGTAGAAAAATTGTTGGAAGAAGCGGAGAAGGTCCCTTGAATCGAAAAATCGAAGATAGAAATGCAGTAGCTCAGTTTCACGTCGGTGACGTGGTAACGCGCCAAGCATCCCACAAGTTTCTGTTTCTTTCCCACAAGCTCGCCTGCGAACTCACTATCACGATCCCTCATCCATTTGCCCCCAAAATCACTGCATCAAAATGGATGCATACCAGCGCTCTGCCTCGTCCGAGGTCACCTTCGACAACGTGGTGTATACCACCGTCATTTTCGAAGACACCAGCAGTACGATAGGAATCCTCACAGACGCGCCAGAGGGGTATTATGCTGACAACTACTAAGACAATGCTGCACACCAGCAGCAAGCCAGCAACGCTGGCGATATTGGAGGCCAGCACGCTGGCCTCCACCAGAGGGACCCAGCGTGCGGTCTCTCAGAAGAGACGCAGGTCAGTTGCGGGCGCATCAACTCCGCCAGTTATCATCCATCTTCTTTTGGCAACGATTCCTGCATCGTGCAGGTGTTTGTTTCCTCCATCGTCTATATCATTTGGCCTGAAGAGGAGGCAAGCAAAGTTTTGCACCTTTTTCTGACCGAGCGCTCAACCTCACATCCCGCCCTTCATCCATCACGTTTCCTAGCAACTTACCTGAACAAATCTCAATGTTTTCTGGATCGCATTTTCGAGGCCTTGCCTCTCGGCAGATAGGCAGAGAACACCGCTAACGTTGATCAGCGCTCAACCCGTGCGTCCTTGGAGAAGATGTACCAGGCGAAATTTGCCAGGTACAAGCGGACGCTCGAGGGGCGTTTTGCCTGTGCGCAGCGAAATCACACGGAGCTGGAAGACGATCTGAGAGCGACGGCTGAGCGTTGCTCAGAGCTGTATGCGTTGAACAACCAGAGGTGCGATGAGCTCAGAGACCAGGATGCGCAACATGGGCGCGACATGAGAGGTGTGAAACGTCGGCACGATTATATCCTCAGAGAGGCGAACAGACAGCATCAAGACGATTTGAGAGAGACTACCAGACACTATGAACGAGAACTGCAAGCGAAGGACGCTGAGATCCAAGCTAAACGTGCTCAAATTCGACGTTTGATGCGACTGGATACTCCTGAGAGCGATTGACTATCTGCTTGCATCTCCAGGACTCACTGGGTAACCTCAACAACTACCACGATCACTCAAATTCGCCTCCATAATCTTCCAACCCTCCTCTACAACCCTTCACTTGTCTACTACTCTTTCAGGAACAACCCAACATCCACGATTAAACAAGTCCAAAGTGTCGACGAACACAATCTTCATCATATTCCCCTTCTCACTGAACACAAACACGCGTCAGTTCAGAATTTCACTCTCACAGCTCCTCAAGCTTCACCCTCATACAACTCTCACCTCTCTCCTACCGCCAAACCCTTCTACAACTCACTCAACCCTGAGAACAGCTCAACGAACTTTTCAACAATGACCAACACACACTTCCGAACATCCGACAGTGACTCGGAACTCAGCAGTGCACCTTCTACTACAGAAATCGTTTCAAGACAGACACGCAACACCAAAAAGCCACCTATCAAGATAAGGGCCCAGAGCAAGAAAACTGTTACGATAGATCCTCCAGACACTCAAAGCAAAACGACGAGCACAAAGCGCAGAGCTGTCGCCCTCACCGACTCGGGACTCCCGAAGAGGAAACAGGCGAAGGTCGAAAAGACTAGCACTACAACTCAGCCGCTTGTCACGTCCACATCCATCGACTTTCTAACAGAAGATGCTGATGATGACTTGGCTAGAGTGCAAGACAGAATGATGGAGTACTTTACAAATCCTAGAGTCACATCTCAGTCTGGAACGAAGTCCAAAAAAGAGCAAGCGAAGGACCTGATATGGTCCATTCTAGGCTTAAATCACCCTTGGCCAAACGTGCCTTCCGAATTCCAGTCTCGCGCACATAGTGCACTAGTGGTTATGGGCCGTCTCATCGACCGTGGAACCATGGACGAAGTCTTCACAGCAGAGAACGAGGGTCTATTCTACAGCATGGTCCAAGTCATAGCTACCAGGACCATTAATATTATCGAAAATGAGGCCTCAAAGTCCGAGTGGACTCGTCATCCAGTCTCCCAATTTTACAATGGCTTCTATCTGGGCATTATGTCCGACGAGTCTGACAGAGCTGCAGCCGGGATCAAAGTACCCAAGATTGTTATGGGCTACGATATCGAAGCTCTCAGAGAGTCTTACACCAATCTAGTAGAGCAATTCACCCGCGCTTTACGCGACCCTATCAATCTGTATCTCCAAGATGTCAAAGTCACAGGAGATCAGGGGCCGGTCAACGATGAAATCAAGGCACGTCTTGATGAAGCTATGCAGCGTATCATAGAAGTCGAGAAGCAGTCGAAAAAGCAAAGGGAATCGAACATGAAATCTCTGGAGAGCGCCAAAGGCAACTACAACAGATGCCTCGAGACCGCCAGGAACAGATACCAGAAAAAAGCACTCGAGCTCAAGGGAAAATGGCAGGAGGATTTTGAAGAACTTCAGGACCAAAACGCGGATCTCAAAGGAGACATCGAGGGACTGAAGCACAACGTTGTAGCAGAGCAAAAAGCCAAAGAGAAGATGCAGAGAGATTCCTCTTTCACCCTCGATGAAGAACGTAAGAAGCATCGTGAGGAGCTTGCTGAGAAGGAGCGTCAGCTGCTGAAGGAGCTTGCCGACTATAAAGATGTGGCAGACGAAGACGTTCTATCTGGAAACGCATTGTTGAGGGAAGCCGAGGCAGAGATCAAGCGGCTGCAGACCGAATGTGTTCACAAAGAGCTTCTTCTCGACGAGATGAGAGAGCACAAAGACGAACAGGCTAAGAAGTCTGCCAGCACTAGCTTGTTCTTCGCCGCTCGCCAGAATGAGATCGACAAGAGGACTCAGAACCTGGTGGACTGGGAAGCTCGACTTGCCGAACGGCAGCGTCAAATCCATAGCGTACAACCTGCAGTCGTGCATGGGCATTAGCAGTGCGACATACATTCGACTTCTAATGTTAGTGAAAGCCTCACGAACGGCACAGCAGGGAGTGAACAGGGTGAGACTGCTGCCACAGACAAGAGCCAGGAGACATATATGGAAATAAATCTAAGCGGACGGGCTGGAGAAGGTCATCAAGATTTCACACCTACTGGCATCGACGTAGCAGCGGGATTATTCAGCGCGGGAGTCAAGCGCTTTGCCCAGCGACAGAGAAGGGATACCGACATGGCTTATGATACTAATACTACTACCGGGGCACCCGTCCCTGCTGAGTTTCCCAATCACGACGACCTCTCTAGCATTCCTGATACTGCTGCTTTAAGCATGACATCTGTAGTGATTGTCGCCAATCCCGGCAGTACTTCAAGTGCTGCTCCTTCCGATGTAGCTACAAGACCGACTCCTTCCGCACCAACCTACTTAGTCCCTCCTAACACCAACTTTGACGGCGCAGACTATGAGAATGAGACCATGGGGTGAGACCGTGCAGGATTCAAATCGGAAGTGGAATAACGAAGGTAGGAGGTATGGTCTTAACAGCCAAGGGTGATAAACACAGTGGCGGAGGCTTAGAGGAGCAAAAGAGCTCTTAACACATCTTACTTTCTTTTCTGGGTTTCATGCGTGTAGCATCGCAACAGGATCAGGCGGCTCGGAGAGGCATGTCTCTTTCCTAGACAACAGCGGAGAGCAGATATCAAGGGCAAATAAATCCCTGTTCAATCAAGTTTAATAAGAGTGACCACCCCGCTACTGACTTTGATGTGCCGTTCTCAAGCTGCGTTTCACTATAATTCACATTCTTTTTCAGGTGCTCGCTTTCAAGGTACATCGACTGTATGATAACGAGAACTGTGATGTTTTAGAAGTCAAGACTGATGTAAGGAGGATAGACCGACGTTGAATGGCAGGGCAGAGCCGCAGTCGGCGGATCTCTCGGCAGCGGCAGATGCAGACGCTCCCTCTTTCTTCCACATGTAAAGCCACTGATCGACCGTGTCATTCGGAGACGAACCGAAGATCTGCTGCTGCTCTCCACTTTTCCAATGCAATTACGGTAAGCGATTGGGTGTGGTTTGCTCCTTGCTCTGCTGCCCCTGTGAAATTGCCGACTTCGACGTCATTCATCTTAGACCCTCTTGAACATCTTCACGGTAGTAACAAGCTCTCCTCCTTCAGACCTTGATATATCATCTGCATTGTGAGCAAGCAGCATAGTCGATATTCAACACTCTAAGCCCTACAATCAGCAAGACCATACCTCAACGGCGCAACATGGCCACCCAAGACCACAAGCCCGACATGATGAAATTCACCCCCACCTTCCACAACGACACCTACCCCTACATCTCTCCCTCCAAACATGACCTCTCAGGCCTCAGCGTCCTCATAACCGGCGCCAGCCGCGGCATCGGCGCCGCCGTCGCGCACTCCTACGCCGCGGCCGGAGCCTCGCATATCGCCATCGCCGCACGCAAGCCCCCAACCGACATCGCCACCGACCTGGCTGCCACGGCCAAAGCCGCCTCCAAAGATCCGCCACAAGTCCTCTCGCTGGCCATCGACGTGACCTCACGCTCCAGCATCGACGCCTCGGTCAAAGAAGTCAGCGCCGCGTTCGGACGGCTCGACATCCTGATCAACAACGCGGGGTATCTCGAGAATTTCATCCCCGTGGCCGAGTCGGATCCGGACGAGTGGTGGAAGACGATGGAAATTAATCTGCGCGGGCCGTATTTGCTTAGTCGTGCGTACTTGCCGCTGCTGCTGGGGACGGAGGGCGGGCGCAAGACGATTCTCAACACGTCGTCTGTGGGAGCGTTGATTAAGAGACCTGGTGCTAGCGCGTATCAGACGAGTAAGTTTGCGTTGTTGAGGTTGACGGAGTTTCTGGAGGCGGAGTATGGCGAGCAGGGATTGTTGTGTTTTGCGTTTCATCCGGGGGGTGTCATGACCGAGTTGGCGAAGGTTATGCCCGCTTATACGCATCATATGTTGCAGGACAAGCCGGAGCTGGCGGGTGATACGGTAGCGTGGTTGACGGCGGAGAAGAGGGAGTGGTTGCAGGGGCGGTATCTGAGTGTGAATTGGGATATGGAGGAGTTTTTGAAGGAGAAGGAGAGGATTGTCAGGGAGGATTTGTTGAGGATGAAGTTGGCTGTTTGAGGGATTTGTGGTTGGAAGGGTAATTGATAAAGTGCCAGTCAGTATAGCAAAGCAGATAGAAGCTCGGTCACATGATGAGGATGCTGATAGATGCTAATAGTAGATAGAGAAGATATCATGCACTTCTATTGATATTATTGGAAGGAATTCATAAGTCACACCCACCTGCCTCCTCTGCTACAAGGTGCACATCCTAGCATATCCAATCGGCCCTTCGCGAGGCATCCTACCCGCCGATCACCACATCACAACATCCCTCACAGCCTCACCTGAAACCTCTCACTCGTCCTCAACCGCTCTCCATAAACCCAAAACAGCCCCGGAATGGGCACCAAGGTGAGCGCCACGAACCCCAGCAGGCTGTTTCCCCACCCCAGCCCAAGTGTATCATACATGCTCAACCCAGCCATGGGCAAAAACGCCGCCACGACGCTCCTCAGCACTGTGTTCGCCGCAATGGCACTCGCAGCATGCATCCCAAACGTATCCACCAAATACGTCTGAATACACATGAACGTTTGGATGATTCCTAGCCCCACCAGCACAGTCCCCGCCAACGGCACAGGCCAATAGAGGGTATACTGCGTTGCCCAGCCGTAGAGGAAGAGGCCCATCGGGACGCACACGCCACCATAGACAAGGGGCGGGAGACGGTACTCCGGCTTCAGCACGCCGTTGTTCTTCTTGTCCGCGAGGTGCTGGCATAATCTATCGCTCGTAGAGCCGAGAATTAGCAGGCCAAGCAGCGTGCCGATCCCGAGACCGATGTAGACCAGTCCGGACTTCTGCGGGGACCAGCCGTACTTTTCGACGAAGACAAACGTGAATGTCGTGAAGAGGACGTACAGGATGCCGTAGACGAGGGAGACGTAGATGCTCATTGCTGCGACGATGGGGGAGCGGAAAAAGAAGTGGGTGGGGCGTTGGAGGGCGCGGAGGAAGATGGCGGATGGGGCAAGGGAGGTGGAGAGGGCGGAGCGGAGGGCGGGGTTTCGGGTGAGGGCGCGGAGGCGGGCGGTTTTGCGGGCGAGGAGGACTGGGGCGAAGGTTTCGGTCGTGAAGGTTGTGGAGATCAGGAAGAGAAGGCCGGACTGTGAGTGTTAGCTGGCGGAGGGGAGTGAGGGATGGGAACGAAGGGACGTACAGCCATCGTGATTACCCAGAAAATCCAGCGCCAGTTGAGGGCAGCCGCGAGATAGCCTCCGCCGATGGGTCCGACCATGGGACCTAGCATTGGACCGAGAGCCCAAAGACCCATGAATTTGCCTCGCTGCTCTTTAGGGAACAAGTCTGCGATTGTGCCTCCTCCGATGGCTACAGGGGTCACGCCGAAACAGCCGGCGAAGAAGCGGAACATAATGAGCATTGGCATGCTTGTTGCAAGTGCGCAGCCTATCGTGAAGGCGATGAAGCCAATGTAGCCAACGATATAGACAGGATACCGGCCGTACACTTCGCTCATCGGACTGACTATCAGTGGGCCGACTGCGAAACCGAGAACATATACTGAAACCACGAATTGCGAAAGTAATCGAGAGCTGACACCAAATTCGACCAGTAGCTGTGGGACTGCGGGGGCAAACATCGAAGATGCGAGAGGCGTGATAAAGGTGAATAGAGCAAGAGCGATGATTGAGATCTTCTTCCTCTTCATCGACCAGTTCATTGGATTCTCTGGATCCTTTTCACTGTCCCAGCCAACGATGTTTGGATCTGGGATGATTGTAGAGAGGCGCATCTCTCTATCCGTGTCAGGAAAAGACCCTTTCTCCTTGTCTACAATGCCAGAATCATGTCTGCTGGACGGGGTTGGATTTTCTGGATCGTCGCCGCGCCACGGCCACGCATAATTACCATCTTCAACTTCATGGTCTCCAGATGATTCCGACGCAATCCACGAGAGTGTCGAGATGCCCCGTTGATCGTAATTGTCGTGCTCATAGTCTATACCAGGCAGACGCAATTGAGAAAAGCTCGGAAAAGTGCTACTAGTCATATCGGATCTGTTCTCGAAATCGAAGGAGCCGAGCGACCATGATCTCCTCAGCGACTGACGCCAAGAGTTGCGCGAAGTAGTCCGAGGTGGAAGACCATTGTTCGAGACGTCGGATACTTCGGGTGTAGGATATGTCTGAAGTGTTTTGGGTTTCTCATACGCTGGTCCCTGGTAAGTCTGGTGCATAGCGCGACCTTCCTGCATGACTACAGACTTTGGCTTGCGGAGGCTTGGTGTGCTTGTCTTTGGTTCCAGGCGCATCTCCGAGTCTGCGTACGGCGTGATGGTCTCCTCATGAGTCCGGAACTCAGCTTCGTCATTTCCCAATGGATACTCCAGAGTTGGAACAGCCGCAGGCTCTGGGTGCTCAAGTGCGGGGCTACCTTGTTGGTAGGCAAAGTCCCAGTAATGCGCATAGTCGTGCTGTCCATCTTCTTGTGAGGGTCTATCAGCCATTGACTCGACTATCATCTCAGGAATTGACGTCGCAGTTGAATGCGGTCGAAGCAGTGTTGGTTGTCGGACTGAAGATGGCGTGCGGGAGGCACTGGGGCCTCGCCTCTCAGATACAGGTATACCTTGAGATCGCTGACTTCGAAATGACTCCCGTGATTGTTGTGCCGACAAGTACAGCGTCAGATTACCACTTGCCGAGCCTGTCATAGATGCTGGAAATTGAGGTCTTCTCTGCATCGTATTTGCCAGCGACAATGTCGATCCGCCGCGAGAAGAAGTTGCGTCCACTGCATATCTGGCGGCTGGAGGGACAGAGCTCCGCTTTTCCCTCATATCGAGCGATCTTTGAGTCCCTAGAGGTGGACGAGAGAAGTAGTTGGGAGGATAATTGGAGTGAACAGCATGAGGGTCGTAACGCGATAAAGGTGCGGGAGTGTCCAGGTCACCGTCTTGTCCCTCCCAAGAACCTTGCGAGGACAAGACATATAAACGAGGCTGTTCGGCCATGGTGTGCCAAACCCTAGACGTGGTGCTGGCCAAGGTTGATTGATTCGAAGCTTGTTGTCGAGACAATGTCTACTAGGTGAATGATGCCGAGGTCTTCGTACTTTGCAATTCTGTCCTGAATTGAGGAGTACTCGCTGTTACAAAACAGCTGTTTCTTCGCTTACTCCATCTTTCCGCTGGAAAAAGGAACACACGAAGGCAATCTGGAATCAACTTGGTGTTATTGACCTACCTCTGTCCACCTACATCATGATAACAGCCCCTTTACAACCCGGACTGTTTCTTCGGATGTCCAGCGACTGATAGGCATACCAAGTAGCGAGATAGATTAACTTCGGGTCCCCGCTCGGGGAGGACAATGGCAACTTCCATGAGACCTCGCGACAGTAATTAAAATTCCAATCTTAGATTAACGCATAGTCCAATTTGTCAGAATATCTCACTGTCGAAGAGACAGTTTAAGACGACATAGAGATGAGAGGACGCCTCAGTCCGACTTGATGATGTGAGGTGATAAAGAACTGCGGTCACTAACACCCCCGGAAGTCATCATTCATGATTCAGCGCTAAGCGCGGACCGCCCCGCCAGATCTGCCGCCAAGATTTCTCCATCACTCGCCAGAAAAAAGTCCGCTGCAGCATCACATCCTGCAGCCCATTCTCCGCAGCACACATCCCAATCCACCCCCTCAACATGGCCGACACAGACGCCACCATGGCCGACAGCCCGCAGACCAACGGTGCTTCCCAGCCCAAACGCCTCCCCATCACCGTCACCAAGCCGATCCCCTACACCTTCGACCTCGGCAACCTGCTGTGCACCGACGCCAACCCGCTCCCACCAGACTCGCAGATCAACGAGGAGGTGCTGGCCTCGACAGCGCGAGACTGCGCCCAGGGCCTGATCAACCAGCTGCTGTCGACTTGCCCTGTCACTCGCTCCTCGGACCTCACATCCGTGACGCTGACGTTGCCGCCGCCGTCGACGCCGCTGCCGCGAGAAAAGCACGTGCCGCAGCCCAAGCCGTTGACGAAATGGCAGGAGTTTGCGAAGAGGAAGGGGATCAAGGCGAAGCCCAAGGATGGGAAGTTGGTGTATGATGAGGAGAAGAAGGAGTGGGTTCCTAAGTGGGGGTATAAGGGACGCAACAAGGAAGGGGAGGGAGACTGGTTGGTGGAGGTCGATGAGAAGAAGGAGAGGAAGACGGGGGAGCCGGGGGATGCCAGGGTGGAGAAGAGGGAGGAGAGGAAGGAGAGGATTAGGAGGCAGCAGAGACGGGAGAGGGCGAATGAGAGGAGGAAGAAGTGAGGTTCATAGGGAAGAACTGTGGTTTTCAGCGTGGCGTTTGGAGTCTCTGGAAAAGCTTTGATGACTACGATGGGTGGTATATAGATGGATGGTCCAAAGAAGGCCAGGCAGAATGCATTCGTGTTGGTATGGGGTATCTCAATGCCGTTAAAAATTCAGAAATCTCGTCCAGATCGTCAGAAACCTTTCCTGTGGCACAAGGTGTTTATTTGAGGTGGACTTCGATGCAGTCCATGTCCTCAATCTCCGTATTCTGCACCTCTTCATCTGCGTCCAGCGCCTCGCCATCCTGCTTCAAAATCACCTTCTGCTCATCAGCCAGCTTATACTCGCGCTTGAAAGCACTCGCTATTTTGTGGATCGTAGTGGTCTGTCACTGTGTCAGCCATGTCCATGTCGCCCACAACCACAGGATCCTCACCGGTTTGACTTTCAATCTATAATCCTTGAACCCCTTCGCCTTCAACACGACCCTGATCTTCTTGACCTCCTCCTCGCTCTCCTCAACCTTCCCCTCATCAGCATCCTCGCTCCCCGTAGCCCCCCTCCTCTTCTCCTCCCTCAGCCTTTTCATCTCCTCAAACGCTTCTTCCGTGACAACAACAACATGGACCCGTCCCGCCTCATCCTCCCCGTCCGCAAACCCCTCCCTCGACCTCTCCGGCAGTACAGCCCCCTCACTATCAACCCTAATCCCCAAGCTCTTACACGTCGTAACATCATAAATCTTTCGCATCTTATACACCAAAAACACCCCCTGGCTGGTCTCCTCGTCAAACCCCTGTCGTTCGCACCACACCTGCCGTATCTCCATGAACCGCTGGCTCAGCTTGCGGTGCACCAGCAACGGCTTCGTGTTGGCCAGCGGCGACGTCACGAGCACTTTGATCACGGGGTCGAAGTCTGGCTCCTTAGACGCCGCCGCCGAGGTCGTGCTGCCGGGCGTCCCGCTCGCGGCTTCGAGTTCGCGCTTGCGGCGGCGTTCGCGGGCGAGCGCGGCGAGCTCGGGGAATTCTTCGTCTGAGTCGAGGGGTGGGGAGGTGGGGGCGGGCTTGCTGGCGGGGCGCGGGCTGAGGGTGTAGAGGTCATTGTTGTCGTTCTCGTCTTCGTCGTCGTCGGAGAGCGCGATGATGTTGTTTGGGCGCACCTTGGTTCGAGACGACTTGCGCATTGGCTTTGCGCGCCCCCGATCCTCCTCGACTTCATGCCCTGGCGGAACATCGTCTTCCTGCTCTAATTCCCTCTTTCTCGACCCCCCCCTCGTCTCCTCCTCCATGTTCTCTTGAGCCGCAGCCTCATCCTCCCCCTCTATTTGAACTGCCTTCTTGGCAGGACTAACAAGCCCAAACCGCTCATAGTCCTTGTCAGATATGCGCCTCTTCTTCGCTGACCCCTCCTCACTTTTCCTCACCGCTTCGTCTGACTTGCGCCGCACTTCTTTCTCCTTGCGCGCTTGTGCCTGGGCCTTTTCCACCTTGCGCCGGCGTCGCTCTTCCTTCTCCTTCAACAGCTGCGGAAGCGTATTGCTCGGGGAGTTGAAGATCTCTTCTGGTCTTGCGGGTGATGGGGGATTTGGTGAGGTCGAGGTGGTGGAGGCGGCCCATGTTGGGCGTTTGGCGAACAGAGAGCGCTTGGGGGCCAGTGGGACGGGATCGGTATCTGTCGCCATGCCTCGGACTTGAAAGGGGAATCAAGTGTGGGAGGTGAGGTTGTGGTGTTTACTTGCGCTATGGATGAGGGAAAGTTGTGAACTGGTGGTCTGTGCGTGGATGAAGATCGGGTTGTGAAGTATCCCGATAGTGACCTTGACTTTTGCTTTAAAAAGACAATTGCAATAGCTATCGAGTTGCAATTCTTCTTGTTTTTGAAATGGCTGATGCTCAACCGAACGGCGCTGGGGATGCGCGCGACCCCTCGGGGTTTCTGAGCGAGATTATCGGAGCGCCTGTGACCGTGAAGTTGAACAGCGGAGTGGTCTATAAAGGTGAGTTTGGGAGTGGAGAGCGCGAGTCACGCATACTGATCTGTTTTCAGGAGAGTTGCAATCGGTGGATGGCTATATGAACATTGCGCTGGAGCAGACGAAGGAGATTGTCGATGGGAAGTTGAGGAGGAATTATGGCGACGCCTTTGTGCGTGGCAACAATGGTATGCAACCTCTTGCTGTGAGCGACTCTCTAGGTGTGAGCTAATCATGTGCAGTCATGTACATCGCAGCAGACTCGTAGATATGGCTGCTCAGAATTTCCGGTCACTTGCGATTGAACAGGATCCAATACCTTCGAGGCAGAAGGGCGATCCAGGGCCATGGCAATCAATCGTTCCAAAATGATGCAGTCGTAGGGAAACATGATGAGGTTTCTCACGGCCTGCTACAATGAGATTGATGAGTCATGGTACAAGGAGGCCATGATAGTCAGGGAAGAGCCAGTGAGAGGACGCTTTCATGGCATGGCTAGTAATTACAGCTAGCTCTCTAGACTGATTCAATCCATCTATGATACCCGTGCCAATTGCACGCCGTCTATTGAGGGATCTTTGTGGTCCAGTGACTGTATGTTCCCCCGTGAATCGCAACTTCGCCCTTCTCATTGACCTCCGTCTCCGCTTTGTTAATGGCAGTCTGGAAGAGCTTCTCTGCCTCTTCTCTCTCCTTGCCCTTTAAGACGGAGATCTGGCTAAGGGTGTTCAGTCTGTCCCATATCCTGTCCTTTGGTAGCACGACCTCCCATCTCTCCTCATGGTTACCGAGAGGCAGAGCAAAAAGCTGTTCGGAGGACGAGGTCAGCAGTAGAGGGTTCGATTCAAGCTGCTGGTCGAAAACCTTGCGCCACTGTTCGTGACGATAGCGCGGCGAACCATCATCAAGACCGCAAATGAATTCTTGCATCACGCCTTCCCAAGCAGTTGCAGCATTGTGCGTCTTGGGCGCGTTGTCTTGAAGGGTTAGTGATTTTCATACTTCACTATCAGAAAGGAGAACTGACAGTCTTCAATGTTCCAGATCATGCCGAATGCGCCATGGGGCTGCAGCACCCGATTGATTTCTTTCAAGGACTCAAAGTTGGAGAACCAATGAAATGCCTGAACGGATGATACTTAGCCTCAACTTACAAGTCTTTGTGGGCAGGCCTCTGGACCTACCTGAGCGGCGATAACTGCATCGGCAGATCCATCTGGTAAGGGCATCTCAGTCGACAGGCCTTTGAAAACCTGAACGCCTGGCAACTGTTTCTTCTCCAGCACGGCACGCATGTCGTCGTGAGGCTCTACGGCAATGATCTTGAAGCCCTCGTCGCGCTTGGCGAGGATTTCGGTGAATTTGCCGGTACCAGCAGCCAAGTCAATGACTGTGGCGCCTTTGTTTCCGAGTAAGCGCACATTGTCCAGCAAAATGTCCACGCTGGCAGCGGGGAATGAGGGGCGGTGGGTGTCGTAGTCGGCGGCTTTGGCAAACCCCGTTTGTGCCTGTGTCTTGATGGACATGGCTGGTTGGGATATGCCGGGCGGGAGTACAAGCTGTGCTTATTGCTGTTTCAAGAGTAGTCAGGCCGAGATGGCAGGTGGGTGCGTGGTTGAGCTTGTGTGTTTCCTGCAGCGGGAGCGGTAGCTAGATCAAAGGGTTGAAGAGGGCGAATCGATCGATGGCATCAAGTGGTGTGCTTCCCCGTGGTCGAGCAAAATGTGAGTGGTTGGCGTTTCAGCGCTGAGAGAGGAGGCGCCTCCGCAATCGCTATCACGTCAACCTTCCGACCTTCCAGAGATGCCTGAGGTGGGTCTCTCATGCCGCCAACCGCATCGACGGGCCATTTCCGATGCAATTCAGCCTCTGCATTGCTAAACTCCGAGCATGAGGCGGCGGCTACTGCACATATTGATTGCAACCACCAGCCATGCATGCATCACATAGCATACGAAGCACCTCTGCGACGTCGGAAGCGGCACGTTAGATGAACACGATGACCCTCGCGTACACGAGCTGACAAGGACCAAATGAGGGGTCCTTGCCGGTCGATCAGGTACTGCAGCACAAAGATCCTCAACTCATCAACCAGGGAAATCATCCGCAAGCAGCCCTGTTCCTTGACAGGACCTATGCTTAAAAAGTGTGGTAGGACATGGTTCGGGCTTGGTAGTTCACTCGCTCCAGGCGGCGTTCCTGTCATTGCCATGCGACATCTACTTTGGGACGTGTGCAATGTCAAAAACCAGGAAACAGAATTTGGCACGAGATGCACCGCGGCTTGCTCATCCTCGTATGAAAGCTTAGCCTCTTGGGCAGATCGCCCTTGTCACCAGTTGGGCAAGAGACCAAGCCCCAAAGGGCCAAAAATGGACGAGACCCACCCCAGCCATGAGCTCGTGAACCGGACGCAGAATCCCACTGCGCCGCTGATTCACCCTTCGTCATTTCAGTGGCATTCCTCTGCTCGCATGCAGCATGTGCGAGCGGGCGGCCCGTTGTCGAGGTGCCTGTCTCATACTGATGCTTTGAAAAAATGCTGACAGCCGGAGTGTGTCTCTGATCGACGTCAAGTCCGTCGGACAAACGGTGCCGGAACTTTATGAGAAGAGACGACGGTGGGCTGTGGTGTGGTCTGAAGAGTTCGGCGTCGGGGCTATTGGTGGTTGAAATATAGATTATTGTTGTGGTAAGCGACATGGACAGTGCTGACGGACGAGGACAAAGCGAGATATTGCATCGTTTGAGTGTTTGGTCCTTGACGTGCCTGGTGAATTTATCGAGATATTTCTGGGCCAATGGGGAGGGCGTGCCATGGCAGCGTGTCGGCACCGTCGGTCGGTGCATCGCGCGATTCGACGGGGACTGGGTGTCTTGAACCACTGCTGCCGCTCGACGGTGGACACACACTGCACAGGCAGGCCACAGAGATGAGGCGGAAGGGGGAACTTTCTGTGCTAGACGCATGGGCTCCCGCCCGCAGGCTCCATCTATGAAACTAGTCCAAAAGTGAAGACTGCGTTCTGTCCGAGTAACTTCTTTTGCTGCGTAGATGAGGCCTCTTTTCAACACAATTTCTTGTGCATACTATCCCAATTGCGACCCTTTGCTACGCTCGTTGTGCACCAGCAGGCCCGGACAGGCAGCTACAGCGGACGTTGGCAGCAGGTACTGTAAGTTCCTTCCGCAATTTCTGTTTGGCGCTGGTGATCTTGGCGCTTTTGTGGTTAGGGCAATCCAGCCTCATCTTGTTACGGACTCAACCACTGAAGGAATCAACCTCGCATCCGCCCTCACAAACCATTCTCTCCGACACTCGCTGGCTGCTGCAGGCTTCAATGCTCTGTCGCCGCTCTCGTTAATTCCTCGACTACGTTGCTGACTGCTTCTGCTCACAGAATTCACACGCCGCTGTTTCTTCGCACGTTCGTTCAGGCCCACAAGTCCGTTTCGATTCAACTGCAGAAGTCTTCTGCCCGCTCAACCGTCGTCTCCTTCCTCCGTCGTTCGTTGTTGAGAACGCCAAACACTAGAGAAAAGACTTCCTCTTCACATCTGCGATCCCGACTCGCAAGGGCTCGCTGCCCAACTTCACATTATGTCTCGTAATATCCTCAAGAACTTCCGCCGCAAATCATCCGGCAACGCCCTCGACCTTCAGGACAGACAGCCGACCCCGCCGACAGAGGGCGGTAACGCCTCCTTCAAAGTATTGGAGCGACCAGAAAAAGCAGATAGCCGTAATAGAGCCTCCACAATCCTCGCAGGCAGGCCGGGGGCTTACCCCTTACAACATCCCGCCGTCAAGTCCGCCGATAACTTGGGCTACAACCTCAACAGGTACGAGGGAAAAGAGAAGAATATCCACAAACGCAATCTGATATCTAACAGAGGTAGTGGTGGTACCACAAACTCTGCGTCAAGCGGCTACTACGACACTTCTGGTTCGTCTGCAAGGCACTCCTCTTCCTCCACCCTTCCATCCTCACTCGACGCAGAACAGGACCCCGACAGCGGTGAATTGTTCCCAATTAGGAAGAACAAGACCGTGCCGAACCTGAACGGCACTCCCGAACCTCCTCCACACTCATTCACAGCTCGCGCCGGGAGAGCTCTATCATTTGGTCTCAAGAACTCGAGAAACTCAACATCTAGCCCTGTGGTAGCTGTACCATACTCCAATAGCTACGCCGGTAGCCCTCCATCCCTGACGAGACCCCATAGCGACGAATCTACACGCGAAAGAGCCATGACCACTAGCAGTTATGCCAGCACTGCGAGACCGCCTCAGCTCGATTCCTCCATCGGACAGACCGATTTTGGTGGCGACTTTGAGAACATGTTCAGCGGGATGGGCAAGAGAGAGGAGATACCACCAGTGCCTGCAATTCCCCAGACAGTAAAGAAGGTCAAGTCTTCAGAGCGAAGCATCCCAGCGAGCCCTGTGGACACTGTACAGGAGAATGACGAGCCTTTGTTTCCACCACGCACCTCTTCGCGGCCTATCGGCTCGCCATCTCCTACACTGTTGGAAAGGCCAAAGACTAATGAGCGTCGCTTCTCGTGGGACAGTCGCAAATCGAACGATCAACTCATCTCGGGCGAGTCCTCTGAGCTCAACTCTCCCAGTTCAGAGCTCTTCCCCGCCTCGTCTAAGCCTGCTGGCGCGGCAGCTCTCACAAGCTTTGCAGGTATTCGCGGCTATGAGCCTCTCGAAAATCGTTATGCATCTCCGGAACCCAGAGATCCGAGAGATTCTCCAACCAGCAATTCTGGTTTCCTCAGCGCTCAATCACATCGCGACAGCAATCGCAGCCAAGAAAGTCTCGGCTTTTCAAAGAATCCTTCTCGTGAACGATTGGCGTGGGCAGCAGAGCGTCGTCCAAGTCCAGCTGCTGATGTAGAACCCCGGTCTTCATCTCGTCATGGCCTCCGCAAAGTTGTCGCGGGCAACAACAGCCAGGATCATCTCAGCAATGTCGGCTCTGATACAGTGGTGCCATCTGTGAATGGCTCCACTTATGACGAAGATGCTGCGGACAGGACTCCTCGTGCAAGAAAGTCAATCATCGAGTCTGATGCAGCACACTTGTACGGCAGCTCTCCAGTCGGTCCTTCTAGCAACAACATCAGTCCCACTAAGCAGCGCGCTGCGCCTTCTGGAACGCCCAAGAAGATGACGCGCCAGCAATTCGAGCAAGCGAAGAAGATGCGGAATAATGTCTACCAAGATGACGAGGAGTCAAAGAGCGGGGATTCTGATATTGATGATTTCGAGGATGAAGATGAAATTAATAAGCAGAAGCAGATGGCAGCCCAACGTCGCCGCCAGGAAGCCAGCATGTCTGTTTACCGCCAGCAAATGAAGAAGACGACTGCTGGTGGTAGCAACATCTCGGAACTCCCCTCGCAGGCTAGCCGGCCACCGATGGAGCGATCGAGTATGTCCAACCTTAATCCGGGCATGGCTTCGAGCAGCGGGAGTGTGTCTCCTGCAGAGCCTGCTGATCCTGAAGAAGACGATGACGTTCCCCTCGGTATCCTCCAGGCACATGGTTTCCCTGGCAAGAATCGCCCTCCTACACAACTTGCTGGCGGGCAACCTGGCTATGCTTCATCGGTTTCTGGTGATGCTGGGCGTGGAGTCGGGCTTCCAGCTTTCGCGAGGAAGCTCCCACAAGATCCTTACTTTGGCGCTGGTCTAGTGAACCCAGCTCAAAGGGAATCGCTTGCTTTCAACTCTGGTGGTTCTGCCTATGGCGGTCCAGCTTCTCCTCAGGTACCTGCTGGACCTCCGGGCGGTCTCGTTGGAGTTATTGCTCACGAAGAGAGGGCCAAGGCAAACAGACGTGGTAGTCCCAACCCAGTCACCGGTGGCTACGGTCCCATCCCGCTTCCCAACGGTCTTCAAGGCAACCCTCAAATGCCTGGCTATGCACGCACCAATTCCATGGCTAGTTTGGCCACGCCTCAGATGGGTATGGGTGGCTTCTATCCTCAGAATGGAGGTGTCCCCGGCATGTCACCAATCTCGCCATCGGAGCAGGCCAGCATCAGCGCGCAACAACAAATGGCGCAGCTGATGCAAATGCAGACCCAAATGATGCAGCAAATGATGGCGATGCAGGCCGGTCAGATGTCGGGTCAAATGCCGCCACCTATGAACTTTTCATTCCCGATGCCCAGTCCAAGCATGCAGTCCCTTCAAAATCCCAACGGCTTTTTGCAGACTCCTCAGTTGAATGGTATGGGCGGTATGAACGGGATGAATGGAATGATGGGCAACATGAACGACATGAATGGTATGAATCAGCAGCGACCCATCTCAACCATCTCAAATGCTCGCCCTCCATCGCTTGCCAACCAAGGTCGATCCATGACCATGATGGCACCACCCAGCAACTGGGGAGGCGACAACATGCAGGGTCGCTCTAACACCATGAGCGGACGTCCTCAGGGCAACTACGCGGGATCGGTCTACGGCCTCAACATCAATGGCCCGGGAGCAGGATACCAGCCTTCGATAGCACCAAGCGAACGCAGCAACATCGGCATGCCCAGCAGGTACAGACCTGTGTCCATTATGGACGGAGGCAACCAGAACCCCAACGAGCGCCGCTCCAAGACCATGACCGCCACTTCCTTCAACCCGCATAACTTGCCTCCTATTCCTCGATCCCCGTCTCCCCTCGCGCAGACCAACGGCAACGCCCAGGCGCCCAAGCAAAAGTCCACGATCCGTCTCATCGACAAGCTGAAGGGCACGAAGACTAACACCCTTCGCCCAGAGCGAGCCGAGGATGAGGACGACGAGGCTGGATGGGCGCAAATGGCGAAGAAGCGGGAGGCGATGCGCCAGAAGCGGGCAAACAAGCAGAGCAACGACAAGGCCATTGCGGATCTCTACCAGGGTCTCGACAACTAGGCATTGACGAAAGCCGAGATATCGCCTCAACCACGCGATGCGATCACCACGACCTCACGTCCTGTCCAAGTACGTGCACTGCCCGCCACGACCTACAGACCTCGATGGGCGACTCATCGCCAGGGATGACGAGCCCGCTCCTTCCACAATCAGCGCTTCCACGACACAACACCATAACACTACGACTTAAGATTGACTTTCCAAAGAACATTTTCCGAACTTGCATCAACGAGGGCGACAGGTTTATTCCCACTTTCACACCAAAAATTCGGGGCGGGGGCGGCGATTTACTCTTGTACAAAATTAGGATCTGACAGCGTGCTGGATCTGAAACTTCAACAACTACCATCTACCTTTCGCTGCACTTTCTTCGACGGGATTTGTATCGTGGCGGTAATTCAGCGGCGCTTTTGAGGGGTGGGCGTAGGATGGAGAAGGACAGGAAGAGAGTCCGAGGGGAGGAAGAAAGAAAGGGGAGAGAGACGGGGCTAAGGGGGGATGAGAGTGGCAGTTGGCCTGTACATTTAGCAGCTAATGGTAATTCTCACATATGACCCTTTTCCATTCCTGTCTTATCGTACCATGCGTGCGGATATGGAGACTTGTGTGCTTGCGTGGTAGTAGTGACTAGATAGTCAGTCATCAGTGTCTGAGGCTTTGGGTCATGCTGAAACCCTGGCGGAGACGTCGAACAGTGATGACAATAGTCCGAACTTGGAGACAGAGAGATTGCTTGAGATGGTGCTGTAAGCAGCCATGCTTACTCGATATCAGGGGTCGTCAGTCCGGAATAGTCAAGGCTGCGAAGTCCCCCCAGAGCAAGCGGACAAACCGAATCGTGCTGGTACGTACGTATGGCGCGGGCGACTATTCCCTTGTAGCAGTGAGGGAATAGATATCGGGTCGCGCTCGATGAGACGAGCATGTTACTCATGCATGAGGGTCGTGCTGCCCAACAATGAGCAAGACTGGCGCGAACGTAGTGGGTAACACCATGGTGTCAAAGCACATAGCACCTTGCGCAGAACATGGAAGAGCAGAGAATCGCTGCCGTTCAGCATTGGTATGATATCTATATAACAGAGTGGAAATCCAGTCTATATAGAATCCCTCGCTTGCTCGCGCACAACGGCCTTCCCACCTCGCTATGCATGCCACCGTGTCCCGCCATGCTTTCCGTGCTGGTTGCTGCCCTGCTTCTTTTGGCCTGGGGTTTCTGGTGCGGGTGTCCATGGTAATCGTGTATGCGTTTTTGCGTGATGTAAGGAGGTTGAGCGTCACTGTTGTCCGTTACGGGTAAGGGGGTAAGCGTCTGGTTGACCGAGAAGACTGTGTTGCGTGGCTTTTGTACAGTAATGCTATTGTCCGTTTTCCAATCCGGATGCTCTCCTCCCTGATTTCTATCCGGGCAGCCTACTCGCTCTCCTCGTCCTCCTCCTTGCGCTGTCGTCTTCGTGCTCTTCTACTTTTTCAAATTTCAAATACCGAGCTTTTCTCCTGTCTATTCCTCCTCCTCTTCCTCCTCTTCCTCCTCCCTCGTTATTACTTAAGGTTGTCCAAAACTATTTTAAATCGTCATCGTATCGTATGTATCTGTACAGTGGTTGCGTCGTACTGGTTCGTCGCCAAAAAGGTCTAATGCTGTAAATGGCCGGATCTGGTGATCGCGTGCCCGCTAATGGAGAGAAGTGAAGGAGTAGTGAAATGCAAGATGATTCTGTTCGATGTTGCGTATGTGGGCTATGGTTAGTGCGGTGAGATATATTGTGGTCGGCACTGTAATAATGGTGGTGAGAGATCATTACTGGGGCATTGAACTCGTTTAGTCGCTGTTTGACCCGTTTCCCTACAATTTCATACCTGACGAGGCAGATGTTCAGGATGGCCATCTGTGGCTTGAGAGCTTCCGTCAGCCACCAGGGGCTGGGAATGTATGGAGTAGGGTATTGAACTCGGTGCTGGCTCTTGAGGACTAGAGTGGAAGAGTTCCAGCAACCTCCTTCCCACTGAAGTCTCCAGCTCAGTACCATCTCTCGCGATTTTAACTTCCCGGTTCGCGTTCCACGGATTGCGTAGGCCTCTTGTCTTGTAGAACGGCAGACGCGAAGTGCAGAGCCATTCGATCTCAAATGGCTTACCCCAGTCCTGCTTTGCGAGATCTTCCGGTGGAGTGCGCTTTCCTGCTCGAGATTTACTGCTCTTCCGTGTAAGGTGATCGCCGTCAGTCTTTTCTACACCGTCTAATTCTGGTTCACCATCTACTTCACCCTCGGAATCTGAAGAAGTATCGGCCTCCCAGAAAATGGTCCCTCGAGCAGAATCGTCCACGACGCGTCCCTTTGGTGCAAATTCGGTAGCTGGTGTCGTCTTGGATGTTGGACCATCCGCTGGTGCGGGGGCAGATGATTCTGCTCGTGGATTCGATGTGATAGCCTTAGGGTTGATGTTCGACTTCATACGAGCATAGCCAAAATACTCGCCTGATTTGTTGGCAGAAAAAACCAAGTAGACGTTGTGAGCCGACTGTTGCAGAATAGTTAGCAGGTGCCTTCTTTGAACACGTGACGAGGGGACTTCTCAACTTACCTCATATGCCTCCTTCAAAGCTGACTCATTGTGAGCCTGTGTAGCCCAGATACCATCTCGCACGCTTGCTTCCAGGTCTTGCAGTGTAAGACTCTTGACAACGAAGTATCTCTCAAAGACGCGTGCTTTCTTAGGACTTGTCTTGCTGGGGCTGATGTGGATCTGAGCAGTTTGCTCTGCTATCCCGTCTTGGAGAGAGGGTTCGTGAGGAGTCCGGTCAGGAGAGCCATTGTACACATTCTCTTCAGATCCTCCGACACCAACATCGCCATCAGGTATTGGTGGTTCCGATTCCAGAATGGTCGGTTTCATACCAAGTGCTGGAGAAGGAGTGCTGTTGGTGTGTGCTTGACCATGTCTGAGCCTACAAACAAGCCTCGCTCCATTGAATCGCGAATCATGAAAGCGGGCCACAGCGGCTTGAGCGCTGTCCGAGGTTCTATAATTCACAAAAGCGCAATTGCTCTTCGAGATAAGAAACACGCTTTCAATATCCTTGGTAGCGCCTCGAGAAAAGTAGTCCTTGAGGTCGAGGATAGTTGTGCCTGGGTTCAAGTTACCGACCCAAACTGCAAAACCGGATTGCTTCGGTTTCCTCGGAGGTCCTCGCGGGTATGACGGAGTCGGCTCTGAAGGACTGCCACGGCCTTTGGGGGTCGCTAATGTATAGTTAGACATAGCAACAGCGACAATCTCCATTGACCACATACCAAATTGAGGTGCAAACTGGCTGGGACCTGTGCCTCGGGAGGGGAAAGGCAGTCTCGGATGCATCTGAGAAGCATCGGAGGATTGCATGCGGGACGGGCTGGGTGGCAGGCCATATGACATTTGAGGTTGCTCATACGTCAAGGCCGGTCCAGGAGCGTAAGGATATGTAGATGGTCTATATCTTGGTTGCTGAAGTGATTCGAATGGACTTTGTTGTCCAGAGTATGGCTGTCCAGGAGGCATGTCGGTAGGATAGTACGTTGAGTCCCTCATGAACTGTGCGCGTGGATCACCGTAAAGTATGATCTGATGCTGAGGATATGTGTAGGCTGGCTGATTGTGTCCTTGATGCATACTTGTATCGGGTCTCTGGTTGTATCGAGGATCTACGGTCGTCCACTGTGGTGCGCTGTGAGGGCTTCCCGAAGGATACATTGAGGGACTATAGGTCGGATGCCAACGTCGTCGTTCTTGTGTGGCAGTAGCGGATGAGCCTGTATCAGCTTGAGTTGGAAAGGGCGCGTGACTTGACCACATCCGAGCGTCGTCATAAGACATCGCCTTTCTCGTATGATCCGGGTGTGCCATGTTTGGATTCTCGCTGCGGGCAATGAGATTGGGAGTCATTGTGCGCTCGCGTGACGACTCGGCATTGGACCGACTGGGGTCCATTTCTTCTGTGCGGCAAGAAGATCGCCGGGCAGGCATATGTGTTGCGTGTCAGATATGATAGCGATACCTCGTCGCAGACAAATTAAGAGCCGTTTAGCGATGGCATGCAAATGCGTGCACAGCGGACAAAAATGGGGTTGCGCTTGTAGATGTTTAAATTGGAAGCTGCAGATGGTAGAAGAATAACAACGACTGAGGTGGAGATAGACTAACGAGAAGCCAGGGACACCTTCTAGTCACTTCAGTTCCAAGCCTAATAGCTCAGGGAAGGACACGACGGCCTGCTCCGCCGTTATTATGGTGAATCGAGTTAACAGGTAGTGGAGAGTTTCCAGAGAAGTCTAGCAATGAAGAGAAAGAACGAGTGTTTGGAGCACGGACACAGTATGCTAGACTAGCGCAGGACACTTGGGAAGCGGTAATCATGAAAATTGCTAGCCGCAACTTGGTCCGGACGGATGAGGGTTAGAACGGGTAGCCTCTGCTGGAGTAGTTTATGCCGAGGTGAAGGCGTCTGGGAGTGTTCTTTTGCATTGTGGTCTCGATGTGGCAAGGTCCGCACGATCTGGAATGTTCGCAAGAGCTTCCGTGCTTTCGTATGGAAGTAAAAACGGGAGTAGCAGAGGCGAATATTCTGACAATGCACTTACAGGGTCAGAAGTATGATGCTGAGGCTTGAAAACATCTAGTGCGGGCAGACCGAACTGGTGCTACATGCACACGATCCCTGCTAGCGCCGACGAAACCACCAGGTTCTATCGTCAGTGAAAGGCTGAATCGGCATCAAGACACGTGGATATGTGGCGGAGAAGGTGGCGAGAGTCAAGGGGCGGAACGGCATGGGGGTCACGCATCGCGTTAAAAGTGACTAGCTATCGCTTGCTCTCGTCATATTCTGCGAGAACAACATGCGCGAGGTGGAGCGATGCCACAGACTTTGGCAATGCAGTAACGATTGGGACCAGGAGCGGTGGCAGCGGGAGCCGAGCTAGCGTCGCTTAGCGGCATCGTTGTGGAGCCTCTCATCCCGTGAAGTTGACGACAGGTGTTTCCAAGTCGCTTTTGAAAATGCTGGTGACACCCCGGGCTGGCATATCTTTGGTTCAATCTCCACCCAAAAAATTCCGAAGTGACCGCTGTCGTGGTGAAGACCCGGTCCACTGTGTGTGTACGCAATACCAAGCTCAAGACGTGGCAAAAGCTCCTTCACCCGCCACTGTCTGCAAGCATGGAGCAATTGTGTTCATTCGGATGACGGACAATTGTGTGAGCGCACAAGCCCTTCATGTGGCACCCAATTAGCATGACCGCTGAGGCAGGATTAAACCATATCGGCCACTAATATCAGAGATGCTGCTCTTGGCTTTGCTGCCTGTCGATCATGGACACCCCTACTTGTTCAGGACATGCTTTCGTAGTAGCTCCTCGGACCGCTGCGGACCTGCGAAGCCAGAGCGACTACTGTGAGGTGATGCGAGGAAAAAATAATCTGTCCGCCACTGCATGCAGTGAGTCGTTTGAGCTGTGGCCGGCCAGGGCTGAGGTGCGATCTCTAGGGACTGTGGAACGTAGCAGAGATCGGATCCCGGCTCCGAAAGCCTGACTAAAGACCAAACGTCACATAAAGAACAGGAGCGAGCAGATTGGACGCTGGTAATATGCAACGATGTCGGCTAGTCGTGCACATTTAATTCTCTGTCACAGGGTGGACCCTCGCTTTTCTGAACGCCCCTCAAGACCCTGACCACCACCACCACAAGCCATGTATACTTGTAACTATCACTTTTTTGCGGAGGGCGGCATCACCATGATGCATGATTAACAGTACTTGACAGCCTTATGAACATGTTGTCTCTCATCTACAAACGAACTGCCTGAGGGACTGCATATCAGCAGAAGGCCCATGCGTGCACACGGAATGCACAAGAGATTCATCAATCTGCCAGCTAACAATGATCTGGCCCAAATCAGGCCCCAGTTCGCCACTCCCTGTGTTCTAGACTGAGGAACGCATGGGGCGCATAGACAAGGTTGGAATTTATCATGCTTCTTGCTTCGATTCTGAAGCCTTGAGCTTGGCGCCGACCAATCCAGGACTACGGCAAGACGGGACTTGATGCAAAGGCACGGAGGTCGTCACGAGCTTGTCAGTAGTGCGGCTCTCGCGCATATCAGTGACCCTGCGTCCGTCGTCGTTCGTCAGCAAGATACCGTCCGTGCGGCAGATGGCTCCACATCCGAAGCCGCAGTCGCGGACTCGGCCATATGCCCGAAAGGCAGCGGTGCGGCCCAAGCTAGACTGCCGAACAGCTCAAACACAAACCTCCCGCCCTCCAACACCTCCTTCCTCTTCCTAAATCGCACCCTCTCTTTGAGCTGACCAATTGCCTTGCGAGTCTGGGGGCTATGCTCACAACCCAGTGCAGAGGAATCCATGGCTTGTTCTTGTGCAAAAAGAGTTTGCCAAGGTGCAGGCGTTGGTGCTCCCATAGAACAGGGCCGAAATGCCTCCAATGCAGACACTTCTCCAATCAAACCGTAGGGGTAAATTCACCAATCTCTGCTTCTCGTAGCATGATAATATCTTGACGATGCATACAGCCGCTGTCAACAGGTAGGCTCACCGGTATGCGCCTCGTTGCATGCAAAAAACCAAAAACCTCGCAACAATTCCTCCAACCTAAATTGGCAACGACAGGCGTGACCCGGAATCCCCGAATAATCAGCCAAACGAGCCCACCTGCTTGTCAATGGTATGCCGATATCGTTGATGGCACCATCTCGTGGCTGCGGCATCGCAAGGTCAACCCCCACCAGAATTTTGATATTTATCGCGCAACGAGTCAACTTTCTTTCCTTACGCTTTGAGTACCATTGTAGCTTCAGTCACAGATGTTACAAGCCTTTTGTGTAAGTGCAAACCCTGCGGAGAAGCAGAAACGATTGTGGTACACGCTACATGTGGAATTGCCTAGTAATCACGTACTAATGATGTCGATGTAATATTGACACCATCCTAGCTACACTACACCACGGCAAAACATGAACTAGTCCGTCATTGAATTAGAACGGGCTCGTTCATCGACAGTGGTTCTCCCGCTATATCGGTTCTCCCGCCCTTCTCCTACCGGTCCTCCTCTCGATACGCGAGCCTCTACGAACATGTTCACAGTTTTAAGATCCAGTGTTCGATCGTCCTCCGCGCTAGAACTTAACGAAGAGCTATGTAATATCACGTGAATATTCGGACGACCTCAGAGCATGATACGGTCAACGATCAAGCGTATGCACGCAGGAAACGAATTCGACACCAAGGTTTGTCTCTCGAATAAGAGTCAGTAGGTATACACGCGACTCCCATCAAACGTCAGAGCAAAACTTTCGGCTGTCGAAGGCCATCCGTCCTGGAAAAACCACGCTAAGGTAAGCAACACCCGACTTTCATGCATCTTGGCTCATATCCTCAAATCTTCTGTAAAGTAAAGTCCCCAGCCGATTATTGATAGCTACTCGAAATGCTTCGACTGCCTCGTTGTGTGCAGTTCGCATGTCCTGTCGCTGTGCATAGAGCTGTGCTTCGATGTCTTGCTTACGTTGCAGCAATTCTGACAGTCGTTGGAGTTGAGCTGTGTGGTCGGCGTGCAGACCAATCTTCAGACTGCGATATGTTAGAGGTCATTTACTAGACATGGCGGCTCACGAGTATCTACAGTTTCTCTTTTGATTGATCATGGAGAAGTTCACGCATATTGTTCATTCGTTTTTGATGCGCTTCGAATACTTCGCAGCGGCGCTGTTGAGTAACTTCAGTCTTCTGTGAAACATCAGTCAGTGCAGTGTGAGTGGTAGCGCAGGTACGTACCTTGGCTTGGAAGTCGTTGAACTGCGTAGTCATAGAAGTCGGAGGAGAGCTTTCAACACTCGGTGTTGTTTGCGACTGTTTCGCGGTCACATTGTCCATTGTAATCTTAGCTCAGAGATGCTCCGAGGCAATGGCAGTGCTACTTCGAATACCCGGAGCAACTGGATAAGCTTTTGAGGCATATTGGCAAGATACTCACGAGTCATGCAAGCGCCAAGATTTTTGCGGTCAACCAAATTTTTGTGCCTCTGGGTTTCTAGAGTCACGAGTCCAGATTCTCAGAACAACTCAACAATACCAGATTTGTGAGTGACAAGCCGGCAGATGATATCGTAGATAGCAGGCCAGATCAGCAACTTCTGAGCAAGTCTTTCACAATGGGTCTCGCAGCCCCCAAGCGCCGCTCCAAAATCTCGGCCGACCCCAACAACACCGCCTGGTCCTCCCGCACCGATTCCTTCGGCCAGAAGATACTCAGATCCCAGGGTTGGACGCCTGGTTCCTACCTCGGTGCTGAGAATGCGTCTCATAAGGCGCATTACACCGCTGCCAATGCGTCGCACATTCGAGTCCTGCTGAAGGAGGATAACCTTGGATTGGGAGCGAGCAAGAAGAGAGAGGGCGCTGAGACATTCGGACTGGATCAATTTTCTGGATTGTTGGGCAGACTCAATGGCAAAAGCGAAGAGGTGCTGGTCAAAGAGGAGGGCGCGAGACGTGATGTCAATTTGAGACTCTGGGCCGATAGGAAGGGCGGGGTGAGATTTGTCTCAGCAGGCTTCCTGGTTGGGGACAGGGTCGAGAAGTTGAGGAGGGAGGAAGTGGAGAGGAAGGAGAAGGAGGAGGCTGCAAAAGATGTGGGGGGGAAGAAGAGGAAGGCTGATGGTAAGGTGAAGCAGGAGGTGGCTCGGACTGAAGATGTGGAGGTGGAAGAGAGTTCTACAGCAGACGTCGCAGTGATTGAGCAGGTTTCCCAAGATGACGAGAAGGCTGGGAAGCGGTTATGGAAGGAGGAGAGGCGACAACACAAGGCCGACAAGGAACAGCGAAGAGAAGCCAAGAGGGTCAGGAAGATAGCGAGGGAGGAGAAGAGACGACGGAAAGGAGAACGGAAAAAAGCCAAGGCGAAGAGCAACACAGATGGCTCAGATTCTGGAAGTTCCTCATCTTCAGAGCCTATAGTTCTTGTCGAGAAGCCAGTCAAGTCGAAGGAGGGACCACAGCAAACCAGGACGATCGCGATACCAAGACGTATGGTCCGCCAACGATATATTCAGCAGAAACGCATGGCAGGGTTGGATTCAAAGGCGCTGAACGAGGTATGCAAGAATCTGTTTCACTCTACCTCCAGAACTGACCGACTGCACAGATATTCATGATAAAGGCGCCGTCATAGCACTGAGTATTCCATAGATCTATAATAGAAGACCTTCAAATACGATCTATCTGAATTTTTACGTCGTATGAAGTTCTTCAGCATGTGACAGTGAGCGACTACCGCAATGCCTTGAATCATGACTCGTGGTGCATAAACCCCGAAAGCCGACATATGTTCGCAAGCAGCATTCTGTCGATCACTTTAACTTCCATGCTTCGCCTTCGGTTTCCACTCCAGAACTTGCCAAATATGCACATTCGATAGCTCCTCAAATGGCGACGACGATCCTGAGGGGTCAGGTCACGCGCTCTGAACAGGTCGGAAGTAAGAATGGACAAATCAGCCTCGACTCTCAGCTGCTTTGGCAATTCCACCGTTCCCATATCAACTCACCCGAGGCTGAACCACCGCGCAAACGTGTCAAGACCGAACACAGCGAAGACGGGGATGACGCCAAAGTCGTCAGACTTCCTTCGATACCGATCGGCCGAGTCAGCTTGGTCCTCGATGATGCCGCCACCGCCACCTCTATTACAGGATCGGATGACCATAGTGACGGTGTAGATATCGTTCTGCTTGGAGTCGTAGACCGCGGAAACGGCCATGCTGTGCTGAAAATCGGTCCGGCGCACGCCAAACCCAGCAAAGTCGAACTGGAGGTGCATTTCACACACAGCCACGACACGGATGAACTCAAGGATCTAGAGCAAGTCGCAAGGCTTCAGCGCCGTTCCAAGGGCCCAAGTCGGAATGCGATCGCTCATGCGCAGGTCCAGCTACTCAGTCCTGCCCTGAGCGTGGACGGCACAGGGCGAACTCTGGCTTTGGATTGCACCATCTTGTGGCCGGATGGAGCTGCGGCACCCAAGGAGAAGGGCACCGACATCAACATAGACAAGGAAATTCTGGTGAGATACTTCGGTGTACCAAGGCTCTTATCCAATTCCAGGCCGCGCTCCGGGCGGCAATCATCTGAAAAAGCGGTTACTCCACAAGACTTCTACGATGCTGTCCATGTACCTGATGCAAGCATGACCGTCCCGGATTGCGTTCACAACTCCGAAATACGAACAGATCTCTACCCCTTTCAAAAGCGTGCAGTAGCTTGGATGCTTCAGCGAGAGCGTGCGTCAGATGTACAGAATCAAATCTCGGACGGCATGAACATTTCATTTCGACAAGCACAAGACCTTGATGGCCGTGAGTGCCTTGTGAGCGATTTAGAAACTGTAGTCATCTCGCCACAATTGCTTCAGCAGAGGTGCGATGTGCGAGGCGGCATCTTATCAGAGGAGATGGGCTTGGGCAAGACCTGTGAATTGTTGTGCCTCATCTGCGCGCACCAGAGATCCCCATTATCGACAACCATGAAGATCGGCCTCCGGAGCACAAGAGCCACTTTGGTAGTAACGCCAAATACAATTCTCCAACAATGGAAGGATGAGATCACTCGACATGCGCCACACCTTATTTGGACACATTACGAGGGTATGTCGGCGCTCAGTAAATCCAAGAAGACAGAAGGGGACGTCATGGATACCTTTGAGGGAGCGGACATTGTGCTTGTGACTTATCACGTATTGGCCGGCGAGATACACTTTGCTGTTGACCCGCCAGAGCGCGCGCTGCGACACAAGAGCAAGCAATCCAAACGCAAGCGGTCTCCTCTTGTTCAGATGGACTGGTGGAGGGTTTGTCTCGATGAAGCTCAGATGGTCGAGAGTGGTGTCAGCAAAGCTGCGCAAACGGCTTCGCTGATTCCACGACACAATGCATGGGCTGTGTCCGGTACCCCGGTCAAAAAGGATGTTCAGGATCTTCGAGGACTGCTTGTCTTTCTTGGTCTCCAGCCCTTTGCAAGCTCAGATGCGACGTGGAAGTGCCTGGTGACCTTTCACGAGACTTTTGAAGCCGAGTTCAAAGAACTCTTTGGCCGCATTGCGCTCCGACATACCAAGGACAAGATTCGGAACGAGCTTCGTCTACCTCCTCAGCGGCGAGTTGTTGTAAGCATGCCCTTTACCACTGTCGAGGAGCAGAACTACCAAAATCTGTTCGAGCAGATGGCCGATGAGTGTGGACTCTCTACCGATGGTTCGCCTTTGTCAGGCATGTGGGATCCGGACAGCCCGGAGGTTATCGAGAAGATGAGGGAATGGCTGGTGCGTCTGCGCCAAACATGTCTGCATCCACAAGTCGGTGCGCGCAACAAGCGAGCCCTTGGTCGATCCGGTGGTCCGCTCCGAACTGTTGAAGAAGTCCTTGGCGTAATGATTGACCAAAACGAATCTGCTATTGCCAGTGAAGCTCGCATGTCGGTCACAACTTTCTGCCTTCAGGGCCACATCATACTCAACGCCAAGGACATTCCTGATCGAGCCGAGAAAGCTCTTGTCTACTACCAGAATGCCCTCGGTCAAGCCGAGGCTTTAGTAAAAGAAGCCCGTGAGGAGTTAAGCAAAATTCCTCTTCCGGATGCCGCAGATGCTAAATCTGGTGATGAGGGTGAGGAAGAGTCACCCGAGCAGAAGAAACGAGGCAGAGTGCGCAATGCCCTTCGCAACGTACTGGAGTTGCAACACATGTGCGCCTTCTATCTTGGTACAGCCTACTTCCAGATGAAGTCGAGTGACGAGGTAGAGGAAAACAGTGATCGCTGGATGGGATTCGAGGAGAAAGAAATTGAGCACTACGACAAAGCCAAAGTAATTCGTCGGGAAATACTGCGCGATGCTGCAAAGCGAGCCGAGAAGACCATGAAAGATGTCGAAACGAATCACCAGAAGTCGATCAACACGGCACTGCCATCGATGACGGATTTCGAGTCTCATGGTGGTATTGAAAATCAGCGAGCTCTAGAAAAAGCTGATCGTCTCTCCGACCTGCTTGAGCGCCAGACTGAGTATCTGGTAGCATGGCGATCGAAAGTCTCCGAGCTCCTCTTAAAGCCGCTGGTAGATGTTGAGGACAATGAAGTCACTGGTGAAGAGTACGAGGACTCGACGAAACAGCAGGAAGAAGTGTATGCCCATTTCGACGCCTACCGTGCCGTCGTCGCCGACCGAGCGACTTGCATTACTGGACAGATCAATACACTCGTCAATCATGAGATGACGACTCTTTACAAGGAGTCCCAGAGGCAGGACGAGTTCGATCTCCAAGAGGGCCGAGAACCACCAGAGTCTCGTCGATTGCTAAGAGACCTCCTCGACCAGCGAAGCGCTATCAGGCAGAAGGATAACGATCTCATCTCCTTACGTGGACTCGCCCACGAGGCACGAAGTTCCGAGAGCAGTCTGGAGTGGCTCGGCAACGAAAGTGCTCGTGCTCGGGGAGAGCTGGCACTTGTTCGCAAGTTGATGGTACATCTGCAGATTATGACAGATGGGTACAACAAGTTTCAGCCGCAGCTTGAAAAGGACCAGGACCTTTTCAAGATTGCCATGAATCAACGGCTCGACTTCTACCGGCAATTGCAACAGCTCTCTGACACCGTGGCACCTTGGAGGGACGAGTTGGACGAGCATCTCGATACAGTCGAATGGGATGCGGCAACTTACAAGGTGAAACAGCACGAAAGTTCTCTCGGAACTCTTCGCTCCAAGCGCCGCTTCCTGCTGCACCTCCGTGAGCAGTCCAGCAACGACGCCGAGCGCATCTGCGTCATCTGTCAACAGAACTTCGAGCAAGGCGTCCTCACCATCTGCGGCCACCAATTCTGCAAGGAATGCATCGGTCTCTGGTGGCGCGAGCACCGCAGCTGTCCCGTCTGCAAGCGTCATCTTAAGACAACCGACTTCCACAACATCACCTACAAGCCGCAAGAACTCAAGGCCCATGAAGAAGTCGCCACCTCCTCCTCCCCGCGCGACCTCGAAACCAGCTCCTCGTCCTCCACCACTCCAGACCCCACCTCTATGACATCGAAAATCTACTCCAGCATGTCCACCTCGGACCTCACCGCCATCAAATCAATCGACCTCCCCTCGCACCGCTCCTTCGGCACCAAAATCGACACCATCTCCCGCCACCTCCTGCACATCCGGCAGACTGCACCGGGGACCAAGACCGTCATTTTCTCCCAATACCGCGACTTCCTCTCGGTGCTGTCTTCCGCCTTCGCCACCTTCCGCATCTCCCACGTCAGCATCTCAGCCAAAGACAGCATCTCCCGCTTCCGCGAGGACGCAAGCATCGAAGCCTTCCTGCTCGACGCAAAGACGGATTCGTCGGGTCTGAACCTCGTGAATGCTACGAATGTGATGCTGTGCGAGCCCCTCGTGAACCCCGGGATCGAGTTGCAGGCTATAGCCAGGGTCCATCGCATTGGGCAGAACAGGGAGACCAAGGTGTTTATGTATCTCGTCTCTGGGACCGTGGAGGAGGGCGTGTACGAGGTGAGTGTCAAGAGGAGGCTGGAGGTCATGCATCGCTCGCGGCACGGCGAGGGGAGTAAAAGAGGCAGCAGGGGCACGACGCCAGCGCTCGGAGTGGAGATGGACAAGGCGGAAAGGTTGGAGATGCAGAGCCAGGGGATGGAGAAATTGCTGGGTAAGGGCAAGGGGGGCGGGGAGAACGTCAGGTCAGATGACCTCTGGAAGTGTCTCTTCGGAGTGGCGAGCAGGAGGACCCCTCAGGATGCCGTAGGGTTTTGGGAGAAGGGAGGGGAGGATGTGCATTCTTTCGTGGCAGGGCACGGAGGAAGGGCGGGCAGTAAGGAGGTAGCGAGGTTTTTGAGGGGGGAGGCGGCGGAGCGAAGGATGGGCGGTGCTTAGAGCGGCTACGATGAGAATATACGCATCAGTAAAGGGTGAGACGGTGAGATATGCTTTCCTGGTATACAGTACGAGTTTTGCAGGGTCGCAAGACAGCATGCAATTAGATGCCCCGCATGAAAACCGAGTACCGAAAAGAATTGCATTCTGAGTACAATACAGTGACATGTACTGCACCGTCATTACCAGCCGTCCTGTCTCTGTCTCCCCAGTCGTCTTGCCACGCTCTCTATTTGCAGTATTCTTGTCCCGGTCTCGAGCGATCCTTCCTACCAAAGTGAATACGCATACCGGGCTCGAAGCAGCATGTCATCGTACAGCCAAGTAAGCGTCACACGAGGCAAGGTCTTACTATCGCCACCGGCATTGCATATCGCGACTAGGAAGACTTGCAGCTCACTTGCACGGTTGCAAAGCTCAGCTAATGAGAGGAAGGCGATCGGAAAAATCGGGGCTGATCATCGAGATACTGTGTATATACAAGTATTCTGAAAATTGGAAGACCGTTGCATGCAGACCGATAAACAGTACAGAATCACATAGCTGGGGCGGGGATTTCTCGCTCAGACGCGGGGAAAAATTCCGCCACCTCGCTCGGCAAGGAAAGTCAGCCATCTTTGTCAACTCGACTCGTCGCCTTCAGGTCGCCACAGACTACATTACGCGTACACGGTGACAGAGCAGGGCGTTGCAAGGAGGCGCATCCAGGGATCATCGACCCCCCCGGGGAGAGTGTCCGACACCACTTAGTGCGAACCTTGCACCACAAGCATTGACCAGATTCAGGAAACAGAAGGGGATTTCCCAGGCGAGATTCCCTTATCCCGTTTCGCCTGCAAGGAAGAGAGATGCAAAAGCCGCAAATGCGCATTGTCGGCGCGGTCGACATGTTGATTGCCGTGTCAGGGTCCTCGAAAGAAGCAAGTCCCCACCTGCATGGGTAGCCTGAGTCGGTCGGCATGGGAAAGCAACCCGTAGCTGCTTGAACGCGTATAATCGAGACGTAAGTGAGCACGGACGGTATGCTTCGATCAACCTCTCATTCCCTATTTCAAGGTAGATGAGCGGAGATCAGGCCGAAGTCTAGAGTCTGTAAGCGGACCGGGGTCCCCCAGGGGGAGGCGGCTACTTATTTTTCGCCTTGAACTGCCATGCAAGCAGCAGTGTCAAAGTACGTTACGGAGGGTACATCGATACCTTTCCAGTGGGTGAGTACACATGTCTGCGTGGGGCAGGCAATGAAAGAAGGCGCCTGAAGTCGCTTCGCAATCTGGAGGCAGAGCCGTCGCAGTGTCAATGCCACGAGTCGAGACTTTACCCAAAAGCCAGGAAAGAGATGTGAGAGCGCAACGCTGGACGAGACGACTATGTATCAGCGTCCAAGGTAGCGAAATGCCATAGCGCGCCTGGAACATGCACCTGCCACGGCTGGAGGATGCAACATTTCGAATTTCAATCCGTGGCAGCAGATCAGTGTACCGAAAGGTGCCTGGCGTGGGTGGAGACGTCGAGAAGACACGACATCGACGCCGGCAACAGATGCGTGGGTCAAGGTCCGAGACGAAATCAAGCTGCTCCGTCGCACACCACCTCCCCTGCCGCAGCCAACGCGAGCAGCCAACAGCTTGAGACGGGGTCAGACTTATGTCTGCATCGCATTCGGATCGCAACGTACATACATGCTTGCATGTTTGACGCGTGAGCTAGCAGGTCGCAGGTTGCAATGTCGACGTCCCCGTCTTCGCGGGCGCCTGACAGCAGGCCCGTGGCTCTTCACGGCCACCCATCCACCCCAACCACCATCCATCAAGTCGGCCTCCGGATCTGACGGCCAGGCAGAGAGGAAACATGCTCGAACCACCGTGCCACAAGGACCCAGGGCCACGGCGACCCTGTTCAGGGCAGACGGGGCAGAAGATCTTGGTTGGCAACGCGGCATGACCCACCCTCCAATCTTGCATTGTCCACGAGAGGCCCTGAAAAAGCCTGGCGCCACAAGGAGGGGGCGATCTTTGCCTGCAGGACGGGCTAGCCCCTCGTCTGTCGTTGGCTGTCACCAACGAGGTGGCATTACCAAAGGGGTGCGTGCGGGCAGAGTCGAGGCATGACGTTGACGGCTGCAGGACACGAAGATCGGAAAGTGCAGAATACCCATCTTCAGAAGATTGGGAGCATGGGACTCTGAGCTTCGCGAGTACCGGTGTGCGCGGTTTGGATTAGCGCACGCTCGGGCCCGGCGCCAGCGAAACCGGAGCTGGTTCCGGACAAAAGCGGGCTAGTGTGTCGCAGGCCGCGTGTGCCACGCTGCCCTTGCTGTAACATCTCATGAAATACGCACAAGAGCAGTCGGTTTTGGGCATTAAGGGAAACCATGTGGAGGTTATTATTGCTCGGCTTCTCGAGTCTGCTTTGTTGCCTGCGACCTCATTTTTGTGTGCTGAAGGGGGGAAATCTCGTGTGGAGAAGTGAAAACGCCAAATGACAAGTCTGGTGGCTTGCGATTCGCTCAGGTCTAATAACTCAATGCAAGCCACCATACTGCATCCATGGGCGGCGATCCTCGCTCGGTCGTCCTCCAAGTAGTGGATCAGCCGTCGCGAGACGCCAATGCTGGGGCACACTAGAATGCACAGGCCGAGGGTCGAAGTGACAAGCATCTGCCCGGGATGGTCCACCTCGAAGTGCCGTGCGCCTCGAAAGTACAATGCAAATGACGTGTCTTGAACTCCTTCGCCGTCCTTCGTTGTAACATTATAGTAACACTTGATGCCAACTCAAGTGATTAGATCGTGAGATTATCGTTGATCCCGCGGCTGATGTTCTGGTAAGCACCTGATCGGAGGTAAGGCAAGGCTGGATTGGCTGTCGACCTGCTCTGTTGGTGATGTGAGTATTGGTAATGCCCGTTGCTGAGGCCGTAGGGAAGGGAATGAGTCTGGGTTCCCTCGCGTCGAGGTGAGTCCGGCCGGCGGTGGAAGCATCCGATTCCGAGGGTCAATGGGCGACGCAGTCGATGAAGAGCTGCGCCGAGAGTCTTGCACAGTGTCTGCTGCTGCAAAGCCATATCTGCTTGCCGCTGCATCGAACAACGCACTCCTCCGGCTGTCTTGACCGGCAATTTGTGAATTTGTCAAGTGATCCAACCCCCATTGTCTTTCTCTTACGTTGCCAGGTAACGGCTCTCGCCCGGTCGGAGATGGCTCTGAACTCGAGGCTTGAAAAGCACCCTGCCACGTCCGGTCGTGGGGAAAAGATCTGTTATCCATTTCGCGGTAAAAGGTACCAGGTAGAGCCGTGTGCGCATCGTCAATGTGGCGAGGTAGCAGGGGTGATTGTGTTTCAGGGGATCTTTCATGAACGGTGCTGTCCGCGTAGCTTCTCTGGTTAGATGGCGTGAATGCAGACAAAGAAGTGTTGGTGATTGTCGGTGAGAAGTTGTCTACCATCTGGTCATTTTGACTGGCGAGTCCGTCCATTAGTTGCTTACCACTGTTGCTACGTGTGGTATCGCTGAGTTCTTGTCCGGCCTCTGAACGTTTTGACTCTGTTCACGCGTCAGCGACAATGTAGTGATAGAATGTTCCACATCAAGAAACGCACTCTTGGAGTTTGCGTCGCCATGTTTCTCCTTGAAGTCGGCCAGATACTCCTGATAAGCCGCCCACTGAGGGGTCTTTTTGTATTGTGTGAGCTGCGCGTAGTAGGTCTCTTTCATTCCCTGGGCTTGTCGTTCACAAGCTACGCGTTCCTCGGGGTCAGGATCTTGCCAGTTTTCGCCAACAATCTTGGCGATATCTGTAAAGCTCAAGTCCTGTCCTCTGAGACGCTCACGGATCCCTTTTCACAAAGCTCAGTCATGGCAAAATCAAGCAGCTGGTCAGCCAGGACGCGTACATACTGTTGGAGAAGATGACATAGGCAGATGGTGGACGTTCTGGGGCGTTCTCATCAGGCTAGACATCGTGTCAGATCGATCCATCAGTGCCTCACTTCGATAACGTTGTCGACCGAATAGGTTTGCGACGTGCCTTGGGGTGCCGCCTGTATTTCCTCTTGGTCTGTGGCGGACGTTCCGAGGAAGTGTCTTGTTCGTTTCGTGCTGGTGGCTCCGTTGTGCTTGTAGTGACCGATTTGGCGTAGTAGAACGTGTCCGCAGGCCGGCCGAGACCTGACTGCGTGGGAGCGTCATCACTGGATCGGAGCCTGGATTCGCTGAGGGCCCGTTGCAAGCGCTACCCGTCATCAGTTCTGGTTGTTGCGAAGGTACTCCGACAGAGGGGGGGCCCTTACTCTACGATGTCCGAGTTTGATACCCAAGGCGACCCTGTGCTCGTCAGCGACGGGTGTCTGCGCAGCGATGGGAGGACGGGGACGCACATGTCGTCCTCGGTAATATCGCGGAGCTGGTCCCATGTTTCAAAGCCTTCATTGCGCAGGATGTCGTGGTATTGTTCTAGACCAAGAGAGTCCAAGGCTCTGGCGAAGTCGACCGACAGAACCATACAGAAGAGGTGCTTCCGGGCAAATTTAGAACAGCTTGTTAGTGCGCAGAGTCCACCAGTTAAAAGGAACGGCGCGTGGGGAATGAAGAGAACAAAATAGGACCGATGCCACAATCGACTAAGAAGAGTCGAGCAGACATTGAAAGCGTCTTGCATGAAATCATAAGCGAGATCTGCATCTACGCGGGCGGAAAGCTTGGATGGAGTTGCAGGACGTGCTGGACCGTTCCAGCGCAGATCAGCAGTACTCGGAGCTCGAGACAACCGGATATGGGATTCGACGTGACAGCTAGACGACGTATCTAGATAGCGCATCTAGATGACGGGCATCTTGGGTCGTCATGCCGCGATTCCGTGCGCAAAGCGAGTCGCCCAAGACCCCAACTAGGATGGATGACGGCGCCCTGCATCTGAGTCGTGTCCGCAGGCGTGCCCTGGGCAGAATATTTTCCTGTCAATGTCTCGACGACTCGATCCAGTGCCGAGCGCACAGCGCGAACAAAAGAACCTGTTCGAGCCGACAGGAGAGGCACTAACCCCCCTCAAGCTCAGCGCTCTGCTCCCTCATCGTCCATCGCCCATCGCGAAGGTCCGTCACGAGGCAGAAGTCTATTTCCAAGGCCCATTTCTCGAGCGCTGGGCCGCTGGGACGCTGGGACGCTGGAACGCAGCGGGAGACTGCTTCTAGCACTCGAAGCCTGTTTCTCACGCCCGACGTTTGCTGCTTGTATCGTGGGTGGTTCGGAAGAGCTGCGCTCACGCTGCTCCTCTCGCTCGTACGCCGCAAGGCAGCAGGCTTGCCCTGACACCTGGTGCGAACGAATCGTCCAGTCCAGGCCTGCGAGACCGCCAAGCATCTCATATTCATCAGTTCCCTTTCGATGCGATCTGCAGATTCGTCCCGCGTTGCCAAATCTCCATCACAATGATACGGCTAATCCTGCGCGAACGCGGACCCTTGCAGTGTTTCCATCAGCTCAGCGCGACACGCTTGGGCGGATGCTCTCCGCCGCGAAAATAACCCCAGTCGACCGCAAAGCCGGCCAATCTCCTAGGTGCAGCTGGCGCCGCTATGTTCACCTGTCGTGCGCACATGAGAGAGAGACGGCGACTGCGAAGGACGGCCGATGACCCCGCTACTTCAGATGCGCGCCGATGTTTCGTCGATGGCATTGCAAATTCCTGATGCTTATTTCCCTACGGCACCGGCATCGCGATGACAACGCCGGCGCACGCCTGAAGCGGACCTTGTGGCGATAATTTGCAGTCCATCCACTCGCACGCCGCCCAAGGCATTGGCTCCTGAAAGCGGTATCATTACTCGCCGCGTGAGATAAGATGAGATGACATGCAGGTAGTAGAAATATCGCTCGAAACAAATTTCGCATAGTCATCCACGAATCTCTTGCATTCACGGCACTAGTCTACGGAGTTGACTCAGACGTGCGCAATCCCTGCTGCATCGTTGATTCTGAGCGTACGATCCTTGCGAGCTCGGAGCTCGACAGTGGACAGAAGCAATATGACAAGACCTCTATACTGACCGAGGAGACGACAACCTGCTCCGAAACGCCCAAACTCGCCGCCCAAAAGTAGCATGTACATGTGTGACACCGTCGCTCGTGCACACAACCACCAGAGCGCTCGCCACCGAGTTCAGCGAGCAGGGGGCGACACGGGATTTTCATCCGTTGTGCGCACTATGGCAAATGCAGCAGGTACCTGTGACCCACGATGTCGGCACAAACGCAGTCACCACCATGTATAGATACATTTCTCTGGATTGAGCCGGGGGGCCAGCACCGCCTGGTCGGGTCGGAGATTTGCCCTGGGCCCATGTGCTGGCGTCGGCGGTATGCCTATCGGCGAGCTCCCTCTGTACAATTGTCGCGTCTTGACGCAGGGCAACCCTCCGTGCTACCGCAAGACGTCAACCCTTCCTGCATCTCTTTGCGTGAAACACGGTCTCGGGTGATGCACCTGGCTTGCATGGTCTCTCGTATGGCTTGCACGGCTGGAACCACAGAGCATTAGTTATTGGACATGCCCTTCGACGTCTGCTGCTGTCAGAGGTACCATTCCTGCTGTACCACCACATCCTGCTTCCTGCATCAGACGCATAGTCAGCCCTTGACGGCTACCGCCCCAGAAGAAAAACGTGGCTGACGACGAGTCCCGAGCAAATCCTGGTCGAAATACGCCTCTCGCCGGCCGATGACACGATGGTTGCCGCCAGGTTGGCTGCGGCATTCGAGAAGAGGGGTTGTCATCTCCTCTCAGCTGCGTGCGCCAGGCTTGGTCAGAGGGGGTGGATTTGCTCCAATCCAGGTAAAGGCCGGCCGAGACGCCTGGTTAGTGCATGGCACCCGCGGGAAGAACCGCGCGAAGCATGCGGCCGAACGCCAAGACGTTCATCGATCGTTCTGGCTTGACCTCACGCCAAATCCTAGTTCAAGCTTCTCATCCCAATCGCATTTCCCCATCGTCGATACTACAAATCACTCTGAAAAACTGTCACGGATGGCGTTGGAACATTTTACCATGGCATTCCCAGCAATCCGTCTTAATTTAGCCGGACGAGGTGCCCAATCTCCGTGACAATAGCGTAACGAGTAGCTTCGAGCCAGCTCAGCCAGTTCGAAGTGATTTGCAAGCTGAGGGCGCTCTTTCGCTCATCCTCCCATTCCCCTCCTTTTCACACACACACACACACTCTCTCTCTCTCTCTTTCCCTCCCTCTCGTGAGACCTTCGGAGACGCCCCAAGTTTCCGCAAGCTACCCTTAGTTCCTTTTGATTCGGATGGTGCTACTCATCTCTCGTATCGCGGCAGCATGCCCCCAGCGTCACCGCCCTCCCGTGCCTGCTCCTCGGCGCCTGCAGCTTGCAATTCCATCTCCTCTAGCTCACTGCTACTCGGCACTGACGGCTCGATGTCTGCAGACGCCTGAATCCGGCCGCCTGCCGGTGCTCCTCCTCGCGAGGTTGCCACGCTGAAGTTGTCTTTGGCCGGCACGGCTGGCGGCCGACTCGCTTGCCCCGCCAGCTCGCGACCCCGAATCTCGTCCTTGTCATCAGGCAGGTATGCCGGGACTGCAGTCGGAGGCGCTCCGACCGAAGATGCGTCGCGGCCTGCCCTGCTGACGCCATTGTGACTGACGTTGCTGCTGCTGCTGCTGTTGCTGTCGGCAGCCGTTGAACGCGGTTCGATCTGGCTATATCGTGGGGCGCTAGACCCAGCGCCCTCTGCCGCGCGACGTGCGCTGCGGGACGTAGACGCAGCATCATGCGGGGGCCAGGCAGAATGCGTCAACCGAGGGTGCTGGGCGCCCGTGTGCTGGTAGCTTCTACTGTCGAGCCCGAAATCGAAGTCCAACGATGGTGCACTCGGCTCCGCGTTGTCGGTCGTCACTGTGCCTTCGCCGCCCGTGGGTGGCTGGCTGGGCAGCAGTCGGGCTTCTGCCCGCCGCGCGCGTTCCTTTTCCGACAAGTGAGAGTCGTCGAAGCTCGCTACTGGTGGCTCAAATTCCGGAGGTGAGAAGTCTGGCGGGGCGTCGTAGCCATTGTACCACGAGGGGTCGTAGGCGTAGTTTGGGTCGTATCCTTCGTCGTAATAGTGGTCGTATTCTCCATGCCCGTGGAAATAGTCGTCGTCGGTCGACCATTCATGGTTAGTGGCGGGTGTTTGATAGTCACCGTGGTAGGGTGTTGAGGGTCCTGCCTCTGCAGTGTAATGATGGTGGTGGTATGCTTGTTCTGCTTGTGCTTGTGCTTGCGCCCGTTCCTTCCCTTTCTTCCGATCGCTGTCGTGTGTACCGACCACAATCTCCAGCACGCAAGCGACAACACTCTTGTCGCGGCGAATTGCAGTGGTGTCGATGTATGGATGTGGTCCCCACCTTTCTGCGCCGCCAGGCGTGGAGGCGTCCAGAGGCGCAGATACTGTGTTCTCTGCGCTGGCTTGTGCAAAGTACCGGTCTTGGCCTGCAAGCTTGCCCTGAATGTCCAAGATCACTTCCAAATAGTACTTGAAGCTGATCATTGCTCCAGGAACACAAGCGATGGTTGGAAATGCATCGTCTGGCACACGGAGTTTCGGCGCAAGCTCCGCCGTGAGTGTCTGAGGATCTACGATGAGGGGTAGAACGATTTGTGAGAGGTCTTTGCGGAATATGTGGCTTGATCCTGCTGCTGACAGGGAGAGGCCACCCAAGCCAGTCAACGACTTCGGATAATAGTCTTCGAACTTGCGCTTCTCTCCGTCAGTCGTTGGACCAAGAGGTAGCGCAGGATGAGTGTCGACCCGTGCTTGTCTGTACAGAGTTACAATGACACCTTGCATGCTCTTGACATGCTTTGTGTGGTTCACAACGACTCGCAAGGGTATTGTGTCGCCGCGCATTGTACCTCCACGCAGAGACTCGACGTGCACCGTTATGGTCTGATTTCGTCGACCGGTAGAGCCTGAATCCTGCAGAGCGCTACCGCAATCACTCGCCCGGCTTGATCTGACAGAGTCTGATGTGTGGCGATTACTGCTTTGTCGTGACCCTGTACTCCTAATGCTCGGGGAAGGCGAGCGCCCAATGGCATATTCGCCTGTCGTGCTTGCTTGTGATCGGGATACACTCCGACCGTCTGCATTGTGAGAACCACTGCCGTCGTCCTGGCGCATACTGTCGGATTGCCCAGCCCGTCGCTTTGATGATGTCGATTTGGTCTGCGACCTCTTTATCAAAGGCTCCAGAGTAATGGTCCGTGCCTTGGGCGGCAGTAGTTTTGCGACATCTATGCGCTCTGCGAACGATATCTTCTGATCATGAAACACCAATGGCGCCATTGAATTAGGTCTCGTCATGGTGGCGGTGACCATGTACGATATGGTTCCTCTCTCGAACTGCAAGTATGTTAGTGATGCAATCATGAGCAACCAGTCAAAAGGCGTACATCAATGCTACTTGGGAGCGTCTCGTCAGGGAAGCGCATCTTGAATTCGAACTTGTAGTTCCCCTCCTCAAGTCTCCCATCGCCACATATGACCCTCTCATCCTCGAACAAAGTTGCAAACCCATTCCCGAAATATTCGCCTCTTCTGTTGCCCCTTCCCTTGCCGATGAGATTATTGTGCGCTCGAAATCCCTCCGTCGGCGCGCCGCCGGGCGTCTTGTACACCTGCACGAATCCATGCAAGCAAACAACAATGTGTGTGACTCTGACAGCCTTGAGGAGCTTGAGTATGACGGTGCCCTTGACGGAGTCACCCGGCGCATATCGACGGTGCGGGTCGTCTGCTTGGACGGTAAACTCTGCGACTGTTCTCGATTTGGAGCCGAAGGGGGAGGATATACGCGTGAATAGGCTTTTCCTGACCGAGGGAGACTGCAATGTCGCGGTAGTAGGGCTGGAGGCTTGTTGCATAATTGACAGTGGGTTATGGTCGACATGCGGAACGAGGTTGGGCACTCTTTCAGCAGTGCATTCCTCGCTCTTCCGCCAGTCGTTGCAGTACTTGTCGCCGGGCGCTTAGGATGGAATCGCTGGCGGAGAGACAGAGCTTTGGTGAAGCTTTCGGGGAGACCCTTGGTGGACAATCGCGGGGTGGCAGTGTTGATGGACGAGGTGTCGTTACTGAAAGAGACCGCTGATCAGCAAGAGTCGTCGGGTGTCGCGCATTCAGGGAACGAGTAGGCATCTTGACTCTCTGAAGGCAACCACGGGATGACTACCGACAGGGTCGTCGAGTCGCTTCAAAGGGCGGGGATCTAGACTTTGATATGAGAGACATACCTTGGTAATCAGACCGTCAGCGCAGGCGACGTCGAGATGCACTGCCACGAGATTGAGAGTTGCTTGGCTTCTTGGCTTCAGGAAACAGAGGGAGAGAGATCCGAGGGGGCCGCCTCCAAAGGCTCGTGGCACGCCGCAGAGGGCGATCAGGAGGCTTCTCCAGTTTCGGGTGGAACCACTAGTTCGAGATCTCGACCGACAGTGCCGACATCGACTTCTTCTCCACACAAACCCCTGCCCTTGGCTTGCCCTCGAAACGGCCTTTACCCTCGACTCCAACTACATCTTACAGCAAACGTTCAACCTTGACATCACTCCGTGCTTCCGCTACAGCATCGTCATCACCTTCATCACTACTATCAGCATGCGCTCTTTCACCGTCGTTGCCCTCCTGGCATACATCACCGCCGCCGCTGCACAGGCCCAAGGTCTCCCTCAGTGCGCAGGCACCTGTGTAGGCACCGACTTTGGCGGCTGCGGATCCTTCAATGTCACCTGCATCTGCAGCAACAAGCCGCTCATCGACAACCTAGCATGCTGTGTGTCCACTGCTTGCAACGCCGAACAACAAACTCGTACGTGATGCCGCGATACACCGCTTCCTAAACCCTAACTAACACATTACTTCCAGAGGTCATCAACTTCGCAAACGGTCTCTGCGCCGGTAATGGCGTAACCGATCTTCCTCAGTCCGCTACTTGTGCCTCTGGCGCATCTTCTGGCACTGCTACCGCCTCTGCCTCGGGCTCTAGCACCGCTGCCGGCACTTCCGCGACCACCACTGGCACTGGAGTGGCCGCCAGCTCGACGGGATCTTCATCTAGGTCCTCCTCTGGATCGGCTTCTTCTGCTGCGGCGACCCCTAGCTCGACCGGCTCAGCGAACAAGATTGAAGCCGCTGCTTTCGGTATCGGTGCTCTGGTATTCGGAGCCCTGGCTGCCATGTAATTTGCGGGAGGTCACTCGACAAAGGTTGCAACGGAATTGGAATTGGAGTAATATTGAATTGGTGGATATCTATGGCTCTTGTCTCTTCATACCCCATGATGCTTTTTGGCAAGGAGTTGTTGGCTTGGATTCGGATCCTTTGCCTGGACGGGTCACGACCGAAGTATCTGTATCGCTATCGTAATAAAAAGGGATGTTCCAACGTCAAGTCGTCATGTCTGTCGATGCCTGCACAATCGCTTTGACTGATGGCTGACTAAAGTCTGCTCACTTCGCGCACACCACTTCTCTCGCCAAGCTTAGCGCTGCCAGATTCCAGCCGCTCGTATGTGCATACCTCATAGCACCATGCAATGATGTGTTTCGGGGCTACTCATCAGCAGCATACAGATTCTGAGCCAATACCTTATTCATTGTGAACATGTGAATGCGATCCGACTTGAAGACTTTACGTAAGGGCTCATCGCAGCGTATTTGTCGTTTGTCGGCCGGATCTTGCAGATCATGTGCTCGGACGTACTCCCATATCTTCTTGACTGTTTGAGGACGCGATAACTGAGTTTCTCCTAGCAATTCTGATAGAGGCTGGGACAGGTTCATAGGTTTCTGTTCATGTTAGTCTTCACGTCTATACAATGAATTGAACCACAACATACGTGAAAGCCACCCTTGCGTTCCTTCGGCTCTTCACTCCCAGACTCTTTCGATGAATCATCGTCATCCTTCACTTTGGCAGCAGACTTCTTCTTCTTCTTTCCAGCACTCTTGACCGGAGCACGCTTGCGAGTCGCGCCGCCTCTGGTCGGTCGTGCCATTCTATTCTCCTCTTCCTGAAGACGAGCCGCATATGCTGCATCGTTATCCTCCACCGTCGTGGCCTTTCTCTTCTTCTTCGGCTTAGGTGAGTCGACTAGGTCGGACAACTCGGACTCTTCCGAGGGGGCACTGCGCTTCGGAGGCGAGGCAGATACCGGGGTAGCTGGCTTCTCAATCGAGTCCACAACACCATTGGTTGGGGGTTCCTCCGCTGTGGGCTCAATGACTTCAGCGCTTACCGCGTCGAAGCGACTGCCGATGAAGAGGTTGAGAGCGTCCTGCGCAAGTTTAGACTCCTCGCCTGTCAGACCTTGTCTAGCGACTGACCTTGTATTCCGTGAGATCCTCGCCAACGCGCGCGGCCAGCTTCTTGCGGACCTGTTTGGCGGAAACACTCGTAAGGTCGCTACCCTTGAGGATTGAGTCGATGATGGCGCCATATGCGGCTTCCTGCTCCGCAGAGAGGGCTGAAGCGATGTCAGTCATTTCATCCTCTTGTATCGGCCCTGCTGATCTCACAAGCCATATTGAAGAGGTATCTCTGTGTCCGATATAGGACGAGAATATGATCCACGAGATCTGCCGAATCTATGCGGCGCGTAAGAATTGCGGGGGATGTGAGCGCCAGATAATTGTGGTCAAAGTCACTTTCTCGTGGGAGTTGTGAAATCAAAGTGAAGTCGAGCAAGTGTCAATTCACAATGCGCACTGCCGGCTCAGCATAGTACAACAAGAAATCACTTCGTGGTCGACACCGCCATGTGATCGCCAATAGGCTTGCTGGTCAGGAACCAAAGAGCATCATGCCGATCGCTCAAAGGTCCCGGACATCGGACACTCCCGCCCGCCGGAAAATAGGGTTCAACTTCGGCGATTCGAGTCTGCAAACGCGCCCGCACCAAAAGATTTGGCGACGACGACGCTCGGATTCAAGGGACAGGACAGCACACGTATTCGCATATAACGCAGTATTCGAAGTCACCACTGTCCAGCATGGCTCCCAGCTTCGACAACCTGCCCGATGAGGATAACTTTGACGATGAGGAGATCGACTTTTCAGGTGCGCAAAGTAGAGCTTGAAACGTTGAATAGCAGCTTACGAGGGGCAGATCTCCACGAGCAATATCAAGTTCGCATGGAAGAAGGTCTCGATGCCTTTGTTGTATGCGATGGCTTGCCTGTTGTCCCGGCAGACAGCCGGGCGAAACTTACAAAGTTCATCTTGAAGAAACTCACATCTGTTGGACGGACTAGCGAAGAACAAGTCTTCATGCCTGTGGACGAATCCAACAAAATGACCATGGGATATGCTTTCGTCGAATACGAGACCCCAGAACAAGCCGTGGCGGCGATCAAGGCTCTCAACCTGACCGCGCTAGACAAGAGGCACACAATGAAGGTCAACAAGCTTACCGACATCGAGCGATATGGACGTGAAGGAAAGATCGACGAAGAATATCACGAACCACAAATCGAGCCGTTTGTGGAGAAGGATCATCTGCGATGGTGGCTGTCCGACACAGACGGAAGGGACCAGTTCGTACTCTACAAGCAAGACAATGTAGGCGTGTACTGGAATGAGAAGGACGACGTTCCGGAACCAATCGTCGAACGGCAACACTGGACGGAGTCATTTGTGCAGTGGTCTCCAAAAGGCACATACCTCACATCTATGCACGCACAGGGTGTACAACTATGGGGAGGACCACAATGGAACAGGCAAAAGCGATTCGCCCACCCTGGTGTAAATCTTGTCGACTACTCACCAAACGAAGCTTACCTGGTCACATGGTCACACCGCGCTCTAGAGGTCGATGAGAACAACCCGTTTCTGTCCATCGAGGAGGATGGAAAGAACTATATCATCTGGGATGTCGCGACCGGCAAGCCCCTTCGTTCCTTTGCCACCCTTGACATGCCTGGCCCGTCTATGGATGAAGCTGGTCAGCCGATCAAGAAGAAGCTGCAATGGCCCGCATTCAAGTGGTCTTGCGATGCCAAATATGTCGCCCGTATGACACCTGGACAATCGATTTCGGTATACGAACTCCCCCGCATGAACTTGCTGGAGAAGACGTCGGTCAAGATTGAAGGTGTAGTCGACTTTGAATGGGCTCCTGCTCAACCGCAACGCTACGACAACAAGAAATACGAGCAGCTCCTCTGCTTCTGGACCCCCGAACTTGGCTCCAACCCTGCCAAGGTTGCTCTCATGTCTATACCCTCCAAGGAAATTGTTCGCACCCGTAATCTCTTCAACGTAACAGATGCCAAGCTCCACTGGCAGTCCGATGCCGCCTATGTCTGCGTAAAGGTAGACCGCCACTCGAAATCCAAGAAATCACTCGCCACAAATCTCGAAATCTTCCGCGTCAAAGAGAAGGGTGTCCCTGTCGAAGTCATCGACTCGATCAAGGATACCGTCATCAACTTTGCTTGGGAGCCCAAGGGTGATCGGTTCGTTCTCATCACAGCCGGTGAAGCGCCCCAAGGTGCTGCAGTGCCGCCGAAGACCGCTGTCTCTTTCTTCTGCCCCGAAAAGTCGAAAACTAACGTACCCGGCAACTTTCGTCACATCAAGACTGTAGACAAGAAGAACAACAACGCCATTCACTGGTCACCAAACGGTCGTTTCGTGCTCGTTGCGACTGTCCTCAACCAGCAGAGTTTCGACCTGGACTTCTACGACTTTGACTTTGAAGGCGAGAAGGACGAGGCATACAAGGATGTAACGGCCAACTTGCAAGTGATGAACACAGGCGATCACTACGGCATCACAGATATCGAATGGGATCCCAGCGGACGTTTCGTCGCGACCAGCGCGAGTGTATGGAAGCACAGGGTAAGCCAATCACTCGTCCTATATATTACAAATGACTAATCCATTCTCCAGATGGAAAACGGTTACCACTTGTACGACTTCCGCGGCGTCCTCCTCCGCGAAGAGGCCCTCGACGGCTTCAAGCAATTCAGCTGGCGCCCGCGACCAGGCCGCCTTCTTTCCAAGGAAGAGCAGAAGACGGTCCGCAAGAACCTGCGCGAGTACAGCAAGATGTTCGACGAACAGGACGTGGCGAGGAAGAACACAGCCAATAGGGCAGTGGTGGAGGAGCGTAGGAGGAAGCTCGAGGAGTGGCGGGCGTGGCGGGAGCGGACGGAGCAGAACTTGCGCGAGGACCGCAGGGATCTGGGTCTACCCGAGCACACTGAGGAGGAAGAGGCGGCGATGCAAGAGGGTGAAGGCACGAAGGTTGTGGAGGAAATTGTAGAGGAGATCTTGGATGAGACTGAGGAGATTGTGTCTTAGGGATGGTATGAGGCTGCTGGCGTTGAAACTATGATTGAGCTACATGAAGCTTAAGAACGGGAAAGGGTGGAGCGCGGAGCGCAGACGGCGAGCATAGCAAGAATTACAATGATATGGATTTTGCTTATACATACGTTCAAAATCTTTGACTCGGCATCCCTGAGGACAGAAAGACATGGCACCCATGGTTCACGAGCCTCGGCTGATTGCTCTGCGAGTCATAAAGTTACCTTTCTCGCTGGCTTAAGCTCGACGATACAGAGCGTGGCATGCTAGACCGGGCTGTGATGCGTAACTTGAATATGATAAGCGATCCAAGACCTCAGATTAATCATGCTGTCATGGCTTATCACACTGCCCGTCCATGCCCTACCATATCATCGCTTAAATGGTAAAAGGCGATCCTGTAGATACAGCTGACTAACCTGGGGTAGCTTCACGATCCCACTGACATGCTCACTTTCCCTCTGCCTCCATTGCTTTTCATGCATCATCAAAGCTTAGCATCAACCTAGTCACTAAGCCATGGAGAACGAAAAAGCCCCTCTCCTCGCACGAGCAAAAGAGTACATCCCCGCCCCCCTCCGCCGGCACAATGACACGCCACAACCCCGGCGCTTCCTACACCTAACAATCATGCTCCTTGCCACCCTGACCCTCTTTCGCCTCCTCCTGGTCCTCACCTACCTCACCCTCGGCACCTCCACCCCCACCACTTCCCCAACCCCGCTCTCCCGCGCCCACGCAGTCCTGTCCACCAACCCCCTCATCGACGGCCACGACGACCTCCTCATCTCCCTCCGCGCCTACTACGGCAACCACCTGTACGCCAACTCCACCTTCCAGGACAAGTTCCTACACGGCGGGCTAGAGGGCCACCTCGACGTCCCGCGCATCCAAGCCGGCCAGCTGGGCGGCAGCTTCTGGTCCGCGTTCGTGCCGTGCCCGCGCAACGGGAGCGACTTCAGCAATGCTGCTTACGCGCCGTACGTCCGCGCTACGCTCGAGCAGCTGGATTTGTATAATCGGCTGGGGGAACTGTACCCGGCTTACTTTACCCCGGCCGGGACGGCGAGGGAGGCGGAGGAGGCGTTTAGGCAGGGGAGATTGATCTCACCGCTTGCGATTGAGGGGCTGCATCAGATTGGGAATTCGGTGGCGACGTTGAGGTTATTTCATGCGTTGGGAGTGAGGTATGCGACGTTGACGTGGAATTGTCATAATAGGTATGCGGATGCGGCGTTGGTGAGTGATGAGAAGGGTGAGACGGTGGTGAGTAGGCCTTTGCATCATGGGGTTAGTGAGGAGGGGAGGAGGTTGGTGCATGAGATGAATAGGTTGGGCATGTTGGTCGATCTGAGCCATGTTTCGCCTGATACGATGCGAGATGTGTTGTATGGGAACTGGAAGACGAGGGAGCCGAGGCAGTGGGAGGGAAGTCTGGCGCCGGTGATCTTCAGTCATAGCAGTGTCAAGGCCATTTGTCCGCATCCGAGGAATGTGCCGGATGATGTGCTCAGACTGGTGAAGGAGAAGAGGGGCTTGGTTATGATCAATTTTGCACCGGATTTCATCAGCTGTAAGGAGGGGAAGGAAGGGGACAAGGGGCTGCCGGATTTTGTGGAAGAGACAAATACGCTGGAGCAGGTGGTCAAGCATATCATGTATGTGGGCGAGCTGGTGGGTTATGATCACGTTGGCTTGGGGACGGATTTTGATGGGATCCCGAACACGCCGAGAGGATTGGAGGGTGTGGACAAGTTCCCAGATTTGGTGGCGGAGTTGTTGAGACGAAACGTGAGCGAGGAAGATGCAGGCAAAGTTGTAGGAAGGAACTTACTGAGGGTTTGGAAGGAGGCAGATGAGGTCAGTGCGAGGATGAAGAAAGAGGGCTGGCTCCCGTTAGAGGACGACGTGAGGTTCTCTCCCGGAGCAATCGAGATATCGGACATTTTGGACCTGTATGAGGACGGATTTTAGTTGTAGTACGATGGAATACATCTATATTGACATTGGAGGTATATTTTAGCCCTCCAGGATCTCTCTCAAGATTTCGCTACCAGGCCCCGAAAGGCTCTCGCTGAGTTCTCTGAATCCTACAACACTAGATACACGTCTCTCATCTCCGCTCACATTTCCTAGACTCATCTGTCCGAAATCGTTCTTCTTGCTCTTCCGACTAGGTGTCTTTGTCGGTGTCATGAGCCCCAGAGTTCCAGTCTTTCCATTTGCGTCAACAAATTCGGTCAAGCTTAGCGTTTCTAGTCCGCTCAGAACATCTCTGAATTCCACACTGCTTAACGCGTGGAGCAGGTTCTCCCGCTTGCACAGCTCCGTATATGAGTCGAACAGTTGCTTTGTTGTTGGGCTCTCGACTTTTTGTCCTCGCCCAGTCTTAGACGGGGTTGCGGGTACATACGAGACCATGGAGGAAAGCGTCGCAGACAAAGAAGAGCGCGCCTTCTTTTCGAATGCTGCAAGAGTGCACAGAACGGCCTTTTGCTGAATGTTGAGCTGCGACAGTCGTGATGACATGCCATTGGAGAAGATTTGCGATGTGACCTTTGCGACATGGGCGATAGTAGCCTTTGGTGCAGTCTCTGGGGTCAAGTGACAAAGAGCTGTCAATTTTGTCTGGATAGGTGTTGCAATTGGCGGAGATGCAAGATTCACATTCTCTGATAGTGGTGTCTTGCAGGGTGATTTGGATGGTGAGAGAGATGATTGCGAAGTGCGAGCTTCATTCTCGGCGAGGGTAAGTGCACGCTTGATGATGTCGAATGCTTTTCGTAGATCTCCAGTTTGAGAGGCGACTTTCTTAGAGCACAGAAGAATAGCTGCTGGCTGAACGAAGGGTATATTAGACGGATTCGAATCGGAGATGTTCAGAGATTTGAGCTTGGTGGTGATGATATCGTTGATCTGTGTCGCCGTGTATGGCATGAAAGGAAGAAGAGATGGCTTGATATTTCTGGACTTGAGGCGCGGGAGGAGTCGGTCTGTGAGATCGAGCGCATTGGCAATGCCAATCAAAATGAGGTTGGACGAAGGCTGCATCGACCATTCGAAGAGGGAGTAAAGCAAGTTGAGGTCCAAATCCACGAGCTGGTCCACTTCGTCCAGTACCAGCAGGAGCATCTGATCATCTTCTGCCTTTGCCGTGAAGTGCTTCTTCAGAGTATTTGCGTCCATCTTGCGCTTGTTTGCCTGACCAAAGCTGAACTCGGTTGCCAAGTTCTGTGTCAACTCCGCCGCATTTCTTATGCTCATGCAATTAACAACAGCGCTAGTGGTCTTGCTCTGTATGTCCGCTTGCTGTATGATGTCGCCAATGAATGCACTCTTGCCAGTACCTGGAGGTCCCGACACGTACAGACATCCGCCAGTAGACTCGTCCAGGCAGTGTGAGACAAAGTCTGTGACTTGTTGTCGCTCGTCCTGTCGGCCAATGAGCAGTCCATGTTCGCTACAGCCTGTGAATAGTTGACGTGCTTGAGCATAGGGACTCGCTTTGGTAACAGTCGATGGTGTAAGGGGTGTGCGAGGTGTGAGGACAGAGCCAGGGACGAGGACTCTGTTTTGAGGTGTGACCAGTTTCTTCGTAGCGGTGTCGCGGTGTCTCGGTGTGATTGGCGGCGTGTCAAGTGCCTTTTTCTTCAGTGGGTGATCGTTGGACGCTTTGCTGATTCCAAAGTGCGCGTCAATGCCTTTCGAGGTGGTCGAGACACGAGCGCCATTTGTGCCATGCTTTGCAGGTCGGCCAGAAGTGCGGGATTTGGAAGGAGTGGAAAGCTCCAAGGACTCGAGATTCTTGACAGCACTCTTGGTGATCGAGCTTGGAATAGCAGTCGGAGAGGCGATCATCTGGTCGTCCTTGTGTACATGAATATCCTTCTGCACGCGCTTCGAACGTGTGCCATATGTCGCTGAGTATGTCAGTATGATGGGCAGTGCTGTGTGTGTTGTGTCCTTACTAGATGCACTTCTCGTGCGCTTTCCAAGTACAGAAGCCATTATTACTGCGAAGAGTGCTGGAGTAATTGAGAAGAATTATGGACGTGCTGAGAGAAAGCACGATATATCAAAGTAGAAGTGGTTCATCTTTCGCGGAGACGCGTTCCACGCGCCGAGGAAGCTTGGGCCATCTTTTAATTGGATTTCGTGACACCTCCAGAACCATCAAATTCGTCGTCCAGGATTGATAGAAGCGATAGCTAGGCGGGGGTTCTAAACGTCTGAGCAACTGTGACCGAGACGCATTTTGAAGCCGATCATAGCGTGTCATGTAATGCTGAAATAGAAGGACAGGCGAGGTACAGTGATAGATTCTGGTAGTGCTTGCTCCACGCGCGATCGGCGCGTCAATACCGACCTCCGACGACGTGAACATTTGCTAGCACCTCCGTCTCCCTCTATCCACCATGATTTGATGCGACCAGATACAGTCGCCAAGTATGGCGCCTCCTCCTACTTTGTCTTCGCAGTCTTCGCAAGCTGGGAAGACTCAAAAATCAATATCTAGCTTCTTTACCCCGAAACCAGCGGCCGGGAGTGTGTTGTCTCAGAAGCCGACGCCTCAATCCACGAAACAGAACGGGCTCGGCCGTGGCAGTGGTCTCTTCGTGTCACAAGATGCTCCAGATGAGGACGAAGACGAAGAACTTCCCACGCGGAGATTGAAGCGCGCTATAAGCAATATCAATGGCGACTCTGGAGACCGAGGACCCAGCAAAAGGCTTCGCAGAAGTCCCGAGGATGTCGAAAATGCGGCGCCGGAGTCAGAAACTATTGCTAGTACCCCCTTGAATCGCGAGGACTCCACCAGTTCAAAGCGCAGGTCGCTCCAGCCTGTAGGGAAGCCGAGCAGTCCGTTGTCCGAGGCGAAGACAGGTGAGAGGACATCGAAATACGTCTTCTCGCAAGATGCAGATACACCTATGGTGGACGACGATGAGGACGAACAGGTTAAACGCCAGAAAGAGAGGCTCCATCAAAAGTTCGTCAAGAAACTTGGACGGCCAGATAGCATGACCGAGATAAAGCGCCGGAGTCATTTCATAACTGAAGAGACAGAAGAGCTGGATGCAGAGGACGGGCTCGATGCGGAAGAGGAGGACGAACCTACAAAGTCCACAAAGGGCAAGAAGACTGGCGCGACCAAGAAGGGTGCGGCAAAACTCACGCCCATGGAGAAGCAAATCCTGGACATCAAACGAAAGAATATGGACACCCTCCTTGTGGTCGAGGTAGGCTACAAATACCGCTTTTTCGGTGAGGATGCCAGGATTGCTTCCAAGGAGCTACAGATCATGTGTATACCTGGCAAAATACGGTACGATGAGCATCCTTCCGAAGCACACTTGGATAGATTCGCATCTGCGAGCTTTCCTACTCATAGGCTTCACGTACATGTGAAGCGGCTGGTCCAGGCTGGCTACAAAGTTGGTGTGGTCCGCCAGCTCGAAACTGCCGCGCTGAAAGCTGTGGGCGACAATCGGAACACTCCATTTGTCCGCCAACTTACAAATCTGTATACCAAGGGCACGTACATTGACGACACGGAAGGTCTGGACGGGTCTGATGGTGTGCCATCCGCAACCACTCCATCAAGTGGACATCTGTTGTGTATGACAGAGACAAATGCAAAGGGATGGGGCACAGACGAGAAGGTGAGGATAGGTTTTGTCGCGGTTCAGCCGACGACTGGAGATGTCATCTACGATGATTTTGAGGACGGCTTCATGAGAAGCGAGCTCGAAACGCGACTGCTGCACATCTCACCCTGTGAATTTCTGATTGTTGGAAACGTTTCCAAGACCACAGAGAAACTGGTGTCCCACCTGGCCGCATCAAGGACTGGCAAGAAGGCAGAGCAAGCCAGAATAGAAAAGACCGACAAGCCCAAGACCATGGCCGCTCAGGCATATAGCCACATCTCAAGCTTCTATGCGGATAAGGTAAAAAGCAGTGACGATGCGACTAGCAGTACGGCGCTTCTTGACAAGGTTCACCAGCTTAGCGAGCTGGTCACCATTTGTCTGTCGGCAATGATCAACCATTTGACTGCGTATGGGCTGGAGCACGTATTTGATCTCACCAAGTACTTCCAGCCTTTCAGCGCCCGATCGCACATGTTGCTCAACGGCAACACCCTCACGAGCCTCGAGATCTACGAAAATCAGACTGATCATACTTCTGCCGGCAGTCTTTTCTGGACCCTTGATAAGACTCAGACGAGGTTCGGGCAGCGACTGTTGCGGAAGTGGGTAGGACGTCCGCTGTTAGACCAGGCTAGACTCACTGAGCGTGTCGAGGCTGTCGAGGAACTTATGCAGAATGAGGGATCGCTTGCGTCAGACAAGCTACGCCGTCTCCTCAGGCAGATCAAAGGCGATCTAGAGAAATCTCTGATCCGGATCTATTACAAAAAGTGCACGAGATCCGAACTGCTTGCCGTGCTTCAGACACTCCAGACAATCGCTAACGAGTACGTGCAAGTCAGCAACCCGGAAGATAGCGGCTTCAAGTCACCACTCCTTGGCCAAGCGATCGCATCTCTTCCGTGTATCTTGGATGATGTCGTCTCCTATCTGGACAGAATCAATCTTGGCGCGGCGAAGGACAATGACAAGTACAACTTCTTCCGGCAAGAGCACGAGACTGAAGCAATTTGTGACCACAAAGTCGGAATCGTCAGCATCGAACACGATCTGGAGGAGCACAAGAAGAAGATTGCCGAGACGTTGAGGAAGAAGAAGGTCGATTATGTCACTTCCTCTGCGACCGAGTTTCTGATTGAAGTTGACAACACCCAGTTGAAGAATGTACCAGCTTCTTGGGCGAAAATCAGCGGCACAAAGAAGCTCTCCCGCTTCCATACACCGGAAGTGATCAAGCTAATCCGTGAACGCGACCAGCACAAGGAAGCGCTCGCCAACGCTTGCGACGAGGCCTTTGCCAACCTTCTGACGGAGATAGGCGCCAACTATCAATCTTTCCGCGACTGCATCCAGTCCCTCGCCTCTCTAGACTGCCTCCTCTCTTTAGTCGAAGTCTCTTCCCTACCCGGCTACTCCAAACCTGAATTCATCACTGACGAGACCCGCATCGAAGTCTCAGGCGGCCGCCACCCCATGGTCGAGCAGCTCCTCCTCGACACCTACGTACCCAACGACATCACCCTCTCCTCGGCCTCGACCCGCGCCCTCCTCGTCACAGGCCCCAACATGGGCGGCAAAAGCAGCTACGTCCGCTCCGTAGCCCTCATCTCCATCATGGCCCAAATTGGATGTTTCGTCCCAGCTACATCCGCCCGCCTCTCGCTTCTCGACGCCATCTTCACCCGCATGGGTGCCGAAGACAACATGATGAAAGGCGAGTCGACCTTCATGGTCGAGCTGAGCGAGACGTCCGACATCCTCAAGCAAGCTACGCCACGATCTCTTGTCATTCTTGACGAGCTGGGACGCGGCACGAGCACGCACGATGGCGTGGCGATTGCTCAGGCTGTGCTGGACTATATGCTGCGACAGTGTAAGAGCTTGACGCTGTTCATTACGCATTATCAGGCCCTGGCGAGGATGGCCGAGCAGTGGCCTGGGGGTGAGCTGAGGAATGTGCATATGAAATTTACGGAGAGCGAGGGTAGGAATGGGGAGAAGGAGGTCACGTTTCTTTATGAGGTTGGGGAGGGCACCGCGCATAGGAGTTATGGGTTGAATGTGGCGAGGCTGGCGGGTTTGCCTGGTGGGATACTGGAGGTGGCTAAGGTCAAGAGTAGGGAGTTGGAGGTCGAGGAGATGAGGAGACGGCTGGCGTATCTTAGGAAGATGATGCCGAGTGTGTTGGAGGGGGGAGGTGAGGGCGTGGAGGAGTTGGTGGGGGCTGTAGAACAGCTGGGCTGATGGGGAATGAACGCACTTGCTGCAGGCTGAGGTGAATATGGCATATGTATCAAGTATTATGATAAGCAATGCTGTATATAATACTACCTGAATGGGATCGAGAGGTCCTAAAGTACGTTCGTGACCTCATTTGTAGGAGTTGACCTGATTTCAAGTGTCCCGATTTGGACGCATTGTGAGGTTCTTTCAGACACTTCGACCCATCTGTGCATCATCAATGTCCGCATATTGATTTATGGACATTGATGTTTCGTTTGCGCAGTCTTTGCATGTCAGACTATGGCTGTGCCACATTGTCTGCGCGTAGTCCAATCAGGGCTGTTATCACATCTCCGAGCTGGCGGCTAGGTCTCAACGACTTGATGCGGCGAAGACTTCTCCTCGCATGTCATCACTTTTAGTGACTGCAGATGGCAGGACCATGAACGTACTGGCCGTCATAATCATCAGTCTTGCCGCCTCGAGCGGTCTCTACTTTGTCTTCCTGGGTCTGTTGACCATACCATGGCTTCAGAATCATGCCATCTATCTACATCGGGTCACCCTCACATGGGGCAAAGACGTGAATATACCGGAGCAGTGGGGCTTTCTTCATAATCAAGTTACACCTCTCCATATTACCAGCAAGGATGGCGAAAGACTACACGCGTGGCATATCCTTCCCCTCGAGACGTACCGCCAGCATGAAGATATACTCCTGCAGGAACCATCTGGCCGAGCGTTTGACGTCGAAACGAGACACAGCTTCAAGATACTGAAAGATGACCCTAAGGCTCTACTAGTAGTCTACCTCCATGGAGCAGGCGGAACTCTTGCATCTGGTCATCGCCCTCAAAGCTACCGTGCCATCTCAGCCCTAGCACCGGACAAGATCCATATCGTCGCTATTGACTATCGAGGATACGGAACTAGCACTGGTAGACCTTCAGAAGAAGGTCTTGTGACGGACGCTCTTACATTGGTAGACTGGGTCATGCAGACTGCTGGCTTACCGCCCGAACGGATTGTGGTCTTCAGTCAGTCTTTGGGCACCGCCGTGGCCATATCTTTACTGGAGAGCCTGGCTTCTCGATCTCCACCTGTCTACCTTACAGGTCTTGTCATGGTTGCTCCCTTCTCGGATGTCAAGACTTTGACCGCTACCTACAAGGTCGCAAAGACTATACCAATTCTGTCACCCCTTTCTCAATTCCCTATCCTTATGGACTTCTTTGCTGGCTTCATCAAAAGCAAGTGGCCGAGTCGAGAGACGCTAGCAGGTTTCGTGCGACATTGTGAGGCCTCAGGATATGACAGCGCACGTTACCATGTTACTATTATCCACGCGAAGGACGACTTTGACATTCCATGGAGCCACAGTGAGGAGCTCTTCTGGAGCGCCGCCGATGCAGCTGAGAACAACACTATTGCAGAAACAGAATCGAAGAAAATGAAGGAAGATTCACGGCAGTCTCTGGGTGCCGGAGGCTGGATGGCGGAGAAGACGTACTCTAAAGGTGTACTCAGACAGCATATTCTCGAGCATGGTCTGCACGATTGGTCCATGGGCTACCCTGCGGTAAGCATGGCCATTTGGAAAGCTTTTCTCAGCAGAGACGATACCGCACAAAGCCAAAACAAATGACGCATTTGAAAAAGCCGTCATTCGGTCCACATCAAACGGATCTCATCACGCTCCATATGTCCCCCCAACCCTTTCCTCATCTCCCTCCCGTCCCCTCCAATACCCCTCCATCTCGGCCCGCTGCTCCCTCCAGATCGCCTTCAATACCTTATCATGACTAGGATCACTATCCCAATACTTGGCATGAAAGCTGCCGACCCCGTTCCTATAGTCCTTCTCCGTTGGCCAATTCACATTCCACCCCTCCCAGAGCCTAGCCCACGGCATCCTCCCCTCCTTCCTATGCACATAGTTCAACATATTCTGCTCCGGGAACTGCGCGGAATACTTCCCCTCCAACGCCGCCATCTTAACATAATACTCAAACACCTCCCTATCCGGCCTGAAGCAAAAGAATCCCACATTGAAATACCCCCCCTCGGGATTCGGCGGCCACGCATGCTCATACCCCCAAGTATCCACATTCGCAGCAAACATATAATGCCTCGGCGGCTCCGGCTCCGGCTCCCCTTCTACCTCCTCCCCTTGCCCCGGCCCCAGACCTTGTCCCCTCCCCTGATTCGTACTCCTCAAAACCGTCCCCTCATCCCAAAAAACCTCATCCAACCTCCTCGTAACCAGAGTATCACTATCCAAAAAACAAACCTTATCAAACTGCACCAACTCCCAGAGCCTCAATTTCGTCATCACATCCCCATACCGCGCGTCCCCGACCGTCATCCACCCGTTCTCGAACCTCGGCACCGTCACCACCGTCGCGCCGTCCGCTCGCAACCTCTCCCGTTTGCGCTGAGAGACTTCCGGCGTCGTCAGCACCACGAACGGGATGGAGAGGTTGCTGGCTGTTATGGGCGAGTGCAGGAGCTGGTAGGTCAGGACGCGCACGCCGAGGAAGTAGCCGTCGTCGATGTCGTGGAGGGTCGCGGAGAGGGCGTCGGTGGCGGCCGCGGAGGGATTGGTGTTTGGGCCGAGGAAGGTGGCGAAGGCGAGGCGGGGGGTGCCGCTTTGGGGGCGGGAGGGGCTGGGGTGGGAGGGGAAGGCGGGGCGATGGAAGGTCCAGGTCAGGAGGGCGGAGAGGAGGAAGAGGGAGAGGTAGAGGATTATGGGGCGGGGGTTTGGGGTTGTCATTTTTGCTTGAGGTTTGGATGATGGGAGAGGTTGAAGGGAAGAGCAGGGAGGATTTGGAGTTGAGGTTGTTGTTGGATGCAAAGGGGGGAGGCGTTGGAGATGTGGTTGAAAGGTGTTCGCGCAAGGGGAGAGGGGAAAGGGATATTTGGATCTTCCCTAAAAGCTCCAACTGAAACGCCTCACTCTTCCAACGTACCAGTGATATGGGGTGGACAATAGAATAAATGAAAAGGAGAAATGCTTACCTTCATGCCACCAAGCCGCCCCCCCAACCTGCAACTGAGAGCCTCATCCTGCGGAAGACATTCATTACCCACGCGTAACATTCATTCATCTTGCAATAGTAGGTGAGATGTCCTCCATTCATAATACAATCCATCGCCCCTATCGTTCTGCTGTGCACGAACGACCCAGACGCAAAATCGCTACCTGTCTACTACATTACCCCAAAACGCCAATGCCATGCCATGCCATGCGCTCAATCACATCGTCAGATCAAAAAAAAGCTCCTAAGCAAGCTGCCCCGCCAGACCGATGAACAACGCTTGCGCAGCCAACTGTATCGTCCACAGCCCGACCTTCTTCAGCCGTCGTGTCCGCGCCGTGCCGTCTACAATGTCCCTTGAGAACGCCTCGTAGGTCTGTTGATTATCAGCACAAACCATCAAAAGGTGTGAATGAAGATAGATGGGGTGCAAACTTACCTCCCTAGAAAGATCCTCCAGCAATCCCGAGTCGAAGATCGTCCAAGAACCATCGAATTCGCTCGTGCGCTTCACAACCCGGCAGTTCACAGGGATAAAAGTGCGTTTCGAATTGATATACGCCACAATAGGACGAATGAGTGCATTGTTCACGTACGAGAGATCCTTCGTGAAGATCGGGACCGCGGCTCTCACGTCGTTCAAGTGCACGCGGAGGTCCATAACGATGAATCTGTCGTCGGCGGGCTTTTCCTTCTCTGGCTGATGATCATGGTGGTCGCTCGTGTCGTGCTGGTGGGTGGTGTGCAGGTACCCGTGGCTGGTCACTGTCGCTTCCATACGGTCGTAAAAGTCGGACATTACTTTTGCGATGCTGCCGTCTTCATCGTTGGGGAACATGATGTCGGCTACAATGTCGACGTTCCCTTCGTGGATCCAAGAGAAGGGGCCCTCGACGCCACGGTTGAGGTGGTCGATCTTGAGACCGTCCACGCGGATCCGGCTGTGTTTCTTCCAGATAGCTTCGTCTGTGTCGTCGTCGAAACGGAGACCGGTATGGTTGTGCGTTTGCCGGGGGTGGATCGTAAAGAGCGACTCGTCGAAGGATCCGGACATCATGTTAGCTGACATCAGATCGTAGAAGAGGAATTGCTTCCGTAGTCTAGGCAGCTCGCAAGAGTAGATGCTGACGGAGAATGGCCGGAAGTTGTGTGGCTGGTACACCGTGACCAGCAGATCTTCCAACTTGAAGCTATCAATCTCAAAATCACCAGTGTTGTGTTCATGTCGATACGATCTAGGATCAATGTTCGGGTCACCCGGCTGTACGCTCGTCCGGTCGACCACACCTCGCACGCCTTTCATATCCACGTCTCTTATTAGACCTTTGCCGTTGAACCATTTCGTGAAGGACAGAGTGACGTTGATGGTGTCGATCGAAAGGTCATACTGTGTATAATTTGTGTCTTCCAGCTCTTCCGCCTGTTCCCCATTCTCTTGCGCTCTCGCCGCAGCCGCAGCCGCAGCCGCGCTTGTGGAAGAGCCTTTGCTGACCTTGGCTCTGCCCTGACCAGGTCGTCTTGACACGAATACGTTTCGAAACGTAATGACTCCGTCTCCCCACTTCGGCACAATTGCAGACTCGAAAACGACCTTCACCCCAGAAGACTTGGTCAAGTAGTTTCCGACCCAGCCCGCGAGCGTCTCTTGCGCGAACACGGTGTTGAGCGTAAAGATCGCAATCGAGAAGAACGTTGTCGTCCCAACAATGATCCAGATGATGTGACCCAGAAACACCCAGGAGACGAACGCGCCAATCTCGTCCGTATTGAATGGCCTAGCGCTGCGTATCGAGAACCATTTGAAGCGGATCCCTAGCCTCTGCCAGAAACCTGTCGCCGCGGCCAGAAGTTCTTCTTTTGTCGGTCGGTGGATGTGCGGTAATCGATCTAGTAGGTGGTACTGGTTCGAGAGTTCTGGATCTGGCTGCTGTTGCTGCTGACCGGCAGTATTCTGCTCCTTGCTCTTCTGCTCTTGTACCGCATTCCTTCGCTCTCGAGACTCTCGCAGCTCTCTAGATATGCTGAAAGCTCGCTTCTGAGATTGACGAGAGCTTTGCTTATGCCGTACGATTCTCAGGATCAAGCTGTCGGCTCCGACGGAAGAGCCATCTCGAGGCGCTATCGACAATCGGATCGCACGTGTAGCTTCATTTTTCGCTGTGACATGCTGTGGAAACTTCTGCTCCGACTTCTTGTGCCAGACACTGAACGTGGCTTGCGCTGGCCCAGCGATATAACGTGTAGTGCTCCCATTGCAGGACCGCAAGCTCTTCCCGAACGTGCCCTGCGCGGCAAAAGTTTTTGAGATGCCCGCAAAGTCGGAAGCGACTGTCACATGGCGAAACATCATAAGAGTCGCACCAGCATGTTGAATGCGATCCTGATTCGGGCCGTCTTAGGTGGTCGCGATGAGTAGTAAGGTGAAATTCTTGAGCCTCTGTGGTAGCGCAAGTCCAAGTTTCTGGAATTCTGACGCAAGATGAACGACTTCCGTTGCGGAGAGCGGTCCTTCCCGAGAGCGGCCGCCGGCATGTGCTTGCTGACTAAGGCACGCCAGCAATAATCTACTTGGGTATGTATCCGTTCATCCATAGGTAGATATCAATGACCAGGACGACTATATACCAGTACTTTTCACAGGACCTCTTTATGACAGGGACCTTTCCAAACACCACGGCTTAACACGTGCATCACCACCAATCCACTCCATCCCCAGAGATCTTGATCCCTATGTAACCTCAAGACATCTCATACTTGCTAGCATCCTGGTAGAGATCAATAAGGCAACTAGCCGACCAAGCTTGCGTAGGGCACTGCGACATGTTAGTTTCAGATCGTAATTGTCCATCATTTGAACCACTTACAGAGTCACCGCAGAAGCTGCCAGCCTTGTTCGTCAGCTCCGTCAGACCTCTCCAAGGCGAACTCTTGATCTGCTCCCTGCATCCCTCCAACCGTCTCGTGACCTGCTGGAACGCCTCAATGCGCTCCTCACTCGTCTTGGCCTTCTTGAGCTCGAACTTCAGCAAAGCACGCAGGTAGTACCCACGGGGCCAGAGCCACTCGGGACCCTGGTGGTAGTTCCGGCCCTTGCTAGTGTGAAAATCGGTCGAGTCTTCCGAATTGATGTAGTTGGGGCGGTACTCGAGATCATCGGGATCGAGCGTGCTCATACCGGTCGGGCCGAGGAGCTTGTCGTCCGCGTTAGCCAGAGCAGCCAGGGCGTGGTCCAGGTTGAAAAGGTCCGGGGCGACACACATGGCAATAGGGAAGTTCGGGCGAAGTTGGTAGTCGCGGTACTCCTTGGAGCAGCGGTAGACGTCCTTGTAAATACCACGCTTGTTGATAACCTTGGTGTTGACGTCAAACTTGCTGTCCTCGGAGGCATCGACAGGGACAAAGTAGCAGCGCTCAAAGTTGTCATGGATGCGAGAGGCCCAGTCCTTGAAAGTTACGGTCTCGCCAGCGGAGGTGGTGACGCCAGTGTACTTGAACGTGCCAGCAGAAGCGAGTGAGTCTACCCACTTCAGGCAGGAGTAGTGTAGACCAGTGATCTCAACAGGCGCACCATCACGAGATGTACCTGGCACACCCTTGGATCCAGCCTTCTCAGATTCACCCATCTTGTCCATCCAAGTACCGCAGTTCCATTCGTTACCACCAAAGATAATACCGGTCTTCCAGTCGACCTCAATGTCGATGTTGAAGCCAGGATCGCGCATTTGAGAGTCGATCCCTGGTCCTGCGTTGTACTCGCGGAAGTGCATGCCGGAAGCGTGGCGCTGCAGACACTCTTGAATTACATCCTCGATGGTGGACGTGGTGGAGTACGCCCGTGAGTCGTCCCAAGCGAACCAGGTGTCGTCGTATGGCAGGAACCGACGAGCTACCTTGGCCTTGAGGAAGTCGGTACCCTCAGGGGACAAACGAACATAATCCTGGACGTTCTCGAGGAAGAACCAAACCGAGTCACGGGAGTTGTAACGAGGCAGCTTTCCTGAGCCGAGCAAGTTGGGGATCATGCCGTGCTTGACGACACTGGCGAAAGCGATAAGATGCTCGCGGGCATCATCGAAACGTCCAGTGCAGAGTAGCAGACCACGCATGGCAATGCAGATATCACGACCCCAGCAGCGGGCCCAGTCCTGGGCGAAGTGAGGTAGACCAGCGGCCAAGGAAGGGACAAGCTTGTTAGGCCAGAGCGATGCATTGGGCATGTATCCTTGGAGCTGAACACTGACCATGGATAGACTCTTGAGAAATTTGGAGCCCTTGTGGATATTGGGCGACATCAGCTCAATGCCTCGCTCATAGGCCGCCTTGTACGCTGTCTGGACGACAAGGGCAAAGTAGCGTGGCAGGAGGAAGTTGGGGACCTTGCGGATAGCTTCGAAGCGCTCCTGGAGCCACGCAGCTGGTTGTTCAAGATGTTCGTATCCGTGCTGCTTCGCAAGCTTCTCGAGTCTGCCGACAGTGTAGTCCAGCGGCCACTGCCCTTGGCGAAGGTGATCGCAAATAGGATGACCAAGGTCGTTGGATGTCACGACATCGCGCAGAGCACTCTGCCAACCTTGCAGACCGCAGTAGACGAGAGGGCCCATGTTGGGTATCGCGTACACGCCATCACTGCCACCGCTGGCAGCGCGCTCCTCAGCATCGGCACGGTAGAGAATGGCATTGAGGTCGATGAGGTCGCATTGGGCGAAAGCCTCCTTTGCACCAGACGTGACATACTTGTCGAGACCATCAGAACGCTCAGCACCAGGAATCCAAGTCTCGAAGATGGCGATACTGCCAGGTGGAAACTTCTCTGGAATGTAGATGGTCGTGCTGTCGCCTTGAGCCTCGACGCGCACATTACGCAGATCCTTGGTGTTGGCAGGCAGACCGCGGAGAACCTTGTCCTTGACCGCAGCTTCCTTAGCCTCGCTGCTCTGGTCGACCTCAAGGTTCCAGGCTCCGAGTAGAGATGCCTTAGTGCCAGCAAGATGCTGTGCAGGGAAGCCAGCGTTACCGTTGCCATAGCCGGGATAGGCAGTGTGGGCGATCAAGTAGTAACCCTTGCGAGATTGGGGGTGCACTCGGTGTACTGTTATGTACTCACCCTCGTGGTGTACGTGAGTCTCAAGGTAGCCGTCCTTGCCCATGATGGTGTGGAGTTGGTTGAGGAGCTTCTTGATGTTTCCGATACCCTGACCAGCGCCAGTCTGGATTTTGCCGCCGGTAGAATATGGTGACTGATACTGCCGGGTCTCATGAACCAATTCGATCAGCTGTGGGAAGACTTCATCATAGCCGAAGACGCTGCCAATGGAGCTGGCGCACATGGCGACAAGAGCAGCATTGGGTAGGGTGTCTCTAGCGTCTCGCTTCTGTGCCGGAAGCTCGTTATCGTGAGTACAGTCCATCAGCAGAGCATTGATCTCGCCACGGCGGATTGTGTGCAGGACCTCCTTGACGGCAGGGGCGCCGCCATTAGTCTGGCCGTTGGTCTGGGTAGTGACTTTCTCCGAGCTGGCCAATGCATCGATCTCGAAGCTACCAATGGGACGGCCGCAATGCTTGTGAACGAGCTTGCTCATCTCCTGGGTGCTCCAGACTTGCATTGCTTCACGGATCAAACAAGAAATACCAAGACGCTCAACGTAAAGGTAGTCCATGTTCTCGTCGCCCGAGAACAATTCGGCCATCACGACAAGCTCCGGGCGGACGCTTCTGGCTTGGTCAAGCATGTATTCGGCAAGGTGGAGTGGGGTAGAATGACAGTTGTCGATGCGGAAACCGTGGAAGTGCTTCGCCATCAGCTTAGTGTAGTCGGCCATGTACTGCCACAAGAACGGGCTGTCTTCTGGCCTGTCGCCATACCTCAACTTGACACAGTCGCCCCATGGTATGATCTCTCTGCGAAGGTAGGCACGGGATTTGGGTCCAGCATTGTCCTTGAGAACATCAGCGGCCCAGACCCATCCGTTGTTGACCAAAGCCAGCTCATCTGGGTCATGCTGCTTGGTGGTGGCGTTGACTGGCAGGCGAGTGAAGTAGGACTCAATGAGTGGGTTCTCGATGGTAATGGGTCCAAGTTTGGGGCCGTGATCGTCAAGGCGCATGTACTTGACCCTGTTGAAGATCTGTTCCATGATCTCAGCAACATCAGCGTCGTATTCTCGGTAGTACGCGAGATTGAGCTCGTTGATGAAGCGGGTCGTGGTGCCGAACGCAGAGCGCTCGTCGGCCATGCTGTTGACTTTTGAGTTGTATTTACCGAACAGTGTCTGCAGTAGAGCCGCGGCCACTTGAGGATCAAGCCTCCTTCGGAACCTTTCACCTAAGCGGTCGGCGCCGCGCAAAGCGTGCTTGATGAGCCAGTCTGCCTTTTGCTTCAGAGGCCAGTCAGAGACACCGGACAGGTCGCCACCTTCGTCGGGAAACTTGACATCGTTTCCAGTCCAGGCCGAGACAATGGCTTTCGTGTCTTGCTCAACGTTGCAGACATAGAACTCCCAGAGCTTGGTGGCGCCGATGACATGAGTCTTCAGGCCATCCATGATCTTAAGGAGGTCATCAACTGAGTTCAGAGTTGAAGGCAGACCCTTGCCCTTGAGCTCAGTGCTGTACATGAGGAGTGCACTGTCGAGTTCGTAGGCAGCTCTCAACCAGGGGGCCGTCTTCAAGTTGTACCCAGCATCCGGATGCTCTTCCAGCCACTTGCTGTTGTTCGCGGTGTGGTTCCAGACAACGTCTGTCAAGGCCAAAAGCCCGTGGTCGTTCTCCATGGTGCTGATCATCTCCTGGACGTTAGCCTCCCCCTTGGGAAAGACCTCCTTGTCGAAGGTGTGTTGGTCATAAAGACTGTATGGCGAATTCGAGTCTCCGCGAACCATCAAGGGCGTGAAATGAACCATGTTGTACCCACGCTCACTAATGCCACTGAGATGCTTGGTCCAATCTTGAGGGTATTTGCCCATGAATTTGGAGAGACATGAGATGATCGACAAAGCATTGAGGGGCAGAGTCGACTTCTGCACGGTGAGGTGAGGTGTAACATCGATGTAGTATGTCTTCGTCTTTGTGGGCTGGGCGACTTCGCCGGCCTTGTGGAAGAGCTTAGGGAGCGGTGTGTAGGTAAGGTAGTAGGCGAAAGCTCCGGCATGGGGTACTCGTACGTCGATTTCTATGGGACGATTGAAATTGGGCTCGAGCCTGTGCAGATGGTCAGTATCTCCTTGACTTCACCATCGAGTGATACTGACTTGTACTCGTGGTATTTCTGCCTATCAAAGGGCTGGTCTTTGGTAGGTATATTGACCCATAAGCTCCCTTGTCTGCAGACCGAGCTTGTGCCCTCAATCTGGAACCTGATCTTGTAGTTGGGATGCGTGCAAGGAGGAAGGTAGATGTAGTCGCCGGCAATATCTGGAGAGCCGTCATCGCGGAGGGGCAGTAGGTAGACGTCCTGGGTGCGCTGCTGCATGGGAGGAGCCATGGCGGGCAAGCTTTCGATCAATTGAGCACTTGGTAAAAAGTTTAGAACCTAGAACAAAAGATTGATGTCGGGTAGTCGTCAATTGCTCGGACAAGAGATGCAAGTCAATGAATAGGAGAGCCCCAGCCAAATATCAGAGCGCTTGAAGGATGGAGAGGTGTGATCAGAGGAATTGAAACATGCTGAAAGCGACTGTCGTTGGATATAATGTCGAGGCAAGTGCGGGGTCTGAATGGGATGCAGGTACGACCGGAGTCTCTAGGAGACAAGAATTCTAGGTCAAGCAAAAAATGAAGCTTTCAGCACAGCAGACAATTTCTACACCAGGCTATCGTGGCAGCGTACTAGTGGCCTTGTTCCTGACCGCATCGTAGAAACGGCACATTAGGCTGTTGGACTAAGGTTGTTGGGCTATCAGAAGCTCGGGCGCTGATCTGGGGAGCTCAGCAGAAAAAGAGGATTGATTTCTGGTAGTAGCGCCGATCATCGAGGAGCCGCCCTCGTCATGTCAAGGATTAGAGTTTGCCAAAGGTTTAACGAGCGCTCGGGGGAGGTCGAAGCGAGCCACTTCCCGATGGGGGAGCTTCACATGTTAAACGATGATAAACCGGTGTACCTCCATGATGCTGGATGTTTAGAAAGGTTCTTCTCGATTAATGTTGTGGCCAAACCGCTCTTTTGCTGTCATCCATGAACACAGCTCGCTCAAGGCTGAATGTTGTACATTTGCAAGGCTGAAACTCAAGAGAGCTCACGCCGAGACCTTTTCCCAATCTATTTTGCTGCACTACTGCTGTCGTTTATACAATCCGCTTGCTAATCTATGGAAGTGGTTCGTCATTTTTCTTCCCTATTAAGCATGATGATGAGAATGCTCAAAACCTCGAGATGTCTCTCCCGAACAAAAAGTTGACGCACCTGTAATCAGATCAGTAACCCATCCCTCAACATGTAGCCAGACTACTACTCACCAATACGTCGCGATTAGAATCCTGTTTCTCCAACTGACCGTCTTCGCCAAGTAGGCACCCCTCCAGATCACCCAGGCCGCCAGACCGGAGATGTCCTGGCCTTGACTCTGCATAATAGCCTTCCAGTTTCCAATGTAAGCCATGACACCCAGGTCCTTGAACGAGAAGCCAACCCTCTCAATATCACCCTTGTTCAGCCTCTTGGCGAGCCACTTTGCTTTCTGGTTCGCTACTTGCGCCGTGGCAGGTAGCATCGTGCCTTCCATGGTCGCGCAGTCTCCGAGGCAGAACACGTCTTTCATGATCAGATGAGGTTGCTTTGAGTCTGTTGGATCGTTCTGCGTGAGAATGGGTTGTAGACGATTGTTCGTGATGATGGCGCCTGTCTTTAGGTGCTTGGAGATTCTCCAAGGTGCGTCTGGGTAGACAGGCTGACCGCTTTGCTCCGGTTGCAGCATCTTCGAGGCGTGGATTTCCTTGCCCAGAGCATTCTGGATGAAAGGGTTCATCATCAGTCCTGTGCTCCATACACACATGCCGATGGGGACTTCGCCTTCTTCCTTGACCTTCAGGGTGTAACAAGATGAGTCGTCTACTGTCTCTTTCGAGGTCGATGGTAATCCCTGCCGTAGCTCTTCGATATGCGTAGATGTGTGGACCTCGATCTTCTCTCTTCTGAATGTGTCAATGGCGTACTGTCCCAATTTCTTGTCGAACATAGACAGAATCTGCGGCGCAACATCGTAGACCGTGATCTTGTGGTACTTGATCAAGTCAGGGTACAGCCTGGCCAGATCTTCCTTGATAAGATCGTGCAATTCCGCACTGAACTCAATTCCAGTAGCTATCGTCAATCAGCTCATGTACCTCATCCCTCAAGCAAGATACTCACGTCCACCACCCACGACCGCAAAATGCAACAACGCCCTCCTCATCTCCTCACTCGTAGTAGGCAAACTCGCCGTCTCAAAGCACGCCAACATCCTATTCCTAATCCTCCTCGCATCGCCCACATCCTTTAAGAAAAAGGCATTCTCCTTGACGCCCTTCGTCCCAAACGTCTGACTATAACAGCCCACCGCAACTACCAACTTATCCCAAGCCATCTCAAACATCTCACCCTTGGCCTGCCTGACCAACTCTCCCTTCTTAACCCTATACTCATCCGGCACCTTCTCCTTCCCCTCGCGCTCCCCCGTCAACGCCAGTCCTTGCTGCGGATCATGCACCGCCTCCTCGATCAGCAGTCTCTTGTCCTGAAAGTCCACGGCGTCCGCCCAGCCCTGGAAGAACTCGGTCGCATTGCGCCGGGAGCGGACGGGCTCGAGCGCGTTGCGGAACTCGAGCGTGCCGACCGAGGTCGAGGCCAGCAGGGGCGTGAAGACGAAGTAGGACCGCGGTGACACGATGATCACTTGGTATTTCGAGTGGTCGAGGGAGCGGGAGAGGGGGTAGCCTGCCCAGCCTGAGCCGAGGATGACGATACGTTCGCGGCCTGGGGGGTGGTCAGAGGGGAGAAGCGGGGGGGATAGAGAACGGAGGTGGTGGTGAGGGTGAAACGGGGTGAATAGAGATCGAAGGAAATGCGTGAATGTCTAGTCATACCTTTTCGACTCTCGTCAAGCTGCTTTATGCTCATCCATCTCTGACTCTGTGTGTTTACGGATGTCGTAGCACCAATGGCACTCAGCACCTGCGGTCTGGCAGCTCTAGAGCTCAGCGCGCCCACCGAGCGCTGCAATTGTAGAGAAGTCATCTCGGCGAAGTCATGTAGCGAATGTGAAGGAAACAAACAACACAACTCAAGATACCACGCAATCAGCCGGTCATTGTTCACGTATACTTACTCCCGGTCGTCCCCAGATTAAAGTTCCGTCATCAGAACGAAACCAAAAGTTTTGAAGATCCGAAAGCTCCGCGGGCTGGCAAAGCTTCTGACGTCACGGGTGTTTTCGGGAGTGGAGCTTCACGTGCCAGCAAGGTTGCCGCGTGGGAACGGCGGGCGATCAGGATGGAGCCGGCATATTTTCTTGTTGATCAGGTACCTTCAAGATTGGTCTTTCTATGAGTATACTTCATGCGCGACGCTTGGTGTCATATGCGAATTACGGAAGTTGATCCAGGGGGCGATCTTCAAAGGCTGACGAGCTGCCTGCAAGGCAACTTCCAGCATCTGCACTGCTGCCGTCTAAAACTATTATATCCATACCGATCTAGCCATGCGCCAGAGACATTCCGCCCAAGTCCTCGTTACGCGTGAGACGGATAGTCTCAAGTGGTCTTTCCCTCCAGCAATTGAGGGATATCCTCTGGCTTGTTCTTTCCCTGAAGAATGTCTGTTGCAATGTCAGCACGTCTCACTCCAATGATAAATGTAAAACTTACTTGACACTGCTGTGAAAAGGGGGAACTCTCCCTCCATCCCCTTCGTCTTCAAGAAAGAATTGACCTCATGTGCCGTACTCGTGCCCTGCAGTTTCTGACCGTTCAACTCCTCCGCCTCTACCTCTTCAATGGACTTCTTCTTAGTTATGCTCAGCTTCGCGCATCTGAAGTTCCTCCCTCCACTACAGCTCGTGATCATGTCCGCAACACCACAGCTCTCCTCCGTGAATGTCTCTGTCTTGACGCTTTCCTGGAAGAACATCTTGCCGAACTTGACCTCCTCCATGATACCCACGCGCATGACCGCAGCCTTTGCGTTGTCTCCCCAGCCCAGACCGTCGACCCATCCTGCAGCCAGAGCCACGACATTCTTCAGCGCTCCTCCAAGAGAGACACCAGCTACATCATCAACCATTCGAACGTGGAAGTAAGGCCTGTGGAACAGCTTCTTCATATTCTCGTGGCTGAGAGGTGGGTATTCGCTCGGCAATGGTGTCAACTTTGGCTTTTTCTTCTCTCCTCTGTCTAGAGCAATCTCGCCGGCCTCGCTCACATTGATATCGATGCTCTGCCTAGGAGATCCTTTTGGTGTGGGGTGACGGCTGTCCATGGTCGGTGGGTCATACGCTACAGTCGTTTCGGACCACTTCTCCAGCGCAACTTCGGTCGCGATGTTGGCGCCAGATAGCGCACCGCAGTATATCCCTAGCTTGCGCCCAATTGACTCGGAAAACAGCTCAATTCCTTGGTCTGACACCTCGACGCCCTTGATGCAGGAGACACCGCGGGCGAAGGGCAGGACTTTGCCTTTTATGCTTTCGCATGACTTTGCGATGAATTGATGTGGGAGGTTGAAAATCAGGATCGTGGCATCCGTGACAGTGGACTCGATTGACGGGTTGGCGTGGATGTTCTTTGGGAGGGGTACACCAGGCAGGTACTTGACGTTCTCGTGGAGCTTATTGATGAGGAACGTGAGATCTTGAGGCTTCGTGCTGAGCTCGGAGCCAGGATCGTATGATGAGCTGCTCTTAGGAACTGTGACTTGCTCTTCAAAGACCCACATCTGTATGTCTTTCTCGAATAGGTCTGCATTTTCGGCGGTATTCTCGGCGATGACTTTGGCGATGGTTGTGCCCCTAAGATGGTGTCAGAGACAACCAATTGACGATGACATGGACGCATACCAATTGCCAGAGCCAATTATGGCCACCTTGTGCTTTTTCGCATATGCGCCCAGAGAACCCATGTTGCGGTATGGTATGTTGCGACGAACGAGTGGGGGTAGACGTGGGAATCGAGCGGGAGGAAGAGGATGGACACGAACAAGTGGCAGAGATGGCGCTGACCGGAATGAGGGGTATTTCAGTGAATGGGTGGGCATCAATTGCAAAATTTGAGAGGGTTAACGGGGTTGAGGATGTTGAATTGGTCGGTTGTAAGGAGAGCGAGGATGTTGGAGCTCAACTAACACTTCCCCAAAAACTCATCCTGACGTTCACATGCTCGACCAAGAGCTTCAGCTTACTCAACACCAATGAGCCGTGTTTTTCGCAAACACGAAGAGTGCAGCGAGACGAAGATACGAAAGAAATTCATGAGCTTATTGCAAGCTCTCCACACCAACTGGAAACGCCTATCCAAACGTCTTCCAAATTGTTCCAAAGTGGTGATCGCGTGTTTCTTCGTAGAGCCTGTCGGACCCTTGGATTTCCTTGTGAGATCTTTTGCAGATCCTCGGCCCCACAGATGATGCTTGCGGTCAACCATTCGGGAGCTTCAGCTTTGCATGTGATCGGTATTGCTCCCAGCAATCTGGTAGTGAGTCGCAGTCGAAAAGGGTTGATTCAGGGCATCTGCAGCTTTATATGAAGGACAGTGATCTGCATTAGCATGTCGTGTCGATAAAGGACAAGGTGTTTCAGGTGGTCTGGAGGGAAATTAATTTCATTGATCGCTGAAAGCTGGGTGGGTAATCTATCTTGACTTCGTTGGACGCATAATGACAATTGCTGCTTGAGTGAACGCTATGATGAACCTGCTGCTGACTTCCCCACTGGTATTCCTTTTCCAACCTGAAACGCAATCCTGATCACCAGACTCCATCTTTGTCTAACGACGCTTTACATGGCGAATCCGAAGATGGCGAGCATACCAGCCAAGAGGGCCGGAGTGCCAAAGTCGCGGGCGACGGTGAGGGCCATAGCAGCACCGGAGCTAGCGGCAGGGGAAGCACTGCTGCTGGCAGATCCGCTAGGGCTGCTACCACCGGATGAAGCAGCGGAAGTCGAGGAAGCGGCGGTGCTGGAAGGTGCTGCAGAGGACGACGTAGTGGTCGTGGCTGCACTGGCGTTGCGGTTACCGCAAGTCACGGCGCGGCATTGAGACTGCGCAGCGGCATCGGTGTTGGCAGTGATACATTGCGCAATGCTGGTCTGGCAGACGAAGAACGGGAGGGTTTGTTGGTAGTCAGAAACGTTGGGGCTGGCGCCGGAAGTGCAGACGCAGTTGTATGTGAGCTGGTTCTGTGGAGAGATTAGTCGTTGTCAGGAAGAGCAATCAATGTTGCTTACAGGGTCACATGTGTTTGACGTCGTGCCGGTGCCATTGCAAATCAACGGGCAGGTGTTGCGCTGAGCATCGCACCAAGAGTTCCTCTCTGTCTGGGGCACTGATCCGGGGTTGATTTGAATCTGAGCGGCGACCATAGAGGTCATGGCCGTAGCGGCCACAAGCAGCGAAGAGTAGAACATGTTGTGTGACTGAGGCCGGCGTCAGTATGCTGTCTTCACTACAAGCTTGTGGTAGCTTGCTTACAATGTGTTTGGTTAGACGTGTGTTTGAAGAGTCAAGCTTGCGCTGCGGACAGGGGTCGAATTGATGAATGTGATGATAGCTGGCGTGAGGACCGACAGTGAACTCGACGAACGGAGAGAACACGCGGCGAGCGAATGATTTATGAGGCAGGACCGGGTTGCTATGGATGCGGGATAAGAGGCCGGCCGGGCTGGGGAAAGAGCTCGACTAAATTAGCGTGGAACTCTACTTGCAGCACTACTTCTATCTTGATCTTGGCGCTTTTGATGGGTGCAAATTTGATTGTACTCCCAGCTCATCTCGTGACATGCAACGCTCATGGAGACGACAGCAACGTCCGTCAACAACACTCACCATTTACCGGTATGTCGACACAAGATGGATTGATATAGACTGCGACTGAGGGAATTGTTCGGTCTTGTCCACGTAAGAGGTTAACAGGCGCTAATCGCAGATCTCGCCGCCGCTAGTGCGAGTTCTGCAGGAATTTTTTTGGAGCTTGAAGCTCTGTCATGCATCTTGTTTCAAGCATGCGTGGCCGTTTGCGCCGATGTGGCCGAGCACCGATAAGAGTCGTGACGCTATCGTAGGGAGCTTAATTTATACCTGTCCTACCTGGTAATTTGTGCTCCGACTGCGTACCGGTCTCCGAGACATAGTCAGGCAGAAAACGCGTAGACTGCTACTCACATCCAACTTCAGATTTGACAGCTGATGTAATGCTTTGGATCTGCAAGCTTCTGTCAAGACCCCACTTGTTGCGCGGTTCGGATCTGAGCCGCACAGGTGGCCGTGCATCGTGGTGATCAACCTCGCAGTATTTGTGAAAATCACTTGGCACTGACCATTCTATCTTTCACAGAGCGTTGTCCAGCTACGACCAGCTCTTTGACAGCCGATGTTCCGGTAAGCGATTGCCATATACTCTCACAGCCCGTAAAACTACAGTGTTCGCAAGGATGGGCCGCCTCGCGACAATCGCAACGTGCCAACTCAATCAATGGGCACTGGACTTTGATGGTAACAGAGAACGTATTATCAAGGCTATCGTAGAAGCGAAAAAGGCTGGTGCGAAGCTGGTGTTGACTCCTGAACTCTGCATACCCGGCTATGGTCTTCTTGATCACTTTCTAGAGCTTGATGTCTACACACATTCCTGGGAAGTCGTCGCTCAAATTCTGAGTCATCCAGACTGCCAGGACATCATCATCGACCTCGGACTTCCTGTTCGCCATCGCGGCAACCCTTTTAATGCTCGTGTGATAGCATTGAACAAAAAAATCCTTGCTGTGCGGCCAAAGATCTGGCTCTGCAACGATGGCAATTACCGGGAGATGCGATACTTCACAGCATGGAAGCGTTACAGGGTCGAGACCTACCCATTACCTCAGGAGATCCAAGATCTCATAGGTCAGAAGGAGACTCGTATAGGTGATATCATTTTTGATACACTGGACGGCTCATTCGCAACGGAAACATGTGAGGAACTCTGGACTCCGGATTCTCCCCATGCAGAATATTCCCTTCAAGGAGTCGAAATCATCCTGAACTCAAGCGGCAGTCATCATGAGCTGCGCAAACTCGATACTAGAGTCAATCTCATCTTGGAAGCAACAGCAAAGTCTGGCGGAGTATACATGTATGCGAATCAGCGCGGATGCGATGGAGATCGTCTGTACTATGATGGGTCATCCTTGATTCTCAGTAACGGAAAGGTACTTGCCCAAGGCTCTCAATTCTCACTGCGAGATGTTGAGGTGCTGACGGCTACGATCGATCTGGATGACATTTGGTCCAGCCGAGCATCGAGAGCTAGAGGGGCGCAATCAATGGAAGCACCGACTTTTGAGCGCATCTCAATAGATTTTCACATCACCAGCAAAAAGGAAGCCGCAACGTCCCGGAAGACTGCCACCATGCCTCGGGAGATAGCGTACCACAAGCCCGAAGAGGAGATTGCGCTTGGTCCAGCGGCTTGGATGTGGGACTACTTGAGGAGATCAAAAGCATCAGGATATTTTGTGCCGCTGAGTGGTGGTATAGACTCTTGCGCCACAGCCGTCATCGTGTTCTCTATGTGTCGAATGGTGGTGGCCGCAATCGAAGAAGGAAACACCGAGGTCCTTGAAGATGCAACTAGGTTGTGCGGAGGTGAAGATCCAAGCAATATGACTGCACAGCAATTCTGCAACAAGATATTTTGCACTGCCTACATGGGAATGAAAGAACAGTCTAGCATCGAGACTAGAAGCCGAGCGAAGGACCTTGGAGCTGCCATCGGGTCCCACCATATTGACATGAACATTGACGTTGTCTTCAATGCTGTTAGAACGCTCATTTCGGAGACGCTGGACTTTCAGCCCAGATTCAAGGTCCATGGCGGTTCCAACACGGAGAATCTAGCACTACAGAATTTCCAGAGTCGAACTCGAATGGTGCTGTCATACGGGCTCGGACAGCTGCTCCCAACCGTCAGAGGTGGCACTGGTGGCCTGCTCATCCTTGGATCTGCAAATGTTGACGAGGCACTGAGAGGCTACTTGACCAAGTACGACTGCAGTAGCGCAGATATCAATCCCATTGGCGGCATCAGTAAAACGGACCTAAAGCGGTTCATTGCATGGGCGGAAGATTCGTTCGATCTTCCAATTCTGCACGATTTTATCGAAGCAACCCCGACGGCCGAATTAGAGCCGATCACGAAAGACTACGTACAGTCCGATGAGGCAGATATGGGTATGAGCTACGCTGAGCTGTCCGTTTACGGAACACTGCGTAAGGTCAACAAGTTTGGACTGTACTCGATGTGGCAGAAATTGGTAGTAGACTGGCAAGATCGCTGCACGCCCCGAGAGGTGTACAAGAAGGTCCGCGACTTTATGTACTACTATGCGATCAATCGTCACAAGATGACCACCATTGTATGTGTTACGCATCTGATCAAGGCCCAAAGATAGTAGCTGACCTCATTACAGACGCCTGCATACTACGCAGAACAATGTGAGACATGTTCCGAAGTTACTCGCACATGTGCGACGTGCTAACCTGACCAGATGCTCCCGATGACAATCGCTATGACCTGAGGCCATTTTTGTACCCCAAATTCACCTTTGCGCAACGCAAGATCGAGAACGAATTGAAGCTGATGGAGGAAGGCCAAGCTGAGGCGGACACCTGATCGCGGCGTCACGCAGGGCTGAAGTACTACAATATAACTGTCCTTGGGTGTGGTAAGACAAAGAAATCATGTCCTCGAATTGCGGTCACTGATGGGAAATACGGCACGTCAAAAAGATGAGGCCAAGCCGCAGTTCGGGAGATATCTAGCCTGACTCATGGCGACTAGTGGTGGCGCTCAGAGCTACCAAACTTGCTTTCTTGCACTGGCCTGCGGACGCGACGCGCAAACGATGGATTTCCCGCAGCAATCCTTTGCTCGGACTTTTGCAAAGAGCCTTTTGAACATGGAGGTCATATTGGCATATCATGTAGATAGATGTGTCTGCCATACAAGTGTGTCGACGAGCGTTGAATACTTCTCGAAGCCCTACAGGGTCTGCACAGATAATAGATGAACATGTCAAGGAACAAGACAGTACCATCAGGCCAATCCCAAGATGCGCAAGCCTGTAGGGCAGGATAGCCTTCGTGTCCGGCTCGAGTTTCAGCTCCCGAAGTGACCTGGTTGACGGCAGGAGAGGAGCTGCGTGCGGAGTCGACGGACGGCATGGCTCCTCTTTCCTGAGACACTTGCATTTGTGCCTGATGCTTGTTGTTCTGGATAACCACTTGCTGCATGAAAAGTCTGCAAGACGTTGATATACAGAGTCGATTATTGCAAGCAAACTCTCGATCATCAAACGAACTACCAGGACAAACCCCACAACCAGAGCCAAAGAACTGCGAACCCACATGTCGATGATCTAAAGATTTGCGACTAGGGCCGACGGACTGATTCCATCAATTCGAGTGACATTCGACTGTCTCTGCAATTTTTGTGGACCATCTTTCGCTGCGCTTGGGCCAGCCACTCGTTCATTCTCCACTTCTTGCTCTCCCTCAGTCAAACCTGCAGGTCAACCCAGCCCGTCGTATTGATACAAGACAAATAACAGCCTTTGTGCTTCCTTGCATCCTGGTCAAGTCAATTCACACCCAAGCATTGACGACCCAGCCGTGCCGTAATCTATAAGACAGCCGAACAGCTTTCTGCCATCGCAAGGGCTACCCGTCGAACGAAGCCACTACTCCGCGCATCCACTCACGAGCCCGGAACCTGGTTGCACACCTGGTCGCACACACGTGTCGGCGGCATGAAGTCGCAAAGATAAACACGACATTCTAGACGCCATCCTGGCTCGTCGCGTTAATGTCAGACACCATGTCTCGGCAGACAGGCGAGCAAGGTCAGCTTGAAGACTATTACACCTCATATCAAGCTCCCCAACCCGAACGCAGTCCACGTCTAGAACCGACCTATTTCTCTTCCCCTCCTCTGCCGACCAACACGCTTACTCCACCGACTTCTTCTTATGCACACGGTACCGCATCCTCCCAGGCGCGCTCCCGCTCCCGATCTCCAACTAGACAGGGTCCGCGAGCTGGCAGTAAAACTCCAACACACATTAGCACATCCCGATCGCGGCCAAACTTGCCGTCAACATCACGTGTACCACAACGGAGGGATTTCAAGGACCTGGTCACGCGTTTCAATCAGGATGAGGCTCCCATCAAACCTCTGTCCACTCAAGAAAGATACCGCAGGGCAGCGCAGCAACAGAAACCGGCCAAGCTGATGAAGCCTCGATCACCTACCAAGCCAAGCCACAACAAGCTGCAGACGCGAAGAGAACCGCCCAATTCACGGGTCCCCATGTCAAGATTGGATACAACCAGAGTTTTGAACGCCTCGGCTTCCCATGACGGCTCCATGTCTTCGCGCAGTCCTAAAAGCCCAAAGCGCAAAATGAACAAGCCACTGTTTGGAGAAGTCATTTACGATCCCACGGGTGCCGAAGAGTTGGGATATGGAATATCGTCCAAGCATCATGCGAGAAGAGGCTCGGAAAGTAGTATCTTCAAAGGAGCGGCACATATCTTCCATGTCAGAAGCCAGTCAGACGCCGAATCACCCTCCAACGACCCGACGAGATCATCTGGAGATGAGTCGGCTACGAAGCATTCGCGATCTCGAAGTGATCAGACTGCCAGTTTCCGCCACGACTCGCATCAGTGGGCACATGATGGTGTGTCGGATCTGTCTCGATTCTCCATCTCTCCATACTCCAGTCTGCCTTTCCTCACCATTCCTCCAAATACGTACCAACAACCAGACATGATAACTACGACGCCTACTCGAGCTCAGTCACAACCACGGCTACACTCGAAACCTTCACATGAAACCAGAGCCCGCACCCCTGTCAGTAAATATTCACGACCGCTACGAGCCGGGGCGCCGCCATCGCCTGGGCGCAGAGGCGATTCAAGACGACCTGACTCGCCGGAAAAGACTCTCCGCGCTAATATAATTGCCCCGACGACACCAAAATCTCCTCCCTTACGCAGTTCTCGCCCGAGACAACCAGTATCTGCGGCGTCGACAGCTTCCTCGCGCGCCAAAGCTAACGAGAGACTCGCGAAAGTGCCAAAGTCGAGTGATGAGGAAGGAGCTAAGCCGAGGCAGCGCAGGAAGGATCCCGTCCTGGGTCGCGTAGATTTTGCTGAACGTCGTGCTAGGATCGAGAAAGCCATCAGTCAAAACTTGGACGAAAAGGACTTTGACAGAGCTAGCAGAGCGTCCTCATCGAGGAGGAGGTCGAGCGCGAGTGCTGCAAGTCAGATCGAGGAAATGATCAACCCGGACGACGGCTTGACTAGACCTCCAATCACCTTGGAGCCTGTTGGAGAGAACCCCAAGTCGCCACTCTTTGTTGACACCCATAATGTGTCATTGGATGCCTCAGAAGAGCCCAAAACTGGAGATACTGAATTCGAGGAGGATGATGAGTCGCCTGATCTAGCAGTAAGGATTGGCCCTCTGGCCGATACCTCTCCAAGAGAGAGATCGTTCTCGGAATCAATACAGAACACGCCCATCGAATTTTCGCCACATCGAAACATGACAGAACCAAGAACACTCTTCACGGAAGTTCTGAAGTACCGAGAAGGGACTTCGCCAGCCACGCCAGAAACCTCGGACACAGCAGAAACGACCCCAACAGATGTGGACGAAACGAACAAGATTCGTGTCAAAATCGATGGCAAGCCAATCCATATTGGCAAATCTCCGCTTGCTAACGACGTGGCACCTGATGCAGAACTAGAGCAGACGGAACCAGGATTCGGCAGCTCCGAGCACCTGCAAGTTGAAACTCCTGCAGATGAGCTGACACCAAACACCCCAGTCGAGTCATCTTCCGAGAATTTCCTTCCAAGCGACTCGGACGTCACCCCTCGCCAGCTTGATGGATCCTCTAGGGAAGTTTCATTCGCGTCGACGGTCACGGATAGGACAAGGGATAGCGGAGAGACTTTCATGCAGCGGGTCATTCGCGACTACGAGAGGACCGGCAATATTGATCCAACACTGGTCGCAGAGCTTGAGCGACGCGGTCTCGATACTCATGGAACTGCTTCGCTTGCTAATGGCTCGGATGCGCAAACGATTGAGATCTTGCTGGACAGATTCACGTATCATCCTCCAGCAGAAGTGGCGACAGGAGTGGAGCAAGCCGAAGAGCCACAAATGCTCTCGTCTGCACGCTTCGAGGCGGGCGACCGGACTTCGTATACCTCGCAGGCATCTGCTGACGAGCCTGGCTATTTCGAAAGCAAGCCTAGTCCACGATTGACACGTGACGACGACGGCGTTGACGATTTCGTGACACCTGCTGAAAGCATGGATGTAGGCGAACAGCTGACATCGGGTCGCTTTGGTGACGAGACAGACAATGCTACGCCGGGTGCGGAGTCGCTTGATGATGGACCTACGCCTCCTCCAAAGGACGAGAGATGGTCGACCGGATCGAGCCTGCGATATGGGAGCGAGGCCGCCTCCAGCGATACACAGCATCTTTCGCCGACTGCAACAAGGTTCGAGAGGCACTCTCAGCAGTCGTTCACCTCTCAGCATTCCATGTCGCTTCCAGAGATTGAAGTTGGTGGACCTTTGGAAGAGGACCTGAGCTTTCACGAGCCAGAGACTCCTCCCCACGCGGGCATCAAGCCTTCACCAAGTCCTCCTGCTCCCGGATACGCGCCTCCACCTCCCCCACCGCAGCCTCCGTTTCCTGGAAATGGTTTCATCATTGAGCCCCAAAACCCAACGGAGCCTCCAACACCAGAACCTCCAACAGCTGGCGCCCATATGGGTTTGACGAACGAAAGCTCGTTGAGACCGTCTGAAGACTCTCAACGCGCAGGTTCGACTTCGGCGCCGCCCTCGCAGTCGATGTCTTCACTTGCCGAATCTACTGACCGCAGCTCTCCAGCAATGGCGGAAGACTCTAAGGAGCCATCACCTCTTCAACGTCGACTTGCGAAACGTCGCAACATCATCAAGGAACTTGTAGATACCGAATACTCTTACCACCAGGACATGAAGATCATCGAAGATATATACAAGGCTACCGTCGGCGACCTCATATCTCTAGAGGACAAGAAGACCTTGTTCGGTAACGCTGATCAGATCGAGGCTCTTTCGCTGGAATTCTACGATGCTATAAGGCGTGCAGTCGCTCCTTTTTACGTGCCACAGAAGAATACTCGATGGCAGACGAAACGCGGAAGCTTTGGGACTTCGAGCAGCGCTGACCGACAAGCTGAAGCCGATCAACCAAACGAAGAGCAGGACAAGCTTACCGCAGTCGGTGCTATTTTCGAGCAATTCCTATCGCGCTTGGAGAAGGTGTATGGCGCCTATCTCAAGAACCATGATGCGGCAAACAAGCGCCTCGCTGTGCTCCAGAACGATGCCACCGTCATGTGCTGGCTGAAGGAGTGTCACAACAACGCCAGCGACATCACCTCGGCCTGGGATCTGGATTCCCTTTTGGTCAAGCCTGTGCAACGCATCCTCAAATACCCGCTGCTCCTCCAACAATTATTGGCTGTCACACCACCCGAACACCCGGACCATGCGGCACTCGACAGATCTGTCATTGAGTCTACCAACATTTCTCAACGCATCAATGAGGCCAAGCGGCGGGCAGACCTGGTTGAATCGATCGTCCATCGCAAGCGGAAGGACTCGGACATGCGATCTGGTCTTGCCAAGGCTTTCGGTCTCCGGACAGAAAAGGTCAAGGAACGAATTGGCATCAAGAACGACTTCCAGGATCCGGTCTACGAGGAGTTGTCGATGAAGTTTGGTGGTCACTATGTGCGACTGCAGGTCGTCATGCGTGATGTTCAAGGTTCCCTCACTGAGGCCGACCGCGCGGTTGAGAAGTTCAACGCTTTCGCCATGGCATTGGAGTCTTTCATTGATGTGGCTGCCTGTCACTATCCTGAGATTGAAAGCAAGTGGCGCAAGTTCATCCTGGCCATCCGTGAACTGTCAAACGTCGCTTTGGCAGACCACAAAGCGCAGGTCAAGAAGCGCGTCGTCGATCCAATGGTCATGGCCCTACGACTTCATGAGGGTCCCCAGAATGTCATGGCAAAACGCAAGAAGCGGGTCGTTGACCATGTTCGCTGCAAGCAGATGGAGAAGTCGGGGCAGAAACCGGACAAGAAGACGCAGGAGGGTTCTGAGCTGTACAGTGCTCTGAACGAGCAGCTCAAGATCGACTTGCCCAAGCTGTATGCTCTCACTGCGCAGCTTATCCAGCGGTGCCTGGCTTGCCACCATCAGATCCAGCTCGCCTGGCTATGGACGTGGGAGATGAAGCTCCGGCCAGTGCTTGATTCCTTCCCTGAATCCTGGGAAGAGATCCTGCCCGAGTTCCACGCCGAGCACGATCTCGTCGCCGCGCAAGTGTACTCGCTTGGTCTCTGTAACGGGTCTCTGCTCCACGAGGCGTCCAAGTTCCTCTCCACCCAAACATCCTTTGCCACCATGGACGACCCGTACCGCATGTCTCGACCAGGAGGTATCTCCTCCCGCACGCAGTCCGTCGGCAGCGAGCACGCGCCATCCCTCCAGAACGACCCTCCACGCACTCAGTCCAGCGCCTTCGGCCCCGCCCACAACTTCTACGACGCCAACGTCTCCATCAACGGCCAAATGTACAGCCGTGCCCGTTCCTCCTCCAACATCTCCCAACACGCTCGCGGCCGCGCCACCTCCGTGCCCCGCCCCGACGGCCAACCCACGCCGCGCCTCCCGTCCCAAACCCCAAAATCCTCCTTCTCCGGCTCCCGTCCCCCGACCGCCTCCCGCCCCTCCGACCTCCACACCCCTTACAACTACAAGCACATGTCGGCCGACGGTGGAGGCAGCCAGCGCCCCTCCCGCCCGGACAGCGGCACCTCCTACTTCTCCTCCTCGCAACAAGACCAGCCCGACCGACCCCAGCGCTTCAGCGGCCTCTTCAGCAGCGCCATGCCCATGGGCGGCGGCGGCGGCGGCGACAGTCCCGGCCACGCCAACGGCGGTGCCCTCGGTGGCGCTCTCGCCGGCATCGGCATGGGGATCGGCGGCGTCGCGTACCCTGCCGCTGCGCTGGGGCCGCAGCAAAGTGGCAGCGGCAACTCGATCGGGCAGGCCTATACCACGACGCACCAGACGACACATGGGCGTGCGGAACTCCAGTCCGCGCCTAGCGTGCAGAGCATGGCGCCCAGCGTGGGCGGGCCGAGTCAGCACAGCATGCACAGTCAGCACGCCTTGCCGACCCAGGGATCCAGTCTCGGCAGCAACATGGCCAGGGATCCAGGCAGGGGGGAACCGCCCATGAGCCCCCGTTTCGCGCCAGAGGATGTCCCCGTCCTGTTCGTCGCGGCCAGTCTGTTTGAGTTCAATATCGATCGCGCGAGGAGGGAGGCAGGGTATCCCTACCTGACGTATGTACAGGGCGAGGTGTTTGATGTTGTGGCGCAGAAGGGGGAGCTGTGGTTGGCGAAGAATCAGGATGATGGGGAGCGGATGTTGGGGTGGATCTGGGAGCAGCATTTTGTGATTCTGGGGAGGGAGGGCTAGGTTTTGGGTGGAGAAGATGGGGTTTGGAGGAGGGGGGAGAGATTGCAGGGGAGAGGCTGAGATGAGGGAAGGGAGAAGATGGAGAAGAGAGGAAGGGGATGTAGAAGGGGTGAATGGGGAAGATGGTAGGGTAGCGGGATGATTGTCAATAGTGTCGAGATGGGAAACAGCCATCTGTCATGGATGGCCGGCATATACAGCATGGTGTTAGGATTGGTATGGGTATGGAAATGGGTATCTGCCAAATGCAAGGCTATTTGGTGGTGTAGAATATGAAATGAAACATGTCCAAATATTCAATGCTGCTCTATGCTTTTGTCATGCGCTTGTCACCTTCGCTTGCCGAGGTCCCTATGCTGTGCATCTCTCATCGGCTTTCATGCCGCACAATGGTCATGGTTCAAGGGTTCGAAGTCTATACCCACATAGCCGTCTACACATACTCGATCTCGATCTTCTCGCCTTCCACTTTACTGTTGAACCATTCCAATATCTCCACCTTCTCCCCAACATTCCTAGCTCCATCCAACACACCACTCTCCACCGTCGCCGCACAAGCCATATTCAGCTCCACCATCGCCAAGTTCCTCGCTATACACTGTCGACTACCCAGACTGAAAGGGATCAAGTCCCTGTTCATCTTCTCCAAATGCTCGGGCGATGAATCGAGCCACCTCTCCGGCTTGAATGCGTAAGGGTCAGGGAATACAGAAGGATTGTGGTGCATTGTGTGGATCTGTACTGAGACCAGAGTTCCAGCTGGGAGGAAGTAGGACTTGCTTGTCTGCTTCGTGGGGGATGGCTTAGAGAAGGAGTAGTCGGGGGATGGAGTGTAGAGCCAGCCTCCGGCGGGGACTACGCGTGGTAGACGGGTAGGGTTGGCCATGCTGAGTCGGAGCGTCTCTTTGATGCAGGATCGTAGATAGGGAAGCGAGGATGGGTCGTAGCTTGGGTCTTGCCTTTTTGCTTCCAGCACCTCGGATTTGATTTTTGTGTAACTAGGTCTTGGTCAGTCTCTCTACCACATCAAACCGCATGTGAACTTACACTTCAGCGTGCTTTGCCAGCTGCCAGCAGAACGTGCTAAGATTCATACCGCTCGAATCTGTCCCAGCGAACATAAGATCCATGCACTGCGCCGCCACCTCATCTTTGCTGAGCCCAGCCTTGAGCATCCTCGCCTGGTAGGTGCCATCTTCCTCGTTCGCCTCCTCCACCAATCTTCTGACATACCCATCCACTCTCCCCATACTGTCCACCGTCTCCTTCGTCTCGAAAAGATACTGACTGACCTTCTCGAGCGCAACGAACAACCAATTCGGCAAGAAGAAGAACCTCCCCACGCCAACAAACGCATTGACAAACTCACTCGCACTCAACTTCTGCTCATCCTTCCCCTTTTTCCCATCTCCCATCCCTCCTTCCTCCAGCCCTCCATAACTAACCCCAAACAAATACCTTGTAACAACATCAACAGCTAAACTCCTCGCCGCGTCCAGCACATCCACCTTCCCACCCCTCCTTTTCCCCCCTTCCAGTCTCCGCACAAACCCCGCCACCGTCCCCCGCAACCTCCCCTCCCCCTCCCTTAGTGCCTTGGTCGCGAACAACGGCAGTACACTCTTCGCCCTGACAGCTCTGTACTCCTTCCCCAGCGCCGAGAACAGAGAAGGCCACCCCTCAATGTCGAAATTGCGATAGCAGGGCGCCTTCGGGAACCCGCCGTTTGCGCTGTAGATCGGGGCCAGGGCGGCGCCGTCTGCGATGAGGACTTCGTTGGGGCCGATGCGAAGGATGGGGCTGGGGGAGTGGGTGAAGAGGGAGGTGAGGTAGGTGGATTCTCTGCCAAGGTAGGAGAGGTGGAGGAGGGGGAGGCGGGTTAGTTTGAGGAGGAGGGGGCCGGGGATGGGGGTGAGAGGGTGTAGGAGGAGACGGTGGAATATCAGGGTTAGGGTGAAGGGGAGGAGGAGGAGGAGGAGGGTTGTGATCAGGGGGTCGGATGGGAGGGAGGGAAGGAGGGTGGTGAGGGCCATGGTGGAAGATGGGGTGGTAGTTTTGGGTTTAAGTGGGTTGTGAGATGAGATGCCTCAGTAATATGCTATGGTCTTGGAGCTATTCAAATAGGAACTGAAGATAAATGTGAAATAAATACATGTCGACGGATTGGTGGTTGCAAGGGCGTATGACTCCCAATAAATTTTGATGAAACCGCGGGGTACTCATTGCCCCACCACACAGATGCGCATTGATAACATAAGACACCACCAGCGGTTTGATTAATAAATGACATTGAATAGAACTATCTTCTCATAAACATAACGCATGAAACACAAATCTATGCACAAGTGGGCTGGCCCGTCAACGCTTGCGCAAGCCAGCGCCTATTACTTTATCGATCTCCTCATACCAGCCGCAACATCTAGTAAACGCTGCAACCACTCTGGCCCCTCCTCAATGCCTCAGCAAAGAACGCTTTCATGGCCTCGTAGTGAAAGAGAATACCTCCCAACACAGCCACGTGCCAGATATTATGACTTCCGCCAACATAGTCGAAGCAGCCAGGGAACCAGCGCTCTGGTATCTTGGCCGCGTAAAGACATGCACCGCAGAGATAGAATAGCAGGCTTTTTGTGATCGGCGCATAGAAGTAGATCGCCCAGTCCAGTCCTCTTGTCATGACTAGCTGGACGACGGGAAAGAAGCCTGTTGTCGCAAGACTAACGTAGAAGCCTACTCGTGCCCATGCCATGTCTTGACGGTTGAATGTAGGCGACCATGGCAGGACGGTACCACCGATACCCAGGGCGAGAGTGGTGAGCATGTACGTCCATCGGCTGATGGGCTCGCAGTAGAAGGCGGTGTACTCGGTAGTCAAGATGGAGGCGGCGACGAGGAATGAGATGCCAGTATAGTCTACGCAGGCGAATCGTTCCATGAGCTTTTGGTTCGAGTGCGCGGCCATGCAATGCCACATTGTGCTGCAGATGAGGCACTTGCAGGCGGCGAAAAAGAAGAGCGCAGCAATGAGGATATCTGGGTAGGTATATTTGCTGAAGTTGGGCGTTAGAGGGTACCAGTAGAATGCAATGCCAACGACGAGGATGAGTCCGAGTCCATGAGACCAGATATTGACAGTCTCGTTGTTGAAATAGAAGCAAGACCGCACGCAGTCGAGCTTGGTCTCGCAGAAACGGTATCCTTTGGTAATGTGTGGATTAACCTTCCAGGGATCGGGGAGGTCGTGGTACGCAATGAGACCGTTCTCTTTTGCGCGCTTCAGGGCGTGTTCTACTCGAGCCTTCAGCGCTTCCTTTGCGTGGCGGGCCTTTACTATTCCCTCATCCATCAGCTCGGCGGCTTTATTTGCGCCATCGTCCAGACGTCGCCGACCAGTCTCGTACATGTCGTTTGCGACGGCCGAGAGACTGCCAGAGTGCAATTCGTATGCTTTCGTCTCAAAGTCGTGTAGCATAGACTCCATCAGCCGCACACCTTCCCTTGCTTTTGCTTCCACAGTCTGCTTTCTCTCCAGTGCATCCCGATACCCATCCTCCAATGTCTCAACAAAGACCTTTGCTCGCCGCCACCCTGCATCTATCATCTCATCCGACACCCTGGTGCATGAGTCATGTACTGTCCGTAGCGTCTCATAGGCTCGCCCTATGCCAGAGTCTATCTTGAAGTGGCCATAGTCCTCGAGGAAGTCGAGTCGCTTTCCCAACTGCGAGAGAAACTGGTCAACGAGGATTTGAATGTCGTCCGTGTCAATGTGCCATGTCTGCGGTTGGTACGAAGAGTGCCGTCGCTGCTTTCGAGCTTTGTCGGTGTCTGAAATGTCAAAAGTGCCATACGAAGGGCGAGAGATGGCGGGCTCTTCGAAGGACTCGGTGATGGACGTTGTCGCTGTCGCAGTGCAGGTCATTGTGCCCGACCTAGTGGTTCTTGAGCACAGCATGTATGTTTCCGTGTGTCTGTAGGCGAAGAAACAGCAATTGGTTTGTAGCTTAATGACGTTGGCGCATCGTACGTTGTCTTGGGAATCGTTCAGTATATAGAAATTTGGACCACGTGCTACAAGGGACTGTCGTTTGCAATGTATGTTAATGCCGGAAACACAAACGCTGTAATGACATGTGATAGAGACAGGATCCACCCACGTGGAATGCTACAGCGTCTGAGTGGTGGTAGAAATGAGCAACTGGTCGTTGGGGACAAAACGGATGCGATAGTGGAGAGGCGAGACCCCGAACACAAAACTGCAGGGCAACCCGCACAAATCGCTTCTCCTCGGCACGTTCGCTTGTCACTGGTGACGACGCTGGACCGTGATCCACTGTTCCTGGGCGTTCGCTTCTGGGCGCTCTGACCCTGATGTCCTTCCAGAAGGGTGATCCCGATCATCTAATCTAATCAATTCGATGTTGAGAACTTCGCACGGCTTCACCAGTATTTGAGTGAAACCATCAATTGCAGAAACATCATCCAGGATGGACACCAATATCATCACGGACGCGGATCTCTTGCGCGTCCTGGCGACCGCGCAAGAGACGCGCGCACACTGCGTTTCTATGCTCGACTTCCTTGAGCAACACAAGCAATCAGCTCCAGAACCCTCGCGAGACGATGCTCTAGAGCTTTCACGCCTGCAGAAGCGCTTGACCTCACATCTATCCCTGCTTCGTGGGCAGCACCGGCAAGCAATATATTCAGCCCGCGCATCCAAAGGCCAGACCGCAACCGCCAAGTCCGAGATTGACTCTCTGCATCTGCAGCTTCAGAACCTCTTCTATGAGCAGCGTCATCTGATGGGAGAGATACAGGGATGTGAGGAGTATCCGCATACATACACAACATTATCACTACAGGACGAGGAGGAATTCTTGGCGCGTAAGGTGGAAGCGACAGAAATGGGCGACAGCAAGTATTCCTTCAAGGAACATATGTCACCCCATGATTATATGGTCGCGAGGATCAAGGGCGAGAGAGAAGAGAGGCAACGCTTGGACCGCGAGAGGCAGGAGCTGGTGAAGAAAAAGGCAGAATCGAGTAAGAGAAATGAGGGCATGAGGAAGGAGCTTGAGAAGGCAGACAAGGAGATTGAAACTTGGTTGGACGGCCAGAAGAAGGTTGAGAAAATCTTCCAGGATAAACTAGGGACGGAAGTCAAGGTGGATGCAAGAGAGATGGAAACATGAATCCCGACGTAGGTCATTGTATCTCCTTCATGATGCCCCATTCAATACATGGTTCACTGTAAAACATGAGGGCTGTGGCCCCTGTACCCACCCTGACTGGATGCCGCAAGATCGAGTGAGATGACCTACTCGCATGCATCCCTTCGATTCACGTGGGTCCAGAGCAGCAAGTTGTAAAACAACGTGAAGTGCTTGTGGCCTGGTAGTATTCATCGACCTGGCTGCAAAACAGGAATACTCCCTAGCCAGGCATATACCAAAACAACAAAAATCTCGAGAGGAAATCCAAACTCGCGGCTCTTGACAGTATGAGGAGGATTCGATTTTTTTTCTCTGTCTACTTGCGACATGGCGGCGAATCACTGTGCGTATTCTTGTTTTTGCTCGCTATAATCTTTTTCTTCATTTATCATGGTAAGATTCAAACCCTCGACGCACCACTGCCATGAGACTGATCGCTGGTTTGATTGTGTGAGCCTTCAGGAGCATTTGAGTGCTCAGGTAGCATGTGATCGTGGGACCGCAGAAGCGGTACCCACACACCACAGCTTAGCTGTTGTTGAAGGTAGGAAGCAGTGTTGAATATATATAGCTTGTTTATTTTGCAGTCGCGAGCAAGATTTCGCCTCTCACATGCTCTGTTTAGAGGGCGAAGGTGATGTGTCTTTCGGGGAAAGTCCCAGGGGCACAGAATGAGGTTCCTCATTTGATACTATGAATTACAGCACTTTCACAGGTTTAAATATCGGCACATTTGAAAGGAATATCATGAATTAACTACAATGCCTTGAATGCATCTACTATCTCACTGAAATCGCTAGCCGTCCAGATACTTGGGTATACAGGGGGCTCGTTCTGCAGCATGCTAATATGCCGCACGCTTATACCAAGCCTGTCTGTCGTCTCCTTAAGCCGACTCTGAGCACTGCTCAGTGGTTCGTCTTGTATGCATATGCCGATGTCTGCTGCAATGAGACACTCCATATCGGTTTCTGAATCTCCCACGTAGATTACCAGTGTCTGGCCTTCCCTAGGTGGCACCCGCTCGTTTGCATTGATGCTCATGTGACAACGCGTAGGGAGAATGTCAAGCTTGTCCGCGCTGGTCCGAATGATCTCGCCTGAATCGCACAGACGACCGCTGCTTCCATCTGGGTAATACAGACCTGATATTTCGTTTGCATGCACAACCATCTGAGTCTTCAAGTATCCATCAACACGGCGAGCTGTTTCTGGAGAGGTCATGGTGTGTTTCGTCAAAGCAGCAAGTATTGCGCTACGAATGAAAGTCCGACTCCAGTTGACACTCAGTATTTCGAACGAGCCTCGTGTCTTATCGCCGGCCTGCGAATCGTTGCCGACTGCCATTTCAACAAGGTCTAGCCAGCCTGGGCGTAGCATGATGTCACCAGATTGTACTGCAGCTATGGCGCCACTTTCAACACCAGCAGCTGTGACGGCCTTGAAGATCTCGGCTTCCTCTGCACCTTTGACACCTGTCAATTCAACATCTTTCAGGCTTGCGAGCCATCTTCTCTCCTCGGCCAGTGTCTTTCGTTGAGACTGTCGCGGCTGATAATTCTCCTTATGTCGATCATACGCTTCCTGGTAGGCGTTGCCTAAAGTTCTCCAGGACACTGCTGGCGCTGGGTACGTACTAGCTTCGCCATCCAATGGAAGACCAATTTTGTAATATGCAACTTTAGCAACGAGGTGAAGCGTATCCTGTTTTGTTAAGGTGCCGTCCCAGTCGCAGATCAGCTGAATTGGACGTCGCTTTGGTGGGGTCATGATGAGCCGAGGTTTCGTGCGATATGGCAGCGAGAAAGAAGGAGAAACAAGAGAATGCGATGTCAACGAAATGGGACTAAGTCGCATCACCGATTGTGACAATCATGCACTGTACTTGGGGCTGAGACGGCATGCAGCTACTGTGTTACAAGGCCGTAAGTCTGACGATCTGTCTGCTCCAGTGGCCAAATGCTCTGCGCTCGGAAGGACTAAGCATATATCATTCTTTGGTCGTTACAGGGCGTTTAAGGCGCTGGTATGTTTTCGAAATAGGGATGAGCCCCCTAATCAATATCTCTATCGTGCAGTACCAAGCTTGAGTTAAGCTTGGCAGATGCTGGAGCATTCTCGACAGAGTGACGAGTGGGTGGCAATGAGATTGCCGAGGGAAACGGAGTGAGATCCAGATCTGGCCAATCACAAGCCCCGCAATAATGGAATCATAGACTTCGTTCCTATCCGTCTTCGTTGCTTCTTAACGACCTCTACACTTTGACCATACACCATCTTGTCAACCAATTCCACAATAATGGCATCTCTACGACTCGCAGCATCAAGACTCGCACCTCGGGCGCCTTTGGCGTTCCGCAGGACGATGGCCACACACGCACCTGAACCAATACCAGCGCCAGCCGACCACATCCCATCTCCCAGCCGAAACATCATTCCGGAGAAGCAGACAAAGACCATCGAGGACCCAACTGCGGAGAAGGAGGCAAAGATCAAGACTTTCCACATCTACCGCTGGAACCCCGATGAGCCAACCGCCAAGCCTCGCATGCAGACATACACACTCGACCTGAACAAGACTGGGCCGATGATGCTGGATGCGCTAATCAGAATCAAGAACGAGGTGGACCCGACTCTTACATTCAGGCGGAGTTGCCGAGAGGGTATCTGTGGTAGTTGCGCCATGAACATTGACGGTGTCAACACGCTGGCGTGTTTGTGCCGCATCCCACCCACCACGGAGAAGGAGACCAAGATCTACCCTCTCCCACACACCTACGTCGTCAAGGACTTGGTACCAGACTTGACGCAGTTCTACAAGCAGTACAGGTCCATCAAGCCATACCTGCAGCGTGACACACCCGCCCCAGATGTACATATTACCGCTTCTTTTAAGCTCAACATTTACTAATATTCTTTCGTAGGGAAAAGAATACCGCATGTCAAAGGAGGACCGCCGGAAGCTCGACGGAATGTACGAGTGCATTCTCTGCGCATGCTGCAGCACCGCCTGCCCATCGTACTGGTGGAACAGCGAGGAGTACCTTGGACCAGCCGTGCTCATGCAGGCCTACCGCTGGATTGCCGACAGCCGTGACGAACAGACCGCAGCCCGCAAGGACCAGCTCAACAACAGCATGAGTTTGTACCGCTGCCACACCATTCTCAACTGCTCGAGAACCTGCCCCAAGGGTCTGAACCCAGCGCTGGCCATTGCTGAGATCAAGAAGAGCATGGCTCTCTCCTAAATTTGATGGATACACGATAGGCAGCTGGGGAGGCTCGACCCAGTAGAAGGATGACTGAAAGGCAGTCATACTCGGGGAGGATATGTATTACATTCATTTTTTTTGAGTGTACCTAGCGGCGCATCTGTATAGTGAATGAAAATTACTGCATTATAATGAAGCCTGGCTCCACTTGATGCATTCATCCCGTGTCCACAGAACACTCTCTCGACAATAGGAATGTCCACAGATGGGCACAACGATAGAGCATACGTTTCAGTACTCAGTGACTAACATCATCTTCAATATTTTGTTATTACATTCACCTGTCTTTGTGTGACGGATGGCTCGACCGGGTATGTCCCGTGATGCGCCACGTTATAATACATCCCTGCCATCGCTATGCCAATACTGAGATCCAAGAAGCAGCCTTAGTAATTACATCAGGGCTTGACATCCCGTCCCCATGTCTCCCTCTCCACTTTCAAGCTACGCTCCACATACCACCACGTCGTCGCCGCCCAGATACCGGCCCAAAGGAATGGCGCGGACCAGCCCACAGCATAGGCATAGTCTCCCTCAAGTGTGAATATCAGAATGGTCGTCAACGTCGCCATAGCTAAACAGCCCACGCCCCAAAACAGCGTCAGCTTTTCCAGCATGCTCCTGAACACCTTGCTGGCCTGATATCTCTTCCACAGCCGTTCCCTGTATTCCGTCCCTCCACTCCCATCAACCGCAACAATATCCTCGACCAAGTTGTACGCCCCAGGCAAAAGCACACTGCCCCTCGGCTGACTGCTGACCCTTACCGGACTCTTGACCCCGCCCCACCTCATTCCCTCAAAAACACAAAGCTGAAGGCCAAATACATACAGCAGACTCGACGGCGGCATAGCCAGCAATCTAATCGGCGGATTGTCCGGCGTAGATCCAATAATCAGCTCGACCATCAGCACGACCCACGTCGCGGTGAAGACCCAATGGAACCAGTCGAGGTACGCTCTCCGCCCACCGATAACGCGGCACGTCGACCCTTTCTTGAACAGCCGCCAGAAGCGTAGGAAATATTCGAGGATGCTGACACCACCGATGGCAGCGGTAACGATGCTGAAGACGGTGTTGGGGGACAGGTCGGTGCCGTACCAGAGGCCGAAGTAGAGGGCGATGGGCATGAAGACTGAGTCTGTGATGACGAGGGACCAGAAGATTATCATGAAGATTATGCGGGAGCGGGTGAGGACTTTGTATTCCAGAGAGGGAAGGGGCGGGGTTGAGGCGGTGGAGGTTGTGCTTGGTGCTGGGTCGTGGGCGGTGGGCGGGTTGAGAGTGGAGGGGTCATTGCCGGTGGTGGGAGTGGTGTGGTTGGGCTGATTTGAGATAGAGGGTAGGTCGTGTTCTTGTGGGTCCGGTGGCATGGTGTAAGTTGTGAGATTGTTGTTCAGTAGGCTGGATTCATTTGGAGATTAGAGAATCAGTAGGAGATGCACCATCAGGTGCAATTGGGCTTGGCTCGATTGGCTCTTGATGTGAGAAAGATGAGTATGCAAGCTCGAAAGTCAATTTGGCAGCGATTTGACTGTTATCAAGATTAGGGGTGGTAAGAATGAAAGCACCGAACGTGTGAAGTGAGTGGTAGGTAGGATGAAGGGCAGTGTTTCTACATTTCGATATCCCTGCGTCACAGCATCGGAAGAATCGGACACTTGCATCAGTCTCGTAGGGCTACACGAAAAAAGAGCGAGCATTCTCCTTGGTTCCGCGTGTCTTCAACAGCACCTGCAATGTGGAAGGCCAAAAAACTACGTCAGAATGAAAAGACGATCAGCGCCGCGAGATGCCGGAGCCGGCTCCCAAGCCTGTGCACGTGCTAAGAAGTCAGACAACGCCGACCTCCGTGGAGCTTATTCTCGACATCACCTGAGGCACCTTACACCAGCTCCGGGCTGTCCTTCATCCCACCATATCCTCTCACAAACGAGCATGTAAAGTCCGCCGAAGAGGACAGCCATGCGCTTCCTCTTTTGTCTCCTTCCCTTCCTCCCCCTCGCCCTCTCCTCGAACCCCCAAATCCCCCTCCTCAACCCCACCACAAGCAACAACACCATCTCCGCAACCCTCTTTAACACCCTCGAAGAACACTCGCGCCTAGTGGACATAACCTACTGCATAAACCCCACCAACCTCGGCCTCACCAAACCCTTCACCTGCCTCTCCCGCTGCGCCGACTTCCCTACCCTCAAGCTCATCACAACCTGGAACACTGGCCCCCTCCTCACCGACTCGTGCGGCTACATCGCCCTCGACCACACCCCTGCACAACCGCATATCCTCGTCGCCTTCCGCGGCACTTACAGCCTCGCCAACACAGTCCTCGACCTCGCGACCGTGCGCCAGGAATACGTCCCTTATCCCCCTGCCGACAACGACGATGTCGAGGCAGACAAGTGCGAAGACTGCGCGGCGCATATGGGCTTTCTCAAGGCGTGGAGCCTGACGAGCGACATCGTCATGCCACATCTCTTGGCGCTGAGGGCGACGCATCCGACGTACGAGCTGGTCTTGATCGGGCATAGTTTGGGCGGGGCGGTGGCGGCGTTTGCGGCGCTGGAGATGGAAGGAAGGGGATGGAGGCCGAGCGTGACGACGTTTGGGGAGCCGAGGGTGGGAAACGAGGCGCTGAGTGGGTACTTTGATCGGAGGTTTGGATTGGGTGGGGAGAGGAGTGATGGTTCTGGGGTGGAGATTGAGGAGAAGGTCAGGTACAGACGGGTCACGCATGTGGATGATCCGGTGCCACTGTTGCCGCTTAGCGAGTGGGGATACGCGCCACATAGTGGGGAGATCTTCATCACAAAGTCGGAGCTGTCGCCTGAGGTCAAAGATCTGAGGCACTGCTGTGGAAACGCGGATAAAGAGTGCATTGCCGGCCAGGACGAAAGTCTGGCTGCGGTCCTGGAAAGGCCTGTGGACGACGAGCCGGAAATGACACTCGCGGATTCTGTCAAGGCGATGGCGCATCAGAGCAGAGCAGGTTTTGGGTTTCCTTCACGATTCAAGCTTTGGCAGTTGCTGTTCGCGCATCGGGATTACTTCTGGAGGTTGGGCCTTTGTGTGCCGAGTTTGCATCCTGAACTTTGAGAAAAGCGTTGATATCCTGTTAGCAAGCAAATGTAAATTCACAATATCAAGCGAGAGTATGTTCATGCCACTTTCTGAGGCACCCTGAGACAGAAAGGTTTGGTAAGTAATTAAGGTAAGTGATTATTCGATTATTCCAACTATCCTACAGCGACACTGAAAGGAGAGACTCCTTTACCATGCATTAATGTCCCATGCCATGCAATGTGCGTTCGTCCATCGTTGTTATAGTGCAGTGGTAATTGATGTACAGTGGTGGGTGGAAAGAGCATGAATTTACTCGATGATGATCTTCCTGGACACAGGAGCCGCAGCCTTGGGGACCAAGACAGACAAGATACCATTCTTCAGACTGGCCTTGACCTTGTCCTGGTCGACCCTGGTGGGGAAGTTGAAGCTGCGGCTGAACTCGCCGACCGAGCGTTCGGACACCCAGTAGCGATGAGTCGGCTGCTCGGCCTGCTTTGTCTCGGTCGACACCGCGGTGGTCTTCTCTGCGTCCGGATTGGCGCCGGACATTGTGGCATCGTCTTCGACAGATGGCTTGTGGTAGCCATTGCCAGCTTCTGTGATGCGGCCTTGCTCTCGTCCTTCGATGGCAGTGGGGCGTGTGCCTTCCTCGTAGGTCTTTTCGGTGCGACCGCGGATTTGCATTGTCTGTGGGTCGGTAAACTCGATGGAGACATCCTTCTGGTCGATGCCAGGAAGTTCACCCTCCAGCTCGTAAGCCTCCTTACTTTCCTTCACATCGAAGCGAGGTTGGAAAGAGCGCAGCGAAGTTGAGGAGGGAAAATTCATTGAGGCGGGTCGGGCAAGCTGATGGCTGGCATAGTCGTCCAGCAGGCGGAAAAGAGGAGTAAATTCTCCAGAAGCGAATCGTGGGAAGAGAGACATGTTGCGTGTAGTGATATGAATTGGAGTTGCTGTTCTCGCGATGCGATAAACTCGAGGTGTTTGTGATCGTAGATTCTGCATCAAATTTGTTGATCTTTGTTGGATGATTGTGCTCAACACATGACCTTCTACAGGTATTTATCCTTTCGACATGGGCTCATGGAAACGTCGCGATGCTTGCTGCCTTGATGCTTGTGAAGCATCGCGAATGCAGGTGAAGTCAACCGCAGTGTCTGGCTACTTCTCGAAGGACGTCGAAGTCTCTAGAATTTTGCCAAGAATTCATCACGTGCCTCGTGATCAAGGGGTCGATTACCAATATCGGTGGCCTGTGAAGGATCGAAAGCGATGAGAATCGTCGGTAAATCAAAGGAGGCTTGATCGTGACATAGGTGAACATGAAGTGACCATTCACACCTTTTGGAAGTTTCGCTTGCGGCCACGATCCCTGCCAGACTTCGCCTCTCGTAGATTCGTTTTCCTCGCAAATAAGCCTGATATGTATCGAAATTGTTACAAAGAGTTCCAGGAGACAGCAAGAAGTTTCCATGTGGTAGTAGAGCATAATGTCCCTTGATCTACAGGCCAGGCGTGTTGCCAGAAGCTACGTCCTGCATGTTGATGACCAGCTCTTCGGAGCCGACGGTGAAGAGGTCCCTTGACTACCAGCCTTTGGTCACATCACCATGGACAGGTATAGCCTGTTCTGAGATGGTCGTTCAGCTAGTCGAGCTGCCGATCGAGGCGTCCAGAGTACGAGCTACCTTATCTGTGTCTATCGGAAGATGTTTCGTATACCTGGGGAGTCGTACATCTCGAGCTGTCTCTGACCCTTACGCAGAAGGAATTCAACCGTACCAAAGTCTTTTTTGCCGACTGCTGAATGTTGTCGGAACTCATCCCTGCTCGCGGTCAGACTAAACATTTGGTATTTCCCCAGCGAGCATACCGTATAAATGCTATAAAATTTGGTCTTGTCTCCTATTCAAGACATTAGCTATGTCACAGTCATGCTATCAATCGCAGTTCACCAACCTCGGGCTTGTGCCTCGTAGCCCGTAGACATTTTCGGTACAGAGACAGAACATCCCGCTGCAAGCCGGATAGCCTGGCCATGCCCCGATATCTTGGAAAAATTTTGATCCTCTGTGTAGCCAAGACAAGTATGATCAAAATTATCGGGTCAGAGCGTCTTGAAATATCAATCGGGGAATTTGAATATTTGGCGATGCTGGAAAGATAGAAGGACGTCTCCTTGTTTGCTTCTCGGCATCAAAAACTTGGCGAAGTCGAAGTCCATGACGACGATTTTCCGTACCTACTTTTTGCATCTCAGACCGTGAATTATGGCTAACAACAATCATTTGCTCATTTCGTTCTCGACGTTCAAAGTTGACATGTAGCGTGTCGCGCATCACAATTCAGTAGTCAATGCTCATTTGACTTGCCAAATACCAGCCTGTGTTGAGTGGCGGTTCAGGCCATGTGGTTACTACTACGTGGCTGGAAATCGTCACTTTGAAGTGCTCTCTACAACCCAGGACTGCATATGGTCGCGATAACTTTGTGATGCAAAGATTCATAGACATGCAAGTAGATGATAATAGTTGTGTCGGTTGGTATTGCACGGGTGCTCAATGTGAAAAATCTGTCCGGGACCCCCTCGATGCGCGGCTTGACATTACCAGGACACTCTCAATCCCCAACCCTGACATACAGAATAGCTCCATAGACTCAATCCGAAAAGATGCCACAAGCAATTTCCACAACCTCAAGCGAGTCGACAGACCGGAGCTACCAGTACGCGACTTACGAGTACGATACGGCATCTCTGTCTCGTAGCAGGCGGCCATCGACTCGAGGCACGACTAGACCTCACACTGCCAGACCGCGAACAGGTGTTTCTACAATCGGAGTAGAATACCAACGGATCATCTGTGCCGTCAGCGAATCTCGCGGCATCTCACCCACCGTGGGCCTCGCTTTTGTCAACCTGGACACCACTCAAGGCATTTTGTGCCAGATTTCAGACAGCCAGACCTATGTACGCACGCTGCAGAAGCTCATGGTTCTCTCTCCCTCAGCGGTCCTAATCTCCAGCACATCCGTCAATCCCAAGTCAAAGCTGGTCTCCATCTTGGAGCAGCACTACGATCAGCTGAACTGCGAAGTCTTGCTGGCGGATCGCAAGTACTGGGCTGAACAAACGGGCATGGAGTACATCCGTCAACTTGCTCCACCACATGATGTAGACTCGCTCACGATAGCTGTTGGCGACAACTACTATGCAGTCTGCTGCTTTGCTGCGGTTTGCCAGTGTCATCGATGTCATTGAGCATGACTAAAGAACATTCAGGTACTGAAGCACATTGAAGTCGGCATGAACTTGACAATTCGTCACCGTACAATGCGAATTCGATATGAATCCTCCGAAGGATCCATGATGATTGATACAGCGACAATTCGATCGCTTGAGCTTATCCAGAATCTCCATAACCCAAAATCTCGCGATTGTTTGTTCGGGCTGCTCAACAAGACGCTCACGCCCATGGGAACCAGGCTGCTTCGTAGCAACATCTTGCAGCCTCTGACCGATCAGGATGAGCTGAAGTCGAGACATGATGCGCTGGAAGAGTTATCGACTAGAGAGGATATCTTCTTCGCAACACAAGCTGCTCTGAAAAACACCCTGGATGCAGACAAAACCCTCACAAGCCTCATCATCACACCGAAGCAACAAACTCTGCAAACCACAGAGCAAGCAGTGAACAACGTCCTCGCTCTGAAGCACTTTGTGACTTGCATTACCCCTATCTACGAAGCCATTTCTGGCGTGAGAAGCATAGCTCTCCAAGAAGCCAAACGACTGTGTCATCCTCGCATGGTTCAGCCTGTGCTACGACTGATTGATCAGACAATCAATAGCGACACTATATGGGCCAGCAAGCCAGTCGACCTTAGGAATCAGCGGAGCTATGCAGTCAAGTCAGGTGTCAACGGACTGCTTGATGTGGCCCGACAGACATTCAAGGAAGCCGGCGAGGACGCCTTCAACCACATGCAGGATCTCGCCACTGAGCACGACCTGGGTTTGGAGTTCAAATATGACACTCCACGCCAGCATTATTTTCGCCTGCAAGTCTCGGAGCTCGAAGACCGCCGCCTCCCACCTGTCTTTATCAACGTCTTCCGTAAGAAGAAACATCTCGAATTCCAGACGCTAGAGCTTCTCAAGCTCAACCAAAAGATCCGAGACTCGGCCACTGAAGTATCCCTGATGAGCGACCAGTCCATCCAACAACTGATCGTCCAACTTCATGACTTCGTCCCGACCCTCTTCGAGATCTCCGAAGCCTTAGCCCTCCTCGACATGCTCAGCGCCTTCGCCAACCTCGTCACCGTGCACTCCTACGTCCGCCCTGCCATCAACCCCACCCTCGCCTTCAAATCCGCCCGGCACCCAATCAAAGAACAAATCCAAACCACCAAATTCATCCCCAACGATATCTACTCCACCCAAACCCGCCGCTTCCAGATCATCACAGGTTGCAACATGTCCGGCAAAAGTACCTACATCCGAACCGCCGCCCTCCTTACCGTCATGGCCCAAGTCGGCTCCTTCGTCCCCGCCTCCTTCGCCACCTTCCCCATCATCCGTCAGCTCCTCGCCCGCGTGTCGACAGACGACCTCGTCGAAGCTAACGTCTCGACTTTCTCGGCTGAGATGCGCGAGACAGCCTATATCCTCAACAACGTCGATGCACACAGTCTTATTATCATAGATGAGTTGGGTCGCGGTACCAGTACGGGCGACGGCATTGCGATCACGCTAGCCATCGCCGAAGCACTAGTGCGTAGTCGGGCACTTGTCTGGTTCGCGACGCATTTCAGGGACTTGGCGACCATAATGGCGGAGCGGGCGGGGGTAGTGGGACTGCATCTCACTGTTGAGGCGAGTGAGGCGGCAATGACGATGCTGTATCGTGTCGCGGAGGGCGTGGAGCGGGAGGCGCATTATGGTCTAAAATTGGCGAGGGTGTTGCCTTTCCCTGAGGGGGTAGTCCGTGTTGCGGAGGAAGTAGCGAGGCGGTTGGAGGAGAGGGCGAGGAGGAATAAAAGGGCGAGTGTGGCGATTGTGCATGCTAGGAGGAGGAAGTTGATCCTGCATTTGAGGGAGCAGTTGAGGCAGGCAAAGCAGGGGGCGATGAATGAGGCCGTTTTGAAAGATTGGTTGAAGGCGTTGCAGGAGGACTTTGTGGTGCAGATGGTGAAGATTGATGAGGAGGCTAGGGTGGCAAGGGAGGTGGATGAGGTGGAGGATGGGCACAACCGGGATGTGTACATGGTTGGTGCTTTGCCTGCTGAGCAGTCGAAGCCGTCAACTGCGAGGGAATCACGGGCAAGGAGTGCGCCGGGGTCTGAGCAGACCATGCTGTTCGACAATTGAGACGATGATATGTAACCCTACCTTGTCGTGCGGTTAGCCATTTGCTAGACATGAGATTGCTACATCAAGCGTGAACATACAAGAAGGCCGGCGCAATGCCACAGATGGTAACACATGCGATAGGACGTAGCTATGCGTCGACGATGTTATTACCCCTATGCTTCGAAAGCGGTTCCACATTCTTTCCACCGAGTTCGATGCTAGCCCGTGACGTGGACTGCACCAGGCAGCCACCAGGCAGAAGCTTTCGTGCATCTTACATTGCAAACTTAATTCCTGCATTTCGAGTCATCAGTCTTTGCTTTTCGATTTGAGAAACTGTTGTCTCTATGTGCCCTCGAACCTAAAATTGTAGAGCTGAATCAGCATACTTTCGTGTAGAAATAACATAAATCGGGAGTGAACGCCCGTACGATATACCAGCCATCCCTCTGCGATATTCTTCGTCGTCACCTCACTGTCGACAAAACCATCAACATGGATAGCACAAATGTCAAAACCCGCTTCTACATAATTTCTGACACACACGGCGAACGTCTTCCTGCTCGCTTGCTCCCTTCAGCCTCTGCCGCAGTCGATGTTGCTGTCCACTGCGGCGACCTTACACACGGGTCGAAACTTTGCGAGTTCCGCGATACTCTGGACCTGCTCAAGAGTATCGAGGCCCCTCTAAAACTCGTGATAGCTGGTAACCACGACTTTACATTGGATACACCAATGTTCAAAAAGAAAATTGCGGAGGTGAATCCGCCCCTTGAGCCTGAACTGGTAGTGAAGGAATACGGTGATTGGGATGAAGCCAGGAAGCTCATGGACGGCGCCAAAGAGGCAGGAATCGTCTTCCTCGAGGAAGGTACTCATGAATTTACCCTTCTGAATGGCGCCAAATTGACCGTCTACGCTAGTCCTTACACCCCTTCTATGAATGACTGGGGCTTCCAATATCCTCCTGGCACACAGCGCAACTGGCTCATGGAGAACCCGGACTTTGTTATCACTCACGGTCCTCCGCATGGCGTTTTCGACAAGGCACCAGGCAGTCCCAGACTTGGATGCCATTCTCTCTTCAGAGCAATTGCCACAGCGAGACCGAAGCTTCATTGCTTTGGTCATGTCCACTCGGGCTGGGGCGCCAAACTTGTTCGGTGGAGGGACGAGCCCATTGAAGACGTGACACACTTCACGGCCATAGACAACAATCATACCACCATTATCGAAAGTCTCGCAGGGCTGACAATCGGCAGATTTGATGACGGGTCTTCAGCACAAGCGAAACAAGACCGGATGGCTCTGCTCGAGAAAGCAGGCTGCATCACTACCAGCCATTGCGAGGGGGACGCACTTTCAATCGTGCCTCTTGAGAATACCTTGTTCGTCAACGCTGCAGTGCAAGGACCAGATGAGTCTTGGCAGATGCCTTGGCTGGTTGATGTCGAGCTGCCGAAAGACATTAGGCCAGTGGATCTCGTGCAGTCGAAAGCACCACAAGATACTAGGCTCCAGGTATCGTATCCAGCCAAGAGCCCAGCGATCGAACAGACGCATACTGCCAGCGATGAGGTGGATCGGGGTGGGCAGCTGAAGCGGAAGAGAGAGGAAGTGCAGGGCTGTCAAAAAGGCGAAAAGCGTAGAATGAATATACAAGCATGAATACATCGACCACATGTCTCCATACTGCGCACAAACTCACGGTGTACCACCAGCATCATTGTAGAGGTAGCTGCATTTACGCTTCCTGTGAAATGCTCTGAAGGCAACGAGAGCGCTGCACGAATTGCTGCAGTCCCGTCGCGATGGACAGCTGAGTCAGCATTTTCACGTGCTTCGAGATGTTCCCCTGATCTGCATAACTGTTGGGCGTGCGATGGTCAGGAACCAATGGCTTGAGCAATTACCAGCCTCGAAATAATAACAAAGGTGGATTGATAGCTTTGTTATTTGCTCAATCGCATTTGCTTCTTGCTCTCGAATCTCCACCTTCATCATGCAAAAGTGAAGTATAGAGGAGTGTTGGTCGCAAACCCCGAAGACGTGTCCCCCCTCCCACGTCATCGCCCTGCCGCAGTTCGCGGTTCGTGCAAAAAAGATCCGTCGATCCTTCAGCTTCCAAGCTTGTCGAGTGCCCACTCAGCTCGGGTCTCGCGATACCGTCTTCGAGCACACAGTCGCATATCTCATCATACGTCTTCTGGAAATGTCATCGCTCTGATCACATATCACAATGCCAGCTCTAAACTCTGAATCAGCCGACCCCGAAGTGCGTGAGGCCAAGCATCTGCCTCCCAAGTCATACGCCGACGCGGTCGAAGAGATACCTAACGGATATCCATCTCCAGAGCACAGTGGCTCTGATATTGACGAGGACCTTATCAAGGAGTCTCCGCCGCGATCTAGCAGTGACGCCAGCGGTGCTCGGCCACTGGGTGAGATCTTAGACGAGGACGAAGAGCAGCAGAGCTCGCCTCGACCAGGCACGCCAACCCCTCTCACTCGAAAACCTGTGCCAGGAATCTCGTACGCCGACGTCGCAAACCCTTCTGTCCCGAATCCACCAGTCAATGGTCACAGCCGCAAGTCGAGTAATCATAGTATCGAAATCGAAGCCGATCGCCGTTCTACCAACACCGACGGATCACCGCGGAGTCCACTTCGAAGGATGAATCGACGCATTCCATCACAGACCTTGAATGGCGGTACCCGTGAGGTCAGCGATAGCATGTCTAACAAGCTTGTGTACGAAAAATTCGATGGCAAGACGGGCGAGCACCTCACCAGTGTGAAGCCGCCAGATGAGTATGAGGGGGAGAACAGAACGGACCAGACAATCGCGGAGAAGAAGGAGAAGAGCGAGAGGGAAGAGAGACGTGGTAGACCCAAGCACCAACGACAATATTCTAGGGACGATCTCGTTAGTGGCCGTCAAGCTGGTCAAGGATGGGGGCAGTCAGCGTATGTCAAATCAAGAACACACGTGCTAACACTCCGCTCACGTCTATTCCTAGGATCCGCTTCGCGCCTCTCAATATACCTGTCCAGCGCCGTCTTCAGACTCTCATGGTCCTCGCCCATACCCTCAGCATTGCCGCGTTTCTAGGACTCTTCTTCTTCATGTGTGCCATTCCTATTCTTTGGCCCATCCTCATCCCATACTGGATTTACCTTACCTTCTCCAAAGCGCCAACTTCTGGTGAACTTTCATTTCGTTCAGAGAGAATGCGCCGTCTTCCGATCTGGTCGCTCTTTGCATCGTACTTCCCTGCTCGTCTTCATCGCACTGCTGAGCTTCCACCCACTCGGAAATATCTTTTCGGCTACCATCCCCATGGTATCATCTCTCACGGTGCCTTCGCCGCTTTCGCTACTGAAGCTCTCGGCTTTGCACAGCTCTTCCCAGGTATCACCAACACGCTCCTGACCCTCGAAGCCAACTTCCGCACACCGTTGTACCGTGATTACGCTCTCAGCATGGGTTTAGCCTCTGTCTCTCGAGAATCGTGTGAGAACATTCTTTCCAAGGGAGGCCCCAACGGCGAAGGGATGGGCCGCGCCATCACTATTGTCGTTGGTGGTGCCCGGGAATCTCTCGACGCACAACCCAACAGCATGCGCCTTGTTCTCAAGCGGCGTAAGGGTTTCGTCAAGCTTGCCATCCGTACAGGTGCCGACCTCGTCCCTGTCCTGGCATTTGGCGAGAACGAATTGTATGAACAGGTCCAAAGCGACGACCACCCCTGGATTCACAAAGGACAGATGTGGCTGAAGGAGAGGCTTGGCTTTACGGTACCGCTATTCCACGCCAGGGGTGTTTTCAATTACGATGTCGGACTACTCCCGTATAGGCGGCCTATCAACATTGTTGTGGGAAGGCCTATCCAAATCCAGCAGTTTGCTAAGCCAGATGCTGAATACGTGGATGAAATCCATGAGCGCTACGTGAATGAGTTGATTGGGATCTGGAACGAGTGGAAGGATGTATTTGCGAAGAACAGAAAGGAGGAGTTGGAGATTGTGGAGTAAGACGTTTACATGGACAGCAGTGACGAGCTGCCGTCCAGTATCCCCTTGCCCTCGGACCTGGAGTTCACTGGGAGGTTTGATTAGAGACAAGTTCAGGTGTTCTCTTCATGGGCGGTTATGGCGAAATGGGCTTTCAAGGGTATCTCGCGATCGAACGAGCTGATGGGAACGATTTTTAGCAGAGACACAGCCGCTGCTGCCGACGAAAAGGGTTCACGACTTCCATGCTTCTTCTTTGTCGTTAATTATCATAAATGGTAGTACAGTTTTGAATTGCTACCGTTCTTTATCCATCCACTAAAACTTCTCGTCATGGCAGACATTTCTCAATTTGGATGCATAGTTCTTCGCAGTGCTAAGCAGAGAGGTCATACTTCGAACTAATGCATTATACTCACAAACAGTATGTACAGATTCCGCGTCCGCTCTACAGCTTACTTTGACTCGATACGTACGAATTGCCCAGCTTCAACATATTTGTCGCCTCGTTAACCATCTCCTCCACAATCTTCCTCGCTGGCTTGATCTCCCCTATCACACCCGCCACCTGACCCATCAAATGTGGCATATCCACTTCGACATCCTCCTCGCTATCCAAATCCTTCATCATCGGCACAATCCCCTGCTCCGTCAACTTCTTTATCTCATCCGGCCTCTCCTCCCACTTCCTAATATACTCATTAATCTTGACCCTCAGCGGCCGACCACTAACCACCAACGTCCTCCCCGTATCCTCAAACCTCGCACTCACCACCTCCTCCTTATGCTGCCGACTGCATCCCGCCTCCTCGCTCGCCACAAATCTCGTCCCAACCCACACCCCGACCGCCCCCTGCATCAACGCCGCCGCCAACCCCCGTCCATCATAGATCCCGCCTGCAGCCACCACCATCGCCGGGCCCCCCGTCAACGGACTCTTATACCGCCTCGCAACGTCCACCACCGCCGGCACGAGGATATTCCCACTGATATCCCCCGTGTGCCCGCCCCCCTCGCCCCCCTGCGCACAAACGATATCCACCCCGGCCTCCAACGCCTTGACCGCATGCTTCGGATGCCCCACCATATTCATCACCAATATCCCCGCCTTGTGCAGTCTTTCAATCACATGTCCCGGCGGCACCCCCACCGCACTAACGAACAGCCGCGCGCCCTCCTCGATCGTCACGCTGATGAGTTCGTCCAGTTGGCCATGCGTGTAGTCGTGGTTCGTCTTGCGCGCCGACCCGCCCACTTGCGGCAGCGCGAGGTCCACGCCGAAGGGCAGCGACGGGGAAGACAGGTTGGCTTTGATCTCGTGGATGATGCCGCGCAGTTGTGTGGGCGTGTAGCCTAGCCCTCCGATTACGCCGAGGCCGCCCGCGTTGGAGACGGCGGCGGCGAGGGGGCCCGAGGAGGTGCGGGCCATGCCGGCGAGGATTATGGGGTTGGTGATGTGGAGGAGGTCGGTAAGGGGGGTGCGGAGGGTGGGGGTGGAAGGCGCCATGGTTTGGGAGTGCTGTGAGATTTGAGGAAATGTGGTGTAGGTCTAGTCCGCAGGAGATGGGAGAGGAGGGGATGGGAGAGAGCGTGGAGTGTTCTTGTGGTGAGGAAAGTAATCAAGGGTCTGAGGTCTGGAGATGCCGAGGTGAGTCTGCGGGGAAAGCTCCGTTTGAGTTCAGCCGCAATGGATGCTGGGGTTTGTGCAAACGGTGTAAACAGACGTCTCGTCTTCCATGCCTGTATATACCTTCTAACATGTAGATATCTGCATGTTGGCCTTACCGGATGTACTTGAGGTGCAACTCCTCTCGAGATGCAAGATTGACAAGTATTATTTTGAGATGTGTGCAATCGATTTTACAATGTGCAAGAAACATAGTGCAAGATTTCGTTCAATACCTGGCAAACCACCTTGATACTACCAGGTCAAAGCTGGTGGCAACCAATTGGGATAATTGATATAATTCGTGAATTTATCTGGTAGCCATGAAACTACCAACTTTCGCCGGGTAGTGAGTAGCTGCTCACGTGATACTAGAGTTCACCCGAGCTTACTAAGCAGAAATGACTCGAACCAAACATCAATACCGCCCTGCTATAGACGATCTTATCTATTCAACATCAGTCTGGTATAACAGTACAGTCGTATGTCATTCAGCGCGACAGGAGCACGGAGATCTCTGCAATCAAAGCCAAAGCAGAACCCGTTCCTCAAGAGATCATCGTCCTCGTTCAGCAACCATGCTCGGACAAAGCCAGGAACCTCCGAGCCAGTGGCAAAAAAGGCGAAGGTGCAGCATGACAACGACGACGATGAGCCGCTTCGACATGGCGGTATCGTGACAACTCTCACCCGTCCTGACCAGCCGCAAGATGTGCTATCCCTCATCAAATATATCCAAGACACCATGTTCGACGACATCCCGGAGCGTTCAGCAGGCATGAACTCAACCCGCATCGCCGAGGTTCTCAACTTCCGGAGGAACCTCGCACCAATCGTCTCCCTCGCACACCTTCACGCCATAAGCGTCTCTCCCACCGCCACAGACCGAGAAATCGCCAAACTCATCTCCACCGGCGTCCTCCGGCGCATCTCGATCCCCGGCCGCGGCAAAGGTTTCGCGCCCCTAGGCGACGGTCTAATCCTGACCTCCGCCCTGACCTCCCTGGTCCAATCCAGCTCCCTTCCCGCCCCGCTCCAAGAGAACTACCTCACCCTCCTATCCGCCCACCCAGCCAGCACCACCCTCCCAGAGAGCATGACAGACCTCACAGCTCCCGACATCTCCGCCCTCGTCTCAGCAGGCTTCCTGACCTCCACCTCAGCTCTCTCCACCTCCCTCCCCTTCGCCCCAAGCCGCGCCTCTGCTTTCTCCCTCAACCTCTCGACCCCCGTCTCCTCCGCCCTCACTACAGCCCCCACCGGCTCGCACGACGCCGTCGGCGGCCTCAACGCAATCCACCTCCGCGGCGGCGGCGCAGGCGGCCTACGCACTACGCCATCCCTCTCCCGCAGCTCCAGCAGCAACACAGGCGGCCTGACTTTCTCCATCCCCGGGACGGGATCCTACCTGCGCCTCGTGTCCGAGGCCCGCGCCTGGCTCGTGGCGTTGCTGGCCAAGTCCTCGCCCCGCCACAAGGAAGCGATGCGCGACTTGCTCAGGGAGAGGTGGGATGGGAATGTCCTGGGAGAGGATCAGGTGACGAAGGCGAAGAGGGCGCGGGGGGAGTGGGTTGGTGTTCTTGCGGGACGGACGAAGAAGTGGAAGGGTTTCTACGGGATGAGGTTCGAGTGGGTACTTGAGGAGGCGTTGGGGAGTGGAGGGGTCGAGTGTTTCGATACTGGGACTGGGGGTTTGGGGGTCAGGGTTGTTGGATAGTAGTCGTGAATCGTGGGAAGGGGCGTTGATGATTCGATGATGAATATAAATGACAGCGGTGCAGGGATCGAGATCTGTCTATGGGTAGTGTAACGATAGCGTTCGGCCTAGATTGATTACAACGGGCATACTGTCTACTGCAACACAAAGCTGTCGTGGAACGATGCATGTACTCATATCCATGTCTAACCTCCCCGAGAAACATCACTAAAGCTCCTCCTGAAACCTCGTCTCCCGGACCGGACTCCGCGCACTACTATCCAGACTCATCCTCTTCTCCCCGCCCTCCTTCTCTCCTTGCTTCCCCTTCCCCTTCCCAAAACTAGGCAAAATGCTCTTTCCCATCCCAATCCCCAACCCAAACGACCGTCTCTTCTCCTCCTTCCCCTCCCCCTCACCGCTCTGCCGCGGCGCCTCCTGCGCATCCCCAAACGCGTCGCCCGGCTCATCGCTCGTCAAGCTTGAGAGATCACTGATCCCGTCGTCGTTCTTGGGCGTGCCTCGTACGAAACTGGACGGGGACGCAGCGGCGGCAGTGTTGTGCTCGTCTGCGATGGCGTTGGCCTCGACGGCTGACAAGGGCCCGAGGTCGGATTCCGTCGGGTCGATGGTCGCGGACGTTTTGCCTTCTTCCGCCTTTTCTTCATCTGCATCTGTTGTTGTCGTGAGTGGTGGTGCCGCGCCACTTGACTTTGGAGACTTGGATAACTTGCTGCTGCTCTTGATGTCCGGGGAAAGGGTGCCGGGCTCGACGTCGCGCTCGTGTTTGCTCTTGCGCTTGAAGCGGTCGAAGAGGCGGGAGATGCGCTTGGGGGACTTGGGCGAGTCGAGGTCTTTCTCGTCGCGGTTGGTGGTGTCGGGCTCGACGATGGCGGGAGCTGTGCCGATGGGTCCGTCGGTGTCTTTGTGCGCTGCCGTTGATGGGTCGACGGTGGTGGGAGGGCCAATCGCTGGGGCCTCGGTGGCTTTTGTCGCGGAGGAGTCCTCGAATGCGTCTTCGCTTGACGAGGTCGAGATGGTCGTTACGTGGCGCTCTATGCCGGGATGTAAGACCGCTTCGCCCGTGGAGGTGCGAGACGCGACAGGAGAGATGCGCTGACCCTCTGCTACCTCTTCAGAGTCGGAAGATGTCTTGGGTGACGACTCCGGCGACGTGTTTGGCAGATCTGGCGAGACTGGAGAGTCGATCGACTCTTTCTTCTCGGTTGACTCGTGTGCCGCAGCAGAAGCTGTCGCAGCAACAGCCGCTTCGCGTTTGACGTCCTTCGATCTGCGCTTCTCTTCTTTGGCGGCTCTCTTCTCCTCTGCTTTGCGAGCCCTCTCAGCTTCCTTTTCCATCTTGGCAGCGGCCTTCTTCTCTGCTTTCTCTTTCTTCTGGGCAGCTTTCAATTGGTCCTTCTCCTGCTTGGACTCTGCCTTCTCCTTCTCTATGATGGGGTTAGTGCATGGCGTAGGGATATCACGGCAACACTTACCTATCGTCTGTCTTTGTAACATCTTAGACTCCCTCTCCTTCTGCTTCTCGCTCAGCTCTTGCCTCTTCTTCTCTTCCTGGTCGAGCCTGATCTCTTCATCTCTGGCGCGTCTCTTCTCGGCATTCTCATTGATCTCATCCAAGGTCGGCTTCAACCTGGCAGCAGCGATAGCTTCAATCTCGCTCTGCTCCATGTATCTTCCTCCACCAATGTCTTGTTTGCCAAAGTGCTCGGTCCGCTTTGCGCTGTCCCTAGTGGCCTTTTCCCTTGCCTTGGCATCCCATTCGTCTTGCTTGGCCTGTGACACCTTTCCTGTCTCGGCATACAACTTGTCATCCATGGTCTTCATTTGTGCCTGCACCTTCTTTTCCGCTGCAGCGAGGAGGGCAGCGCGATCGGTCTGGCGCTTCTTTTGATCGACAGCCTCGATATCCTTGTTGAATTGCGACATCTGGTTTCGGATGCGGCGGGACCTAAAGTCGTCTTCATCTGAATCGGACATGTCTTGTTGTTGCTGTGGGGTATCACTATTGGCACGTCGGCGAACACGGTCCTTCATTGACAGCTTCCTGCGTGGGGAGCGAAGTGGGTAGCCGTAGTGCTCTCGATATCTAGCTGCGCCGTCCGGATCCATTTTGGCCAAACGTTCCTCGGCCAATTTATGCGCTGCTTCTTGCAGATGGATATACTGCATTGCCTGTTGCTTCAGATCAGGTGGCGCAACAGACGTAGATGTGCGACCAGCGGCGGCAGTCGCGGCGGAAGTACCTGGCGACATGGGTGAAGCCGCCTCCTTATCCTTCTTTTGTTGCAAGTCATACATGCCTTTAGCCATGGAAATAGCCGAAGCGCGTAAAGCATCTTGGTGCTTCTTCTCTTGAACCTCAATGTCGACGGGCGGATGCTCGGTGAACATTTCTTTGGAGATCTTATCACTCAAATGCTTTATCCTGGACTCTTCCATAGCAGGCGATGCATAGACATCGTCGGCCTGAGCCTTGGTCGAAGGCCTTCGATTCGCCTTGGTTGCTGCGTTGAGAGCATTGTATGCAGAATTGGAGGAATCTGGGTATTTTGGAGGGGCTGGAGCAGGTACTGAGCCAGATCGCGCGCGGCTGACCGATTTAGTTGCTGCGAGTAGTGCCTTACTGCGTCCGTCCTGAGTGTAGCCATAGTCTACAGTTGGGCTCAAAGTTGTGTTTTTGAAAGCCTGCGTCGCGGCAGAGTTGCCTGCCGCGCTAGCCTCTGGCGTCCACAGGTCTACCTTGCCACCGTCCTTAGCGGCGAGGAGCGCAGCTTTTGACCCGGCGGCGCTCAATTCCGGATGCCATAATGGAGCCATCTTGTAATCTTTCGCAAGTAGTGCCGCTCTGCCAGCGGCAGAAGACGCATCTGGTTTCCAGTGCTCGAACTGCTTGTGATTCATGTTCGCGAGATTCGCTGCTCCGTTTGAGGCTGTCAAAGGGACACCGCCAGTGCTGGGGTAGCTAGGCAAGTCTTCCGGTCGGGCGTGCTTGAGTGACATGGCTGCGCCTATGGAAAGTCAGCAAAAATGCGCGATTGTGGTTTCTTGCGACGCACTTCTTGAAGACAGCTTGTTGTCTTTGTCTAGGATGTCTGAGGCCTGCACCTTGTTTCTTGAAGGACTGCTGGCAAGAAGCGCAGCGGTGGATGCTTGCTCCTGTAACTTTGTGTTGCGATGCACGGAAGGGTCCGGGCAAGTGATGTTGTTGGACATGACGGCGGACAGCGCCGGGGCTGGCGGGGTTGAGAGGTGAGGTATGAGACGCTCCGCGCCTTCCGTCTGAGTCGCCTGATTTCGCGGCTGACAAGAGTTGAGGATTCGATATTTCTCTTCTTCCACCGCGAGTCGTGAAGCACACCTCAGTTCTTCGCTGGCAGGAGAACAGATGAACCACGACAGAGGGTCCGGGCCTGGTGGTTTTTTGATCGGCAGAGCGTGCAGAGGTCAACGACTCGAACAAACGGAACTCCTGCAGCCAAAACGTCATCGACGTCACTGGCACAACATCCCGCCAAAACCCAAAATACTCTCGGGTTACCATCTCTTCACATGACACTTTGTCTGAGAGCATAGATTGACAATTACGCGCTTCATCCCTGTGTTGCCTCTGCTCGAGCGATGACATATTGTTCAAATAGATTTGGCGGATGAGTTGGCAGCACAACTGCATCCCCAAAACAATCAATTGACTCTACAGACCCTCAATCTCGGATGTAGATCTCCCCGGATGCTTGAAGCTCTGGCCACTCTACATGAGTCGAGGTCATTCCAACTTCTGTCAGCAAAGGCCACGAACGTGATATCTGTGTCCAACTTTGCTTGGTAGGTATCAGACTTTCTTCACAACCAGGAATGCAGTGACAATGTCTTCAATTCCCTCTCCGGGGACTATTAATCTCGAGAACGTCCTCAATCTTCGTGATGTAGGCGTCTTTACCAACGCCGTGTCTGGCAAACAGTGAGTCTTCCTGTGGTATCAAATTAGCATCCTATCAGTCAAGCTCCAAAAGCCAGCTTGAGAACCCTGTACGGTGATAACATGAGTCTGATCTCTCCAACAGCCGTCTCAACACAGGTCTACTCTTCCGCTCCGCCCGCCCCGACTTTGCCTCCCCCTCGGACAGGGACACACTTCAATCCGGCCTCAACATCCGCACCATCCTCGACCTCCGCTCCAAGTAAGTTTTCCTCCAAGTCTCGACTCGACTCTACCTGACCTCCCATTCAGAACAGAGCAACTCAAAGTCGCCCAATCACCCTCCTCCCTATCATCACCCTCATCCACCAGCACCGCCGACCCTCTGCCCCCGCCTCAACCCTCTCCCCTATCGCCCCTCCCCATCCCCACAACAAAGATAAACCTCAACGGCGCCCTCTTCCAACTCCGCCTCATCTCCCTCCTCCCAGTCCTCTCCGCTCTTCACCTCATCCTCCTCTACACCTTCGGCTACCGCGTTCCCGCAATCCGCATCCTCTCCGTGGCCATGTCCCCCCGTGGCCTCACCGGCCTCGCGATCGACACCTTGCTTTCCTCATGGTACGAGATGCGCTCCATCTTCACTTTACTAGCCGACAAATCGAACTGGCCTGTGCTGATCCACTGCACTCAAGGCAAGGACCGGACAGGCTTGACGGTGCTGTTGCTTGAGTTGCTATGCGGGGTAGATGAGGAGGCGTGTGAGAGGGATTATATGGCGACGCAGGAGAGGTTGCAGTCTGAGAGGGAGGGGAGGGTCAGGGAGATTGAGGAGATTGGGTTGCCCGCTGAGTGGGCGGATTGTGAAGTTGGATGGGTGGGGAGGGTGAAAGGGTTTATTGATGGGCGGTGGGGAGGCGTGGGGGGGTATTTGTTCTGGAGCGGGGTGAAGAGGGAGGAGGTGATGGCTGTCAAGGAGATCCTGATGGCGAGTTCGGCTTAGTGTGCAGGACAGCGGATGGATGTGAGAAGAAATAGTGTAGTGTGCGGAGAGGGAGGATGGTGCAATCATAGAAGACGGCATATGATCACCACTATTACCTCAACTCATGTGCGACGAGTCGCCCCAACATCACGTCGCCGCTGGCCGGCTCAAACAGACCAAGAGATATTTGCGCCCTTACTCCCTCATCGCACCAGGTCAAAATCGATCGTGGCAACGAGCTCGCGTTGAACAAACTGTGCCGCGGACTTGCTGGTCGGTGAGTAAAGAACTACGAGAGATACGCAATCTCAGGCTTGCAACCTGAGAGCACTCGAGGACTAGTTCAGCTCTTCGCATGAACCAATCCCGCGACAGAACCTTTGTTGTCCATGAATGGCAGTGTCTGGCACTGGTCACTGCTACATGGGTGACCGATTCGTTTTGTTGACGGATGGATGTTATTTGCGGAGGACGTGGTGGGAGGATTCAAGCCTCCATTTGACACACTGTCGCTGTTCGGAGGGGTGGTCGGTGATAATGCATACTACCACAGTCTGCGTTGGTACGAGCCTGTAATTCCATCGCCGGCATTTTGTATATTCGACAGGTAGTACAATAGCAAATTCGAACTAGGCCTTGATCGGTCGTATGGTGCGCAAGGAAAGGGTAGGAAGCCGAAGATTTAGGCAACATGACTCCTTGTTCTCATCTACTCAGCCGCACACCTCAAGTACATATACCAGAATCAGGCACACAAAATTTCAATACTACCCATATACAACATTCGATTCCTCTATGAAGGATCAGTGTAATAACAGTCCAATATGCATGGAGCTAGATTCTGGCTCAGCCCGCCACAGCGGGCATGGATGATACTGGCTTTGGTAGTGGTCATCGTGCTGAATATCGTACTATGGGGCTCGCGAATGATTCGAGGGGGAGAACGAAGGGCCAAAGGACCACCAATAGAGTGTGTCTTCCTTATCCAGCATGCCAGCGGCCGTCTGACTACCGCACAGTGCGCTGATCCCCATGGGTATAATCGATTTCACTTTCCTGATTGTCATCCTCGCTAGCATCCACGGCTTCCACAAAGGAACTATTGGGAGCTTGATTTGGTTGACATATAATGTGCTCCTGAGCATATACTGGACGGCACTGTTTGTCCTCGGGTTTAGAGGCAGTTGGGTTGGGCAGAATACTGTTGGCGGTGCGATCATGTAAGTTCTGATGTAACCAAAATTGTAGTGTGTCAATGCTTATGAAGTTGTGCCCAGGGGCATTTCGAATGTGCTGCTCGTCTTTTGTGTTCTTAGGCTATACGTAGTGCCTAGGAGTAAGTTCCTTACCCGGGCACGCCTTTTCTCTACTTACAGTTGTCAGAGAGCAAACGCTTGCAAAGGCGCACGGCGGTGAACATTGTGCAAGAGCACTACATGCTCGATCAGGAACCCGGAGAACCCAGGAGGCCATCATCAGCACACCTTGCAGGTAGTGCTTGCTCTACAGCCGAATCAGAGCAGTCTGACCCTGAGCGACCAGACTACTCGGAGACTGAGAGCGATCCTCCTCCTGCATACTCAGAATTGCCAGAAACCCCTCCGGAGACTTCGCTCCGGGCTGTGGAGGTTGCTGGGCGTGCTGCGATACATCCTACATCGCAGCTCTCGAATAGATGAGTTTTGACGATATGATGAATAGGGCAATAACAAGAATAGAGTGGAGAAGAGTCAACATGACCGTTTTGGGGATCCACTGTGATCACCGACAGTACCATCAACCATGGAGTAACTTACTCATCCATATTTAGTGAAATGGTCGTGATGTAGATTTCTTTCCAAGTGTTATATAGACCAAAAGTCTGATCTATCTGGCCGTTCTCGGAGCAGACCGTTCTCGATGTGACTGCGCACCTGGAGAAGAGTGACTCTTCGACTGCGGTGTCGCGATTAAGGCAAAAAGTGATATGCATGTCAGAGTAGATGATGCACAACGTGGATGCCTGAGAGGAGGAGTTGGAGGAGTCATTCGGCAAAGCGGCACACACCAGATGAGATCTCATCGAACGAGTCGGCGAAAAAGAGCTCCGAGTCTTCGGCAAGGAAGAAACGTGAACAGATCAAGCTCTGAAAAGAAGCATTTGTTTGTGGGGAGGAGCCGAGGGTCACCGGGGGTTCAACAAGTTCGACCAATCGCGCGAGATTGGATTATGAGATGCCTGCCGTTTCAATCACTAGCTCGCTTGCTTACGGGCAAAAGTTGAGCTGGAGAGGCATCTTTTAGGGTTTCTTTTAACGGCCCTTGTCAATGTCGGCGTCGGGGTCCTAAACGCCGGGCGCCACCAATCGACACGGCGTGGTGATGCGTGGACTTTGTCATCCATCTCGGATATGCCTGCGGTCGGGGTAGCAATGTCTTTTGTTCGGCGTACCTATGTTCTTTTCTGACTCTTTGGTTCTTCTTCTCTATGTTGAACGCCTTTTTGTACTGCCGTTTAATATTAGGTTGTCCTACTTAGGTTGCAAATGGAATACTGAGCATGTTTGCGTTGCCCTGCCCCACAACTGAACCCGAATAAACACACTTTGCCTAGGACCGTCACAATGTCGGCCCCAATCCCAGAAAAGCATTTTACCTCCAGCGACAAAAACCCCGCCGAGGGAGGTACAGAGGGCCAGGCCGCAGAGCCGCTCGAAAGACTTGCGACACCAGATGGAAACGAGAAGCCGAGGAGAGAAGCAGCAGAAGAAGAGGTGGATCTGGAGGAAGCCCGCACAATCGCAAGGGATCCTCTCTCGCGGACGGGCAGCGCATGGACAGGCACATCCGCAAGCAGTATCGCAGAAACACCAGACCCGAAAGAGCTCGACCTGAAGAAGCAGCCACTATCCCGCAGACTGAACCCCTTCAAGAGCAAGCACATACCACCCATACCCAAAGAGCGAGAGGTCTCTCTCGAGTACAAGGCTGGTTTCTGGAACAAACTCGTCTTCCAATGGATGACCCCACTCATGGACCGAGGGTACCAGCGCCCTCTGGAAGCTATGGACATCTGGGCTGTCAACCCTGACCGATCCGCGGATCTGCTGGCCGACAAGCTCATGGCAAGCTTCAAGGAAAGGTCAGAGAACAAGCATCCGAATCCTTTGCGCATGGCCCTTTTCGACACTGTCAAGAAGGAGTTTCTGGTAGGTGGCGGATGCCAGCTGATCGGTTCGTCTCTACAAATCTTGTCGCCATTCACTCTTCGATATCTCATCGCGTTCGCCACCGAGGCATACGTCGCACAGCAAAGAGGTACACCTCCACCACATATTGGCCGCGGTGTTGGTCTGGTTGTTGGCATCACACTCATGCAGATGGTGCAGAGTTTATGCACAAATCATTTCTTGTACCGCGGCATGACTGTTGGTGGCCAACTGAGAGCAGCTCTAATTGTGGCTATTTTCGACAAATCTATGAAGATCTCTGGACGTGCTAGGGCTGGTGGTAAATCTCTCGAAAAGCCTCCTGAGGGCGTCAAGCCAGGTTCTGAAGAGGAGAAGAGCTGGTTCAAGAAGCGCCTACCAAAGTCGAAAAAGAAGGACACGCCAAAGGACAAAGCTGGTGTCTCTGGCGATGGCCAAGGATGGTCGAACGGTCGCATTGTCAACCTTATGTCCACTGACACATACCGTGTCGACCAAGCTTCGGGCTGGTTCCACATGATCTGGTCCGCTCCTCTCGGCATCATCCTCACGCTTATCCTGCTGCTAGTCAACTTGAGCTACAGTGCTCTTGCCGGTTTCGCTCTCATAGTTATCGCTATGCCACTTCTCGGTCGTTCAGTCAAGAGTCTGTTTGCACGCAGGAAGAAGATCAACAAAGTCACCGATCAGCGTGTAGGTCTGACGCAGGAAATCTTGTCAGGAGTCAGATTCGTCAAGTATTTTGGCTGGGAAACCAGTTTTCTCAACAGGTTACGTGAGATCAGGAAGAACGAAATCACAAAGGTCCAAGTTGTCCTCTCCATCAGGAACGCTATCATGGCTGTTGGCATGTCGATGCCTATTTTCGCCGCTATGCTGGCCTTTATCACCTTCTCGCTCACAAACAACGGTCTGGTGCCTGCCCAGATTTTCTCATCTCTGGCGTTGTTTAACTCTTTGCGTCTGCCGCTGAACTTTTTACCACTGGTCATTGGTCAGATCGTCGATGCCTCTGCCTCCGTCCAGCGTATCGAAGAGTTCCTGAACGCTGAAGAGGCCGAGGATGCTGCAGAATGGGACCACGATGCCAAGGACGCCATTGTCCTGCAAAACTCAAGCTTCACCTGGGAACGGACACAGACACGGGAGACCGACGATGCCGACAAAAAGGATAAGGACAAGCACAAGGGCGAGTCCAAGTCCGAGGAGAAAGCTCGGAAGAAGGAAGAGAAGCTCAAGGCTGCCCAGAAGGATTTATCAGATCACACGTCTTCTTCCGAGTCCGACACCAACAGTGAAATCAGCAAGCAGGAAGAGAAGCCTTTTGAGATCAAGGATGTCAACCTTACTGTTGGACGCAACGAGCTCGTCGCTGTTATTGGATCTGTCGGATCAGGAAAGAGTTCTCTGCTTGGTGCACTGGCTGGTGACATGCGCCGCACAGATGGTCATGTTACTCTTGGTGCGACTCGTGCTTTCTGCCCTCAGTACGCTTGGATCCAGAACACTACAGTCAAGGAGAACATCATCTTCGGTAAAGAGTACAAGAGAAGATGGTACGATGAAGTTGTGGACGCTTGCGCTCTGCGACCTGACTTGGAGATGCTGCCGAATGGCGATATGACTGAGATTGGTGAACGTGGTATCACTGTTTCTGGTGGTCAGAAGCAGCGCCTCAACATCGCTCGCGCGATTTACTTTGATGCCGACATCGTCTTGATGGATGACCCTCTCTCTGCCGTCGATGCCCATGTCGGAAGGCACATCATGGACAATGCCATCTGCGGTCTGTTGAAAGACAAATGCAGAGTCCTCGCTACTCACCAGCTTCACGTTCTTCACCGCTGTGACAGGATCGTTTGGATGAACGAAGGTCGTATTGACAAAATTGACACTTTCGACAACCTCATGGCCAACGATGTGGAATTCCAGAAGCTGATGGCTACTACTGCTAGCGAGGAGAAGCAGAAAGATGATGACGATGAAGATGAGGGTGATGAGAAGAAACCTAAGAAGAAGAGCAAGCACCACAAGGCTGGCAAGGCACTGATGCAGGCTGAAGATCGTGCCGTCGACGCTGTTGACTGGGGCATCTACGCTGCATACGTCAAGTCTTCTGGTACTTGGCTGTCGGCGCCAATTGTCCTTACTCTGCTAGTCATCGCTCAAGGATCGAATATTGTGACAAGCTTGTGGCTTTCATGGTGGACATCGAATAAATGGGGCTTCAGCACTGGTCAATATGTAAGTGATTTGCAAATCCTGTTTGAAAAGTTATTGGCTGACCTCTTCCTAGATTGGTGTATACGCCGGTCTTGGTGTACTACAAGCCCTGCTCCTGTTTGCCTTCTCTGTCACCTTGACAGTATTCGGGACAAATTCCAGCAAGGTCATGCTTCACCGCGCCGTTACAAGAGTCCTTCGAGCACCAATGTCATTTTTCGACACGACACCTCTTGGTCGTATCACCAACCGCTTCAGCAAAGATGTCGACACCATGGACAACACACTCACAGATGCGTTTCGTATGTTCTTCTTGACAGCAGCCGCCATCATCTCCGTCTTTATTCTGATCATTGCCTACTTCTACTACTTCGCCATCGCTCTTGGACCGCTCTTCATTCTCTTCCTGTTCTCGTCGAGCTACTACCGCGCTTCAGCCCGCGAGATCAAGCGTCACGAGTCTGTCATGCGAAGTGTCGTCTTCTCGCGCTTCAGCGAAGCCGTTTCCGGTGTAGCCACGATCCGAGCCTATGGTCTTCAGCAACAGTTCTCCAACTCGGTCCGCGAAGCGACCGATGTTATGGACGGCGCCTACTTCCTGACCTTCTCCAACCAGCGTTGGCTGTCCATGCGTCTGGACGTCATCGGTGCCATGCTGGTCTTCACCACCGGCATTCTGGTTGTCACCTCCCGTTTCAACGTCGATCCCTCCATCGGCGGACTCGTCCTCTCCTACATCCTCACCATTGTGCAGATGATCCAATTCGTAGTCCGCCAACTTGCCGAAGTCGAGAACAACATGAACTCCGCCGAACGCATCCACTACTACGGCACCCAACTCGAAGAAGAAGCGCCTCTGCACACCATCGACGTTCGCGAATCCTGGCCCGAAAAAGGCGAGATCGTCTTCTCGGACGTACAAATGCGCTACCGCTCAGAACTCCCCCTCGTCCTCAAAGGCCTCACCCTGCACATCCAACCCGGCGAACGCATCGGCGTCGTCGGCCGCACCGGCGCCGGCAAATCGACCATCATGTCGACGCTATTCCGCCTCACCGAGCTCTCCGGCGGCAGCATCACGATCGACGGCCTGGACATCTCGACCATCGGCCTCGCGGACCTGCGCTCCCGCCTCAGCATCATCCCCCAGGACCCGACGCTGTTCCGCGGCACCATCCGCTCCAACCTCGACCCCTTCAACCAGCACAGCGACTTGGCGCTGTGGTCCGCTTTGCGCCAGGCCGATCTCGTCGGCGCCAACCAGGAGATCACGGACCGCTCGGCCGGCGCCAGGATCCACCTCGATGCCCCCGTTGAGGAGGAGGGACTCAATTTCAGTCTGGGGCAGAGGCAGCTCATGGCGCTCGCTAGGGCGTTGGTGAGGAATAGCAGGATTATTGTGTGCGATGAGGCGACTAGCAGTGTGGATTTCGAGACGGACGCCAAGATCCAGAAGACGATTCAGGAGGGCTTTAAAGGCAGGACGTTGCTGTGTATTGCGCATCGTCTCAAGACTATCGTCAGGTATGATCGCATCATTGTCATGGATCAGGGACGCATTGCAGAGGTGGACCACCCATGGGATCTGTACCAGCAGAGGGGAATCTTCTATGGTATGTGTCAGAGGAGTGGGATCGGGGAGGCGGATTTCGATAAGAGTGGTGCGAGAATGGCGGTTGAGGTTGCGGAGGAGAAGAGGGAGGAGAGAGTCGAGCATGAGGTGGAAGAGGAGATGGAGAAGGAGAGGTATGAGAAGGGTGGACTTTGAGGGGTGTGTTGCATAGCTTGGAATTTTAATGACACTGGGTTGTTACGACGCATGAGGCGTTGGCTAGATTGAGACTTGAGCATCTTCAAAATGTATGTTTTATTTTGACAATGTCGTTATTGAGGTATCGTGGCTTTCTACGCTGTCTGTGAAGTCGATGCCAACCGCACACCGACCTTTGCGAGTCCAGCAGTTGTGGAAAGCGGGGATGTAGCATAGCCCGAATGTAGCGATGCTACGTATCCGGTTGTAAGTCTCGTTCGAATGCTTCATTCCTGGCAATCGCCTCCTATTCTGCCAGCCGTATTTCTTTCAAGTCCGTCTCTCCCGCACACACCATCATCATCTTCTACGGTGCCACCACCTTGTCCTTCTCCGAGTACTCCATCTCCCTGATCCCATTCTTATCCACAACCTTCAACGTCAACCCCTTGAAATCGATCGGCAACCTCCTCCTCAGCTCCTCACTGCACATCGCCAGGATCTTCAGTCCTTTCTCCAAATCGATGTCCGGATGATGATGCTTATCCAATATACTCAGACAGTAGTACTGCGCATACCCATGCGCCGCGTATGGCACCTTTGCACAACTCGCCAGGTAATCAATCCAGTAGAGCTCCGGCTTGTTCGTGCTGGTGTCGTACCCTCCTAGCAGCAAGTTGACGGTGTACGGCGACCGGGAGCGGAGCGACGTCGCGAGCTCAGTGCGGATGAAGGAAGATGTCGCGGAGGGCGGGAGGGAGGTGGAGTTGCGGGTCGAGTACAGCCGGATGTTGGCCTGGATGAATTCGGCGAATTGTGTTGTATCGCCTGCTTCACCGGAGAAGGCGAGGAGGTTGTGCTCGTTTAGCTCGCGCGTCTTGTCGTCGGACGATTTGAGGATAGTGGCGCCGCGCATGGCTGCTTTGGACGAGGCGATCAGCGTGAAGTCTTTGCCGGTTATGCCGAGGAGGACTTCCCTGGGAGGTGTTAGGTGGGTTCTATATAAGGATGGAAGATGATACGTACATTATAACGGTATTGAAGGGTGGTTGAGATGGTGGGAGGGGAGGGAGATGAGTGTATGATGGTGTGGATGAGTGAGGTTGAAGCTCTCGGATGGACGACGTGAGCTCCGACTGCCTGGAGCTTCGAGAATGGTCTGTGCTCAAAAAGTTCAGGACCGCCCAAAGAGGAAATTTTGATCTCGACTACTTTTTTCCAAGCACGATGGTGAACATTTTTGTTCGATGATAGAGTGAAGGGAGACGACAGATACGATTTAGCGGATCACCATGGCCCTCAAAGCGGATTTCAGGACGACTTTCGAGCCACGCCATGTTATAGAACCAATTTACACTGGTGGAAATGTTGCACTCAGCCAGGATGGGCAAGTCCTGGCAACTTGTCTAGGCGAAGAGGTCCTGCTCAGTAACTTGACCACTGGAGAGCATTTGGCTAGAATCCATGGTGATGGTGATATTGTTACGACCATTTCTCTAGCACCGGACGCTTCTTATCTGGCAGTATGCTCTCGCACACTTTTAATGCGGATCTTCTCCCTTTCGCCATCCGAAACCGAGGAAGGCAAATTAGACGTTCAGCTTGTGCGGAGTCTTAAACCCCATACGGCACCCGTAGTTGTCTCTGCAATCGACTCTACCGGATCTTTACTCGCCACTGGTGGTGCTGACGGCGTGGTGAAGGTCTGGGATGTTCGCCGAGGCTTCACCACACACACTCTTCATGGTCATAGTGGCGTTGTCTCTTCTCTTCATTTCTTCCAAGTCGAAGCAGACGACTCCACTTCAAGGTCGAAGAGTAGAAAGCGAAAGTCCCGCAAAGACGAAGATGTCGACATGCTGGACGAGTCTTCTGTTGCAACTGCTGGATTCAGGTTGGCTTCTGGTGGTGAAGACGGCAAAGTTCGAATCTGGGACCTGCACAAGCGCAAGAGTATTGCGATCTTGGACTCCCATGTCTCTGTTGTACGGTCGTTGAGCCATAGTGCGACCAATGGATTGCTCCTTTCGGCAAGCCGAGACCAGACGATAATTCTTTGGGACGTGAAGACCTGGCAGCAGGCTGCTACGTTACCAGTCTTGGAGACTGTGGAGACAGCAGCGTTCATCGATGACACTGAATACTTCTTTACCGGTGGAGACAACACTCGGCTTCGAATCTGGAGTACCCAAGGCGCCGAGGTCACCAAGCAGCAAGAACCTGGTCTTGAGACGGAAGCAATCTTGGACGTCATTCATCATCCAGGATTGCCATACCTTCTCTCAGTTCACGCTGACCAGACTCTCGTGCTGCATTCTCTTCAAACGCTTTCAAAAGCAAAGTCTGCGGCTTCTTTGGACCCCCTGCCCATTTTACGGCGCATCTCAGGTACCCACGACGAGGTCATTGACCTCGCATGGGTTGGACTCGACAACTCTCTTATGGCTCTTGCTACCAATTCAGAAGATCTCCGTCTCATCAACATGAATGCAAACGCGCCCGGCGAAGAGGATTCTCAAATGATGCCTTTTGGTGCTGATGCGGGTCTCTTGAAAGGCCACGAGGACATAATCATCACCATTGATACTGACTGGTCAGGTCACTGGCTTGCTACTGGTGCCAAGGACAACACTGCTCGACTTTGGCGGCTCGATCCATCAAAACAGTCTTTCGAATGCTATGATACCTTCACTGGCCATGCAGAATCCATCAGTGCTGTCGCTCTGCCCAATGCAGTACCCGCAGCAGGATCCTCCGCTCGTGGAGACCCGCTCAGTTATCCTCCGACCTTCCTGATCACTGGTAGTCAGGACAGGACTGTCAAGAAGTGGGACATTGCATCTGCCAAGCAGAAGTTGAGCAAAGTCACAAAAGCCGCATACACACGCAAAGCGCACGACAAGGAAATGAACGCTATCGATGTGTCGTACTCGTCAAATATGTTCGCTTCTGCATCGCAAGATCGTACAGTAAAGATATGGGACTCAGAGTCTGGCGAGTCGATCGGTGTCTTGAGAGGACACAAGCGAGGTGTCTGGACGGTCGCATTTGCGCCTCCAAGCATCCCAGCCATATCTGGAGAATCTGGCACAAGCAGTGGCAATCGAGGCTTGATCGTGACGGGCAGTGGAGACAAGACTGTCAGGATATGGAGTTTAAATGACTTTAGCTGCTTACGGACATTCGAAGGTCATACGAATAGTGTCTTGAAAGTGGTTTGGCTACCGTACGACAAGAACAACACCAAGAAGCGGCAAGGTCACGGCCCACAGGTTGCGAGTGCCGCAGGAGATGGTCTGGTGAAAGTGTGGGATGCGCAAGGTGGCGAGTGCGACGCCACGCTCGACAATCACATTGACCGCGTGTGGGCGCTGGCTGTGAAGCCAATTGATCGCGAGCCGAAGAAGAAGGCCGTGGCTAACGGAGGTGCCGATGTCATGGGCGAGGACGAGGGAGGATCCCCAGTCGAGCTGGTGTCTGGCTCTGCAGACTCAACAATCACATTCTGGACGGATACGACGGCAGAAACCGCAAAGGTCACGGCGACAAGAGCAACGGCGCGGATCGAGCAGGATCAGGAACTGCAGAACTACATTCACGACAAGAATTACAGGGAAGCGATTGTCCTTGCTTTGCAGCTGAACCATCCTAAGCGATTGCTGCAACTCTTCACAAGCGTGATAGACTCACCGACACGAGACGCGGAAAGCTTGACAGGTAGCAAGGGCGTGGATGAAGTTCTCGGGTCTTTGGGGGATGAACAGCTATGGAAGCTTTTGCTCAGGATTAGAGATTGGAACTCAAATGCTCGGACCTCAAGAGTGGCGCAGCGTATCATGCATGCTCTGTTCAGGCTATACCCAAAGGACAAATTCGTTCAGTTACGTCGGAAGCGACAGGCGAGGAGCGACCTGGCCGAAAATATGGCCGACTTGGATCTGGACGGTAACACAAAACCAAGCGGCAGAACCGAAAGCATCAAGGATGTTCTAGACGGTTTGAAGGCGTACACAGACAAGCATTATGCGAGGCTAGAGAAGATGGCTGAAGAGCGGTACGTCTTGATGTGGACCTTGCAGATGATGGACGAGACGAGCGCTGTCAATGGCGTATGAGTGTCATGAGGACTTGTTTGAAACATGTACACTCCAATCGCTCAACATACCCAAGAATTCTTGTAGATATTACTATATAGCCAAAAGTCCGTAGACTCAGGTACGTACCAAACCATAATTGTCACGCCGCCCGACTTCTCGTCTCCACGGAAGCTGTGACTTTCCTTGATCTGCACCACAAAGAAATCCTCTACTCTTCCCTTTCCTGCATATACCCAGTCATCCGACCATCTCTGTGGCACTGCATCATCCGCATTCGGTCCATTGTGCTCTGCTATCCTTCCGTATTTGTGTGCCTTGCATCACGTAGGCGCGCGGCGGGCGCTAGAAAACAATTTGCTCTGTCGACATGCCGTCCCTTGCTTCCCTTCTCGGCAGACCTAGCGTATCGCAAGCCATCGTTGCTGGAAAGTGCAGGAAATAGGGTATCACGACTATGCAGGCGCCATGTCGATCTCGCTTCGGCAACCGTCCTCTTTGTTTGTGGAAATCTGGGTTGTGCGGCGAACACATCCCTTGGTTCCAGGTGAGGTTTTGCGTGGGACATGTGCTCGCTGCTGCGATTACTTCTCACATGCGAACACTCGCGCACATTTCTCTTTGCTTTTCAGATGAAACGCCTTGACACTGTCTCCTTCACACAATACCGTCAGCACTGCTCCGTACTTGGTTGAACAAAAGTCGATCGCCCACCTTACCACAATGCGTGTTCCACCAGCAGAGGTAGTGGCGAGCTTTCCAAAAGGCGACCCGGAGAACCCCCAGCGCATGGGACCAGCACTGGTGATTGTCAATGCCCTCTTCATGGGAATCACGGCGCTGGCGGTCGCTTTGCGCATCTACGTGCGAGCGGCCATGAAGCGTCAGCTGGGCATGGACGACGTCTTCATCGGGATCGCTCTGGTATGATCGCAAGACAAATCAAGACACAGAAACACCAGTGTACTAACACGAAGTAGTTCTTCGCTCTCGCCCTGGGTCTCAACTCGATAGTCGCCAACCAGTTCTTTGGTTGGGACCGCCACATCTGGGACCTCCCTTTCAGCATGTACGCGAACTCACTCATCACGGCCATGGTCGGCAAGATCCTCTTCACACTGGCTGCGACCTTCACACGAATCAGCCTCATCTTGTTCTTCTATCGACTCGTCAAAGACGCTCATCTGAGGTGGTACAGATGGCTGCTCCATGCCAGCATCATCTGGACTGTGGCTGTTGGAATCACATTCATATTCCTGTCGGTCTTCATATGTCTGTAAGTATCTACTACAGAGCACCCGAGAAGGATACAGAATAGAGTACTGATACGTTTCAAGCCCGATCAAAGCGTACTGGACATGGCCTCCTATCCCCACCCAAAAGTGTATAGATGAAGGATTGGTCACGCTCATAGCTGGTGTCATCAACTCGGTCACGGACCTACTCGTCACACTACTACCCGTACCTCTCATCATGCGACTTCGACTACCTGTGAAGCAGCGCCTGGGCGTCCTCGTACTTCTTTGTCTCGGCATCGTCGTCACTGCAGCCGGCGTCATCCGAACTTACTACATCTGGAAGAGCTTGATTGGTAGCTGGGACATTACTTGGTATGCTTTCCACTTGTGGATCGCAGCTTGTGTCGAGATCGATCTGGCAGTCGTGAGTATCCTCCTACACTCGAGAGAGTCCAGACAAATACTAATCCTCCCAGCTTTGCGCATGTGCCCCTGCATTGAAACCGCTGTTCTCGTCTCTCGCCTCCAGAATGAGCTCCGGCATTTCCTCTGTCATCTCACCACGTCCCAACAGCGACCAGTCTTCCAGCGAGACATTCGCTGTATCAAAGGAGAATCTCGCACATGCAGGCGCCAATGGCGGCTGGCGTCCACCAAAGCCGATGCGTAAAAAGAAAGGTCTGATGGACTCGAAGCTCAGCACTTTCGGCAACTGGCTGGGGAGGCAGGCGGATAGTGTGACGCTAGAGAGTGCCAACGATGACAGGGGACGAGGCTCGAGTAGGCGCCAAACAGAAGAGGAGATCGAGCTGGTGCATGAGAGGGCCAAGGAAGATGATCAAGTGCTTTATATTGGGCAGTCGAGGATCTAATTGTCTGGCATGAATTTTACGGAACACTGAGCATAACACGCGAGGTATGAAGTTACGCAGCGTAGCATTTCGTCTCAAATACGATTTTACCAAGAAAACGAATTGCATTTGTGCTGCAGACCGGTAATGCGGTGCAGTGAATGTGGTATCTAGGACAACGATTGTGTGGGTCGTAAAGGTCATTACAAAAGCTTTCCTTCAGCTTTCTCTCAACAGGCCATTACAGCTCCAGCACAAAGTCCTCCAGCGCAAGTCTCTCGATCTCCTCGTCGATCACGTTCCTGCCAGCATGGTCCCCTTCTTCTACATCGCTGTCGTCGCAAGGAGACTGGGCGGTCCCTACAACGTCCTCCAACTTCCTCTCCTTTGCCTCGTCCTTCTTCGGCGCAACCTTCACCACTCCGGCACGGTGTGCGTTGCTCAGCGGAGCACGCTTTGTGGCGCTCACTTGCCTGCCGCGGGAGTATCCCATAGTCGTCTTGCTGGCTGCCTTTGCAGAGAAGAACTTGTCGTTGGCGTTCTCCTTGCCGACACCCGTGGCTTCGGCCCTGAGCTTTGTCGCTTTGGTAGGCGCTGCAAAGCTCGGGATAGCCTTTCTGTCAGAAGTGTTCCCTCCTCTCAACATCGACGCAGCACTCTTCGCCGACAGTGTGCTCGGTCCCTTCCTCTCCTTGACCATTCCTACTTTCACCTTGTGCTGCTTCTCCGCCACGGCCTCCAGCCTCATCCTTTCCATTTCGGGATCGCTGAAGCGCATGCCTTCGATCTTCATCTCCCTCTCCAACTCCTTATTGAATTCTTCTTCTCTCTTCCTCTGCTCCTCCCTATGCTTTCTCTCACTTGCTGTCAAGCCGTCCTGATCCCTCATCTGCGATTCTTGAACAAATACATTCCTCAAGACATTCTCCTTTGTGAAGATACCGCTCTCGATCAGCTCTTGCATGTCGTCAGAATGGTCTGACAACGGCGGCGTCACCCTCCCAGGCGGAGGACAGTACTCCACATCCGGCACGTCCTCTTCGCTGTCCTCGACTTGCACTTCCGGCTGATGAATCTTGACCTTGGTCCTTTTCAATCGCGGACTGATCTTCTGAGCCGATGGCGGAGGTCCCTTCTGTGTCGTCTTACCGCCCAATCCTGGCGTTGCGAGGACTTTGGCATTGGTCGTTTTCGCACCTAGGACGGCACGTGGCTTGGCCGTTGCTGGTGTTGCGAATAGAGTCGCGTTTGCTTTACCGCCGGCAGGTTTGCCTACTGTGAATGATGAATTCTCATCGTGACGGCCACGGAAGGGCGTCTTGGGGGCTGATTGCTTGGGACCGGGCGTTTTGCTATTGAGCTGGTTCAGAGGTTTTGACGCGGCGGCTTGGGAGTGGAGGTGGGTGATGTTCTCTTGGTCTCGTCTTGTGGCGAACATGTTGACTGTAATTTGTGATCAATTTGGCGTAAAGGATCACATCTGACGATATAATGTGGTGTTCCCGAAGGTTGAATGCGGTGAGTTCGAGGTGCAGGTCAGTTTGTTGACGGGCGTCGCGGAAGCAACCGCGCGCGTGGGGACCCTGAACTGACGAGGCAGTTGCGGCTCTGCTGGAACTACCACGTTGACAGGCTGATATTATTCCCTCTGCCTGGTGCAATTAAGCTATCAAAACACATCAATCGCACTCACGATCATCTGGATTACCTGACTGACCTGCTCGTCATCTAGCTTGAAATTGTCAACGGAAATTGAAATACTTTTGCAACCATGGATCAAATCAAAAAGGTGCGGTGAAACGAAACAGACTGCCCCTCACCGACTGCCGTGGGCAGCTCACCAAATGGTCGAAATCAACACAACGTTCGACACAGATGGCTGACAATCATCCAGCGCATGGCTGCTCTCCGCCTGGAAGCCGATGACTCCGCCGCCAAAGTTGAGGAGCTCTCAGCAAAGGTCAAAACACTCGAACAGGACAACCTCGCCAAGGAGCAGGAAATCACATCGCTGTCACACAAGAACGGGGTATTGGAATCGGAGCTCGAGAAGCTCGAGGGCGGACTGAAGGACGCCAAGGCGGCCGTGGACGAGAGCGCCCAGCACGGCACCCAGGCGGAGTCGCTGCAGAGGAGATTGCAGGTCCTTGAGGAGGAGGCCGAGGAGGCGGACAAGAAGATGAGAGAGACAACCGAGAAGTTCGCTGCATCCGTCAACGTTTATAGAGGAGCTTTCAGCTAACATTGACCGACAGCCTCCGACAGACCGACGTAAAAGCAGGCCACTTCGAGCGCAAGGTTCAGGCCCTCGAGGAGGAACGCAACCAGTGGGAGACCAAGTATGAGGAGATGGCCAAAAAGTACACCGAGACGAAGAAGGAGCTCGACGACTTCGTGGCGGAGATCGGCAACATCTAGACGACTTTATTCTCTTTGCACCTTTCCCACATGGTCACACGAGCATCCTCACTGCACGATGATCAGCATCCCCGGACATGTCAACGAGCACCAAGCACTATCTAGATCTCTGTCGACTTTTCCCACTGCAAGCCTCCATATCACGATACCACAGATCACTCAATGAATAAATCATGGTCGTTCACACATTACATTCGTTTGGGGTATCATTTCTCTTTTCGCGCCTTGGCCGCGGCGCTGTTCTTCAGCTTTTGCTTCTTGCGTTCCGTCTGCCTTTCCAATTTGGACTCGTACCTGAACGTCCGCTTCTTCTTCTTTGGCTTGGCCTTGTGACTGGGTGGCTTCTCTTTGGTCCAGATCTTCTTGCCTTTAGCATCGGTCTTGGCTTCGACCTTGTCCGTCGCCGGCTCAACGTCTTCCGCTTCTTCTTCCTCGTCCTCCTCCTCGGTCTCGTAGTCTCGTATATCATCCAATTCCTTCACCGTGACAGTAGTGAATTTGTCTTCATCCACGTACTCATCTGTCGCATCTACAGCTGGCGGTTCCTCGAACCCTTCCCAACCCTCCCCTTCTTCGTCCCCCTCCTCGCTTTCCTCTACAGACTGACCCACTATTTTGGGATCCAACTCTCCAGTGTCTTCCAAGTCTGCCTGCTTCTTCATGAACACATTCACTTCCTCGACCCTTTGCTCGGCTTCGCGCTTCCTCTGACTTCGTATCTGGAGACTTGTCAGAACCAATCAGTCCAGCATATCTTTGCGCAGAGATCACTAACTTCCGCACGTGCTTTGATTCTCTCCTCTCGCTCCTTCTTCTGTGCCAATTCTCTTCCATGCTTAGCTCTCTCCAACTTCCGCTTGTGAAATCCAGTCAGGTATTCTTGTCTGGCGTCCGGATCGAATGTGACTTGTTCCACGGGTTCGACTTTCCGTCGCTTGGGCGCGGGCGCCATATTCCTCTGCGCAGATCTGGACATTTTGAAAACCAGAGCAAAATTATAAACGACGAAATTCCCAAGTGAAGAGGTTGCCATTTTGCGGTCCTTGATCCCCAAAAATGGTCGGATCTCGGCCCGAAGAAGCCAGGCGGCTCTGCTCCAACGTCAATCATTCGAGCTTCAATCTGCAGCCTCACTTTCTACAACCAAACCACGACCACATCACCACAATGAGATTACGAACCCTAGCAGCCATCGCTACCACGGCACAAGGTGCTCTCGCCTTCAGAGACACCTCTCCCTTCTTCCTCTTCTCCACCTCCTCGTACGTAACCCCTCACGCTCAGCGCGCATGACCCTCCTGGTCCATTCATAGCAATATCCTAACCCTCACAGCCTCCACTCAGAATCGGCCCACCTCCACCCAACCGACACCCTCGCCACCGCTCGCACCGTCCACGACCACCTGACCGCTACCCTCCACGCCTGCCCCTCCCATCCCTACATCCTAGTCAAGCAGCCCTCAGTCTCCGCCTCCGACTTCGAAGGCGAGACCACCGCGCCCCACCTCCGCCGCCGCATGAATGGCCACGATACCTCGATCAAAACGACCCAGATCGTCCGCAGCGTCATCGGCGACCTCAGCGCCACCGGCCTGGCGGACAAGCTGCACTCGCAATGCCCGCACATGACAACCGTAACGCTGAAGGATGGCCAGCTGCCCACCTCTTCCAACAAGGCGCAGCTCATCACAGTCGAGATGGCCGCGCCCGCGGGCTCGACAGAAGCGGAGCGCACCAACGCGCTAGACAGGAACGATCTCTACCTCGAGCAGATCTTGAGTAAAGTGGGAAAGAAGTACACCGTGATCTACGCGACGACGCCAGCGGTGCAGAAGACGGCGCACGGCGAGGAGAGGTTCAAGCTCGTGAACCAGCAGGGCAGAGGGCAGCAGGTCTACGAGATGGATGAGCCGTTCCCGTCGAGCGTCAAGGCGAACCATTTCAAGAGGGATATGAGCGCTTATCCTAGGGCGGAGAATGGGAGTGAGGCGGTCAATGCTGACTTGCCGCTGTTTGAGAAGTATACTTTTTTGAGCTCTGGTGAGTATCCTGTGTGGCTTGAGATGGAGAAATGTGGCTAATGGTGTAACAGGTATCTTCATGGGCGTGAGTGTTTCGCTCTTGTTGCTGAGTATCTTGTATGTGGGGCTTAGTGCCGTGTCGGGGCTGGAGGTGTCGTACATGGCTTTTAGCAAGGAGATGGGGCCGGCGGCGCAGAAGAAGCAGTAGATGAGGTGGATTGTGGAGGAGTGGTTACGGAACGGGAGTAAGCAATGCAGAGATTGTATATTACGATGAGAAAGCATTCAGCGTTTCATACTTGTCGAAGATGTCTTGCCTGTATGTGATATTGTTACTTGGTGATGTCAAATGCTAGATTACTGCAGCTGTAGATCGTAAAGGCCAGGCAAGTATGTGGTACGGGTTTCTGAGGCAAGAATTCTGCAAGAGGAGAGGAGCAGGTATCTGATTGACGTTTGTGCTGGCGCTGAATTCAGAAATATGCAAAACTCATGCTAGGATACTGAATTCTACATGACGATACTTGGACCAGAGTCCCAGCTACTTGCTCCTCTTCCTAGTTCAGTTCGTCCCATGTTGCTAATTCTCAGGTGAAATACAGCACAAGCCCCTCGAACAGTCATGATTATAGAGAGCCAGACTTTGACAGAAGTCTTGGAAGAATTAGTGACACATTGTGCCGGGTTCATATGGGTTTCATCAAGTCCTGGTCATTCATCTTCGGATCTTACGAACATATCTCGATAGCAGTAGTGGATACAACATTGCCACGGACGGGAGAGGCCACGAGGTTGGTTCGCGGTTACCCGTTGAAGCTATCAGCCAGAGACTGAGCGAGAATATAAGCACGTACGCAAGAGTGAGAAGAATTGGCCCCCAGATGCTGGATTGGTGCTCGATGTCTCTGAAATTGGACATGCCGTTCTCAATTTCTCAGTCATGGTGTCAGGCACGGCTGGATACTCCTGTATTTTGATATGTAATTCCTAGCTTGACAGCTAGTGTGCTAGACTCAAATGTAGGTAGCATGATAATGAAGTTGTGGAAGATATTAACCATTCAAGATACCTACATATGAAGTCGACATCGGCACGCATTGCCTACGAGATTGCTGGTTCTTGCAGCTGTCAAGCTGCTTAGCGTGCTGGTCTACGTGTTGGTGGCCTGGGAGATGGTTCCATTGGCGACCATGATGATACGATAACGACAATGCAACATGGAGTAGAGAGAAAGGCAAGTCCGACCTCGGCGGAGCTTGACACAACGGTGCATAGTCCTCTGTTTGGACCGCCGTTGGCTAATGTATATACTCCGCCATGAATAGCAGTGATAATACTTGGCAGGCCGTAACATCTTGTAGCATGAATATATCGTCAAAAACCTGGAATACTCTTCGTATATATCTGGAAAATGGAACGGCTGTGGTTGCCGTGCCGTGTTTCGGCAGAGTGTGCAGCGAAGGATAACGACAGGATGCTAAGTTAGTGCACACACCGAACCCAGCCGTCAGGAGTATTGAAAGTGACGTGTGAGCACATGTCGACCTCCCTGAACGGTACTGCCTCTGTTAAGCATGTTGGGCTGACTTTGCAACGTTGTCAATAATAAAATTATGCATGTTCACAACGGGAGTGGGCTGGCCGTACGAGCTGTTATCGGTTTGTCAGTTTGCAGTATGTGATGGACAGTGCGGAGAAGGGGCATGCCGGCGAGTCGGTATTCCCAACGGCCACTGTCGGTGGACACCGCACTGCTGAGCAAGAGAGAGATGTGTGTGGCATGCTGGGGGGCTAAGTAAGGTTTCCTTGCCCTGCACGAGAAATTGAAGCGTAATCGAAACTGGCAAAGGTGGAAGTGAGGTTGCAACACCGAAAAGCATGTGCTCTCGTGACGAACTGGCATGACAAGGAAACATTTGTGATCGACAGCGAAAAGAGTCATTTCTGGCAATGCCGCCCGCTCCAACACGTTTCAAGCTCGGCAGATCCAGCTAGAGATATGATGATCTTCTGGTCTAGAACGTGAGATGTTCCGTGCCGAGTCAACGCTGAAAGGAAGAAGGTACCACATTATCCATAGATCAAGTACTCTCCTGTCATCTTTCAGTCAGCCATGAATGTTTGGAGACCATGGACGAGACCGCGCTTAGCTGCAAGCTGTCATGAGATGTCAAAAGGCGGCTTGCCTGAAGTCTTGACCTGCAGCAGCCAGATCGCCTAACATGAGAGATTAGAAATACGATCTGCAGGTTGGCGCAAGGACCAAGATCTGAGCGCTCTCAATTGGTTCCAATGGACATGAAGACGTGCCAAACTCTATGCCTTATCACAATCCGTGCTTTGTGAGAAATTCTTTGCAAAAGCAGTTTTGCGCCTGCCTCGTTCGTCGCTGCGGAGGAGGGGACAGGTTGATGTTCGGCTCAACCATGTAGCTGACTCGGCGATCCTGTAGAACTAGTAGTAGCAGGGCCCAGACGGTCGTTTTCGACAAAATATAGAGCGGACAAACCCCTCGCTCAGATCGAGCGGCAGAAAGGGTTCATGACGAACGCTGAGCAAAGATCCACTCACAACCAGTCATGCACGGATGGTCTAGACCTTGGCGACCTCGACTGATCTTTCTGTGCGTTGCTTGTATCGTGCGTTGCTGAACCCGGTCGAGCGCATCGTCATCGCGTCAAGTCTAATCAGCTGCACAATGGACAAGTAATCAGGCTGTCGTGTTACACATAGTATCATGGTAAAATAATAGGTTTGATGGTTCGAGGGCATTGTGTAGCAACAACTAGTGCAAGGCTAATTGTGCGGCTTCCCGAAGCGATCAAAGTCCTGCGACAAGCTGCACATGGTCCATCGTCGACTCAAAGACGTCGCCTTTTGGTCTGCCCGTTGACCTAATCATTCTGGCGCAAAACCTATTTGACCCTTCTGCCGTACTCCCGTACTCCAAGAACTAAAGTGACCACCGTCAACGATATCCCCGAGCGAAATTCGGCGCTGTGCGAGCCTGTGTCGCAGTCTTTCTCTTGCTGCAGTCTGGACTCTTCTGACCAGTGCGCCTCTAGACCGCAACCTCGTCGCACACTCACCTCGCCGCTGATCGACGAGAGTTGAACAACACATCGACACTTGCAACATGCGAATTGCGGCGTCGACCTACTATTTTCCACATTCATCTGCACCGTCGTGTTTGTAGATCAACAGGTTCCACAATCCAAACTTCCACAGGCCCTAAGCTAAGGCACCATCCTTGATCCATCCCCTCGGGAGTCTAACCCGCGGCCGACGATCACTTCTGCCTCTCTCGTTCCCTCCCACGCTGCTTACCACAAGGGCCACCTCCGCAACACGTCCATAGCTTCCGCCGACCGGCTCCTGGGATCTTTGGTCTGACTCTCTTCCTCCGACCTCACATCACCTCACCTCGGACGCCACACTCCTTTGAAGATCACCTAATCACACTACTCAGCCGCCCATCCTGGAAACTCTCCAATCGTTCGTCTCGGTGACGGACCCCGCTGGCAATCAGACGACATCTTTTCACATACCAGACTGGATACCTCAACTACATAAGTCCGCCCAGATGGCAGGGGGTGTGGCTGTCCTGGATCAAACTACCCGGAAGACAATCTGCCTCTCGCAACCACAACCAGATCTCGTCATACACGATGGGGATTTGCAATTCTCCAAAGAGCTGGGCAAGCTGTACACAGATGATGAGAGCAGGGCGTTAGAAGGGCTGGTAGAGCTGAAGCAGTCGCTCAAAAATGTCTCCGAATCAGATTTCTGGTCGCATCTCTCCGAGCGCCTGGCAGAGTTGCTCGGTGCTCAAATGTCCTTTGTCTCGAAGCGGATGCTGGTTGATGAGCAGGATCGCGCTGTCGAAATGCCACCCATAGGCGAACCTGGAGCATGCCTTATGGCTTCGGCAATGTACTATAACGAAGGAGTAGAAACACCAGCCAACCTCAAGGCCTTCAAATACCACGCCTACGGCTGCCCTTGCGGGTACATGCGCCACGACAAGGTGTTCGTCATTCCGGAGAAGTTGGGTAGCTTCATAACCGACAACCCAAACGCCTTACCCTTCACTGGAGAGTCCTACATCGGTGTGCCACTTTTCGCTGAGGGCAAGTGCTTCGCTCACTTCGGTGTCATGTGGTCCGTCGAGGGAGCCAAGAAGCGGAAGCTCTCCTGGGCAAACACTGAACTCTTTCTCCACTCACTGGAAGATATCATACTGGAGAGACTGCTAGAGGGCTCCAACTTTCGCGATGGCGAGGCACAAAGCAGAGATCGTGCCAGAATCATCCCCCACGCTGCCGTAACAGCTGCTCAGAGCCTCAAACCTTACGCCAGAAGTCTCTCACATGAACTGCGAACCCCGATGCAAGGCGTGGTCGGTATGCTCGATGTCATGATGTCGACGGTCTTGGAAGCTTATGAGAATCAACGTAACCCTGAAGTACGGAGGATATTTGAGACCCTGAAGGAAAATATTGAGATTGTCCAAGGTACGTTACATTGGCATGCCTACTTGTTCTTTCGCTGTACTGACCGAGCAACAGACTCTTCGAGACGAGCAGTCGAAGCTGCGGATAATGTTGTACATGCCTATGATATGGATATGCACATTCCGGAACCCTTAGACAGTGCCATACCCGGAGAAAATCTCACACCCATCAACTCCGCACCCATACACGACCGACCTGGTATCCTGGTCGCCGGCAGCAATCTACCAATCCAGAGACCTAACAAACGACGCCGTGGCGACGAAGGTAGCAACTCTGCAAGCCCAGCCAAGATTCCCGCCACCATGGCAGAGTGGACCAAAAGGACCGAGCCAAGTCAAGAACTTGTTGAGGGTGTTCATGAAGCGGAAGATATCAGAGATGAAACAAGACCTACAAATGGGTCCAACCCATATGAGATGAACCGTGTACCTTCACCTCCGAAAGGAAGCGAAAGATCAGTTGCGCCAGGACTGCGACATACGCAACTACGCAACGTATTACAGTACGTTGTCAACGAGGGATTGAAGGTAGGCGGAAGGCCCGAGTATGCCAATGCTCACGAAACCGACCTGGGTGAATGTATTGAGGTGCGGACTACCAAGGGTACTGGTGAAATTATGACAAAGACGGTCGAGTGGTCTGTCGATCCTAGTGTACCAACGACCATGTTTGGTAAGTGATAGGCCTGTACTACAAAATCGATCATACTGACCTTCATAGTCGAGGAGAAGGACCTAGGCAAACTCATCTCTTGTGTTGTTCTCAATGCCATCAAATTTACTGAACAAGGCAAGATCGAAGTCTCGGCTCGAATGAGCTCACGGTCACGGCATATTGTTATCAGCGTATCAGACTCTGGACCTGGCATTCCAAAGGCATTCTTACCAAAGCTTTTCAAGCCTTTTTCACAAGAAGATCCATCCCTTACCCGACAGAGTGAAGGCCTCGGCCTAGGACTTCTCGTCGCGAAAGGATTGGCGCGCAAACTCGGCGGCGACTTGATGTGCGCTCGTACAGAGACCGAGGGTCCAAACCAAGGCACCGACTTCGAGATCCGTATTCCGGTGTCCCCTGCAGACCATATTTCACGTCCTCCTTCACCCTTCGACTCCCCGTCGTCCCGTTCGCGCAAATTTCCTACTCACAATGGAGAGCGTAGCCCTAATCCTCCAGCTCCTCAAGAGACCAAGAACCCATTACCTACTCCTACCGACGAACCATCCGAACTCAAACATTCACTCGGGCCCCGACCAAGTCTGGCCAGCCTCATGCGCAAACCGTCGCTGCCGCAAACTCCCCGTCTCGAAAAGATCGACAAGCTCGGCTTCCAACTCCCTGCCGTACCCCCATCACCCTCACCGAAATCCAACAAGCCAACGTCTATGCCACAAAAGCGTCCGCCGATGATGCCCCGCAAATCTTCGGCCAGCCTGTCTAATATCGACCGCGACCTTGCTAGCAAATACCCTTTGTCTTTCCTTGTTGCCGAAGATAACAAGATCAACCGCAAGCTACTTGTCAGTATGCTGACCAAATTCGGGTATCAGACGATTCACGAAGCGTATGACGGCGCGGAAGCTGTGCGGCAAATGGAGAAACACGGCCCTATCGATGTCGTTTTAATGGACTTGTGGATGCCATTCATGGACGGATACGAAGCGACACAGAAGATTCTTGACATGGACTGGAGGCGAGACGGTGAGATTGAAAACTCAGCGGCTCCGACAGTGCTGGCTGTTACAGCCGACGTCACCGATGGTGCGTTGGAGAAGGCTGCCAAAGTCGGCATGAAGGGTTTCATGACCAAGCCGTTCAAATTGATGGATTTGCAGAGGCTCATCTTGGAGTACTGCAGTCAGCGGGCTGAAGACTCAGGTGTCGAGACGTAGCTCTGTCTTCATTGCGGACGTCTATCACCGAGACGAAGGGCGGGACTTGAGACTACAGACTCGTGGCCACCTTTGCAGCTGGAGATCACGCCCCCTAATGACGAGTCCGAGGAGGACTGATCTTTTGAGGCGTTTGGCATGCGACAACGACATCATCATCACCTATAATCGCACCGTACTATCATGGTGCTCGCATTCCTCCCGACCTCTACCAACAGCAAACACAAATGGTCGCACCAAGCGACACAGAACCCTCCACCCTTTGATGACTCTCACCCTCCGACCTACTTGTATTTCTATCCTACACTATCCTACAACACAAACCTAATTCTACACAGAGACGGCTACACGCAAATGGCACAGAAGACGCACAACCCATCACTCACGCGATGACCTTGACTTTCTTGTACTGAGGAGGACATGCGGTGTACAGGCGATATGCATGGGGGGGTGTCTGACCTGATTTTCGATCCGAACGATGTGACCGACTGGCTGGCTGATTGGACCAGAGCGTGGCGTTGATAAAAGTATACAGTGGTATAGACATTGCTTTTCAAGAACAGGAATTAGCTGAAGATGTGCTGATGTGCTGATCTGTTTTGTGCCGTGACTGTTGTTCGGTGATATGGCGTGGAGGTGTATCACAGTATGATCCCACACCTGCTGTACATCTGAGATGCCTACAGTTCCATCTTGAGCTTGCGATATGTGCAGGATATCGCCGACAAAATTCATGATACGCTGCAAATACTGAGAGCACCGTGACGATGAATACATGTCACTGAATTCCTGGACTCACATGCTACCAAAACCAGGAGATGTAGCTCAAGCGGCGCTGGCCCTGAAGCACCTCGCTGCAACACAGTACCAACCCATCACATCGCTATGGGATATCGACAATTGAAAATGCCACGATTATACTGATCACCATTGACGAGACCCGGTCACCAACGCAAATTAACCACTGTGCAAACTCCCAGAGACACACACCGACCTGACCCGCTCCGCCCTCGCTGACGGTAGCCTCAGTCCGCTGGCTCAGCGAAGGCCGTGCTACCAGAACCATCTCCGGAGAAGCAACACTCGGCGTGACACTCTACAAAGGTGAAATGAATAGCAGTGACAAGACAGCAGCGAGCGAATAGGCTGATGCACTATTCACGGGCTGTGTAGCTTGCATATCATTAGCAATGTCATGGAAGGACTCATGGCGGCGGAACGTGGCATCATTGGTACGGCAAAGGTGGCTTTATAGGGACAAGAGACGTAGGTCATGCCGTGTGAAGAGGCCGTGAATGTGTCTTCGCACTGCGACGTACGTTCAGCACGACAATCAACATTGAGCGCCGTGAGTGTCACGTACCAATGATGAAGACATGGTCGTATTTTACGCTGTGACCTGGCCTACAACGTTGGAAGCAAGAGCCTCACAACACGTATCAATAAAATCGACGATATCACTCAGGATAACACTCTAGCGAGACACACTCGGTAGTAAACAAATAACCACGAACAAGAGAGGATCTTCTCCAGCACTCAGCAAGCTCAGCGAGCAGCCAAATGGACTGATGAAGACACCAACCGGCAAAGCCAAGTCGGGCTTGTTGACGCGTACATCAACATAGAAAAATCCAGCAAAGGTCGACAGAAAAACTGAGGATAAAGCAAAAATTGCACCGAAGGAACATCCGAAGATGGTCCACACCCGAATCTCTCCGCGCTGTGCAATGCAGGAGACTCGAGCGGGCGAGGGGCCTTCTTGATCGCCCCAGCCTCGATAAGGTAAGTATGAAGAAGAAAGACGGTGAGTTGCGAAGCTGCTGGAGGGTTTTGTAGTTCCCATTTGGCAGAATTTTTGGGCGGTCTGGATTTGGGCGTTGCCGCGCTGATGAGGATGGCTCGTGCGTTGGCTTCATTTCGTAGTGGAGTCAGAGCTTGGTGACACGGGACCTCATTTCATGGCTCGTGAGTCAAGAGATTGGGGCGGTGCGATTGCTAATATGGCTTTCCTCACAGATGTCACGGCGATAGTCATGTCATGTGGCAGTGATTTGTCTACGAGATTGCTTGTTGAAATGGCATCAAGCCGACGACATAATATCACATGGGTTTAGCTGCACAAGGCTGTTCGAAGAGGCAAGTGTCATTGTCTGCTGATTATATGTGATACTGTCGTACAGGCATCCCCGTCATAGGTGAGCACAAATTCATGGTCCCATCTCATCCTCAATCACATCGCGTACAGCAAGGTCAAGTAAAGCATGCATGGTCCAACTCCTTCAGATCCTCAGACGAGGAGTACGGATAAGTCATCAGGTCGCTTGCGCAACGTTGGCAAGTGAGTTCCTTTCCTTGTCTCCATCGCGGTATTCGTCCCGCCAGTCAGGCCCATGAGGTCTGCGCCTGGCATCTGCGAGCTTCACCAAGCGAGTGAAGAAGTAGGCAGTGAGCGACGTCCCAAAAGGATCCTCTAGTAGGGTCGCGAGTGGCATAATGGGGCTAAATCCGGCGTGTCTATCAAAGTAGAAACACACATCAATGTGGTGCGTCTCACGAAGGACGTGTCGGGGCTTGTGCCAGTAAATAATGTCAATGAAGGATCCATCGACACCCATGATGACAAGCAAGATGCGCTTCCTTTTGTGGTTGGCAAGATTGCTGAGCTGGCCAAGCTGATTCATGAACTCTTTAAAGCGCACACTGCGGAAGGGGTTGTTGGTGGCTTTGCAACTGCGACGGCAATGTCCGATGAATCTGTCGCTGCCATGTCTGTCAAGATAACCTTGCAAAGCACCAGGACCGAATTGCAAGTCGCAAAACTTCTGCATCACTCGCCCGCATGCTCCGCCGAGCTCTGTATCCGCCTTCTGGTGTTGTGCATGTACCGCATTTGTGAATCTTGCCATGCCGACGAGACCGTCGTAATGATGGATGTCGGACCGAAACATTGGCGCATCCCTAGAACGCCTCAAAACCCAGTCCTTATCCTGCGGGATAAAATCATCCACAGAATGTGCCTGATCGATCAGACAGAGCATGCGCCTATGACCGGGAACCATGTCATCAACAATGAAGTCCTCAATCCCATGATGGGTGTTGTTTTCAGGCTGTAGAGCGGAAGCTTGGACGCCCGCTTCGTCGTCAGAAGTCTTGGGTGAGGTCAATGACTTCCGCTGGGACCGGGATGTCTACTTGCGACTGAGATTCGAGATAGATGACTTCCGTAGTCGTAGATACAAGTGCATGTCGCGACCTGGCCGGAAGTGGACTCTGGTGTCGATCGGGATCAGAAATCACTTGAGAATGTTCGCTGATGATGGTTGTTTCCGTTGTCGATGAGAGAGAATCTTGCGCGGCTGAGTGTGTTGCTGATCGAAGCCGTCTGGTAGGAGGTGGAATAGAGTTGGAATCATAAGGGGTGAGCGCCTTCCTGAATACCGGCTGGGTTGATCCTCTAGATCTGGAGACGCCTTTTTTGGATCCTCTGGAGGTGGAATCTTTGGCTTTGTTGCTCAGAGATAACTTGCGGCTGGACTTCCCACGCCCTTCACTGCGTCCTACAAAGTGGTAGCGATGGCTTGGGTGAGCTTTCACCCATCTCTTTCTCTGAGCTTTTTGTTCACTCTTCGACAGAACGTCATAATTCGTGGTAGCTCTGAGGCGATACAAAACGTACTCCAAGGTACCAACGGACGGTATTGACTGACAAGCGCTCATGCTTTGTGAACCCCCAGGCGGCGAACAGGCCGGAGGTAAACGAGAGAGTGGGAGAGAGGCGTCAGAGGCTGAATGGGCTGCAGTATGCAGATCCGCTGTCAATGAGCGTTTATTCCTCAGCACGACCGAGACACTGAATCGTGAGATGCTGAGAATCGCATGGATAGGTGGGAATTCAGCGGTCTCTCACAGATAATGGTGTCAGCAATGATGGCCTCATCGTCCAGTTGCGGGAAGTGCTTCTTACCGTCAGTAGTGAGGCTCATGCAGCGACACCTTCCATCTCTACCGGCGAAGAGCGTGTGCAGGAAGGTGAATGTTGTAGAGTTGAGTTGCGAGAGATAATTGGAGTGGACCGGTCTCGCTTTGGAGAGTTACCTTGAGATCGTCAAATTGCATGAAGAAAGAAACCTGTAGCATGACTGATGACAGAGTGAAGTCAGGAAACACCCCGAGCAGCCAACGTCTCTTCAGGAGCACGGCTTCCCGATTGATGGCCCCTTCCATTGAGTAAAAACACTACCGACTTTCGACGATGAAACTATTATTCGAGGACTGCTGGCAGAGAAGAGTGTGCGGATGTCACGGCCTATTGTAGTCGACGGCTAATGATATGGCTGAGTTCTCCGATAGTTGAGCAGAAAGGGAGACATGGTGGACCTCAGGGCAATAAACGTGATACACTACGAGGCACATTGGGAAGGCTTAATGTACCGCTCCACAGAGCGACTCAAGTCATATGATTATCAATGATTATTCAGATGAATACCAAAGAGAAGATTTAAGAGTAATGGATGAAAAGAGGATGTTTTGATATTGAATATTTATAGCCTGTCGGCTACCGGGCCGCTTCATCTTTCGAGGTGGGGCCTTGTCATCGAGACTGACTTCACATGCGAACACTTTCAGTTCACCTCGGTTTTACCGCAACACGATGGCAGCCCCTCCACCGCCCTCAGAAGATGCAGCGCCGCCTCCTCCAGCTGCCGCTACAAATGGTGCTTCCGCAGGACAGAAGAAAGGGAACCCTTTGAACATCGAGGAGATTCTCGCCAGGAAGAAAGCTGCAGATGCAGCAGCTGCAAAAGTAAGTGCCTGCCTCATCGCCGTTCGGCAAACCACGTCAGGCTTCGTCGCTGAACGCTTCTTCTCCAAGCAGGATGCCTGGTAGTCCTTGTTGAGCGGTCAGTCTTTCTACCACAAGTTGCCGATTTGCTAACGCGACACGCAGCCCAAATTCATCTCAAAGAAAGAGCGCGAACGACTTGCTCTCGAGAAGCGCGAACAAGAGGTCGCTGCCGCGAAGAAGAATGAACCGTCAGTCGCCTCAAAATTTGGCAGTGGTCGGCCGACTTCGAATGGGACGAACGGGGCAAACGGGCATACGGATGGAGCTGCAAGACAGTCACAGATCCCAACCGGGCCTCGAAACCAGAGGGACCAGAGAGATCAGCGAGGCACACCTAGAGGTCCTGCGGGGTGGAAAGGTCAGCAGTCCGACAGAAATCAGGCTGCTACGCAACCGGCACCCAAGACAAATGGCACATCGAAACGTCCGGCAGAATCCTCGGAGGAGAATGAGCAGGCACTCATCAGACAGAGGTACATGGGCCCAGAGGCGAAGGAGTCAAAGTTTTCGGCCCTGAAGAAGCGCAAGCGGACGACTGAGAAGAAGTTCAATTTCGAATGGGATGCTGATGAGGATACCACCAAGAATGCCAACGACCTGTACCAGTCACGGCAGGAGGCTAATTTCTTCGGCCGTGGGAAGCTTGGAGGTGCCGACCCCGGGGATATGACTGCTGCGATCGCTTACGCCAAATCACTCGAGCAGCTCGATCCAGAAAATGGTAAAGCAAGAGCACAACAGTATCTGGAGATGGAGCGCATGCGGCGGGAGCGCAATGCTCGCCTTGGTATCGACAAGCACTGGAGCGAGAAGGAGCTACATCACATGCGCGAGCGAGACTGGCGTATCTTCAAGGAGGACTTTCAGATTAGCACAAGGGGCGGAGGTATCCCTAACCCCATGCGCTCTTGGACCGAATCGCATCTGCCTCAGCGCTTGTTGAATATCGTCGATCAGGTGGGCTACAAGGATCCGTCGCCCATTCAGCGCGCAGCAATACCTATCGCAATGCAGTCCCGAGATCTGATCGGTGTCGCGGTGACTGGTTCAGGAAAAACTGCTGCCTTCATTTTGCCACTCCTTGTCTACATCTCCGACCTCCCTCCTCTGGATGAAGTCAACAAAATGGATGGGCCTTACGCCATTATCCTCGCACCAACTCGTGAATTGGCCCAACAGATCGAAGTCGAGGCAAAGAAATTTGCCAACCCGCTCGGATTCACCTGTATTTCGCTCGTCGGTGGACACTCCATCGAAGAGCAAGCCTTCAACATGCGCGACGGTGCAGAGATCATCATCGCCACTCCCGGTCGTCTAGTGGACTGTATCGAGCGACGCGTGCTCGTCCTCTCCCAATGCTGCTATATCATCATGGACGAAGCCGACCGCATGATCGACATGGGGTTCGAAGAACCCGTCAACAAGATCCTCTCCGCGCTCCCCGTCTCCAACGAGAAACCCGACACGGACGCCGCCGAAGACGCCAAAGCCATGAGCACCTTCCTATCCTCCCGCGACAAATACCGCCAAACAATGATGTACACGGCCACCATGCCGCCCGCCGTGGAGCGCATCGCGCGCAACTACCTCCGCCGCCCCGCGATCGTCACCATCGGCAACGTAGGCGAAGCCGTCGACACGGTAGAGCAACGCGTCGAGTTCATCTCGGGCGAAGACAAGCGCAAGAAGCGCCTGCAAGAGATCCTGCAATCGCGCCAGTTCACGCCGCCCATCATCGTCTTCGTCAACGTCAAGCGCAGCTGCGACGCATTGGCGCGCGACATCCAACGCATGGGCTTCAGCAGCGTGACGCTGCACGGGAGCAAGACGCAGGAGCAGAGAGAGGCGGCGCTCCAGGGCCTCAAGGACGGGAAGTACGAGGTGCTCGTCGCGACCGATCTCGCGGGCAGAGGTATCGATGTGCAGGACGTCAGTCTGGTGGTCAACTTCACCATGGCGCCGAGTATCGAGGCGTACACGCACAGGATTGGAAGGACGGGTCGTGCGGGCAAGAGCGGTGTGGCGATTACGTTTTTGGGACAGGAGGATCAGGACGTCATGTTTGATCTCAGGAAGATGATTCAGGGGAGCAGTATCTCGAGGGTGCCGGAGGAGTTGAGGAAGCACGAGGCGGCGCAGCAGCCGAGGAATAAGGGGGTCAGGAAGGTGGAGGATAGTAGTGGGTTTGCGGGGAAGGGGGGTTGGGCTTGAGGTTGTGCAGGAATGCTTGATTGCCTCTTGCTGGGGTTGGGGCTGTGTGATGGGGACGATGATAGTCCTGTGGGAGAATGCAATGCGTAATGGTCACTGCGCCTCTCTATCAATTCATCTCTCGGCAGTTTCTGCTGTGATCACCCAGCTTTTCAAGTCTTCCAGGTGCTCGGGTAAGCTACATATTGGTTTCCGATGATACAGACTATATATTTGATCATGCCTACAACCTCTACATAGCCTCATCGCCTCTTCTTGTCCGAAGAAGACGCCGGCTTGTGCTGGCTGTCCATCTGAATTCCATTGACAGAAGCGTATACCCATTTGAGGGCCGCAGTTGAGATACCCATTACCACTGCGCTTCCAGTGAAAAGCATGAGTCGACCAGAGTAGCCGACGTCGTCAAAAAGGGGGTACGGATAGAAGCCGTTCTTAGAATAGCAAAGCTCAACCCAGTAGTAGTACGCCAGGGCGATCAGAGCTGAAAGGCCAAAGGAGGGCAGAGCGGAGATACTGTATGGTGGAGAAAAGAAGAGCAGATCGACGACGAGCAGGACGGCCGGGGCCAGGTGGAAGGACATGTCGGCCAGAAGTGGTAGTTGTGGGAGATCTGGTGGGATTACCAAGTGAGGGTCGATGGACCGCAGTCCCCAGTATAGCAGACTAATGAGGACTTCCATTGGCGCGCTGGCGATGGAAAGGGAGTTCTTTACAGTGAATAGCGGCCGCGATGAAGTCAAATCTGCCAGAAGACCGGTCATAAAGGTCAGGGTTGTGAGAGATAGGCCAATGATGGTGAGATACTGAAAGTGCCATCCATACGATTCATTGCTGTCAATTGCGATTAGTCCATTATCCGTGTAATACAAGTCAAGATGGTAGAGCGTACATTTTGTTCGGATGCGTGACCAGCCAGTGATATGAGAAGGCGTTGCTTGCCAACCCAGCAACCTTCTTCAGTCAGTATTGGAAGTCTGGTGGACTACTTGGTCTCGCTTACGTGTAATAATGCAGATGCACCTTGTGAAGGCGAGTCCAACCTCTGCAGAGGATGCCTCCTGATCACGCGATCAACTTGCCCCATCTCAAAGGCCTTTTGATACTCCTTGAAAGTTGATGCGGGAGATGTGACGGCTTCTGGCTTTTATGTGTGATGGTGCTGTAAGCTGTAGTGGGGGATTGCTTGAAACAATACAGATTAGGATATACAACGACTGGCTGTGCAGAAAGATGCAATCGAATTTGATCAAGTAGATAGTGCTTCGGAAGAAAGCGATACCTAGTTGTGATGGAAAAGAAGTGGTGTCTGCCGGCAAGAAGCGGAACTCGGACACAGTGGAACGTTCAGACCAATTCGCCTGGTTTCGATGACGACTGAGTGTCCTCACCTTTCACAATGGCATTTCTTGTCAATTTGATGCTGTCTCGCCTTTATTACCGAGAGGCTACTATGGAGTACTTTGACTGCAAGCCCCCAGATTCGAAGAGAAAGATCCGAGGGAGAAAGAAGTATCCCCGAAAGTGTGGTGGTTCAAGTCAAGGTCGTCGAGATTGCACATCATTCATGCGGCTCTGGGCGGGACCAAGAGCTCAACGGCGTTGCCGAGTCTCCTCTTCTTCCACAGTGTCAGCCACATTTTGGCTTTACCACATTCAAAGACATCTCGGATGTGCGTGCCATGGGTTCTTCCGCAGGTCGTTCGTTCAACAGGGACAACGGCCGCCTTTTCAGCTCAGGCCGCATGAATTGAGGTGCATTCTTAGAATTGACTTCCCAGTTTCGAAGCCTCGAGCCTGCAGCTTCCTACAAATGACGACAGGTCTTGCGTAAGCTCGCAAACTGCAGTGCCGCTATCCATGACCACGGTCAAAGGGCTTCATGGTATTTTGCAGCAGGTAGTGTCTTTTCTCACATATCCGATAGTTCCCTTCTCCAGTCGTTCCCGTCGCAATTTCTTGGCTTTCATTGCTGTCTCCCGTCATGCATACCTCGGTCACGGAGAGGATGGACAAGGTCCACAACCTCTGTCACTCAGAGTTCACAGTCAGCTCCTTGCTGACGAAAGACCCTTCTCTGGACCCATCAGAAGCCGCGCAACGCATGTGCGGCAGTCATGGCACTAGTGTTGTCGATGCCCCTCCGCCGAAGGAGCGCAAACATGCGACTGCCGAAGCTCTCGAGGAAGCTCGAAGATGTGGCAACTTTGGCGACACTCAACCCAGCGAGCTCTTCCTAAGGATATGGCACGATGCGCTGCGTTGTCTGGAGCACGATCCACTGGCCGGCCTAGTCAGCCCCCCTCTTATGGGTAGCTCTGGCACATTACCATTCACAATCATCGCTCCACTCCCGGACATATGTCGGCATATGGTGAGTACAGCTTCATCCATAGCACGACATCTGCTGACTGCACGGAGTCCAACTTGATCGCACGCGCTCAGCATGAAGTCATTCTGGCTACCAACTACTGGAAAGAGTCCGCAGCAAGCACTCTCATCACAGATGCACTGAAGGAGCTCTCGAAACGTGCTGGGGAGAGAGGTTCGAGAGTAGTTGTCAAGGTCATATACGATCGAGGAAGTGTGAAGCAGGTATCAAGTCAGCTATTTCGATTCTCATCGCCGAGCTAACTACCACGAGGTGTTCAATAATCACCTTGATGTGGCTGAATCGGAATGGACTGCCTCCGGCGTTGCTCTCCCATCCAATACGGAAATTCCGAATATCGATATAGAAGTCAAGAACTTTCATCGCCCGGTGCTCGGAACATTTCATGCCAAGTTTATGGTCGTGGATCGCCAAGTCGCCATCGTCCAGAGCAATAATATCCAGGTACGTTCTTTGACACACTGGTAGTAACCTCTTATTGACATTTGACTAGGACAATGACAATCTCGAGATGATGACGCATCTCGAAGGTCCTATCGTTGACTCCGTGTACGATATGGCATTGTTGACCTGGCATGACGAGATGAAACCACCTTTACCTTTGATAGGGCAAAACAGAAGAAAAGACTCGAAGCTGTTCGAGACGCAATCTTTCCTCGACCTGTGCAAGAACTTTCCAGAGGTTCTCTGTCAGCACGCTGTAGATATCAATGACAAGTCTGGTCGACTACCAGAACACAGAGCTGGAGAGCCTCACTATGACCCTGATCTGTCAGGAGAGATGCTGAGAATGCAGTCCAGATTGACTCCAATCGGCAGCGAAAGGCTGATGAATCTTGTAACAGATCACTTGAGTACGTGCACAGTCCCGGCCTTGTACCCTGTGCGCTCCGGCTAAATCATTCCCAGACATGGCTACCAAACAGACCCTCAAGGGAACTGCCCCCGACTGCGCAGTAGCAGACAACATGACACCATTCACACCGCACGCCGTGCACGCCCCATTTCCCATCGCCCTCGTCAACCGCAAACCCTACGGCGCTCTAAGCCACGCAGGCGTCTACACCCCACAAAACGAAGCCTGGCTATCCGCAATCCGCAACGCCACATCCACCATCTTCATCCAATCCCCCGACGTCAACGCCGAACCTCTGATCCCCGCCCTCCTCGACGCCGCACGCCGAGGCATCCAGATCACCATCTACGCATGTCTCGGCTACAACGACCTGGGCGAACTCCTCCCCTACCAAGGCGGCACAAACGAAATGGTTTCGCACAAGATGTACACCTCATTAGAAGCAGAGCATCGGCGCAATCTAAAGGTATACTGGTACGTCGCCAAAGACCAGGTCAAGCCTTTGCACAACAAATTCAAACAGCGGAGTTGCCACAGTAAGTCCCTCCCTCCTCCACCACTAAACTACCAACTGCTCTAACTTCCTGAAAGTCAAGCTCATGATCGTCGACTCCCACATCGGCATCCAAGGCAGCGGCAACCAGGACACCCAGTCGTGGTACCACTCGCAAGAAGTCAACGTCCTCCTTGACTCGCGGCTGGTCTGCACCGATTGGCTCGCTGCGCTGCATCGGAACCAGAATACCCATCTCTACGGGGCGGTGAGCCAGGAGGACGGGATATGGCGGGACGATCAAGGGAAGGAGGCCGAGGGCGCCATGGGCGTCAATGTAGGGCATTTCTCTTGGGCCAAGGGCGTTATGGGGGCTGTGAATCGGGTGAGGGGGGCGGGTGGGTTCTAGGTTTTCTACGATTGAGAGAATGGCACGGGCGCTGGGGTGCCGGGCAAAAGCTAGATGGCAAGGTCTGGTAGTACAAGCCAAGATGTCGCTTTCCTACAAGTTGAGTTCGTATGTACATGTCCTATCCAGTCATGTCTATCGTCACATTACATCATAACACAGCCCATGCCGTACAACCCCTTCTCCACATCCGCGCGGACGGCATACCAGTCCGCTCTGCGCTCGGCGAACTCCAGCACCTCTTCGGCGCCGAATATGCCTTTGTACCGCTCGTTGTCGGCGATGATGGTCGCGAGCTCTTTGGCTCTGGCGTTGCGCTTGCTCTTGCTCGTGGCGTTCATGTTCGGCGTGCAATCAACCAAATAGATCTGGCTGAGTTCTCTCAGGGCCGTGAAGTAGGGCACCAGTGGCTTCTGCTTCAGCGAGGCGATGAACGAGGCGTAGAGGTTGATGTCGCTTGCTTGTGTCAGCACAGCTCACTCCCAACGAACGATCTTCTTCCTGTGGCGCCGGACGGGACAGGAAGCGGCAGGGTTGGAGGGGAGGGGACTCACCTGATCAACTTTATCGCCCCATCAACACTAATCCTCTGCCTCTTGACGTGCTTACAAATCGCCCCAAACAGCCTCAATCCCACCTCCTGATAGAAAACATCCAGCATCGTCTTCTCCGTGCTCCCGACCAACATCCCCGTATGACTCTCCACAAGCCTCACGACCTCCCTCGCCGTCCTAGTCGGCCCAATATCAAACACGCCGGCCATCGCGCCGTCCCCGCTCGTCCCTGCGCCAGGATTGAAATCCGTCCCTTGCTGCGTGGTAGCACAAACCCACTCGACCTCGTCCATGAGCACATCGATGCCCTTGCTCAACCCCGCCGCGACGCGCTCGTCCAGCATCTGCTCGAAGCGCTTCTTCTCCTTGCCTGCGGGATTCAAAAAGTCGTCGCGGTCCGTCAGGCCCGGCCCCACGAGCTCCTGGACGTAGAAGACGTCGACCATTTGCTGGATGAGGTCGCCGACGTTGACGAGCTCGAGGAAGGTGACGAGGGGCTCGACGCCACCTGAGGATTCTTGGTCGGGACGGGAGGTGCGGAGTTCGCGCGGATTGTAAGCGCCCAGGTGCGTGACGGCTTTGTCGAAGCCGGTCTTGATGTGTTGGTCGCCTAGGATGGTGAGGAGGGAGATGAAGATGCTTTCGCATTGGGTGGAGGCGGCGGGTTTGAAGCGTGAGGAGTGCCGGGCTAGCACGGCGATGCGCTCGATCGAGGACTTGGCGTGGTGGACTATGTTGAGGGCTACTTCGATGCTGAAGAGGGATTTGATGTTTTCGAGGCGCGAGGTCATGAGGGCGGCTTTGGCGGCCAGCTCGGTTTGAGGAGGCTCGGTGGTGGGGGTTGTGCTGGAGTTTGGGGTGAAGGGGCTGTTGCTGGTGAGGACCGGGGTTGCGGGTCGTGGGGAGTGTGAGGTGTCGGCAGAGGCGGAGGGTGTGAGCTGGGATTGCCGAGAGGCTCCTGGTAGGGGAAAGGAGGTGACGGCGTTGACAGGCATCATGACTACTTTCTTGAATGAGGAGAGAAAGTCTCGCTTTGCGGCCTGGCGATTGATGCCTGACATGAAGAAGGTTTCGGCGCGGGACTCTTGCTCAGAGAGGTCACGTTCCCAATTGGAAACTTCTTCAGACGCTTTACGGTCAAACATTGTAGCTTCCTCGGAAAGATAGGATTTGATGTGTGGCTCGAAAGTTTGAAGAAGAATATCTGATGCAGTTTGCTGGAAGGTTGGAGGTGAAGCCTTGGTCGGCTGCATGGATATTGAGAAGCGCATACACTGCTCAAAGACGCCCGGGACAGCCTTCAAATAGGTCTCGGAGCCACGATTTCGTGTTAGTTGAAAGACAGCGTCGACAAATGGTTGTATGACGCTGGCATTCACTCTCTCAAGAAAAGGAGTAAGGACGTCAAGTGAAGGAGGAAAGATCTGGTCAATGAGTGAGGCCTGCTCGGAGAAGGTCAAGGCCAGCCGCTGGAACAGACGCTGAGATGGGCTCAAGTCGACGTGACCAAAGGCAACTCCTTCAATGCAATCTTGAGCATTGGCGAGTCTCATCGTACCAACCACTAGTGGATGATTATCCACAAATGCATTTACGGCTGATCTGCCACCGTCTAGAATGGCCAGTACCGAGACAGAATTTCTCATTTTCCCCGTGTCGTGATCTTCATATGCTTGCTGGAACTCGTTGGTCATACGGTTCTGGAACAACTCGGTCATATATTTGAGCTTCTCGATACGCTCTTGGCGGTGATGACCAATATCAACATGGCTGAACTTTTCCAGATTCGAGAGGACTTGTGCTTGTTGCTGAGGCGCGCTGAAGACTCGAAAGACCATGGGATCTACGGACTCGTTCGGCTTGGTGATATCCACATAGAAGGGGTTCAGAGCACCATGAATCTCGCCATACTGCTGTCTAGCCTGGCCCCTGACTGACTTGGCTGACTGGAGGACATTGACTGCTTTGGAATTTGATCCCTGTATTTGGCCGGCTGCTGTACTCGACGAAAGAGTCAGATCGTCAAATCCATCTGCCAGACTTGGACGCTTCCTGTGTGAATTTGCTCTGGTCCTGGCGTTGCGTTGTCCTTCCGTGTCCATGTCGAACAACGTGACACTTGGTTGTCGCCCATGCCCACGGGCAAGCCCATTGATACTGCCACTGCGATCCGGTCCAAGCCTTTGCGAGTGATCAACACTTCCTCCGTCTTGCGCGTCCAGCTTTCTCCGTGTGGTCTCTTCATATCTCTTCTGTGCCTCGTTCTCATTCCAGACCCCAATGGCTCGCAGTTGTTGAACCCAGCGCGCATCATCATAGACCAAATCCTTGAATCTCCGAGAAATCTGCGCGCATCGTATCTGTTCTGCTGGGGGTAGATAGTCGATGATGACCGAGATGAGTTCTGGTAGTTTGCTCAGCGGAAGCCACTCCTGAGAAAGTCGACTAGCTCACCTGTAGGTAGTGCTTGCTTGTGCGAGAGGATTTGGGTGCTCTTCAACGAGGACAGCACACTATTCCTCTTGACATGCTGCTTCTTCACCTCCTGGTCGAATATGCTGGTCCTCTGGGGCTGACCCTTCCTCGGGTTCCTCTGCTGCTGCTGCATGGTAGTACAAGGTCAGGCATGTCGAGCGGGACCGAGTGCATGTGGAGTTGCGAAGTACGATCAAGCCATGAACACGGATCCGACACACTGCATGGAGATCTTCAGGCCAGGCGCTCGCGATGTGCGTTCCCACAACATCCCCAGATTTTCACGGACAGCTTCCCTTCTCGGACGCTGCCGAGGGTTCACGACGATGTCGTCCAGCCACAACCCGACGCGAAGGATCAAAACAAACGTGGATAAAGCAAGCAACATGCCCATGAGGCGGTCTTCACTTCTACACGCTCTGAGGATCATCTACCGTCCTTCTTACCACCTACCACAGGCCGCAGGATCATGTACCGCCTTCCCAGATGCTCGGGCCCATGTGATGGCTTGGTTGATCGATTGGGCAGTTCGGGCTGCCACGTTTGCTGCCCGACCTTGGTTGTCCCCACTCGCTGCAAGCCGATGCAACCAGACTTGCGAAGCAGGTTTGTTGCTGGATGGCATGATGCCCTAGTTCTGTCGTCCGGGTATGTATTTGCTGGTCAGTATTCCTACCTTCCTGCACTGCTTCTGCCTTCTTCCAACCTCCAATTCTTTGTCTTCATTGCTCTGAACGTCTACCTACACCGCGAATCCTGCAGCCAAAAGGACTGCCACCAACTCTTTCTGCTTTTCGGACTTGTTATTCTTATCTGTGTTATTTTCGCCGCAAGCATGTGTTTCGCCGAAGTCGTAGAAGAGGGCGACCTCCGCCCCTCTCGCCGCCGTCATGTCACCAAGACTCGAGAACGCTACTACTCCCGCTCCCCTCCCCGGCGTGTGGTCTACGCCCCACGCTCCCCACGCCAATCCACCACCTACGTCGTTCAAGCCCCCCAACCCCAGCCCATCACCGTTCAGGCCGCACCTCCACCACCTCCGCCCGAGACCGTCCGCGAAGAGGTCAAGATCACCGAGTCCAAGAAGAAGGAATCACCTCCGCCTCCACCTCCAGAAATGGTCGAAGTCCTCGAGACCAGCTCGGTCGGCAGCTCCAGCTCCTCATCAAGCATCACCACAAAGGCCAAGAGCAAGAAGTCGGGCAAGTCACGGGCCTCGCACTCGCATCATTCAGATGCTAGATCGCGGACGAGCAGGGGCACATCTGTGAGCGGCACTACCACGACTGGCCCTAGGAGCGAGTATGATATCAAAGAGCGGGAGTGGATCAGAGAACGAAGCCAGCCAAGACATAGCGTAGATCGGTACGAGAGTTATCGCTATGTTGACCCGTATAGAGGAGGGTATACGCATGAGGACCCGAGGGCGAGTAGGGACAGTTACCATCGGAGGGAGCGGTATGTGGAGGAGGAGCAGAGGCGGGGTCCTCGATATTGAGTCTGTTTTTCATTCGATACCATTCGTCGCGTCGCCGGAGTCGGACAATGCGCTGAAATTTACGAGCTTGGGCAAGGCGTTACAGGAGCAGCACTGACGACAGAAATTTGCATACAGCCGGATATCATCAAGCATAGTCTCATTTTCATCCCAATCTACACCATCTTATTTCCATCACGAACATCTCCTCACGAATGCCCCCTACAGGTCCTTCCTCACGTACTCCACCGGCCCAACGTACCTCCCCCTCGCGGCGAGCCTATAATAAACCAAACTAAACACCACCACGACCCCAAAGATCAGAATACTCCAATTCATCCCCTTGGCATCCGGCTGCGGTCCCGCGGGAAAGAACATCATCACAAACGTCAAACTCAACCACATCAACGCGACCGTGTTCGTCGCCAGCCCCACTGCCCTCGGCAATCGGAACCTACTCCTCGGCAAGGGCTCGCCCCTCAGCTTCTTGGCAAAGATGCACGCGATGGCAATGGCGTAGCTACTGACCAGGCCCGTGAGGGACAGGGTCGTGATATTCGCCAAGGCAGTGGAGGAGCCAATGACGATAAAAGACAGCAGACACGTGAAGCCGAGGGTAACGAGGACAGCGTTGAGAGGTATGTCGAAGGCCGGGTTGACGGTGCCCAGGAAGTCAGAGAAGGGGAGGCCGCCGTCGCGGGCGAAAGCGAAGAGCTGGCGGGAGGAAGTGGTGACTTGGTTGATGGCGCAGGAGATGAGGAGGATGGCGACGATGGCGGTGAGGGCGCAGGTGGCGGCGTAGGAGCGGGTGGCTTGTTGGAGGACGTAGACGTAGGGTTGGCCCGTCGGGGAGGCGAGGGCGGCGTCGACGTCGCCTAGGTTGGACATGAGCGTGATGGTCATTAGGAAGCCGAGGGCGTAGTTTGTGAAGGCTGTTGCGATCATGGCGCGGGGAAGGACCCAGGAGGCGTTTTTGAGTTCTTCGGAAAGGTGGCATGAGGAGTCGGCGCCCACGAGCGTGATGACGGGAGAGGAAATGCCGACTAGGCACGCCAGGCCGATGGAGCCCCAGCCCGCGTTGTCTTGGAATTCGGTGAAGACGTGGGAGGGCGAGGAGCGAGGGCCCATGACCCAGAGAATGACGAAGACGGCGAAGAAGCCGAAGATGTGCAGGAAGATGACGATGCCTTCGAGGAGGGGTAGTTTGCGGACGAGGAAGGTGTTGAAGAGGATGGCGAAGCAGGTGACGGCGATGATGAGGAGGGTCGTGTGCCAGCCTTGGATGGTGTAGGAGGGGATGGCGAGGGAGATGAGGGCGGTGAGTTGTTGAGAGGCGACGAGACCGACCGTCACCATGCAAGTTTGCCAGCCGAGGACGCAGAGCCAGCCGACGATGTAGGAGAGGAGCTTCTGGTATTGGGGAGGGGCAAACTCGGAGACCCAGTGGTATTGACCACCGGCCGTGGGAGCCATGCTAGCCATTTCGGCCATGGAAAGCATGACGAAGAACATGCCGAAACAAGTCGCAAGGAACATCCAGATGGCACCTGCAGGTCCACCTTGGGTTAGGGAGAGTACTCCAGTGACGAGTGCGAACTCCCATGTGTTGCCCAGAATCACAGCGTAGCCCCATATCGAAAAGAATTGAAAGGTGCGCTGTAGCAGATTAGCTGGGGCACTACCAGCGAGCAAAGCAATCTTACCCTCATCTCTTGTTTCTTCCCCATGCGCAACATATCGCGGCGGTCGTCCTCGACGCCCATCTTCTCCGCTTCGAGTGTGACAATGCTGCCCTGGTGGGGAGTGGGAGCGACCTCGGTGACAGCATGTTCGACATTGTTCTTTTCTAGTTCAGCCATGATAAGTGTAGAAGAGTAGCTCTCCTAGGTGTGCGTAGCAGGAAAATGTGAAGTTATAGAAGATGTGCCAAGCAAGGACTAGTCGTGGGTGTGTAGCTGTTTGAGGGCGCACGAGCTCCAGACCGTGCAGGTGGGTATTTCGTGCAGCAGCGTGCAGAGAGGAGGCTTGCAATGGCGTCCAAGGCCGGGGAGTAGGAACGAGTGTTGTTCTTGTTAAACTACCAGGACAAGATTTACGAGTCTTTGCTATATCACTTGACGACTTAGCAGAAAGTGATGCCTACCGGGACACGAACCACGGCATCATTACAACGAGACAACCTTCGTAGAGCACAAGGTCAAGCCCTGATGGACGAGAGAGTTGAGACGGCAGAGATCTCTCTCATCTTGTTCGTCGCTTCGAAGAACAAACCGTTTTCATGGACCGTGTAGCGCGTTCTCGGGCTTGCATGCCGGTGATCTAGCTGCATGAGGGTGATGCAGGGTCAATGCCCAACATATGAGATTTACTGTCACTGCATGCAGACCACGTGAATGTGGTCAGCCACCATGTTGAGCTCTCAGAGTTCTTTTGTGAACGAAGCGGTCACGTCGCCATAGATGTGAAGAGATATGAGGGGTCAGCAACCAAGATGGAGGTCGAGACCAGTGGCTTAATCACGGATACTCAGACCGTTAGCCGCGATGCCGGAAGCGTAATTGAGCTATAGCGATGCCCCTTGAGCCAGTGCCGATGGTCGCAGGGACGGCTCGTCAACGGCTTATAGACTACGAGTGGGACTCGCGGCCGCCATCACACACCGACGATCTCATACAGTGTGATGGCGGTGATGAGATGAAAGACTGAGGCCAGACCTTGACTGAACTCCGATTCCGCACAATGTGGCTTATGCAGCTATGCCCATGACTCGTGAGACCTTTTCTATGGACATCCTCCATTCAGGGTCCTTCTATGCTTCTATTGTGCATAAGAATGACTGTTAAGTCGACATCAGGATTACCAAGTCTCTGCTAAGGAGATCTGTGGCGATCTCGCTCACCGAGCAGATCTTTCGTGTCCGCCGCGAGAAGCATGGCACAACTCGTGGAGAAAACCGGCGTTGGAGCTCTTTGTCCAACGGTTATCGCTTTGCTTTTCCTCACATAAATGCTCATATCGCCTGGTATCGGCCAATTCCGGAGGGTATTCGACGAGCAGAATATGTTCAGCTATCCGGTGATGGCGAGAAATAAGCCATTCAGTCTCTTCAAGGCATCATCGTAGCCTCTTGCTGCCCACCTCCGTCTACTTGGATTGTAGCACCTACCCTGAAAACATGTACGGCACAAAGGTTGGTGACCACAAACGTTGACTTTCTAATCACCGTTTGACTTTCCGCTCCCTTCCTAATTTACCTGTCCTGTCATGAGCAAGTAAGCAGGTTAGACCTCTAATGGCTGTATGATCACTTTCCTGCCATTCATGTCTATGGCTACCAGCCGTTCATTGACGCCATCCTCGTCCCACCAGCCAGGAATTCGGCAGTCAAGTGGCACAGTTCTCTAATCGTGAAGTGAACTCTGCTCATGAAGTTCACACTTGCGATCAGCTTCTTCCTTGAGCTTGAAAGAAAACAACATCAAGACCATGTGAATATCCGTACTCAAAGCATGATAACTCGAAGTGTTTGGGTCTTGATCCTTTCTCCGTCTCTTGACATGGCTGTCGAGCTACAATCGCCATGACACACAACGGAACAATACATCGATATATGGAAGTCACACCAACAAATCACCAGCCATGGCTGTACGTAGCGACTCTGCTTTCCATGATGTACGCCTTCTCCGTATTAGGGATTCGCACGTTCGTCAAGTTCGGACAGTATGCTTTAGACGACTTGGTCCTGCTAGGAGGCTATGTATGTGCTACAACTTGGTAGTTCTCCAGCAACACAAGTAACATATATCACAGATCTTCGGTATCGCGCAATGGTCGCTCACTCTTTCTGCGTTGGAACTTGGTCTCGGTAAAGCATTATGGCTGGTTCCGGATGCTTCTGGAATTCATGCAGCAAAGGTGTGTAGCCCCTTTGAGCACTACCAGCCCAGAAGTATTAACATACTTATGCAGCTAATCTTCTGTGGACGAGTCACCCTACACCTGCTCCTGGCAATGGTGAAGATCTCATGCCTCTGCCTCGTCAGGAACATCTTCACTGCCGACAATCGCAAAGCATGGATGATCTGCAATATACTCATCTGCATATGTGCAGCCTGCGGCATTGCCGCCTGTTTTGTCGCCACTGTTGGCTGTCATCCATCCACCACGCTACTGGCCGTACATAATGCGACCTGTACTCACATGCAGGAGCGAGCGACTGCTCTGTGCGTCATGGAGTTTTCGACACAGCTATTCTGTGGGCTGATCCCAACGTACCTCTTCCTGGACATTCAGATGTCTACAGCACGCCGTATTGTGGTTTGCAGTGCCTTTATCTTCCCCATCTTGTAAGTTGCCGGAACCAGATAAGATGTCGTTTGATACTAAAGTTTGTTATAGTAACGGTGTTCTGTTCATCGCACACCTCCATTTTTACGCTCGCTTCATCAACTCGGGACAAGACCATTCAAACATCGGCCTAGTTGATCCCTTGATCATACAGCAGGCTCTGATCAGCTACGCTCTTGTTTCAGCTACAGTCCCCTGCCTCAAAGGTTTCGCAGCTCGCTTTACCACCGGCGGCATACACGATGTGATTCTTCATGACCAGACACCCAGAGACTCTCCTCCACCTAGTCGAGCAGGTAAAGTCTCAAACAGAAGCAGTGCAGAGCAGGGCTTGAGTGGCGGTGTGGAGTTGACGAATTTGCCAACCACAGTCGAGGAGCTACCGACACAACTACCAGGGACACTGGAGTACAAGATATCCAGCAGCAAGTTACGAGATCCTGCAGAACCTGTCGGCTCGACGCATTTGCTACCTCACTCCGTCCGCAATACCCGTCGATCTTCTCCCGCATCCAGCATCTCTTCTACCACAGCCCTGGCTCTCAAGCTCACCTCGCCCCACTCCAACATGCAATCAGCCAAAAGGACGTTAGAAGCCACTCCAGTTCACGAATCTCCATCAACACCAAAGGCCGTCAGTCCATCAAAGGGGAAAGCCAAAGCCATCAGCATACCAGACTGGACCACTCTCAACAACTACGACAGCCCCAACCGCTACAGCGCCGCTCCCACCCCAATCCCCCACGACCTATCCATCTCCAATAGAAAACCAAGCCTAACCCCCTACTCAATCAACACGACTCCGCCCCTCGCGCACCCTTCCTCCCCACGACAACCGCCTCCAAACCCCTCGATCAAATCCACCATCCACCCAACCTCAAGCTACATCCCCACTCTTCCCTGCCCATCCCCTCCCATTCCCGCAGGCAACACCTCCTCCCTCCCTCCTGCAGCTCCAGCAAACTACTACATCCCTCCTGCACATTCTATAACCTGGATAGTCGACCGCCGCCCATCTGCAACCCACGCCGACCAGTCTACGGCCCACCGCACCCTTAGCTTGCGGCCTGATCTGGATACTACCCTTAGCTTAGGGGGTTACGCGACTGCTGAGGCGACGCCTGTCGATGAAAGGAGGGGGAGTCAGATGTCATGGCCCTCGCCTGTCGCATTGGAGAGTCTGGAGTCTAGTCCTGAGATCGGAACATCTGGGATTGGGGGACCTGGGGCTAGGAGCGAGACTTTTGCTGAAGAGGGGGCGCAGGTGGGTGCTGGGGCTGCGGAGCCGTGTGGGATGCGTCAGGTGGGGGAGAAGGGGACGAACAGGGATAGAAGGAAGGATAGTGCGGGCCACACTCTTCGTCGTGGTGGTAGCTGCGATGGAGATGGGTGGAAGGAGGCGAGGGGAAGAGATGCAGAAGATGGGGAAAGGGGAAACGTCACGCCGAGGAGAGCGGACAAGGTCGTGGGACGAAAGCGGGTGCTTCCTCACGACACCGTAGCTTCTACAGCCCATGCGGGTCTCATTGTGGGGGCTGCTGATGCGAGGACCGTAGATAGAATTGAAGCTGAGGACACGCAAGACAGGCCCTCGAGTAGTCGGTCTGGGAAGGCAAAAAATGTGGACAAGAAGGAGAAGAGGCCGAAAGTGAAGAGGAGTAGGAACAACTCCATCTTCGTCACAAAGGAGGTCAAGCTTGAGACTTTCGACGTTGCTCGTTCTGAGTCGCTTGGGAGCTAGAGGCAGGTGATGCAAACATGCAGGGTTCGGATGGATGCATATTGATGTCACGAGCATTCACTACCAGATCACACCGATCATGAATGTAACGGGTGCCAACACTCTCAGCTCAGTCAAGTCTAGCACTCTGAAATGGTTTGAATCATCGATTCTGATCAGAGCTATCTTTCCGTCTTACTCAACCGAGGTCCGCCTGGTTGCCATGCGTGTCATGTAATCCGAGAGCCATCTTACACTCCCTTCGCCCTATTACCTGACCGAAGACCGCTTCGTCGCCATGTGCTGTGCTCTACTTTTTGGGTATCTTACACATCTCCATGAACGCCTTCCTGCCATAACCGTCGTACGCCACCTCAGTGTCCCTCATAAGCAGACTCCCTTCTCAATGCCGCTTGCCGAGAAGAGCCGAAACGCCTCGCTGATCATACACCCATTTCATCAACTCCACCTCAAACGCGATCACCAAGATCGATCTCAAAACCCTCTCCCAATCCCCAAGTCATAACGTCGACGAGACTCCTAGTTCGTCTTACAACCCACAAAGTCCGCCGGAGCCGTGTTCGACGCGCTGCGCCTTGGCTGGTTCTGGGTGTGAGCACGCAGACTTGCCTGAGCTGGGCTCAGCCCCTCAGCGTTCCTGCTCCCCTCAGCAGTCTTGGACCCTTCAGCCCTGATCTCCTCAGCATTCGCAGCCTCCTGCGCCCTTCTCTCCCTCTCCGCGTCCGCCTTCATACGCCTATGCTTGGCCCTCCTGGCCTTCTCGCGAGCCAAATGATGCTCGTCCCACCTGACCCTGACGCTCCTCGCATCCTCGGCAAGAGTCGCAGCAATGTCCTCCGTGGGAATCGTCGCCGAGACAGGCACCTTGTGGTCGATGACGCCGGCGTCGGAGGTTGGGAAGTGCTCGGTGCTCCTGATCTGGAGGGGCAGGTCCGGGGTCGGTGTAGGGGACCATCTGGAGTAGCCTGCGATGGCGCTGCGTCCGAAGGCAACGGGGGCGGTGGCTGGCTTGCCCCCGTTCTTGGCCAGAGAGGAGAGCTCCAGCATGGTTGAGTTGCGCTTCAGGCCGCTTGGGCTGGTGACTTCCAGCGTAGGCTTGGCTGGAGCTGAGGCGTGCTTGGGCAGCTCCTCGGGTGAGTCCACCTGTGGCCTCTTGCCGGCCTTCTTGCCTTGACGCTTGTCGGTGATCACAGTGGCCTGCTCGCTGGCCTCTTCGCTGGCTTCGTCACTGGCCTGCTCTTCGGGCAGCTTGCCAGCCTTCTTGCTCTGCCCTTCCTTGCGCTGCTTGCGCTGTACCTCTCTTGCCAGCTCAGCGCGCCTGTTCCTCTGGTACGTCGCATCACTTTCGTTGTCGCTGTTCAGACAAGGAAAGCTGTCGCCGTACATCTCGTCAGCCTGCTCGAGACTGTACGAGTTCCCTTCTGAGTCCCTGAGGGCCCTCATGATGTCTCCGATGTCTCTCCCGGGTCTGATGCCGCGAGCCTCCGGCGAAAGACTGGAGATGTTGTATCCCGCATTCTGGATCATGCGAATATCGCGGTTCCTCGCAGGCTCGAGACCCATGTGGCGGCGAACGAAGCTTGATTCCGTGTCAGAGGGACCGTTGGTAGAGGCGAGGGAGCCGAGAGATGCATTCGAGGTGACAGTGTCTGTGCGGGCGCGCTTGATAGGAGGACGGCTGCCTCGATACCCTGCCTGATACATGTTGTTCTCGGTGGCGATACGCAAAGGTAAAGCCGGAGCTTGGAAAGCCCAAGGTCGACGTGCTGACGGGTCGGGTATGATCGCGATACGGGGGTCTGTATCGAACTCACTGAGGGCCTCTGGGCTAACTGACAGAGCGACAGGAGGGCCCACCGGAGCTGCCACTGGCGGCGGAGAGCTCGTATCCGCAGATGTGATCGGAGTGGCGGTGTCACCAGTGTCTTTGCGCTTAGGAGAAGCCATTGTCACAGGACTGCCACTACTAGCAGCTGAGACAACAGGCGAGGGCTTGCTGATGAGCATTGAGCCTGGTGGACTAGCATGCCCGGGCATGTCGAAGGCATTGTCGCCGGTCTGGGAAAGCAGAGAGTCGTCACTGCCGCCTTTCAAGTAGGTACGAGCAGTGCGTGTCGAGGAGCCGTGAGCACCACGATCAAGACCAGGTCCACGTCCACGTCTATCCTGAGAGTGCTTGTATGGCTTACCGAAACGACGGTCAGTGAAGGCGGTTTCAGCGTCCTCATCAGCAGAGCCATGTCCGTCATCAGCGTCGTCCTCGTCGCCGCCATATCCTTCTTCATCCATGCTTCCAGCTCTCTCGCTGATGGCCTTCATACTAATCTCCTTCTCAACATCGGCCAACTTTCCGAGCAGAGCGACCATGGCGCTCGGTCCTCCAGAGAGAGTCGCCTGTGCATTGGTCTCCTTTGTAGCCTGACCAAGGCTGATGGTCCAGACCTTGAGGGACGCAGGAATAGCGTTGGTCGCTGGTTTAGTCTCTTGGAGCTTTCGGAGATCTTCCGAGCTCAGGATTCTGCTTTGAGGCTTCATACTGCCAAGTTGGCCATGCTCGTTGCTTGGTTCTCCTTCTTCGCCACCAAGAGTGAAGCTGAAGCTGCCACCAAGGTCGGCCTCTTGACGCTGCTCCATACGCTGTGACCTTGCCCGAGCTGCCATTCTGTCCGCGATTTCAATATCGGCAACTTTACCTGCCTTGACACGGCGGATGGTAAGGTCGCGCTCATGTTCTTCCAGGTCATGGGCCCACTTCATCACAGGTTCGTCTTCGCGGCCGTCGCCTGCGACGAGCATCCAATCAAAGGAGCACTTGATCCAGTCGTTCTTGTCGCAGATATTCTTGATTGCAGTAACCTTGTCCGTCTCGAAAGTCTCAATGATGAGGGTCTTTGTGATAATCTGAGGCTTGCCATGTGTATCCTTCATGTTGGAGAAGTTGTTGACAGGAACTGCACGAAGTCCTTGAGGCCCGCAGGCGGAATTGATGAATGAGCAGAGCTCACCGATAATGGGACGAGCAGCTGCAGGGTGATCTGCGGCAGAGTAGTCAATGACGAGACGCGTATAATCCTCGATGATCTTGGATCCCTCGATGCGAGAGACATAGTAGTTGACGATCTCGCTGAGCTCGCGTTTCCATTGCGTGATGGTCTTGGTGCTCTCTGCAGGCTCCCAAGCTCCATGAAGCGAGTGCGGATGGTGCACAAAGCAACCATTAGATGCAATGAGCCCGAGGTTTGGCACTGACTTGTACATGTCCTCGAGGATGTGCGGGTCAAGGGAAGATGTTACGTAGACCGTGTTGTGAGGGGACGAGGTGAGTACCGAGAGATAGTGGCAGAGCTCCATGAAACGATCAGGATTGACAGGTAGATGTGTCAGGGTATCCTCATTGTCCAGGATGAATAATTTTGTCGTTCCGGAAGTGTAACTAGACACGAGGTTCTGGTTGTTGAGGCGAGGGATGTTGGCAGGCCAGCGTGCGGTCGCGTTAGTGTAGGCATGATCCAACTTCTCCTGGATCTTCATGAACCAACGACCGCCTGTATGAGCGTCGATGGTGTTGCGCAGCTTGGTCCAACGGGTCTCCTTCTCCTTTGCCGACATGAAGACTGCCTTTTCTATGAGATCGGCAGTGGCTTGGATGTCCCAAGGGTTGCATGGCAGATCATTGCTAGCGAAGAGGGCTGATGTTCCGGTGAATTCACTGAGAATGACAAGTCCGTGCTTCTTTTCCTTGCAGATTGAGCCGTCTTGACAATAGACAAATTCGTGTGGAGTGAGGCCCATGCCCTCACGTAGAGAGCTAACGAGGATGATATCGCCTGCAGAGATCATGGCGACGTAGCGATCGAAAGGCAGGTCCGCAGCAATGACTTCAAGGGGTTGGCTGTATCTGACCGTGTATTCGTGGTTGATACGAGCAACAATGTCCCAGATACTGGTCATCAATTCGACAAGCTCAGTGGTCGATGTGGCAACTTGCATGAAGTGCACCTGTTCAATGTTAGCATGTTTGAGAAAACGCGACGTCCAGATACTGACCTTGTTACGGAGCTCAGGATGCTTGGCCAGGAACAGCTCATATGATAGAAGCTTCTGACGAATGCCTCTGACGTTGTCGAGCTTGTCGCGAGCAACAATAAGAGTCTTTTTGCTGTACAACTTCTGGATCTGGTTGACTGATTGCTTGATAGCTGCACCGTTGATCTCGAGCTCCTCATCAATAGCTTCACGGACAAAGCCGATAGATTCGGCAGTCACTTCAGTGAAACGCCCATCAAGCTCCACACCATGTTCGTTGACTTTGGCCAGAAGGAAACGGCTACAGCACCTGATGAAATGCTTCGCGTATTCTTGAGTCTGAAACGCGATCATGGAAGCCCCGAGCATGCCTCTAAGAAGCTCGAAGCGAGAACATACACAGCGCCAGATCTCAGGTGACGGAAAGCCGGTATGAACGAAAAGACCGATCTTCGCGTCAGGAATCTTCTCACGCACCATACCAGGTACCATCATGAGGTGGTAATCGTGGACCCAGACAGTATCACCTTGCTTGTAGTTGTCAATGACTTTGTCGGCGAACAGCTGGTTGACGAGCTTGTAGTACTTCCATGACTTGTCCTGGTAGGCCTTGGACTTCGGGTGATCCGGCATCATGTAGTAGAGGATAGGCCAAAGGATGAGCTTGCAGAAGTGCTCATACCAGGCGCTGAAGTTCGCATCCGAAACGTAGAGGACGTCACAGTTGAAGTCTTGAGCAAACTTGCGGCTGATATCGTCCTTACGAGTGCTTGTGATGCGATCCGTCTCGACACCACTCAGTGTGCCAATCCAAAGTGTCTCGACCTTTTTGCCTTCAGGACTCTTGAGCACAGCGTTGACAAGACCGCCATTGGTGAGGACCGGAGGAATAATGGACCATTTGGTGTCATCAAAGTTGGAGACGTCGGGCGCAGGGAAGGTAGGCTCCTCATACTCGAGCGAAGACTGGCGTGAGTGACTCGAAAAACTGAATGATTTTGTCTTGTAGCTTGAGGTGGAGAGTCGCTGGAGGCTCGTAGCAGACAGGTTCCTCATACCACTTTCCGCAAATGAGCCCGATACTACCGAGTCCATGCGATTGCCAGGCTGGTCCATCATCTCCGACTCTACCCAGTTTCTAACATGTGAGTCGTCGCGGACCCAAGATCCAGACTTGTTCTCCTGGACCTTGGACTTGGGCTTTGGCAAGCGCTGGGAAGTGTCGTCCAATCCGAGGAGGTTGACCAGGCTTTGAGTGCTCTCGTTGCGGTGTACTAGGGCGGCGGTGGCTACCGTCTCGGGCTCGGAGGGAGGTGGAGTGGCATATTCACCACCCTCACGGAAAAGATTCTCAACGCTCTCTTGCTTACCTAGCTTTGCGAGATTGATCTGCGTAAAGGATCCAATGCTGGATGACCTCCTGATCTCGACCTCTGGGAGATCGTCAAATTCGTGAAAGTCGACCGAGTGGGGCAGGAAGCTGTGAATATGTTCAGCGATGTGAGTTTCACGGCGGTCAGGTTCAGCGGCTACTTACATGCTGACCACGATGGTCACCATCTTGATGGTATTGGTTGTGCTCGATCAGTATCAATGATGTGCGATGTGAATAGGGTGTAGACTGGTGTAGGATGTAGAGGTGTCGGAGTAAGTTGGTGAAGAAGAGCTAGGGAGCTTAGGAGATGTGAGCTATGGCGGAGCGGACTGTGCTGGCGGAGCACGTGAAAGAAGTGACGTCGATATTGTCCTGCTTAATTTCCACTTCTGTAACCCTTGTACGACCTCGCCGTCGATCATTCATGTGCGTTACTTGCTTTTGTCGTTTCGCGGTGGCTGTTTCCTTCCTTGTTGACTACGGTGGAAGTTGCATTTGCAGAGGGACGGGAGGAGAAGGGAGCCCGTCAGACATTCGAAAAGACAACCTCCTCTGCTTCCTTGGAATTGTGCAGCTGAGTGGTTTGCCCTTTGGAATTGTGCAGCTGGGTGGTTTGCCCTATGCAATACGACAGTGTCAGCCAGATAGTGGTGGGTGCGCTGTTGTCTGTCAGTGTACTTGGGGTGCCCAGATATATTTATGTCAACCAAGGAATTTCTAGCTTCGACCGGACCTAAAGCCACATGTCAGGACCCAGGTTGCCATATGGGTCCATTTGTTACACGAAATCTGTCATGCGTCTTCCGTGGGCCTATCAGCACACTTTGTGACACAGATTCCGGGTTCCTACGGGAAGTGATTGCTGGACACGTCGAATGACTGTGCCTCCTTCATGTGCCTCGCCCTGGCGGTCTTTCTGGCAGCAAAGGGTGCATTCAAGGATGACGCCGTACTATCAATGGGAGAAGGAAACAAGGAAAGGTCAAGCCCGCTGAAATATTACAATCACGGAAGCTCGACGGTGGGAATGCATGAGGATAAGTGCTTAGTAGGCCGTCAAAAGTGGTTATGACATTGCTAAACAATTAGAGGGTGGGGGTATATTGGAGGTGATAATCAAAGGGGGTAGTGTGAAAGAAAGAGGGAGACATCTCGGCCGCGCTCATTGCCCCCCAAAAGTCTATCGGTGTATATCAAGTCGCCCCCCTTGCCCTAAGGTGAATGCCTCTGTGCCCAAGCATCATGACTTGGTGCTTATTGAAAGTCGAAAGATGTCTCATCTGGCGCTGTGTCGTATCGTCATCATCACGCGATTGTTCCCTGACAATCGCTTCTCCTAAAGTACAGTCTCGTTCGGTCTCCAGCTTCAAGTTGAAGACTCCCATATAGGTGTTCATGGGGTGTGCAGCCACTCCAAAATCATGCATGCAGTAGTTGCATCTGACTTTACTAGTTTGTCTCGGTCTCCATGTTCGTGTTCTTCTCCGCGTCAACCACTTCTCTCGCATAGAATTCGACCAGCATCGTCCCATAAGCCTCGAGCTCTTCGACGGGGACCGACAAACGGAAATCGTTCAAAAGGAGAAATTGCAGTTCAAGGTGATTCAATTCTGGTAATGGGAGACCTCCGACCTGAGACTGTCAGTGAACTGTTCATTGGCGTGGCGTATCAGAGAAAGGCTTACCTTAGCGTATCTCGAATTGGTATAGAATATGTCAGAGAAGAACTTGCTGGCACAAGTAACACCCGCAATGACCAAGCGGTGGATGTTGAAGCTGTCCACTACGAAAAAGTGGGACAAGTTCAAGTCGTGGTCTTGGACGGAGCTGCTCGAGGCGGGAGGTGATTCCTGATATCTACTGTGGGGCGTTCCTGGAATTGCTCCTCTCTGCTCAGCAGTGTTCAAATCTCCAGAAGCTGGTGGAGTAATTGTTTGCGCTGTTTCTGCCTTCTTAGAATCTTCCGTCTGTGGTCCGTCTTCATTGTGTAGTTGCTCCTGGGATTTGCTCTGGTTCTGCTCGCGGAGGCTTTGAATTGGTCCCGAATTGACTTTCTCGGTCATCCGGTCAAAGTATACCAGCAAGCTGAGGAAGACCTCATAGCTGGTTGGGCAGTATTTGTTGATCCGATTGAGGTAGCTCAGGATTGTTATGCTCGGCACATTCTTACCATGGAAAGCAAGCACGCTGCTTGTCTGAGGACTAATAGAGGCGCTGCTGTCCGGTGGTGGCATCTGCCTATGAAGGTGCTCATGTTGCATATCGTTTGTGGAAGTGATTTTTGTGAGAAGTCCAGCCACCATTTCTATGATGTGCTCGATCGGCATGCTGCTGATCTCGTATTGGACATTCAGATCACGTCTGCTCCCAGCTCTTGAGCTCAGTGAGCTTCCTGGTCTACTGCTTGCCATTGATTGGATGTGTGACAGGTCCCGGACCTGGACTCGTTGAGGTGATGCGGGGGATGGTGATGGATGTGGGGCTGGTAACGATATGGTCGAGGAAGACATGGAGATGTTATGAGCTTGAGGATCATTCTGAGGCGTAGTGTCCATTGCGTCTGTCGATCTTGAAGCTGCCATATTGCTATTGCCTATCGCGCGGCCAGCGTGTCGAGCTCTGTCGGACGAGGATGAGCTGTTGCTGGTATCTTGACTGCGCTGTGGTGTCGAGTCTTCATCCTGGGATTGATAGCTCTGCTGGCTACCAGAAGAGCGGGACATGGGCACAAACGAATGCGCCACGTCCCGCACCTTTTCGTTGTGAGGTGTGCTTCTTCCCGATCGTGTCGAGGTTGCGCGCGAAGTTGATCGATAGTCGGAATATTCACCCGGTTGATGCGGAGGGGTGAAGAGGTGGTTGACAGAGTCAGCCACCACGGCCATCATACAAGTCGAGTCGTGTCTGTGATCATCTACGTGTTAGTTACCAGATCGTTGGAAGAAATGGTGGTATTAAATTGTGGTTGTCTGTTGGCGCGGCTAGGTGGGCCAGTTGTCGTTCGTCCAGGGTCCGTCCAGCGGTACGATGAGATCATGTATTGCTCAGGTGTCGCTCAAGTATTGCTGCGACGAGTCCAGACGTGCGCCGTGGTGAGAAATCCAAATGCGCCTGGAGCTGTCGGAGTGAGAGAAGAAGTAGGTCACGAATGGGTGAGGCTGACGAGACAGGCGGTAAAGGTCGTCATGGTGCAGGGAGAAAGCAAGCGGCGGCGATGGCGGGCGTTGATGTTTCGCGTCCGGTGAACAAAGCGAAACACGTCAAAACACTGCAGATTTGCACTTACTCAACGCATTTGGTCCCCTTCCCCGTCCTGTATCGCTCTGATAGTATCCAAAGCTGCGCGCTCGTTGTAGGTGTGGTAGCAAGATGCGAGAGCAAATGTGCTAGAGGAGAGTAGTACCTCTCGACATGGAAATCTAGATTGGCGGGTCCGACTTTGGCGTCCAAGATTGGCTTGCACCCTGATTCGCTCAACCGGCTCTGCCCGTCCCCCGTCCTCATGAATCCATATTTCGTACCTCGAAACCCTGGAAGCGATCTCTCCTCTGCCAGTTTCAATTCGTCAATGGTTGTTCGGTCTGCCCCACGTGTCCTAGACAGGCGACAGTAGACGACGGCCATGATTTCATCCCATGACCCTGACTGTGCTACCACTGCTTTTTGCTGCGTGTCAGCATACCTCAGGCTGTGCTAAAATAGCACGACTTGTGTAACGGTCGCGTGGATAAACTTGTCGCGTCCATATCTTTCGAAACAGCTACAGAGAACAATGTGTCGTTTGTATTCATTTGTCAACAAAGCGCATGTATCCACTCGGCAGTCTAGAGGCAAGACAAGCGTCGACTCTAAACACAGCCACAACAAATGCAGATCGTGATGGATAGAGATACAGTAAACACAAATGTAGCAAGTGGTAATACTATTACATTTTAGAAACCGACTGTAAACAGCTTCGTAGTCTATAACCTGACCCATGAATGCAAACCCTCGCTTGCTTATGAGTTGAATTGAGTTGAGTTAAGTATCAAATGCAGAAGAACCTGAGAAGCTTATCCGTCCCGCATAACAGTGCAAGCCGGTCTGGTAGTCCGAGCTAGTCTAATGGTCTGTTGATCTAGGCCGCAGGGGTAGTGACCTTCTTAGCCTTAACGCTCTTGAACTCGATCAAGACCGCACCTATGATACTCAGAGCTGCCGTGGCTACACCGACGTAAAAGGTCTGTGTCAAAGCGCCGTTGTAAGCTACCAGGACGCCCTCGAGCATGTCGGGCGGCACAATGTTCTTCAGCTCGGTTGCACCTGTACGAAGGACAAGTGATGGGTCGAGCGTAGGGACGGTTCGAGCGAGCCCAGCAAGTAGTTGATTGGTATTCACATTCTGGGCGACGGAGACCATGATCGCACCGCCGAGCGTTTGAGAGAAAATGACGACCGCAGTACCTGTGGGAATGTCCTTCTTTGGTAATACCGTCTGGACTGCAATGAGGGTCAGCTGTAGGCCAAAACCTACACCAGCACCGTAGATTAGCTGATACCCGATCCAATGGCCAGTCGGGGTGTTGACTGTGAACGTGGAGCATAGACCGGCTCCAACGCTGGTGAGGACAGTGCTGGCGATGATCCATGGAGTATAATAGCCTAGGACTTGAGTACCTGCACCAGATACGATGGAGAAAACCGTGACGCTCAGTACAAGTGGTAAGTTGCGGATGCCAGATTGCGTGGCCGATACGCCCTGAATCGCCTGGAACCAGATGGGAATGTAGTACAGAAGAGCGAAGAAACTACCACCCAACATGGCGGCGAACCAAGCGGACCCAGCAACGGTACGTTGTCGCAAGATGCGAGCTGGGACTGTTGCGTTGTCTCCCATTCTCCACTGTACTACGAGAAAAGCGATGGACAAGAGACCAAAAAGGACGAGAAGGGCAATGATACGTCCATCATTCCATGGATATTTGCTGCCGCCCCATTGGAGCGCTAGAAGCAGACAGATGATGGTAGGTAGAAGAACCAGCAGGCCTGGAATATCGAAAACCATGAAGTAGTCCTTCTTGGAGTTTACGGTAGCAGCTTTGCCACCAGCGGTGCTACTAGGGTGAAAGAAGAAGAAGATGAAGACAGCCGTGACGAGTCCAAGAGGGAGGTTGATATAGAAGCAGAGTCTCCATGTAACGTGGTCTGTGAAGACTCCGCCAAGCAGGGGGCCCACCACCGACGAAATACCTAGTACCACGTCAGCAGGGAACGATACCAGGACGTCAAAAATAATGCCGCACCGTACATAGCCCCAATTAGGCCTGTATATAATGGTCTCTCACTTAGCGGGACCGTCGCCGCCACTATCAGAATCGCCCCTGCGACCAGAAAGTCAGTTTTTTCGACTAGTATTCGCCAGCGACGCAAACAAACCCGTGAAAAGCCCTGCTGCACCAACTCCAGCGATGGCACGGCCGACGATTAATGCCTCAGAATTGGGCGCTGTCGCACACACCAGGGATCCGAGCTCGAATAGACCTAGCGCTATGAGATAGACCCACTTGAGGTTGAGAAAGGTATACAGCTTGCCGAAACCGAGCTGGAATGCGCAGGTCGTGAGAAGATAGGCAGAGGCGTACCAGCCTACATCGTTGATCGATCCGAACTGGTCTGTGATCTTCGGGATGGCGGTGGCAAGAATTGTGTTGTCGAGGGCCAGGCAGAAGATCGAGAAGCATAACGAGAGGGTGATGAGAAGCTTCTTGAAAGCCTTTGGATATTGAACATCAGAGTCGTCTTCTTCTTCGTTATCTGACGTGTGGCCGGCCTTCTCTGTGGGCTCCTTCACTTCGTGGTTAGTCTTCTCATTATGGACGGAATTCGTCTCCGATGCACTACCAGGGTGCTTATCCGCCATTGAAGGAGTCTGACTAGGGTTCCGACTGGGAGCAAGAGTTGATTGTTCTGAAGTGGGATCCATCCCTAAGGAATCGTAGGTATTGATCAGCGGGTGCGGTTGGCGCCAAGCCGATTCACAAGTTTGGTTTTGTTTGGCGTTGCTTGAGACTTGCTTGCACAGCAGGAATGTGGGGAATTAAAGAATCAAGAGCTGATACTCGCGAACGCGGTGAGGAACAGGAGCGTATTCACTTGTTTAAGACCAAACGAGATTTCACCCGTGTGTGATGACTCGATAGGCGAAAAATCTCATGACGGGCAGAGATCGAGATGAAGCGCCAGGAGTGTGTGTCTGCCTGAGAAACAATTTGCGAGGCCTAGCAACGGTCGGGTGAATGCGACCCCCGATCTCTCCGTCTCCCGACATTTTGGCTAGAGTTCTAGATTGTGTACATCTCAAGCTCCTGTCTTTAAATCATCACGACATATGTCTTGTCGCTTTCGTAAAGATTCATATCGCCTCTACTGGAGAGTGTAGGACTATGCTAGCTATTATAAATGCTGTGGTAGTCCGCCCCCCATGTGAAGGACTCAAGAAGACAATAATGAAACGTCGTCGAGTTGCCATGTGAAAGCGGGCCTGTAATGCTCCGCTACAGGACGGCCCGTTTTGGGGAACCACCGACCCTGAATGTTTTAATGACCAAAAGCAAAAGGAGTGCGGCTCTAAGCGAGACGTCAGCGTCGACCACTCGGAGTAAGCACCGCCTCCACAAGGTCGTGCTGTCATTGAAGAGTCAATGATGCGCAGTCCAACAGCTGATCACGCAGTTGCAGGAGTCTCGTACGTGCAACATCGAACAATACTATCACATCAAGCATGTGTCCGTTCGTTCAGTCCTTTGGCACGACTAGGCTTCACGTTGTCTTTTCACACTGAGAACTACCAGCTTTGATAGATTGATCTTTGCCGAGCGGCACTCTTCTCTTCAGTGGGCTTTCAGCTCCTTCGACAGCTCCGCAGAAGTTCCGTCTTATTTTGCTGCCGCTACTAGTGAGTCAGGCCACGTAAGTGCAGAAATTCGTGCAACGCTGGTATCGTTCCTCAGTGCCCTTTTCAAGCCAAGGGAACAGATACTACCAGGTCAAGGCTGGTAGTCCGATACACAATGTACCCATCTATAAAATTTTATATAAGCTTGTATGCTAAATCAGTCGTGATCTGGTAGTACAGTGTATGGTTCGGGACCTGTTACAGGAGTTTTTGCACCAACGTGAGGCGTCTCATGCATGCTAGTGAACTGCACCATCATGATTTTCGTGGTCGCTGGCAGCCCTGTCTCAGGCAGACGAGACTCGGTTTTCGTCTACACATGTTGATGCGTCCTCGAAACAACTCTTCGCACAATTAACATTGTGGTCGACTTTCATTGGCTATTCACTATTTGCTTCTATACACACATCATAGGGGTATCTAAGTCCTCCGACGTCAGCCGCGAACGATCTTTTCATCTGGTTGTACAGTCGTGTATCACGAGGGCACAATATGAATGCGCAGAAAATCTTCAATGTAGTGGAAGTAAGCCGACTCCGCCACAGTGCTGTTGTGGTCCCCGTGAGGTAGCTCCCGCCAGACCTTGGTCTTGGCTCTGCAGATGCTGTACAATTCTTTCATGTGCCAGGGCCTGTTGTGTCACTTCAGCAGATGATCAAGATACATCGAAAAAGGAATGCTTACGGCACAATTTCGTCCTTCAGTCCACTCAAGAACAGGATAGGCGTGTCCTTTATCTTTGGGATATACTCTTCGCTCGGCCATTTCTCATGGCATAATGGAGTCAACCATTTCGCTGCTGGCATGACACTTTGCAGCAATTAGCATGGCTTGTCATGATGGACATGAGTATGCGGCTGACCTTGGTATCATCTTAGCAATGCTGAGAAATGTGTTCTCGAGGATGATGCCTGCAACTCCTTTCTCGACATTCGCTGCAGCAAGGCCGATGCCAACAGCGCCTCCAATGCTCTGGCCATAGATGACAAGTTTTGTATTCTTCAAGTCATCTCTCTGCTTGATATAGTCGAATCCAGCTTGAGCATCTATGGTCATGCCTTTCTCGCCAGGATTGCCCGTGGAGAGACCATACCCGCGATACTGTAGCATCAGGACATTACAAGCAAGATCATTCGAGAGCACTCGGGCGATTGGTAGCCGGTGGCCAATGTTGCCTGCGTTCCCGTGAAACATGAGGAGGGTGATGTTCCGGGCATGCTGAGGGTTTGGAGGTTTGATCAAATATGCGTGTAGCACTTCATGATCCGGGGTATCTATGCGGAGGTCTTCGTACTCGGTCATACCAAATTGTGTTGGATTCGGTACCTCTGTACGTGCGCCCGCAGGCAGATTCCGTGGATAGATGAGTTCACTATAGATGGTCAGCAAAGCAGACAAGACGTATCAATCGAGCGACACGGACTTCTGGTAGTAATAGAGTGCTGAACTAAGAATTCCTACTAAGCCGCTTGTTGCAAATAAAGGAATCCGGGCATAGGACCACAGCAAGTTGGCCATGGTGAAATCGACCTCACAGTAGAGGTGATCAGGACCTCATGGAAGTGGAAAGTTCAAGCAGCTTTCCAGGAGCTATTACAACGAAAAATTCTGATTCAGCAAAGCATTGCGCAGAATTCTACAGTAGAGAGTAGTACGACCAGGCGTCGGGATGAATCGAGGTGAATCAACATGGTGATGCATGTGAAGGTTAATTATCTTATCGCATCTAGATCTTGCTGGAGCTCGGGCCCCTGGTGAAGCTGGAACGCGACTCCGATGATTGCCTGTACATGAGCTTCATCAGTTCATCACTTCGACTACCTCAGCACCAGAATACTCCTATTTCGAGACTTCCACCCTTCGAAAATCTCCAAACAAAACATCGAAAGTAGTTCAGCAGAGCGGTCGACCGGCAAGATGATCATGGGCCATGCCACCGGCATGCTTGGAGAGGGTGAGAGCAGCACTCACAGCGCCCTGCGATTTTATCTCTAACATATTGATCTAGATGGTATCCACGTGGATATGAACCATCTGAAGAGCGGCGAGGTCAAGTAAGTACATGATCATATCGTCAAGCATAAGCAAGTATGCTAACTTCGAACTCAGCTTGGGTACATCGATGTAAGTAAACGTCAATCATTCGGCAAAGCGACTATTATCCTTCCGTGGCGAACTGTACTTACCAATTACAGCATGGCAATCAACTTCAAAGATGGTGTCATTCTCGGCGCAGATAGTCGGACAACGACAGGAGCGTACATCGCCAACCGTGTCACCGACAAGCTCACACAAGTTCACGACACGATCTGGTGTTGCAGATCAGGGTCTGCGGCGGACACACAAGCAGTAGCGGATATGGTCAAATACTACCTCGAGATGTACGGCGTTGCAGAGGATGAGCCTCCCACAACACAGACAGCAGCATCGTTGTTTCAGGAGGTCTGCTACGGAAACAAGGACTCGTTGAGCGCCGGCATCATCATCGCAGGCTGGGATCACAGACACGGTGGACAAGTATACTCGATACCTCTGGGTGGTTCTCTTCACAAACAGGCATATGCCATCGCTGGATCAGGTTCGACCTACATCTATGGATATTGCGATGCGAACTGGAGGGAAGGTTTCTCGGAGCAGGAGGGGATCGATTTTGTGAAGGGTGCTCTCCGCGAGGCGATCAAGTGGGACGGAAGCTCTGGAGGTGTCATCCGATTGGTGGTACTTACAGCAAGAGGAGCGCAACGACATCTCTACTTACCAGACAACGGATACACTGGACCTGGACCCAAGGATGCATGAGCATGTGGTAGAGAAAATCAAGATTTGGCAAGATGAACCGGCGCGTCTAGCTCGTAAGGTTGTCCAGGTCGGTGAGTGGCCATAACGGCTCATGGCCGGTGTCTGTCGTGGCCGAATGATCTCATGGCATGAGCAAGACAAGCGCTTACAAGTACCACCTGCTTGTGGAAGGCTGCGCAAAGACTCGAGGTCCATACTTCTAGAACATATTCAAGAAACCAAGCGAGCATATGAGAACCGTGGACTCCCATCGAGGTTCAAATCAATTGACTGTGTCAAATTTCACTAAGCACGCCTGCATATCGTGCAAGATCTTGGTGTACTTGTGATTTCGCCCCGGCATACCTCGTTGTCTTTCAAAGCTCATAATCATATAAACGGGGCGTACTTTGGTTGTGCTTTATCAGGAGATGTGGTCCGCGCCCCAACCTCCACCTCCACCTTCCACCGCCTATCTTTCTCAAATAGAGTGCAAACCAAGCACAGTATCTCTAAAATCACTCAAGTCGAATCATATTCGTCCACGGTAAGGCAGACAATTAGCCAAGTCTCCCTCGATGTCTAGCCCGTTGCAAAGCATCTTTCTCCGTGAGCGTTTCAACAGCTTCCAACCAAATCGTTGGAGCCGATAACCTTGTTGGTGGGTCTTCGCCTATACGACTAATCTACAGGGTCGCCTAATGAGTTCGGGGGCTATTCAGATCATCATGACACACTTGTATGCGTGCGAACCTTGGTGGAAGCTCAGATCGGGCTGCTCTTCTGTTTACGAGGCGTAGCGGTGGTATTGTCCTCGGCCTGACCATCGAAATAGGCCTATCTGGTTTGTTGATCTGCAGCATCTTTTCCTCTCTTTCAAGTTTCGGCCCTGCCATCGTTGTTTGAGAAAGGACTGGACGGCATGCCTGCCGCCCGGATTGCTGATCACATGAAAGCCTCGCAGTCGTATCACAATGAAATCCATGTGAGCGAAGCTGGTACCAATAGCACGCGTCCACATACCGAAAAGCCAGACATATCTGAAGATGCTATCGTGAATATCAGAACATATCGACGACCTGCATTCCTCGAGAAGCGCCAGCAAAGCTACAGGGATCTTGGAGACGAGAGCCCAGATCTCAGACGGCCTAGCGATGGTAAGCAGAAACGATACGGCACATATCACTCCACATGTCCTTCGTTGCTGATAAACACAGGACTTCAAGGGACGGCAGCTTGTATGGCTAGCATATCAATCTATCGGTGTCGTTTTCGGAGACTTGAGCATTAGTCCCTTATATGTCTTCTCATCTACTTTCAACGCACCACCAGCAAAGCAGGACCTTCTCGGAATCGGAATTCTTTCGCTGATTATCTGGTCGATGACGATTATGATCACTATCAAATACGTTTTGATCATCCTCTATGTGGACAACGATGGAGAGGGTGGTAGTTTCAGCATGTATTCACTGCTCTGCCGCTACGAATGTCGGGCTACCTTTCATACAATATTCGATACTGACTCTCGTGTAGCTCAAGCTTAACACTGGTAAGGATGATCATAGCCCTTCTGATGCAGAATCCAAGAGACCTAATTCTGGCGACCTCGGAGCCATTGGCCGTCTCCTTCGTGACAGCGTCGAGCGTAGTATGTTTGTGAAGAGACTACTTCAGATCATCGCCGTTCTTGCAGTCACCATGATCATTGCTGATGCAGTCCTTATCCCAGCACAGTCTGTGCTTGGTGCAGTTCAGGGGATCAACGTGGTATCACCTGATATCGGAAAGACTACAGTCGTCGCTGTCACGAATGTCATTCTAGTACTACTTTTTATCATTCAACCCCTCGGAATATCCAGAATGACGGTCGCGTTCTCTCCCATAGTCATTCTTTGGCTGGGTTTGAACGCGGCCTTCGGGATCTATAACCTCATTAGCTACGACGTATCGGTGCTCAAGGCTTTCAACCCCTGGTTTGCTATCAGCTTTCTGATTCGGAACGACTATCAGGGATGGAAGCAACTCGGCGGTGTGCTGCTGTCATTTGCCGGAGTTGAAACACTATTCGCCAATTTGGGCAATTTCAGTCGAGTTACTATTCAGCTTTCGTGGTTTAGACTCGCCTATCCATGTTTGCTCCTCGCATATATAGGCCAAGCAGCTTATATCAGTGTTCATCCTGAAGCCTACAATAACCCCTTCTTCAACGTCGCGCCTCCTGGAACACTATATCCTGCTCTTATCATTGCCATCTTGGCTGCCATAGTAGCTTCGCTGGCAGTGATAACTGCAACATTCCAGGTATGGAGATATCCATTAAGGAGGGATAACCCGTGCTAATATGCAGTAGCTATTGTCTCAAGTCATGAAGCTCTCCTATATACCCCACATCAAGGTCGTACCTACTTCTAAGACTTTCCATGGTCAGGTATATGTCCCTACAGCCAACTGGCTACTCATGATTGGCTGCATCCTCGTTACATACATCTACGACAATACGACCTCCCTCAGCCATGCCTACGGTGTATGCGTCATGTTTATCACCTTCTTCGACACCTGCATGGTGGCTCTGGCCGCAGTCTTTGTCTGACAATTCTCCCTTTTCCTCGTCTTCATCCCGTGGCTTCTAATCGCTTGCCACGATTGGAGCTACCTCTCTCTCGCACTGGACAAAGTCCTAACTGGGGGCTGGTTTACCCTGACCCTATCAGCCATCCTTGCCGTGATCTTCCTTTGCTGGCGCTACAGCAACACGTAAGACCCCTCTTCCCCTTCTTACAAGCTCCCACTAATCTCTGCTAGCCAGCAATGGGCCTCCGAGTCCCTGTCCCGCCACCCAACCTCCCACTTCATCCAACAAAGCAAATCCAGCGCCAACGCCCTCCATCTGACCCCCGACTACACAGCCGACATCCACACGCCTCTCTCCTCAATCCACGCCCTGGGCGTCTTCTTCGACTACCAGGCGACAGCACGCCCCCCGTCTTCTCCCAATTCGCCATCAACCTCACCGCCCTGCCCTCCGTCAGCGTCTTCTTCCACCTGCGTCCACTTGAACGCCACTCCGTTCCCGCCGCAGTGCGCTACAGCATCAGCCGTCTCGCCATCCCAAACTGCTGCCGCATGGTGGTGCGATACGGCTTCAACTACACGGTAGTGACGCCTGATCTCGGCGCGATGATATACCAGCAAGTGCGGCAATTCTTGCACACGAGGGCGATGACGACGCCGAGTTTGACGCAGGGAGAGATAGGTGGGGATGGCAGGATCGATTCGCTTGCGGAAGTGGAGGCGAGGAGGAGAGCGAGCGGGAAGGGGAGATTGAGCATGGCGGTTGTGGATGAGGTGCAGGTTTTGGATGAGGCGTATAAAAGCAAGGTGCTGTATGTGGTTGGAAAGGAGGAAATGAAGGTCAAAGAGGGGTCGGGGTGGTGGAGGAGTGCGTTGTTGCAGCTCTTCTTGTGGATGAGGGATAATAGTAAGGGGAAGGTGGCGGGGTTGAAGATACCGGCTGGTCAGTTGGTCGAGGTGGGTTTTGTCAAGGAAATTTGAAAATGATGATGTTACGGCTAGTTCATGATGCATCATGGAGGGGGTTTGTCGTCTGGATTTATCACCGGGCTTTGTACAGCAGCATGTTTTCATGCCAGGAGTATAAGGGGTTGTTAATGTATATTTCTTGAAGCGGTCAAGGACCAAGCAAGACGGATGAGCCATGCCAGACAGTTGCTGGAGAGGAAAACTTGCTGGAGAGGGAAATGACGATACTGGACATATTGATTTCTCGAGACTGGCTCGTCGCCTAAACGCCCCTGCTCATGCTATGTAAACACTTTTATGGGGTCTTCACCACGCTATTTACGCCCGCCCTTTGCCCTGCGCTTGCGGGCTTCCCCATTGGCATTGACACTGGTTGCTGCCTCGACAGCCTTGACATCTTCCGGGGTCTCGTCGGTCTGCTCAAACTCTTCGAGCTCAAGCTCTGCCTCCTGCTTGTTGATGAACTTGCCGATGGACTTGTAGTAAGCCCACTTGGGCAGCTTGAAGAGTACAGTATCGTAGACCGTAGGCTTCGCAATCTCCTCGGGCTACAAGGGTCAGCTATTATCAACGCGAATGCAGTTTGAGTACTCACATCAAGCAAGAAAGTCTGCATGTCTCCTTCCTCCGTCTCCTCCTCCAACCACACATTGCCCACACTATCCACAATCAAAACCTTGCCGTTCTCAGCAATAGTCCTCTTCTTCGCGCCGACGGGTCCATCCATCCTCACATCCTGTGGCGTGCTCACACCCTCGTCCTTGGCCTTCTGCGCCACCTCCCTGCTCTTCTTAGGCCTCTTATCCTCCCTCTTCTTCTCCTTCATAGCCGCTCTCTTCTCCCTCCTATTCCAGTTCATCGCTTGCGGCTCCTCATCGCTGTCCTGCGGCGTAGGCAAGCCCGCCTGCCCACTGCCTCCCAGACCAGGGATACCACCGACACTGCTCTCATTTCCCCAAGCCATGCGCCTGGCATGCTTGATGTACCGCTCGACGAACTCCCTCTGCTTCTTCCATCCTATATACAGCGCGAGGTAGTGAAATCCACCACCAACGCAAACGAAGAGCCCAAAAAGCACAGAACCTAGACCCGGCCTGAAGCGAGCATAGTAGTACCCTGTCCCCCTCCACGCAGGGAAACCATTCGACAAGAAATAATCGTACCTCTCCCTCTCGGGCCCCCTCAAAATATTCGTGACGACACCCAACCGTGCAAACCTCGCCGACGCCTCCTTGTTAAAAGCCTTGACCTCCTTCTGGCTCGGCTTCCTCGCCTTGGGCACATTAGACCCAGGCTTCTTGGCCGCGAGCTTCGCCTTGGCCTCCTTCTCGTAGTTGGCGTAGAAGTTGGAGCGGGCTTTGTCGGGGTGCATGACGCGCGATTGCTTGCGGTAGGCGCGGTTGATCTCGTCCTGGGAGGCGGATGGCTTGACGCCGAGGAAGGAGTAGAAGGTAACGTTGTGCCCTTCGTGGGTGATGATCTCGTCGCGCAGCCGGAAGATCTCGTGGTCTTCCGTTGACCATGCTGCGGTGAGGGTGGAGAGGGCTGTGAGGAGGGGGAGGAGCGTGGTGAGGAACTTCATGGTTGCGAGGGGGCCCAGGAACTGGCTGGTGGTGATGGCAGGGTTTGGTCAGCTCTGGTGGAGCGATGGGTGGTAGAAGGACCCAATTGGTATTGGGTGGATCAGTCAGTCGTCCTCAAGATTGAAGGTGATGGGAAAGTCAATGCGACCAGCCTTTGTCGATGTTGACAGGTATCTCTCCTGCTCCCTTTTCGTGCGTTCTCCTCGGCTCTAGCCTGGATCCACCAAGAAATTTTTAGAGTTGACGCTAGCGGGGCGATCTCCTGCAGGGCAGCAGGGACAGGTTCATGCTTGTGGTTATCACTTTTGTTCGTCAACAACGGAAATACGAAATGCATGCTACGGTGTGCATCTTGATCAATTCTTGCAATCACTGATGTGCATACTTTCAAGCATATCACTCAACTGCCAGTGGAGTTGTAGCAGACTTAAGTGAAACAGAGCTCTCAATACCACCTATATGTTCATGTTGGGCTTGATTTGTGTAATTTGGTATCGATAACGAGTGACTTAAGCTAGTTTTAGAATGAGCCTGTATTGAACGAGCGACTCAAGCTAGGCTTTGACAGTGACATCATGCTCCACGTAGAGTGTGATCAGGAAACTGACCCTAAGATTTGGCAAGAAGGGCCGTAGATCGCAGTGACATTCAGAGTACAAAACCAGGAAGCCTAGCGCGTTTGGAGAACCCAAACTTCGAATGTACTATCCTCCGATCCATCAGGGTTGTCGTAGTCGTAAGTGATCTCGGTGTCGATGCATCCTCGAGCCATCGACACGATGTCCAATACGTCACCAGTAGTGGTCCTAACTGGAGAAGGAGGGAAGAAGAAAATGGTCCTTCGCTGAATGTTTGCCAAGGACGTAGTGAAGTGCACCCTGTAGCGACCGCGGCGAATTCTTGTTGGTGTAACTTGGACACCCTCTACGGCGAATGGTTCCGGGTTCAGGAAGCTGATAGTGCGACTTTGAGCGGTCGGAGGTGCCTGGCGCCTAGGGCGAGTGAGACATTGACCCTGCCTCTTTACAAGAACGCCCAAGCGGAACAGATCAAGCAGCTCAGCAGCCAACAGCGTTCTGGAGGCGGTTCACGTATGGCAGAGCTTGAGAAAGAACTCACTGAGATGGCAGAAGACTACCAGGAAATCACGCGCGAGAGTGTCCAGCTCGGAAAGGAGCGCGACTCAGATGAGAGCCACAATCGTCGTCTTCGAGAAGCTCCCCACTAAAGGCATGATAGCGGTAGTTCAACTTCGCGACTTCTGCATAGTCGCCGTCAGAAGGACTAGCAGAGAATCGTGCTCATGCATTTGTACCAGCTAATTTCCACGCATTGTATACCTGCCATCGCAAAGACGGCTCTAAGAAATGTGGTGGCTGTCAAGGATATCGATGAAACGAGGTGAACACTCAATCAAGTCAACGGCTATCATGAGGTGGCTCGCAGTTGACAGAGAGACTTGCCCTACAAGTAGCTCGACTCATTTCCTGAGTTGGCTGCCAGATGCTGGTAGTTCAAAGTAAACAAAGTCTCCCTGTCGAGAGCTTCCGTAATTACCTGAAGTTCTAATCATTATCAGGGCAGCTTTGCTTGTCTGCATACCGGCCAGGTAGGTCTTTGTCAAGCTTGAAGTCAGCGAAGATAGACCAGTGTAAAGTTATGCGAGGTCGGCAAGGCACATGAAGCTAAGCCTAAACAGGCATGATTGGCTGAGCCGCAGCATTCGGGCAGACACACGCGGCCAACCTGGCTCAGGCCTGGCTGTAAATTGTTGACCGCAAGGGCAGACAGCTTCTCAAGACTCGACCGACTTTCACTTCTTGACTTCAACTCTCATACTTGGCTCCCAGCCTGCGCGACGCCATCACTCTTTCGTACAACGCAGTGACTACCAGTCAACACGCTCTCTTCCGCCTACGTTACACCGTTCAGCCGTCGCTGCAGCCACCAGATAACAGTAAGCTCCCCTTAATTAATTCTAGCACACCAGCACATCTGCGTTTCAGGGACTACCAGGAGCCTACAAACTTCGCCATGTCGCAACACCGGGACTAACAACCATTTCTTAGCATACAATTTTGTAATCCTTCCACTCGATTCGAGCTTCGCTTCATACTACCATAATGGCCGCCAGAATGCAGTTTCCGATAGAGGCGCTGACCTCGCGCATCAACTTCTCCCGCTTCGAGGGTATGCGCAACCAGAGTCTATCTAACCGATTCTCCAACCTCAAACCCCTCGGCGAGTTTTTCGACCTCAAGCGAGTCTCCAAGCCTGCCAACTTCTCCGAGGCCCAGTCTCGAGTCAACTATAACCTCAGCTACTTCTCCAGCAACTATATGGTGGTCTTCGCCATGCTGACTTTTTACACTCTCTTCACGAACTGGCTCCTCTTCTTCGTTATTCTCTTGGTGATTGGTGGGATGTATGGGATAGGGAAATTAGAAGGACGCGATCTTGATGTGGGTTTCGCACGTGCTACCGTCTCCCAGCTCTACACGGCTCTTATCTGCATTGCTGTGCCTCTCGGCTTCATCGCCAACCCTCTGGGAGCTGCACTTTGGCTTATTGGTGCCTCTGGTGTCAGCATCCTTGGCCACGCAGCATTTATGGACAAGCCCATTGAGTCGGCTTTTTCCGAGGAGGCGGTATAAGTGGTCGGCCGCGAGCTCCACCCTCTTTGCCCTATGGGGGAAGACCACACGAGAGACTGTCGGATTACGACAAATCTCAACTACGACGGCGGCGCAAGTTTTGGGAATCAGGAAAAGGAGGTGCACACATGGTGGAGGACGACGATGATGCCGTCCGGATGGATCCCGCATATCTCTTGCAGGCTGCAGGAGACTATGCTGACTATGTTGGGGATCAATTGCAATTCACAGGATATGATTTGGGTAGCGCAAGGCGTTCCGGAGGGCAAGATATGCTTGCCGACGATATTTCAATCGCAGATTACGAAGACCAGTGGGAGGTTGAGAGGCAACGATACGCTTCTCACCTCCGCGCCATGAAGGAACGGGACAAAGCGCTTGTCAAATCCGCAAACGATAAGATGCGGCGAGCTCGCGAGAAGGGTAAATCGCGCGCTTCGCTCAGCCCAGACGAGATCGATGCCCTCGAGCGCCGTCGTCTCCAGGAGAAGCAAGAGTCACTCCGACCCTCGATCAAAGACCGCCGCTCCTCCTCCGGCAAAAGCTCACGCTCCACCTCTGCCACCAACCTCCCGGTCGACAAGACCCGCCGCAAGTCCGGCTCCCGCTTCTTCTCTTCACCAGCAGCCAACTCTTCTCGGGCCCGCCTACCCAAATCCTCTCCTCCAAAACAATCACGCCACTCCTCTCTCGATGCAGGCCATCCTCCAGCCGGAGCACCAGGCTTCCTCGTTCCCGGCCCAGACGGCCAGCCAATGTACGCCCCCTTACCCTACTACCCACCATCCTCCTACTCTCGCACCGAAGCCCGCAGCGCGTCCTCATCTTCGGTCCACCACACGCCCCGAAACGACGCCGGCTACATCCCGTACTCACCTCGCTACTTCACGCCCCAAGACTACCGCGACCACCGTCCTAGCTCCTCATCCACGTCCAGACGCAGCGCCACTGACGAGCTCAATCTGCCTCGCACCAGGGAGCGAGCGAGCAGTAGCGTGCCTTTCCCTTCCGAGCAGTACACGCGTGCGAGCGGAAGTCGACGCAACGTCTCTGGGCCTGCGGACTCGAGGTATGAGAGGGCTAGACGGGCGCCCACGAGTCCTTTGGCCGAGTATCCTCCTCGAGGCGATAGTTTGGGCGCCAGGGCCGAGGACTTTGAGGTCAGAGATGGCGACGGGGAGGATGATGAGGCGAGTAGTGAGGGTGTGGTGGTTGTGAATGAAGGGGAGAGTGAGAGTGGCAGCGGGAGTGATGGCGAGGGTGTCAAGGTCGAGGTCAGTCTGGAGGGCAGGGAGGGGTACAGGATTGAGAGGGTGCCTGTTGGTGGGCGCAAGGAGAAGGAGAGGGAGAGGGAAAGGAAAGATAGGAGGAAGAGGCGGTGATTAGAGGTTTCTAGTTGAGCATTGCACTGGCGTCAGGATAGACATAGCCAAAACGGCTTAGAGAAATGTGACTTTTGGTATTCGTACACTGCTCGTGCCCTATCATGCCTCTTGTCATGCAAATGTGAAAATGAATACGCTGCTGTCCGTCTCTACCCTTCTGTCCTCGCCCTGGTCTTGTCCAAAATGATCGCTCTCTATCGCAGCCCTCGCTTTCCTTTCAACTGTCTCCTACCACCCTAATGGTCCCGCTTCCTAAGCCCTCACTCCTCTTCAATCCCCATGCTTCCTCATCCGTCCCTGCCCTCCCTCACCTCACCGCTCTACCCTCCTCTCCCTTACAAAACTCGTCCGTAAACTCCCTAACTGAACCACCCCTTCCCAGCCCCAAATATGACCCTGAGAAGCTCAAATACGAGCCCACCGCACACGACAAAGATGAGCATGTACACCCAGAACGGCGAGATGGGGCTCTTCTGCGGCTTCTCCTTCTTCTTGAGCGCGCCCTCGGGCCGGCCACGCTTGTTCGCTTCTGCCTTTGCGAAGGCCTCGTTTGCGCGGCGTTGCTGAGGGGTTTGGGCCTGGGGTTGTTAGTGTAAGGGAGGACAGGGGGCATGGAAGGTAGAGAAGGGGAAGGAAAAATTGAAGAGAGGAACGAGGGACGTAAAGGATGAGAGGGAGTCGAGGCCTAGTTCAAGCACATACCATTGTGAAGTGTGTCGTGTGCTATACCGTTTCCTCTAGGCAATAAAGTTGCGGACCAAGATGGGGATGCGAGGTTCGGAAGACTTGTGGGAAACGCAGGCTCTTATTTCAGAAGAAAATGAGTCAATCCAGTGTCTGACTGTCCAGGCGGAAGTGTTTCGAAGCAATTGGGTCGTTATGATTCCTGCTCGGTCGGGTATCTGGCCATTACCTGACGGGACTTGTTGTGGCCAGCTGGAGCTCTCGGAGATGGACCCTGGAGATTAGGCTGTTACCCGGATAATCGGTGGGTCAAATGTTAAGGAACGCAAGGGGTGCGTCGGGCGGGATCGAGGGGTGCGTGATGGACAGGATGTTTAACAGTGATCATGCGCTCCTTTTGAATAATTGCTCGCGCAGTCTTTAATCTCTGGTCTTATCCCGATCCTGCTGGAATTTTCCCCAGCTCGGCTCATACAGGTGCCATGACCCTGGCTGTATCCAAAGCCGCGGTAGAATCGCTCCCACGTTTCTTACTGCCCCGCCTGTCATGGACTCCCACTAGGATCGCAAGCAGAGTACACCGCAAGGACGCACAGCGCGTCGCGGCGCATGTCACCCAGACGAGACACATTTCAGTCGCCAGCTGTACCCTTTCGAGACCGAAGCTTAGCCACGAGACTAGAGAACAGCGAAGCGCAGCGTGGCAGCAAAGATGGCTCTCAGCAACTTCCAGACGGACACGGGATCACCACTTTGACACCCTCAAATTCGTACAGCGACTACAAGAGGAAGGCTTCAGCGAAGAGCAGTCAGTTGCGCTCATGAAGATTCTCGGCGACGTGGTGGAAGAGAGTATAGCGAATCTCACTCGCACGATGGTATTACGAGAAGAGCAGGAGAAGGCGACGTATACGCAGAAGGTCGACTTTGCGAAGCTACGGTCCGAGCTGCTCTCTGCGGATTCGACAGAGTCATCCTTGACGAGGACGTCGCATGAGAGGCTTACGAATGACTTGACGAAGCTGAATTCGAGGTTGAGGGACGAGATTCAGAGGACGCAAGCTAGTGTGAGATTGGATTTGAACTTGGAGAAGGGCAGGATACGGGAGGAGGCGAATAGTCAGGACTTGAAGATCAAGGAGGTCGAGACGAGGATTGAGCAGGAGACGGCGGCGTTGAGGGAGAGGTTGGAGCAGGTCAAGTTCTCGACTTTGCAGTGGCTGATGTAAGTGTCTTTTCTTAAGAGCAATGTAGCGCTTGCTGACTTGATACAGGGGTGTATGCACGGGTACGGCGGCTATCATTCTCGGTGTCTGGAGATTGCTTATGTGAGCGGTCGGGTGGATGGTGCAAGCTCTGAAGAAGATGAAGGTGGACGTCAGATGGTTCACGCAAGACTTCTTTGTTGGTCTTAGACGAAGCGCAGGAGCTGGGAGGATTTCTTTTGTCCAAGTCTTTGAGCTCTCACGAGTCCATTTAGAGGATCCATGGATGCCTAAGCAATATTCCCCATTGGTTGAGCGACATGGAGGCGTGTGATGATGTGACGAATGCAAATAGTATTGACCGTCTCCGAGCTTCATGCGATATCTTACAACACCCCTGATAGAACTTCATGCTGTGTAACGCTAATGCAAATGATTGAATACGGTTGCCATTGAACACGTGTGCGATGTTTTGAAGTCAACAAACACCGTGGAATATCAGGTTTCTGTAACCAATGATGAGGCGCAGTGTCGGGCTACACTTTCGCGGGGAGCGCCAAGAAAGCACAACGAACGTTGCGGTTCCCTTCACTCGTGCAATCTCCCTCTGCTACTCCCTTCTTCCACACACCTCAAGCTCAAGCTCCGTTCACGAAACATCACACGATCTCATTAACCGACCTCGAACCCGATCCACCGTCCATACACCGACTTCTTAAGCTCAGAAAAGATGTCCTCCAACGATGTGAGTATCTCCAATCTCCTCCACCGGTTCAGCTGGCTGCTCCCACGTCAGTCCTCAACAAAATCGCTCATTACGCTTATACTGCCAATCGCAATCGCTGACATGTTATTTCGCAGAGGGAAAGGTATTCATACCAATGGCGACGCAATGCGACTTGATTAAATCATCTAACACCAATATAGCAAGACTTTTCTCGCACGCCTGTGCGAGCAGGCTGAGCGCTACGATGGTACGTCAATTGGTACCCAACTTCAGGCAGACTCGTACTGACGATCGTACAGAGATGGTTACGTACATGAAGGTCAGCGAAATACATACTCTACACATATGAACATCAACTGACAATATTTACAGGAAGTTGCAAAGGTAAATTACATTCACCGCATTCTGCGCCGCCCCGCAGTCGTCACGACGCAGCCCCCTACCCACTTTCAGCTTCTAACAGCCATAATCAGATTGCCGGCGAGTTGACCGTCGATGAGCGCAACCTTCTCTCTGTCGCCTACAAGAACGTCGTTGGTACCCGCCGTGCCTCATGGCGCATCATCTCCTCCATCGAGCAGAAGGAGGAGCAGAAGGGCACAGACAAGCACGTCGGCATCATCCGAGAGTACCGTCAGAAGATTGAGCTCGAGCTCGAGAAGGTCTGCCAGGATGTTCTCGATGTTCTCGACGACAGCTTGATCCCCAAGGCCGAGTCCGGAGAGTCCAAGGTCTTCTACCACAAGATGTAAGAAAGTCGGGGTATTCGCACTGGACACATCTGACAACGGAATAGGAAGGGTGACTACCACCGTTACCTCGCCGAGTTCGCGAGCGGGGACAAGCGCAAGAACGCGGCCACTGCTGCCCACGACGCCTACAAGGTAAACGCACTCGCTTTCGCTGTGTTATGCACCGAGACTGACCTCGTTCAGAACGCGACCGATGTTGCCCAGACCGACCTGACCCCTACACACCCCATCCGTCTCGGTCTCGCCCTCAACTTCTCTGTCTTCTACTACGAGATCCTCAACTCCCCCGACCGTGCCTGCCATCTCGCCAAGCAAGCCTTCGATGACGCCATCGCCGAGCTCGACTCATTGTCCGAGGAAAGCTACAGGGACAGCACCCTCATCATGCAGCTGCTCCGTGACAACCTTACCCTCTGGACCTCATCCGACGGTGCCGAGCCAGAGCCATCTGGAGACGCTTCGGCCGCCAAGGAGGAGAAGTCGGCAGAGGCACCAGCGGCGGCAGAGACTGAGACCAAGGAGGCTGCGCCTGCGTCTTAAGCGTCACGACAACGATTTCCGTCCTAGACGTCTTCGGACTGGTGGGGAAGGAGGCCGGTCACGTCATGGATATTTCCGACAGGAGTGCATGCAGTAAGGTAGTCTGGGTGGCACAGCAAGATGGAATGCTGTGGAGCGTTTCGGCGTGGAATAACAAGTCTTGATTCCCCAAATTTTCCCCTCTTCGATCATCCTCATACAAGAAAACCCGGCCCGTGCAACCCCAATACCTCTCGATACATCAACGCCGTTCTAAACAGCTCGAACCCTTTTTTCAGCTCAGTGATCGGTTAGTCGCCGGACCTGCAGCTCAGGATTTCGAGGTCTAATTCCCACTCGCCGGATCTTGTCTCTCTGTTGTTTCTTTGTTTTTTTTTTCAAGCCGCGGTTACAGATAACACACCCAAGTCACTCTCTACACAACATACGTCTGCGCTTTTCGAGCGTGGGCATGAAATTGAAGAAATCTTAACTTATGGGTCTTGTTGTGCTGAATGTGTGCTTTCGGATGAGAGGCCGCCGAGTCCTTGAATAAACGTCTGCCAATCTCATGTACGTGACATGCTCGTAGCATGTCAAGTGTCTTGATTTCTGGTCACTCACGCGATAAAATTACCCATTCTGTTAGACTGTAATACTGATTGCTTTGGATTCGTGCGTTTTGTGCGACAATAGAATGTATGTTTATGCTAGTCAGGCAAAATGGTACGACTTTGCCTCACAGATTCTGTCTTACCAAAAATGTCATGCTCAGGCAACACCAATTGCTGATACAGTACCTCAAATTGTTTGTTCTCGACCCGATCCAGCCGGATGATACTCCTGACATAATTTTGTGTTTCTGGAAGACTCTATGAGAAAAGCGCTTGTATAGTGAGGAAGCGAGCAAGCAAAGTGAACACACTTAATCCGCCTGGACAATGGTCAGCAACGAGAGCATTACTGCCACCAATGTTACCAATGTGTCAGCTACCACACCGATCCAGCCATTCATGGTGTCGGCGCCTGGCAAAGTCATAGTATTCGGCGAACATGCTGTGGTATATGGCAAGGTCTGTACTCTCTCACCCCGAAATCCAAAACATGAACCTCCCTGACAGCATCACAGGCAGCAATGGCAGCCTCAATATCACTCCGATCTTACCTACACATACACCCCGGACCCGTCTCGCCAGAACCAAGCATAACGCTCAACTTCGTCGACATCTCCCTCTCCCACACCTGGTCTATCTCCTCCCTCCCCTGGACCGCCTTCACCCAAGCCAGCACCCTCCTCGCCAACGGCACCCCACCCCCCACCATCCTCAACCCAGCCCTCGTCTCCGCCCTATCCCCCCACCTCGCCCTCATCTCCCCAACCCTCGACACCCGCACCCGCAAGACCCACTCCGCCGCCGCCTCCACCTTCCTCTACCTCTTCCTGCTCCTCTCCCCCCCTCCCTCGCAATCCCTAACCTTCACCCTCCGCTCCACGATCCCCATCGGCGCCGGCCTGGGCTCCTCGGCCAGCATAAGCGTCTGCCTCGCCACCGCCCTGCTGCACCTCTCCTCCACCCTATCCGTGCCCGGTTCCACCCCTGCCCCCGACGTCCCCGCCGTCCTGGCTCACATCAACGCCCTCGCCTTCCTAGGCGAGTCACTCATCCACGGCACCCCGTCCGGCGTCGACAACACCGTCTCGACCTACGGAAAAGCGGTCGTCTTCGCCCGCTCCACCACGCCGGGCAAGGGGCCGAGCATCGACACCATCCGGAACTTCCCTGAATTGCCGCTGCTGGTGGTGGATACCAAGCAGGCCAAGTCCACGGAGTACGAAGTGGCCAAGGTCAGGGAGTTGAGGGACAAGCACACTGCCGTCGTGGAGCCTATATTGGAGGCGATCCACCAGGTGACGGAGAGCGCGAGGGCCTTGATCGCTGGGTCTGAAGGGCGAGGGAGTGAGGAAATGGTGGAGAAGTTGGGGGAGCTGGTGGTGCTGAATCATGGGCTGCTTTTTGCGCTGGGGAAGAGCCATCCGCGACTGGAGGAGTTGAGGGAGGTGGTGGTGAGGAGTGGAGCGGGGTGGTTCAAATTGACGGGCGCGGGAGGGGGTGGGTGCGGGTTTGTTTTGCTTAGGGGTGATGAGAAGGTGGTTGAAGGGGAGGGGAAGGGGGAGGAGGCAGAGAGGTTGAGGGGGTTGGAGGAGGAGTTGGAGAAGAGGGGATTTGAGAAGTATGAGACTATTCTTGGTGGGGAGGGGGTTGGGATCTTGACTATGGATCAGGGAAGGGAGATCACGTTGGAGGAATTCGTCAGGGTGGAGGGCACAAAGGGTGTGGAGGAGTTATGTGGTGGCGACGCGGTAGGGTGGAGGCATTGGAGACTTGTATAGCAGAGTGTGGTCAGGACGAACCATCAATTAAAAGACGACAGATCGACATATAAAGCGGCTCTGTATTATGGTTCTTGAGACGTTTTTCGTTGATTGAAGTTGTAACACGACTGCTCTTTGCAGAGATTCTTGCTCCTGTCCTTCTCCGAAGACACGACCTACGCCTCCTGTGCTTTCGTATGCGGTGTGCGGCGTTCCGTGACTTGCAACCACGAGTGTCCTGATCGTCTGCGCCGTCTCTCGACGTCTGGATCACGGTATGCTTTTTGCTGCTTCTTGTCTCCCGACAGCCCCTCATCCAAATGCCGCGGGTATCGACAGAAGTGAATCATGAGACATGCTGTTTTGCCTCGTTCATTCGGTAAAGTGTTTATCGATCTCAGTCTGAGATCAAGCCGCCATCTCATCTACCACCAAATCCTGGGGGCGGGAACCCGCGACCGCCAGGAGGTCCTTGGAAACCTGGTGGCGCAAAGCCAGCTGAAGCATACGTCAGTAAAAGTCAACTTGTAAGTCAGAGAGGTCACATACGAGGAGGACCACCGGGAGGACCCTGGAAACCAGGTGGAGGGCCGCCGCCAAATCCTGCAGGAGGACCTGGGGGACCACCACGACCCATGAAGCCAGGAGGTCCACCAGGGAAGCCACCTGGGAAGCCAGGACCACCACCAAAACCGCCAGGACCTGGCCCACCAACACCCATCGCCGGACCCTGGAGACCTGGACCTGCACCTCTTCCTGCTGGCCTGCTAATACCTGGACCTGCGGACATGGACGCAGGCGCACCTCCTTGCGCATTCTGGTTGCCCAATCTTGCTGCTGGATCAGCCGGTGGGGGACCCTCGACTGTGGTTGCTACGACATGTGCGCCACGAACAATGGTCAGTCCGAGTGTGCGCTTCTCTTCGGTCTCGATGAATGCTGGTTGATCTTCTCCTGGTACTCCCTTTGCGGGCTTTCGCTTTACTCGTCGGAACTCTTCTGTGTCGGCAAGAACCATGTTCATGTGCTGTACCTTGGGTCAGCATTGAGGATTCTTCTCAAATCTGACAGGAGGTATACCTTATCAAAGGCAAGCATCTGACCTGCCATTTGGCGACCGTCAACCATCGTGACTCTCAGGCGATAGTTGATCTAGATCGTGTTAGAGCTGCGCTGTTGCTGTCGCATGAATTAGGGAGCCTCACCAGCCCTTGCTATAGAAAGTCAGTACCATACTCAGTTCGAGCATGCGCGCAGGTCCATACAGCGGACTGCGCGAAGTGATCTTACCATCTTCCCCTGCTTCTGAAGTGCGGACGACATCTTGACGGTGATGCGCGCTGCGCGCGTCTAAATCAGAACAACCAGTACTGCAAAGGAATCGAAGTCGGAACTTGAGCCTCGGACGGGAATGCTAGTTGAGCGATTATGTGAAGATGTGTATGCGACACCCAGTTCGCGCGCGCTGGCTAACACTGAAGTCGGAGCAGCAGAAAAGTTCACCAAGCTCAACATTCTGCCGGCGTTTCGCCGAAATGCCAAGCCCACACAGCAACTTCTCAAATCCTAACTTCATCAAATCTTTGAAGAAAGTCACACCCAGCCGACACCCTCTCACCACCTACTAACCAGCCATCGCAGCATCCGAAATGGTGAGAATTTAAGAACAATCAGGACCAAGAGCTTTGGACTGATACAAATGGTGACAGGCCGAATCCAAGGACAAGTCCGCCAACCCCATGCGCGAGCTGCGCATCCAGAAGCTCGTGCTCAACATCTCCGTCGGTGAATCCGGTGACAGGCTCACTCGTGCTGCAAAGGTGCTTGAGCAGCTGTCTGGTCAGACTCCAGTTTACAGTACGACTCCAGCCATGAACCAGCGCTTCGCAGATCTCTAACAAGCTCATCAGGCAAGGCCCGCTACACCGTCCGTACCTTCGGTATCCGTCGTAACGAAAAGATCGCCGTGCACGTCACCGTCCGTGGACCCAAGGCGGAGGAAATTCTCGAGCGTGGCCTCAAGGTCAAGGAATACGAGTTGAGGAAGCGCAACTTCTCCGAGACTGGCAACTTCGGCTTCGGTATCAGCGAGCACATCGACTTGGGAATCAAGTACGACCCCGGTATTGGTATCTACGGTATGGACTTTTACTGCTGTATGACCCGTCCCGGCGAGAGGGTTGCGAAGCGCAGACGGGCACAGACCAAGATTGGTGCATCGCACAAGATCAACCAGCAGGAGACTGTCAAGTGGTGAGTGGTCATTCATGATTGGGAGGGATATACGGCATGCTAACATTGTAACAGGTTCAAGAACAGGTTTGAGGGTATCGTCAGGTAGATTGTATCGAGATCTGCTTTGTCGTTCCTTCTGCATTTTCAGTCCATGGCGGTCAGGCGCACAGGGACTCCCATAGTAGCGTAGAGAAAAAAATGCTACAACGTTTCATGGCCTATCAGAGAGCACGCAAGATCACATAATGGAGGCGTCACAAGATGACTGCCGTGTAACCATTGATCGGTGCCGTGTCTTCTTCTGTCAGTTGTCTACTCGTTCGTGGTGGTTTCCTGTAACGGTGCTCGGCCCTTTACGACCATCTGGATAGGCAATAGTCAATGCCTGTCAATTCACATCACCATCCCCACGAGGACTACAGAAGCATCCACACTTGTCGACCTCGCCCATACATCTCGGCTATGTGCACTCATGACAACGTGATTGTGGTACTATTGCTGTGAAACACTCTTTCAATTTGATTTTCTATCTGCCCTCCAATGATGACACCGTAACTTTGGCACCGTAGTGCACCTGACCAAACTCCAATGCTGCAAGAAACCCGCATGACCACACTCATACATAGCTCAATCAATCTAGAAATCATCCATCCCATCATCATCCCCCGTCTCAATGAACACCAGTCTCGTCCCCTCGGCCGCAGTCTGCCAAATCTGTCAAACAAGTCAGCAACAGATACCATCAATCTCGACAGGATAGCAACTCACGTCCAAATCAGCATACTCATCCAAGCAGCTCTCCAACTGCTGCAACGTGAACCCCTTGGCCAGCACCCGTTCCCTAACCCTCCTCAAGTCCAACTCGCCCGCCGTGCCCGCCTCGGTAGCAGCAGCACCACTCTCCTTCATGCCCCTGATCAAATTGAAAACGCGACTCGAGACACTGACGTCTCCCCTCCTGCTCTTGTCCTCATCATACAGACTGCTGCGTGCAACCTCGATCAACCGCAACGCCTCATCGACGTCCTCAGTGATGACCTCGTTCGCGAACCTGAGTCTCGCGAGCGCCTGGCTCAACCTCAGCACGCCGAGGAGGGTACGCGGCGAGGTGTGAGTGAAGACGCGCTTGGTGCCCTCGTCGCGCTTCTGCTGCTGGCGCATGCGGACGTAAGCGCCGACGAGGTAGTCGGTTACGGACTTGGGGACCACGGGCCGGTAGGAGCGGGCGCGGGCAACCCATTGGCGGACTTCGGCGGGGGAGAAGAGGTGGGCGCCGCCTTGGGGGGCCGGGTGGGCGTTGTGCATGTGGACGTGGGCTACGTGGCGGGCGAGCTCTTCGTCCGTGTCGCGGGAGGGTGTGTCGAGGATGAGGAAGAGGATGTCGAAACGGGAGAGGAGGGCGGCGGGGAGGTTGATGTTCTCGACGGGGGAGATGCGCGGGTTGTAGCGGCCGTAGAGTGGGTTGGCGGCGGCAAGGATTGAGGTGCGGGCGTTGAGGGTGGTGGTGATGCCGGCTTTTGAGATCGAGATGGTCTGCTGTTCCATGACTTCGTGGATGGCGGTTCGGTCGGCGTCGTCCATCTTGTCGAATTCGTCGATGCAGCAGGTTCCGTTGTCGGCTAGGACGAGGGCGCCGCCTTCGAGGACCATCTCGTCTGTGACTGGGTCGCGCATGACTGCTGCGGTGAGACCTACTCCACTGGAACCTCGACCAGTGGTGTAGACTCCACGAGGGACTACTTTGGTGATGTACTTCAAAAGCTGAGATTTGGCAACACCAGGGTCTCCCATCAAGCAGACGTTGATGTCACCACGGATGCGCATGCCATCGCCAACTTCCTTGGTGACTCCGCCGATCAGCTGGAGTAAAAGTGCTTTCTTCACATCTAGGTGACCAAAAATTTCTGGCGCGATCGAACGTGAAAGAGATTCGTAGAGCTGTCCGGATTGCTCGAGATCAGCCATTCGTCGAAGAGTTGAAGGAGCCAAAACCATCGAGTCATATGCCTTCTTGTGCTGGTGGACGTATTGTGCCTCAAGATAAGTGTCTGTGAGAAGGCCGGCTCTGATAGCCTTGAAGCCGGTGTATGGTGTTGGGAGGAAGATACCGGCGATATCAACTACATCTCCTGGGTTGATCTGTCGTGCAAGAGCTCCGTGACAATGCACTGTCAGCTGCCGAGGGATATGGCCAACAGGCACCTGATCTGACATCTCCTGAATCTTGACTTCCTGGAAAGGCAGAAATTTTGAGGCTCTTGTAGAAAGGAAGAGCTGACCCTTTGCGCTAGTCTGCTTGCATGCCTCCGAAGGACATTGTACCAGAGGCGTGAATTGCTTTGATGTGACCGGCTGGAAAACCTCCCTACCGCATCGATCGCAAGAATATGCGTTGACTTGCACGGAAGGCTTGACGTCTGACACCCTGATCGCAATACCACGCACTGTAATCAATTGACCCAGATGCTCGCCCTTCACGTTCCGTACTGCAAGCGCTTTGCTCGATTTTTGGCTGCTCGCTACTGCTGGCATCCTAGGCTTGAAGTTGAGGGTGTATCTCCTCGTCAAAGACGGCGGGAACATATCCTCCGTTGGTCCACCTTCACCAGATTCGTCCATTGCCTCCTGTGCCGCATTTCTCCTCGATCGTTGGGTCATGATGATATCCAGGACATCGTCCTTGAAAGTCAGCTCTCTCTGAGGTTCAGGGAGCACCTTGTCAACCGCTCTTGAGAAAATCTCAATATAGTGTTGCGCATTTTGCTCGATCGAAGACACTAGTCGCACTTCGTTTGCTTGATCACCTAAGGTCTTCTCGTACTGCGACTTGTCAATTATCTGCTTGACAGTGCGGAGCGCGTCGACTTACCAGCTCTAGGTCGTCGAGCTCGATGAACAAATTCGTGATCCGCCGATCCGCAATATCTTGCAGTAGGTTCATGTACTTCTGTTTTGATTTCGGTTGGCCATTCGTCGTAGCTTGCGCATCCTCTTCAGCGTCATCCATGAAATCGTAGTCGCTTTGGGTGTCATTTCCGTTGAGGTTGAGACCCCCGAGGGAATCAGCAGTATCTGCAGAAGAGGCGGATTTGAAGTTTCGCAGAAAGTCTTCGAAAGCCACTGTGACCGGTCAGTCGAATGTATTGTGCGACTTGCGATTGCTAGTACCTTGCTGTGCCTCGTAGTCTGCCAGAGCGCGGTGGGTGAGGAGCGCCATTGCAGCTAGATACGCCTGTGCTGCTGGCGACCAGACAAAGCTCTAGGGTCAAAAGATTGTGAATTAGTCGATAAAGACCAGGATGAAGCGCATGTCATTCGTGCATGTGAGGTGAAGCCAATTCAGGGTTGTAGCGCCGGTATGGAATTCCACAAACGAGCACGCGTACAGGCGCGTTAATCGGAACGCGAAATCTGTCTGGCGCTGAGTGGCCCCTCGAATGGTGGACTCAAGCAACCAATCAAGTCATAGTTTCGGAGCTGAGCCGTAGATCTGATTCGATGATGGGGTGTGCTCCTCAAGCCATTGTCCTGTCTCGCACGGATCCTTCCGCCGAAATGTCGGTGGCAGGTCGCACAGAGCTTGCCGACTCCACGCGGCTTGCTCAGCAGCTCCTTCACCCACCTCCCACTTTCGCAAGCGCCTCGAGGAGGCTTCACGCCATCCTCGTTGACCTGGCATCAAATCCTTGTGGAACTATAACGCCATCCCAGTCCTGAGCCTAACGTACTCACGGAGAAATCCTGGTAAGCGAATTGATTTTGTTCCGTCATCCTTGTGCTTCGACATGGCCACGTCGGCCTGCGGTAAAAGCGGAGATGAGAACTTGTCTATAATGCTCAGCTTCTCGAATCGTGACGGAAGCACGTTGGGATCTGCTCCACGGTGACATGTCAAGTTTTCACGGGCAGGCATCCTGTTGTTCAATTCGAAACACACCAATCGAACTGCACCGCCTCTTGTCAGGCCCGCAGTGCACCGCCACTCGCTCGGGGATCGGCATGATCTGTTTGTTGGCCCACATCGTGGCCAGGATGCAGGATCTGCAAACCCTTCCTCCCAACTCTGCAAACGCACCATTTCCAGAGAGATTGCACTGGTACTGGAGCTGCCAGAATGGCAAGGATGGTCGCGGAGCTATCGAAACGAGCAGCTTGCAGATTCCAAACGTCTCATTTGAAGCATACGAGGCAGCATGCATTGTCATCAAACGCTCTTGCTTCCGTCGGGGCAGCGCGCGCTTGTTTCCCGCCGCCAGTGATCGACAGGTTTTCAGCCACATCTCTGCAGACTTCCCGCTGAGTGGGAGAAATCAAGGATAGCTCCAGGCATGCTCCACTGGCGATCATGCATACGTCCGCCATCCTGGACCTTGTTTAGTCTTCACCAGCCAACCAAAATCAGCCCGCATTGGCCCGTGTTTTGCCTCTATACTATGAGCTCGATCCCATCATGTCCGACTCGCAGCTTGTGCCTTTTCATCAGAGCTCCCCCAGGCTGCTGACTGTTGTTCGTTTCATTCGAGAGCACTGTTCTTCTATTCGCTCCCCTTCATCCAATTGATTCTTGTCCTACTATTGCTTGCATCATGTATTACAATTCGCCATGAGCAATTGACTGACTTGTCCCCCTCATTCGCTACAGACTGTCAGCTGCGTTTATCCCGAGAAGCCACCCGCATAACGTCTGCGTTGAAACGGGTCAGGTTGGCCGGGCATCTCCAACGCGTATGATTGCGTGAAGAGCTTTCCCTGCAGATTGCACCTACAGTACCGAGTAAGCTCCGCTCTCTCGTCATCCTCCGGAACGATTCCAACGGCTCTTCAACATGGTTGAAATACCCTCCTTCGTCCGCCGGCGCTCAGCTAGAAAGTCCTTGAGTGAGGACCAGTTACTTTCGCCAACCGACACGACCGAAACGACCACGACGACAAGAAGTGATAATTCCGCCAGACGACTTACGAAACCCCGGCAACATAACGATTCCTACTTCACCAGTCAACGATCTGATTCAGTTTCACGTGGTTCGCGCAGGAGTCTTGTCGATCTCAAGAGAAAATCATTCGACCGGAAGAGCTTTCGAAACTCGTTCTTTTCCTCTGACTCAGCAAACCTAGAGGACTTATGGTCGCAACCCAACGACATCGTTGAGGAACCGCTCGAGATTGACAACAACTGTCCGGAAGACTCCGATAACGATAACGAGATCATGTCCTCTGAACTCCTCAAAACGGTGGCAAAGAAGACTTCACTCAAGAACATCCTCTGTGATAACAAGCCTACGTCCGAGGACGATGGGATCGACATTGACTATGCCATCACTCTGCTACAGGAGTTGAAAAAGAAGGCCAGTCCTGAGGAGCTCGTTGCTCTTCATAGAGCTCTCCTTCCAACTAAACCTGGCAAAGCGAAGAACAATGTCGACGAAAGTACTGTATCGCCATATTCGAGACGCAGCTCTATGGTTATGCCAGGTATCGCCACTCGCAGCAAATCGCCAGGCAAGTCTCCCAAAGATGCTCGCACGCAGGCGATGCCTTCGATGCCGACTCCTGTCAAGAAGCAAAGACCCCTGTCTGTACAGCTTGATCCTGTGACATCCAACAAAGCCGCGCTTCTGACTCGACAGACTTCCTGCATGGAGCTTCCCCCTCATAAAGGTGTTCCTAGCTTGTCGAGATCTTACAGTCCCGCCGACCTCGATGCGATTGGGGGTTTGCGCCTGGGGACTCTGCGCGTCACAAACGGTGCAGTCTCGCCAGAACCCAGCATCGCGTCACAGTCTGAAGCAGAAGACTATACCCAGGCTAGGAAGTCTAGCCACGGTAGATCTCATTCAGAACCACAAACCGGCGTCCAGTGGACTGCCGAGGACGCTATCAACCTTCGCGAAGACTCTACAACTCCCAAAGCGAATAAGCAAAATGCCCGTAACGCTATGCAAGCTAACAGAGCATCCGTCATACCTGGTCTTGATGCGTACACTGACAGTTCCGAGGATGAAGAGCTTACTGCCGCCACTCCTAGGATGCAAGCTGCAGCATTTGGCGACAATCAAGCGAGCGACCCTCAGACAACTCCCGGTCCTTACAAGAAACCCACTTTCAATGTATCCTTGGGAAGCATCATCTCTCGCCTTTCTACCATTCAGGATGATGAGTCGATCGCGGAGAGCCGTTCAAGCACTCCTGCCGATCTCCTCGAGAGGATCGACGGCCCTTCCTCCGCGCTGGAGAGACTGCTTGGTCACGGCGTGACACAAAGCCCACCGCCTTCTTCCGGCTCGGATACTAGCTCTTCGTTCGTGACAGCGACCCCGCATCGTTTGTCACCGCTGCACTCTAATCCCCGACCTGCTGCTCTGGCCAAGTCTAGCAGCGGATATGGTTCGGACACTGTTCTAGCTGGACGATCGTCTGACGAAGACTCCGTCACCACATATGTTCCTTCCTTCTCAAGGCCGACAAGCTGGGGACGGGGACCTGCGAAGAAACCCAGCTGTCAATTAGAGACGATCCCGAGCGTTTCTGATATTTTATCTTCTGTCGATGGGGAAGAGCGTGATGGATCTGATACGCAGTGTCCTCCGGACGTCCAAAATAGTCGTCCCACCACTGTAATTCCCGCCAGGAGCCAGTTGGTCCCTCCACCAATGTATCGCAATCCTGCTTCCACCTCTTCGTCAAATCCTTCTGATGTGTCGACTGAGACGGAAATGTCCGACGTCAAATCACCAGAAAAGACTCCCAAGCTGAGAAAGAAGCTGTACAAGCCTCCTCCTGTCAAGCGTAACAGCAGCAGTGAGGTGCTTCAGTCACCAATGTCACCAAGTCTCTACCCTAACGTACCAGATGACTTATCCGTCAACTTCTCTCGCCGTATAAGCAGAGCTCCTGGAACGTTCCACCCTGAACACGCTTTTGCAGCCCAGGCTCAAATGTCAAGAGAGTCCCTCGAAAGGACGGAGCAAATGAACCAGTCATCCATGTCACCCAGGACCGAGCAAGCTCCTCTTACGCCTAGCAGGACCGCAACTCCGTCCATGGGCACGCCTGCTTCAGAGCCCGGCAGTGGTGAACCCGATCTGCAGAAGAAGAAAAGCCGCTTCAGATTGGGAGGTCGTAGTCGTAGCAAGAGCTTGGCCCGCCCGGAGGTCCATCTCCCGCGGGAGAGCGGCATTCCCACTGTTGCAGATACTGTACCACAGTTCGCTGAGATTGCAAAGGTGAAGGCTGTCGATGCCCCGACTGAGAAGGAGGCAAGGCACAGAAGCGCATCTAGGCCAAGAGCTCAAACGGTCGACATTTCTTTGGAGAAGGCGGCAAGGCAGAGAAGCGCTTCACGACCAAGATTCTATGCAGAATTTTCTGCCAAAGAATACGACTCTGACTATCCCGCGATTGAGAGGGTCTCTGACCAGCGATGGTCACCTCGCATTCGTCAGGACTCTTTCGAGGATGTCAACAAACACAAACGGTCCGAGAGCGTACCACGCCCTCCTGCACCAGCCGACAGAAGGCAAAGTGAAGTTGGAGGACGAGCTTCTAGACAAGACAACTCTTCGCGTCGTGCGCGATCAAAGTCTGTTGCGGCTCACGTCAACCGAGTGACTCGTGACGATGCGGACGATGAGCGTACCGCTATCCCTCAAACGCCGAAGAGCAAGTTCCTGGCTGAGAACAATGCTACACCACGAGAGGTTCAATCAGAGCCTAAGCCTGAGGAACCTCGTAGAGAACGTCGCAACACTTTTACTCAGGTCTTCCTCCGCAGCACGTCTAGGGAGAAATCTCCACGAGCTGGGAGAAGCCGGTCGAGCAGTCGTTCACCTAAGCTGCCGGATGTCAATAACCCCGCTTATATTGCGTCCAGATGGCCTGAACCAGAACCACGACTTCCTTATCCACTCCCTTCTCCCCGTGCCGTCCCTTGGGATTCGGAGAAGACCCCCAGTAACAAGCCTCGGTCTGGACAAGCTACTCCTGTGTCTTTCCAGGCCAAATCGGATGTCTCACGCAATGACAGCGCTGTCTCTACTTCAAGTGTCCATCATACTACAGCCAACAAGACCCCCAAGTCTTCCACCCCTCGCTCTGCTGCTCCTCTGACGAGCATCTCTACAAATGTTCAAGGAGCAACGGACAAGGATGCCGACGGCGCCTATCGTGCCTATCGCGCCTCTGACGCGGTCTCTATTACCAAGCTTACGTCTCCGACAAGAGAGCTCGCAAGGGACCCGATCAAGGCAACTCCAAACAAGCAGACGACACCAAAGCAAGCTCACGTCGCGGGCCTCAAAGACAAGCAGAGGCCGTCGCGAGGAAGTGAGAACAACCCTGCAAGTCCCGACAGCTTGTTTGATCGCTTCGGTGGTGGGCTTGACTATGGTTGGGAGAGGGGTAATGGGTTTTCGGGCAGTGCTGGTACTAGGACTGGGGCTGGCGACAAGGCGCACAGGAAGAGCTTGGTGTTGAGTGAGAGTTATGGAGTGGATTTGAGCGATGTTCCTGTTTTTATCACGAAGAGGGTCTAGGTGGATGAGGTAGTGAAGCCTTCCATTCTGGCGACGTGGCTCCAGAAGTACGAGACGAAGGGACAGAGGGAGACTAGAAGCCAAACCAATTCTTAGCTTCAGATTGCTATTATCGACACAGGCGGTTTACGGCAGAAATATAACGGCATTATATGCATGTAGTGTAACTTTTAATGAGGCATGAACAACGAGAAAGACCTCTTCATCCAATCGAATATTACTCCCTCCCACTTTCACTTCCTTTAGTTGCCTGTCTTTGCCATCGAGAAGAACTCCGACAAGCAGGTTTCACATCATATCGGGTCTATGCAGTGAGTCTTTGCAAGCAACCACGTGAAGCACAGTCTCGTGCACAGAATCTGACAAGTACAAGTGGTAATAAAAGCCAATTACTAGCATTAACAGCTCCTGATACGTCCGCGAGGACTAGCAGCTGTTGGGGTATAAAGCAAAGCAAACGAACGCGCACGAGACAAACACGTTCCTCCTCCCTCGTCATCACCGCCCTTCGTCCAGTCCTCCTTCACCGATTTCTCCTCGTTTCCATCCCAAGAAAAACTCTTACTTCCCCGTCTTCCCCTCCGCACTCCCCTTCCTCTCCCCCTCCTTCTCCTTCCCGTTCCCGTTCGACCCCACCTTCTCCTTGACCTCGTCCTTCACCTTCTTGACGATATTCGCCGCCCCGCCGCGCCCGAAATACCCGCCCTTGCTGTTGCCGTCCTCGCCCGCCACGGCCTTGCGCGCCGCCGCCGAGGCCTCCACGTCCTGCGCTTTGCGCGCGTTCTCGGCGCTGTCGTTGGACACGATGTTGCCGCTGCCGCCGCGGCCAGTGGTGTAGTTTGATTGCTTGATGGTCGGGGTTTCGAGGTCTTGGGGCTGGAGGGCGGGGGAGAGGGGGGCGATGTTGCCTTTCTTTGGGTCAATAGGGGAGGGAAATGAGGGGAGCGTGGGGAGGGGAGGGAATGGGGGGAACGAGGGCGCGCCAGGAAGACGGGCGGCGTAGATACTGTGCGAGGAGATGCTGGAGGCGAAGAAGGGGAAAGGGCCTTACCTGCGCCGCCACGGCCGGAGAAGACCTTTTGCTGGCCGTTCGAGGTCATAGTGCTGGTTTTGGTTTGCGACTGAGGTGAGATCGGGGCAGAAAACTTGCGACCAGACGGATTAAATGTCGGGCAGGAGATGATGGACGATGCTTTCAACGGTCCGGAAGTCTCAGCGACGAGATGGCTTATCTTTAGTATGTAGGTGGAGGGTGAAACAAGATAGGGAATACAGGAAAGACATGAGGAATATTAAATATTTCGCGACGAGCTCCAAGGAAAATGAGGTGCTTGGTACCCAGTGACCCTCTCCCATGGTAGAGTTTTTTACGTAAGAGCATTGGCGTGCCTGTGCGAGGGAGACCAAGCCTTGGGTGTCTCTCATGGTGCTGCTCTTCTTACCTTTGACCATGCTGATCTGTAAACATGTTCGTCGAGTGGCGTTTCTAGTAGCTAGAAAGTCAATTGACTTTCAAAGATAGAGTGAAGTCCAAATGCATGAACTATATCTCTGATAACTCTCCATCTGGTCTAGATCCCTGCATGCGTTCGCGAAGGTGACGTCGGTGCTTGCCGGAGCTTCAACCATCCCTGTCCGCTGGGTCCATATTGCTTGAACTTTCAACCTCATGTTGTTCGACAGTATCGTGTTCTGCTAATACAGTAGCTGCCATCTGTCCTTCGTTGGCCACAGTGGTCTTTGCCGACTACCATGCAGTCACTCAATCCGTACGTATCAACCGTCATGAAATGCAGTCCAACGCTGATCTCACGGACAGATACCCAGGCGAGACCACTTTGCGCCGGCGCGCACTCGAAAAGCTAGGGCAACTGTCAGCTAACACAAAGGGACCTGGTGGTCTTTCTGGTCTGTCACGGCTCTGCGACCTCTATCCGAAGTTGCCAGAGACCAATGGCGTCAATGGCGTCAATGGCACGACATCTCATGCGAAGAGCGCGGTTGTACCTCTGGTCGGTCAAGAGAAGTTGCGGAGTTTTCGCATAGTTCTAACGCTGCATAGAGTCAACGAGAACTCGAGGTCCTCCTATCTCTCTGCCGCGCAGCTCCGTCCGTCCGCGATGTCGGGAATGCTGAGCGCTTAATACAGCAAATCGGTCCTTACCTTACTGAGATCCACGAGCAGAGTTTCAGACCTTCGCCTTACCTACGAACTTTCGACCCTTCACCCTGGGAACTAGTAGCTCACGATGTTACGATTGCATTACTGTCCATCAGTGTCCGCCATCATTCGTTGAGAACATCGGCCCTCTCATACATCAAGCGCACAGTAGACAGATGGGTCGCTGTGGGACAGAAGATCGCAGATGGACCAAGCAGCCCTCAAGAGAATGGAGATCGCCATGCTACAGAGGTTGACCTGGACGGTGAGGCTGTTCGTCTCTGCGTGGTCATGTTGGGCCTGCAGTCTGCCATGTCGGACAAGACTGAATCACTCTTGCCGTCTGAAAGATTTAGCTTGATACAAGAGTTGCATAGCGTTCTATCTGAGGAATTCATGATCAGACTGGAGGGCAGGCTGTCATCTATCCGCAACGCGAGCTCCCACTACAGGGACCTACGACCTTGGAAGCGCGTTCTGACCTCTTATGCCTCTACGGGTCGACCGCTTGGTGCTATGATTCTGCAGCACTCCTTCATGCGTCTGCTCGCCGCTTCTACGTCTCTGTTCATCGCTCCTCCGAATGATTTTGACCGAGATGGCGTCCTCGATTTTCTGATGGACAGAACCCTCCCATTCGAGACATTCCCTGGCGATTCTGCTGAAGGCACGGTCGATCGTCTGGCTGGTTACATCGTCGAGTCAATCGGTCTGCTCGAAGCGGACGCAGACTTTCTGCGGGTCAGCTCAGTATGGCAACAACGACTGGCTCATTCCATGAAAGCATACGCCATCAAGAGCTTTCTGTACCTGTCACTGTTCGAAGACGCGGCCGACGCGGATGTCCTTATGGGATGGCTCGAGGCTGTGCTTGCAGATCAGATCCAGCTCGCCGACGACGAGCTTGCGCAGACAACATTAAAGTGCATGGCCATCCTGGCAAAGACGACAAAGTCATTTGCATCATCCCTTGGTCGATCGCTGCCGAGGCTGATTGTGCAGAGCAAGATGACACCAGAGACTGCCGCTGTTGCCGCTGACTGTCTTGCAAGAGTTTTGCTACTTCTGCCCCAAGACATGCAGATCAGCACACTTTACAGCTTAGGCAACATCCTCAGTGCAGGCACAGATCCTGCTCGAGCGAACTCGGCACTCTTCTTCGACGGCAACCCAGGTGGCAAAAGCTCTAACCAATTCTACTCGCAGCAGAGTAATGGAAGCTCCATTTCACTCGTGACTAGCGATATTGACGATATGGCCACAGTACATGGTACGGTCGTCCAAGCTGTTGTAAGAATCGCAACGAGGTCAAACGACGAGAAGATTATCTCCTTGGCCATATCCATGTTAGTGCAGAAGATTGGTCGTGTATCGACTGTCATCGATGTCAAGATCATGCAAGGCTCTGCTCTGCTGAGTCTCCGTGGCTCTAGCAATGACTTCCGCCCGATACTGAGACTTTACACCAGAATTTGTCATGAATGTCTTAAAACGGGCAATAATCCTCTACTGCATGCGACGCTGGATGCACGACTGACGCTCGCTCGTGGTATACCGAAAAGTTCTCCTCTATACGAAATTTACCTAGCACACCTTCTCGATACCGTCGTCAGCACGACCGGAGCAGTCCAAAGTGACAAGCAGTCGATCAAGGGCGGCATTCTCGGATCCGAAGAGATTGGCCAGATCCTAAAGCCACTTGCTGTGCTCATCTCCAAAGAACCTGAAAAGGAGGTCAAGTTTGAAGACCCGGTCTTGCTGAGCAATTTGACTCGAGATGCTTGGTACAACCTGGTCGCTCATGACTTCACACTCAAGTCGCATCTGACCCGTCGACACGCACCGGAGCTCGAAACTTTGGCCTTGTACAGCCCTTCACTGGTGGACAGTACTCGTGCTGATGCAAGAGAATCTGGCGTTGAGCTGAACACAGTGCTAAGGCGGAATATGAATCCAGCACATACTGCACAACAGAAGCAGGCTCTCACTAGCTGTTTCCCAGATTACGAGCTCGAGATCAAGAGTCTGGACTATGCGGAACTCACTTTCCTCAATGCCGCACATCTCATTGCAGGCTTGAGAGCAGAAGCTGGAAGCTGTACCAGGACCATGGAATACTTCTACGACAGCAAGTTCAAGTCAGGTCCACTGAGTGAATGCCTCGTTGCAATTTCAAGGGTCGAAGTCGAGACATACGTCAAGCGCACCCGCGAGAGCTTACGGCAGAAGTATGCTGCACCAGAACTGGCCGGACAACTAGTCATCTTCCTCCAGGGATGTTGCCATCGAGTCGCCAAAGTCCAGCACATTGCAATTGCCTCGGCCAATCGTATCATCACGCAAGTGCCGTCGGTACTGTGCCAGCGAAGCTCACTGTTCGCCATGCTTGAGCTTCTGACACTTATGTGGATGAGTTGTCTGGATGAGGAGACCGAGGATGTCGAGTGGAAGAGCGAATACACCTCTACTAAAGGCGGCGTTTCAATACAGCTGTCTGATGATTTCGATATGAGAAGAACGACTCTGACAACCTTCCAAAGACACTGTCGTCAATGGGTTTCTCATGTTATAGATGTCATGCCTCTAGACATGAAGGGACTTCTTCAGACATACCTGTCTGACTTTGAAGATAAGGGTGCTTACGGTCACGTTGCCCTAGGAAGGTCCTTTGCGCTGGAAATGGGCTGCTTGATCCCGAAGCATGATCTGCGGATCGGAAACATGGACAAACGTCTCGATATTGGTATCAACTCCGCTTCGGACTTTATGGCTCAATACACTACAAGGCAAGAGTATCGTACCATTGACAACATGTTTGATGCAGATGAGGATGCGATCCTACTTCGGAATCACTGCAAGCCACCCCTTCCCTTAGCGAGAACTTTGCTAACGCCCGATAGCCTCTGTCATCACACACGATGATCTCAAGCAAGAAGTTCAGGACGCACTGGACGCACTTGTGCGTATCCAAAAGCGTATGGAAGAAGAAGACGATGATGTTGGGATTGATGAACTACGACCGGCCCTCCGCAGAGCTGCAGCATTACTGTGCCGATCAGATGTCGAGAATAGGACTCTCGTTCATCTGCTCATCAAAGTACCGTGCATACCGTTCACCCGGGACTCGGTTAAGCTTGGCGTGTCGTTATGGATTGGTGTGTTACGAGAAAACAGCAGATTGGAGACCCAGATTTTGGTCGAGGTGATGATGAATTGGGAGGCAGGTGTGGCAAGGACAAACCAGGTGCCACAGCCGGGCAACACGTGAGTGTATAATCGATACAAAGGATTAAGACACACTACTAAAGTCTCACAGACACCCCGACCCCTTCTACGTCAAGCAAGAATTCGCCCCAACCGACAAGGAAGCGATCGTGAAGCGTCAACAACTCGCGGGCAATGGCATTGCACCCGTTGTCCGCCTCTTCCAATTCATCGCCAGTCAGTTTCACGCAAGTCGCTTCACGTCCTCAGCGGTAGAGAAGATATACATACGTAACGTGCGCAACACCATGAAAGCCATGAAGCGGGCTCCGACTCAGCCCCTTGCGAGAGAGTTCTGGTTCAGAATGCTCGTCGCGGGATCCCGCACGCTCGCTAACTCAACTATGCTGGATGAAGAGCACAAGTGGATGCTTAAGGACGAGATCCTGTCGGGTGGATTGAGGTGGTTCCAACCAGCTCCCAGGTACGTACTGATAAGGAATTCGAGCGTAGTTCGCAGTCTAATTGACACATAGGTGGTCGTTTGGCGGCAACAAGTTACAGGTGAAAGCTGAGATCAAGCTTCTTGGTGATTCGATTGCAGCACTTGATTCTATCGCACATATTGCTGTAGTAACCGTTGGCCCGCGGCAGTCTCTAAAGCAGCGACAAGAACTGTTGCTCGTTCTCATCAAGAGTGAGATCTACCGGCTTGGTGTCTGGCTCACTCCTCTGGAGCCGAGGAACTCACACATTTTGAACCTCAACCTGGGAGTTAGAGCGAATGAGGTAAGCAGCCGCAGTTTGGTTCCGGTCGATGGTATGCTAATTTCATCAGAACATTGTTGCTTCGTTCTTACCTGTCGCTTGGGCTGAAGATGCTTCGCTTGCAGTGCAATTGGCTATCCGCTTCCACGCCGAACGACTATTGGGTGATGTTCGCTCTCTTCTCGTCCGTCACCCTAGCAGAGCCCTGGACGAACCCGACGCAATACAGATTTTGCTGGGCATAGCAGGTCAACAGCCAACGCCGGAACAGCTCCACATACAGAAGCTAGCAAAAGGAGCGAATCCGACTTCTGCCGACACCTACTTGTCGTACCTCCTATTCTGGGCACCTGTGAACCCCATCACTGCCGTCAACTACTTCTTACCTATCTTTGGCAATCATCCCTATATTATTCAGTACGCCATGAGAGCGCTAGAGTCTCACTCAGTCGACATTACTTTCTTCTACGTTCCGCAAATTGTTCAGACTCTTCGTTACGATTACCTTGGCTATGTGGAGCGATATATCATCGAGACAGCCAAGTTCTCGCAGCTTTTCGCTCATCAGATCATCTGGAACATGAAAGCCAACGCATTCAAGGATGAAGATGCTACCATTCCTGACTCGATCAAGCCTACCCTTGACAAGGTCATGGATGCCCTCATTTCTTCTCTCAGTGTCGAAGACAAAGACTTCTACGAGCGCGAGTTCACCTTCTTCAACGAGGTGACTGGCATCTCGGGCAAGCTCCGGCCTTTCATCAAGCGACCTAAGCCTGAGAAGAAACAAAAGATCGAGGAAGAGCTCCGCAAGATCCAAGTCGATGTCGGCGTCTACCTCCCGTCCAATCCCGACGGCGTGGTGATCGGTATCGACCGCAAGTCCGGCAAGCCTCTCCAATCACACGCCAAAGCGCCCTTTATGGCGACCTTCCGTATCCGCAAGGAGATCGAGCCTGACGAAGCCGAAGTCAAAACCGCAATGGTCAAGAAACAGCCCTCCAAGACGCACATGAACAATCTCAGCGTCGACACTCGCAACAGCGAAGCAAAAGCGCACCCTCAGTCCCTCGAAGTGTGGCAGTCCGCCATCTTCAAAGTCGGCGACGACTGCCGCCAAGACGTGCTCGCCCTGCAACTCATCTCCACCTTCCGCAGCATCTTCAACAACGTGGGTCTAGACGTCTACGTCTTCCCCTACCGCGTAACCGCCACGGCCCCCGGGTGCGGCGTCATCGACGTCCTCCCCAACAGCATTTCCCGCGACATGCTGGGGCGCGAACAAGTCAACGGACTATACGAGTACTTCATCTCGCACTTCGGCAGCGAAGACAGCCTTGCCTTCCAAAAGGCCCGCGCAAACTTCATCAAGTCCATGGCGGCCTACAGCGTAATCTCGTACCTCCTGCAATTCAAAGACCGCCACAACGGCAACATCATGATCGATGACAAAGGGTCGATCCTGCACATCGACTTCGGTTTCCTCCTCGACATTGCGCCCGGCGGCGTCAAGTTCGAGCGCGCCCCCTTCAAGCTGACGGGCGAGATGGTGGCCGTCATGGGCGGCGCGACGTCTGCGCCGTTTTTGCGCTTCGAGGAGCTGTGCGTCAAGGCGTTCCTCGCTGTCAGGCCGTACGTGGATAAGTTGGCGAGTTTGATCACGCCCATGCTGGAGAGCGGACTGCCGTGCTTTAAGCCCGAGACGATCAAGCATTTTAGGGAGAGGTTCGTGTTGGATAAGGCGGAGCGAGAGGCGGCGGAGTTTATGCGGTTTTTGGTTAGGAAGAGTGAGGGGAGTTATAGTACGAAGGGGTATGATCAGTTTCAATTGCTGACGAATGGGATTCCCTATTAGAGGGGGATGAGAAGGGGTTGTTGTTGGGAAGGAAGAATTGAGGGG